>OY856409.1:1651607210-1652812210 GCA_963693085.1 Alisma plantago-aquatica
ATATAAATTGAATATATCAAAGAGAGAAAAAAAGTCATACACAATTGTGTATTTGTGAGAACTTAAAAAGAAATATCATAAATCTCTACATATCATGAGTTTGATCAATATGGCTGTTCTATGAAGCATGATATTTATGTTAAATCTGATGTCATCAACAAAACATTTGTTACCTCTTTTAGGTAATGATAATTGATCACATACCAAAACCACTTATACTACCGGTCTTCCACTTTTAAGTAATGATAATCTTATAGGCTACATTGAATGTGTCCTTAATTTGACTAATTTATATAAGAATGTGTCAGATGTAACTTTTCTTGTCCTACACGGTGGGTAAAATTTCTAACGATATTATATATCTCTTTTATGTTTATGTATATTATATGTAGAAGAGATACACATAAGCATAGCACTCTAGTTATGTTTTTCCTAGTATCAACTCATTAGTAATAAAACTCTATACGGGAAACAACAATCCTACCATCAAAATATATTGCAATTTGTCATATATTAGAGGTAACTTTAAATAGCAATCCTAAGATTAAAAAGGAATGTGATTCCTTGGATATTAGATGTAATTTTCACTTCTTAAAGATGGTTAATGTGGAATTAGAATGTAAATTATGGCCTATAATGTCTAAAAAATAGAAGATGTATGTTCATCATGTAATAGTCTATATATTTTTTACTTCCTCTCAAGTCATACAATCTCAAATATGGTTACCACTAAAACATTAAAGATTTCAGTGATCAAGTATTTTGAAATGTAATGTAGTTCAATTTTCATAAGTAATTTGCATAATATATCAATATATACAATTCACACTTTCTATATGGATAAGTGTGCCAAACCAATTATTAGATTGGTTTTAGTTTCTATTTTTTAGGATTTTCATGTTATGAGGTAGGTAAACAAATATATGAATTTGAAAATGTGGGAAAACCTTTTTTACTATCACACATTTCATAAAGTGTGGTTTTTGTTCCTTAACCTTACTAATAAGATATCATCTTTCTTAATTGAATTACCATTTTAGAATGCTATAATTATAGTTAATGTGATACTATATTTTGACACGAGATTATCTTATTATTACTTTGATGAAGCTGGATTGATTCTTTAGATTATTCAGTTGTACCATTAGAATTGGGTTTACTTTGATAAATTCCACTACATAGGTAAGGAAAATCTAACATATATATATCTCAATGTGAGAAAATGTGTATGTACGCACCCCACATAAGAGTTATTGAGTATAGTGTATTTTTTTCCCATAATCATGAAGCCATGAATAGAGAATTAAAATTACATGATATTCTGTAAAACACTATAAACAATGTAGCATATATAGTTAAAAAATGGTATTAATAATCTTAAAAGTTTGTGAAAAAATAATGAATTAGGTAATATGCTACAATTTGAAAAACTATATTTTCTATCCTCTAGAGTTTAAGATTTTTCTTTGTGTTGATTTACTTTGTATTAAACTATAATACTTTTACCAATAGTTACACTTATGTGTTTAGAATTCTAGAGTCAAACTCAAATAAGATCATTTCCAAAAGCAAAAACCATTTACAAACACCTATTGTAATAATATTGTGGATTTTATGAAATTTGATGAGGCAAAATGTTGTTCTAATATGTCAGCAAATTTTAGGTTTTATTACATTCAAAACAAAAAGAAACAAAGAAGTCACTCAATCACATTGAAATTTGTAATTTTTTACTAAAAATATGATGCATATTTCATTAAGGAAATATACTCTTACATGATTTTTGTGTATATGAATTCTAATCACATGTAGTTAAAAAAATTGAAGAGAATTTTATTCCTAGGTATCATGCAAAGTAGAGGAATATTTAAATAGTTGTGGTGTCAAAGATACATCCTATATTACTGGAAAATCTAACATTACAAAATGGATAGATGTTGTGGCAAACAATAAGAGATATAAATACTTGAAAAATATGATACAAAGAAGAAAATATAGTAAAATGATAAAATAAAAATATATTACCATTCTTTTAATAAGGTCTCATATAGTTGCTTCTTTGTTTTAAAAAGATTATAATTCCATGCATAAAGGAGTATGCATATAATTCAGCTATATCTATTCCATTTAAATAACCTACATTATACTTTATCATGTTCTTATATTCCAATAATTGAAATAATTATGTCTTACCACTATGTTGGATAAAAAGTTTGGTCCTATCATTTGGGGTACATCACATATATTTACTCTAAAAAGTAATACCTCTACTTAACTCTTAAATTTTTTTTACAAAGGTACGACTATTTTTTAAGGAATTTTTTTTACTTTCAGAATAATAGTATTAGAACTTTAAATAGATCTTCTCATGTGTAAAATAAATCTAATATTCTCAAGAACTATGTTAAAATTTGAGTGTCTATAACCATTATATAAATATTGTTCATTCATTCACATGTCTGTAACAGAATATTGCTTATTTATTTCTACATATACATTTAGTGTCCATGTAATTGTAGTTTAAAGTGTATATATGTTTTTGTGGTTTTCCTAAGAACTACAACAAACCATCATTAAATCATATCACTATTTGGCCATTGCAAGCAAGTACTACTTTAGACCAATTAGTTCAAGAACTTACTTGTAACTGTCTTTTACCAGTGTCATAGTTTCTATTTATCAAATAAGTGGATAATTATTATCTTATGTATTAAGGGTCTATTAAGTAGCAAATGCAATATCCAAACATGATTGATGAATTTGAAAATATCTATGTATATAAGTTTGTGATACATAGTCACATAAACCTTTTTCTTAAGAAAAGGTGACATGTAACTTCTCCTTGCGTGTAGCGTGCTAAGATCAATACATATACAAATACATGATTATCATTCACTAGAGAGGATTTATATTATAAAATATATATATGATTATTCTTATGTAAGATCATTATAGTTGCTACAAATTTAATTATACAGTCAATCAAAACATGACAAGACATTTAACATCCTATTGTATCTTATTTTATTATAATGTTTCTCACAAAATCATACATGAACTCAAAAACCAAATACTAAATCTAAGGATGTTGCATTCTATAACACTAATGCATGTTAGACAATAGCTATTTTTAGTTTAGTTGCATCATATTTTTATTTTTATACTTCTAATTGATTTACTCAGTAGTATAGAGTTTGGCTTAAACCATATTGATTTTATCACACACTACATCACACAATCATACTTGTTATATATATTCTTATGAAATTATTACATATATTCTTAAACAATATATGATTGGAGTTGTATAAAATTGTGAGAATTAAATAAAATTCATTAACAACAAAAAATGAAGATGACCAATGAGACAAAGGTGATGTTGCATTATGGTCAGAAATAATGAGCATCATAACAAAATGGAGAGCCAATTACAAGCAATAGATCTATAGTCCATGGGATTAGGAAAGAAAGATTCCGCATGTCCACAATAGTAGCAAGGACGGGATGCTTGGGAGTATGATTTATTGTCCATGGGATTAAGAAAGAAAAATTCCCCTTCTTCACATCCATAACAAAGATTGGACGCTAGAGAGTAAATTAGAGAATACTTGTCTAACTGGTTTGGGCGTAGGTTCCTTCATTAGGTATCAACATATTCTTCAATAACACTATCCCTTACCGATGTGAGACATAAAGTTCATGGAATTGTGGGTTAAAGTAAATTAGTATCATTTTTTTTGAAGGATACATATAAAGTAGTGGCTCACTACTTTTTACTTATAAATGAATTTATTCCCAAACCTCCATAGTTAACAAGCAATGGGATCTCCTTTTACCACATCTCCTTAATCATTTGCCGGCATATTTTTCTTTTCTATTGTTTCTCATAATAATTATATGGTTGTTTTGATTATTTACTAGTAAGGCTCATATAACTACTTGAAATCGTGAAACATGTGTCATTACATATCCACTTCCAATAAATATATCCTACAACATCAAAAACCCAACTTTAAGGATGCATGAATGGATTGAGAGATGGTAAATCACAAGTACATACCACCCAACCATGGAGGGCGTTGGGAGAAGATGGCCTCATTATGTGGAGAGTGATATCAAAGGTTGTATTGTAGCTAAAGAATTCATGGCGTGTTCTAGTCATGGTTAGTCAAGTTGGTTGACATTTAGTCTTTTTTTATGAGAAGATATCAAGTTCCACTCGTATATGATGAACTAAAGTTGTATGTGTTTCCCCATTAATTGCATGAATACATAGACATGGTATCTGTGGATCACATACACCATCACATAACATGTATTTGTTAGAACATGATATTGAGGGAAAACAAGTTGCACATTCCAAAAGCACCACCGACTCTTACCAGCCCAAAGACATATTAACAAATAAATCTCAATTATAAAAATTGGTGGGGATCAATGTAACCCCACTACTTACAATATTATTTCTTTCTTTATTATTAGTTTTTTTTAGCTCATGGGGACCCATTTTTACTTTTACATGACAATATGCATTATGTTACCTCTCCTTTTATGTATGTGTGTGTGTGTGTGTGTATATATATATATATATATATATATATATATATATATATATATATATATATATATATATATATATATATATATATATATATATATATATTGGTAACCTAGGAGACTCGTAAGGCTTGCGCTGAGCCAAATTTGGGGAGCTCAACCCCATCCCGTAAGGAGCGTAGCCCATTAAGTCGCGCAGAGGCCGGTTGCGCTATGGGAGAAATAATTTCGAATAACACCACCAGGGGGATTCGAATTCGGGACCCTTCATGAGGGGCCCTGTGCTGCGACCACCTGAGCTACTGCTCACCGATGTGTATATATATATATATATATATATATATATATATATATACACACACACACACACACATCGGCGAGCAGTAGCTCAGGTGGTCGCAGCACAGGGCCCCTCATGAAGGGTCTCGAATTCGAATCCCCCTGATGGTGTTGTTCGGAATTATTTCTCCCATAGCGTAACCGACCTCTGCGCGACTTAATGGGCTACGCTCCTTACGGGATGGGGTTGAGCTCCCCAAATTTGGCTCAGCGCAAGCCTTACGAGTCTCCTAGGTTACCAATATATATATATATATATATATATATATATATATATATATATATATATATATATATATATATATATATATAGGCTAGAATACACTCGAGTGTACAGATCGCACGAATACACTCCAGTGTGTTTGCATATCAAGACTATTTTTTGCAAAATGTAAACCATGGTTCTTCACCGTCATACTATAACTTGGTTACGTACAAATTTTGAGCTCATTTGGATGAGTATAAGTCACTCATCCAAGGGCAACAAAATCGACGCGCGAAACTAATTTGAAATGCATAATTTTTGTGGTCTTTATAACGTGACCTATAAATGTCCAAATGTGCTCAAATTTTGTGTATGATCTATTTACAAGATGTTTAAGATGATCAATGGATTAGATTTTTGAAAAATATGTTACATCATGCAAAACTACTTGAGTGTATTCAGTTCCGAATACACTCGAGTGTATTCTAGCCTGACTCTCTCTCTCTCTCTCTCTCTCTCTCTCTATATATATATATATATATATATATATATATATATATATATATATTAGCAGCACATATATAATATCAATGAGAATAATGACAATAAGAAGAAAAAATATTTTACCATATGGTCAAAGATAAGAAAAGAAATATGTCCAAATTGCAAGCATGAAACTTAAAAGATATAGGAGGTGTTCACTCTCTTTAGAAAAAAATGGGGTTTTCTGTAAAAGTATGGGAAGAAACTTCTTTGGAAAGAAGCAAGAAAAATGATGGTAAGAGGAATTTTAAATTTTGACAAAAATTAGGTAAGAAATAACAATATGTTCAGTTTTTAACAATGATGGCATACCCTGGCATAGTTTATAGAGCGACGACATAATTTTTTTTTACAATAAACATGATGATAATGGCTTGACACCAACGTTTCAAGAACCATACAATTGAACTTATAATGTTGAATGTTTTTTATAAACTCAACATGTAAAAGACACACCACCTATCTACCATAGTCCATACTTCTCAACCCCATGCTTCTAAAGTGTAAGTCCTATCCGCTTGTAAATGATAAAAAGAGTTCATACTAAAGGATAATTCCAATAGATGTAAGCTCTAAAAAACAAAATAATAGCTTATGTTATAAAAAAATCACGAGTTGGGCCTTTAATCCAAGTAACAACATGTATGCAAGGTAAATTTGGCTACAATTATTGTCAACAGTAGATAACATAAAGTATTTATTTCTTACACATCATGGAGAGGTACTCTCAGGAGAGAATTTTTTTTCCATATATCTGTCTACTGAACCCATGGACTTGAAGGTGGTATTCCGAAATCAAATGTTTCAACAGTCAGATTTGTGAAGCGTAATTTTATCTAGAATGCAAGATTAAGAATGCAAATTTTGTGGTCAGCGAGCTATTGTTCAGGACATTCTAGATAATGCAATTCCAAACTCTAACCACATTTACAAAATGGGTGGACAACTCTTTCACTGTGAAGTCTCAGAAACCTACTACAAAGTCTGATGTATGCAAAAACTCTAAAATCTACTACAACACATTCAGAAGTTCCACATGGGCAAGATACTCATTCTCTTTATGTAAATATTAACTTGTTTTCATGGTGCGATTCTTGGACAATATCAATCACAATTTTTTGTCGATCATGCATCTACGCTAGTTTGTCAATAAGTTATTCTTTTATAACGATTGATGAATGTGCATAACATGCACTAACTCATTCGCTCCTTGTTCAATATTACCAAAGCATTCTGTTTATGGGCACAATACATGTTCTACAATTCAACAATACAATGAACAATAATATACAAAAATTACAGTAGAAAGGCCATGATGCCCTAAACCTTATGTATCATTATCTTATTGGTCGTGGGCGGAATATAAAATTAGCAAAGTAATTTGTGAATGTCATCTAAGAGACCAAAAATTTACCTGGGCATACCATCGTAGAATTTAGGGTATGAGATACATGCATCATTTTTTCCAACGAAAAAGATCCAACAGAAAATACAGAGCAAAACACATATGGACTCAGATTTATTGTGCCTAGAATGGAGCCTTCTTTGGGATTGTTTTAGGCATACCTTCCACTGCGAATTAGCTCCAGGAATATATTTTTGTTCTGGCATAATCTGCAATTTATTATTCAATTGGGGAATTCGTATGAACAATCCAGCAGATATGAACGTACAAGTTATCATCCCCATAGCGTTCAGGAAAAAAATGTGTTGACTCTCATGTGTTTAGACGGGAGGCACTTCAAGCAAACATCGGGAAGTGGTAGCATATAGGGAACCTTGCCGGAGTAGCATATAGGGAACCATGCCGCATGAATTTCCATACTAAGGTGATGGCTAGCATGGATGACCCGTTAAGTTATTTGACGAGCCACGCCCTAAAGGTTCTGTTAATGAGAATGTGACAACAGAAGGCCCTAATGCACGTCAAACATGGAGTAGTGCGGCTCTACAAGGGGCAGGGCCATCGCTGGTTCTGCCTTCTGGTGGATTTCCCTCGACACCATAATGGGCGACACCCTCAACAATTATAGTTATCGCCACCTCTTAATGTGGAGCAGCCGACCGATTTCCTTCACTCAGCACCATGATGATTCGTGGGGGTACCCACCGTGTTACGGATCCAAGAAAGCCTAACAATAGCGGAACTTCCACAGATCATGCCTCAGGACCTCAGGTGACTAACACGTTGATGATCCACTGCAAGTAGCGACCACAGTAGTATAGTGCCCAAAAAGCCTAATGATCAGCAGAATTTCTGACATGATAGATGACTAATGCACCTTAACTCGAGAATCCTGACGTAGGAGAAAGTCAGAATCGTCACGTCAAAGAAGACTATTGCAGTGGTCACAATAAATAGAACAAAATCCTTGAATTAGGAGTCCAGATGCAGGAGAAAATCATTTATATGGAGTTGCGACGCTCAAGGAAAGAGGATTGATTTATCGTTAGCATTGCTCACGTGTTAAACATATGTGAGGACGGAAACAAGTGTAAAAAGCATTCGTGCTTAGTATGGTAATAGTGTGTGTGTGTGTGTGTGTGTGTGTGTGTGTGTGTGTGTGTGTGTGTGTGTGTGTGTGTGTGTGTGTGTATATATATATATATATATATATATATATATATATATATATATATATATATATATATGGGTATATCTTCGCTACCCGTACATCCGTTTTGTAATGGGAAGGTATGCATTTGTAATGAGATAATCCAAATTTGTAATGAGACGACCGAAATTGTAATACAAAGACTCGTTTTGTATTACAGCGCTGTTACAGTAATAAATATATATATATATATATATATATATATATCTTTTCGAAGTAATGATATATTTATCCTATTTCTAGTGTATTCAATCTGCATAGGCATCTCTCACTTGGTTATTCCGTAATAGAAGATATGTTTTCTTTGAGTAATTTTTTCAAAGAGATGTTCTAAATCCATCTGAGTTTCCTAATCTTAATTCAATATTTCTATAGTTCGATTAATTAATATTCTATCTATCAATACTTCTTGCAAGAAGTTTCCCGCTTCTTCTTGATATTCTTCGATTATTTCTTCTTCAGTCTGATTCTATATCTGAGAAATAATAGACTGATCCATCAGACTATTCATCATCTGTTAATTGAACAAATTCCTGAATGTTTTCTATTTTAGAGAGTTCTTCTTCTATTATTTCTTCAAATTGTTTTTGGTTAATTTTTCTAGGTCTTATATTTGGCCATTTGTTTACATAGTGTCCTTTATAAAGAATTTACGTTCTTTTGTATTCTTGACATTTTTATTATAGTTTCTCTTTCTTCTGAAATATTTTTGCTTTGGTTTTGGTTAAAACCAAATCTTTTTTCTTTTTAAATTTAAACTTGTTTCTTCTATTATATTTAATTGGTTCACATCTTATTGTTATTGGGTTAATTGTGAACAACAAAGTCTTTGTTTTACTACTTTATTTGTTTTTTTGTTTAGTGTAGCTTTGGCACACCATTCTTCTAATTTCATTCTTAAAAATTCTATTCTTCCTCCTAATGTATCTGTTGTTTGCCCTATATATTCGGGATACAATTGCAAAGTCTTAAAACCCCAAGGAACATGTATTTTTGTATAAAATAAATTTAGTAGGATTTTATTTGTTACATTTTTTATCTGTTCTATCATATATTTTATAGAAATATTCTTGAAATTTACATATATAGTCATCTATGAGGCACATGTCACAAAATTTTAAATTATATAATAAAAAGGCAATTCTTTGTTTTTCTTTTTCTTTCTCTATATCTCTATTTGTATTCCATGTTTCTCCTAGAAATTCTCTACATAATTCATTCTCGTCATTATTTACTACTTAGGCTAAGGTGGTTGTTGTTCCTTTTATCACCTCTTTATCATTATCAATTATTCCTTTCCACCAATCTGCTACTAATCCTTGGAGTGTTAAATTGCAAAATCTTACTACTGTGTCAATATCATAGCTTTGTGTTGTTATCGAAAGATATGTGGCTTTTTCCCATCTTGTTATTTCTTCTTCTATATTTCTAACACAATTTATATTTAAATAAGTTTAATTTGAACTGATATATTCTTGATCCATATAGTCTACTAAGGTTTCTACAACAATACTTTTTGGTCTTCTGTCTGATGCCCAATTAATTCCTTTGTATATATTTCTATCTGTGTTTTTTTTTTAAAAACTAGGATCTGACCAGTATTTGGCTCCTTGTTGTTCTAGAGTCTCATTTCTACTTGATTGTCTGCTAGGGATAGTTGTTGGTATAGACATTGTAACTTGGATACTAGAAGCCTCTCCATCTATTGGTTTTATATTTACAGTTCTGACTTTTTCCGTTAGTCTAATAATTTCTTGGCTTAAGTTATCTAGTTTTTCTGCATCATCTTCTAAATATTTGTTTTCTAATTATTCGATTTTAAAGTCATCTGTTTCTTCTATCTAGAGGGTACATAAACTTATCTCATTTCTACTTGTTTGGAATAGATTTATTTTTGATATACAATCTATATTTTGCTTTTCATATAGATATTTCATTGTTTGATGTAATTATACTATCATTTCTTGAACCTTTTTAAAGTTTTTTGAAATATTTTCATGAACTTGTACTTCTAATTTTTTGTACATATTAATCTTTGTTTACTTCAAACTCGAAATCTAAAGCTTCATCTATATTATTATTTAAGTATTTTAACTTATCTTGTTCATATATAGCTTCATCTTCTATATCAGAGTGCATTTCCTCTTGTGATTCTGTGATAAAGTAGTCCTTCTCTTTCCTTTATTACCTTGGTTCTTTTACTTCAATCTATTTCAAAACCCTATTTCTCCTAAAAGATAATTTGACCACTCAATGATTGGAATCTTGAGACCACACTTTACCAACATGTGGGGTATGCTATGGTGAATCTATGGTCCAAATTTCATGTCATTTGGATATTCCTAGCTCCCTCTATGGTTTTTACAAGTTTTGACTATAATTTGATCCAATTTTGTCATGATTTCCATCTTGTAACCTAAGTTTGCGATTTTATTCCTTTGTCGTGCGGAGTTGAGGTCAGCAATCCGTGACTCCCTCTCCCTGGAGCCACCCTGACCGCTTGATGGTGCGTCCATGGATCCAAGAAAGATCTGACGCCTATAAGAGCATCCCTAACCTCCGATCAACTCAGGAAGATGTGGCTACAACCATGAGTCCACAACCCCGACCCCTACTCCTCACTCTGACCCACTTAGCGAGAAACTAATCAAGGCAATGCCTCCACCTCACCTCCACGAACCCACTGACCCCTCACACGACCTCCAAAAGTGACCACAACTCCCTCCATGACCTCCTCAAGGAGACCTCTTCTCCAACCACCGCTGAGCCCGATTGGGAATTTGCGTTTCACTCACCCCACTTCTATTTAAGAACACCAATACCTTCCTCGACCTCCCTTTGACGTTCCTCAATATTCTTTTACCTGGAAGATACACTACTCACCCCTGAGCCTAAGCACTTCCTCTCAGCATGTCCGCTGCCGCCGAGCTGCTTAACTAGGCTCAAGTCACCTTGACGACACCTCAAGGCCAAGCTCCATCATCAACTGCTCCACCGAGCCCCGAGGGACCTCAAGTCACCTTGATGGCACCTCAAGGCCAAGCTCCATCGCCTGCTACTCCCACTATCTCCTCCCTCCGTCGTAAGCCGTGCTGCTCTCTGGTCACCAAGTCGACACAACGATCCCAGGGGAGCCACGACCCGAGGCTTGGCCGTCTAGATGCGGAAGGACCTCGCAAAGCTAACCCTATCACCACCCGCACATGAGGAGGAGCACAACCATCGCCTGAGCTCACCGGAGCTGAAGGCAGAGTAAACTCGGTCTAGCTGAAGACAAGGGAGAGCGGGACCCACCGAGTCCAGTTGGACCAGTGAGGTAAATCCACCTCAGCAACGCAAATCTTTTCTAATTTATGTGAGCGAGATCTCGACCGTTGGATCTGAGCATCCAACGGTCCTTCCTGTATCTAGATTTCATTTTATTAACTCGAAATTCAGTAAATAACCTAATTTTAGGAAATTCATTATAAATCATAGGAGTGTCATAAAAATACAAACAAGTACTCTATTTTGATGAGAAAAATACGAGCATCATGATTTTGACATCTATTGACCCTAAATCTGAATCACGTAAATGTTCATGTTTAAATATGTTTATATCTTGTTTAATTATTTAGAAAATACTCAAACTTGTCTAAATCACCAAAAATCTGTGATCATCATCTTTTTGCATCCAAATAACTATGGAATGATCAGATCTAATTATTGTGACTCAATTAGCAATAAAACCTAATTATCACTCTTTTCTCTATTTTGACTTATCAATATGTGCATAATTAGTCAACATGATCTAAAGACCATGATTTTGACCTTATAACCCTACTATGATGTGACACTACTAATCTTGAACTCAAATCCATACTCTAAGACTCATACTCAACTCTCATGACTCCAACACTATAAAAGGGCCTTTTATATACTCCTTAGAATAATGGTGATTTGAACAAAATAACTAATAAATACCAAATCTCCAATTATTTCAGGAAATCAAAGGTACCAGTGTGGAGCATCTCTAGACTCCCCACTTTTGAGTAGAAGGTACGCCATTACCTCTTGTTGGCTTACTATACTTTATGCTTGAGATATATGAGTAGTAGAACACTTGACATAAGATATTGAATGAAATGAATGTCTTGTATGATGCTATGCTTGATTTGATATTATGCTTGAATTTCTATACGTATAATTTCGAACACATGCAAACATAATATATAGTGTCCATCATATAAACACTTGATACTCTAGTGCATGGAAAGTGATCTCAAACTCTTTGGTAGTAGATCACATGTGTAATGATCTCAAACTCTTTGGTAGTATATCACACATATAATGATCTCAAACTCTTTGGTAGTAGATCATAAAGGCCTGAAAACATCAAAGCCATTGGTGGTGGATGTATGAGAAATATGATGGAAAATATGCTTAAAAGATACATGTTCCTTGTTGTTAACAAACCTTTGCTTAGTATTTGATATATTGTTGTAATTACTTATAATTGCCAAGTTTACTTTTATCCTTATTGCGAAGTATGAAAAGAGGTAAATTGAATGACACATAGGCATACTCAGTACAATATATTTATATATTGTGCTGACGTGTACCATTTTGTAAGGGTTTTATAGGTACCTTTTGCTTGTGATGCTCATGATGAAAGGAAGATGATGTCACTACTCTATATGTTGGCTGACAAAAATCAGATCTATCATGGGGATGCTAAAGCTAAATGGGACTCTTAGATTATGTTCTTTCCTTCTATAATTAGTTTCTCATGTATTAAGTTTTCTTCTGTAGAACTCCTATGCCTTCGGGCCCCTATGTAATGAACAATTTGGTTTATGTATGGAAGCTCTTTATTCGGTGCATTTATATATTCATGTGTTTGATCCACTCAGGGATAGGAAACTTTAACTCTATTGTACACCTTATGTTGGCACCTGAGGTGTAGAATGGAGTTAGATTGTCAACCCGTGACAGATGGTATTAGAGCAGGCACATGAATCAATATAGGTGTACCAAATAATTAGTAACCTTACCTAGACCTAGGGTTACCCACATTTAGTAGTAAATTTCCGAGGTGTCTATAAGGGTACCTTGTGGAAGGTTCTGACATAATCACTCTCCCCATCCATTTTCACGGTGTGAGGGTTCCCGCCGCAAGCTATCTGCCTGGCTAATGCAATTATTGTTAAAGTGGAAACCCTTACCTTAGAAAAATCCTTCCTCTCATCTTTTCTCAATTAAGGACTACCCCCATCCAACCTATTTAGTGAATGATACACACTAGGCTTCTCATCTACTTTCTCTCTCATGACCATGATCAATGATATACTCTCTCTATTATGTGGGTAGACTAGGAGAAACGGGAATAACTAAAAGACATGAAAAATTGGAAAATATATGCCATGACTGCTAATTCTTTGTTGCTTGCTTTATGATCTATCTCAAATAAATATCTAAACTATCTGTTACACAAACTTGCAGATGCCTCTAAAAACTAGATCCAAGAGAAAGAGAACTAATGATGACTCTAGTGATGAATCTAACTCGAATAAGTCCATGGCTACTGGGAAATGGGAGGAACAAAAGAAGGTGATGTTGGAATGCATGCATGCCCTAGCCCTAAAAGAAACCAACAATAGTGCCTCATCCTCTAGGACCAACCCTGAAACCACCATTAGTGACTTCCTTAAGCTTAAACCCAAAGACTTTCATGGAGAAGACTTAGGTGAAGTCCTAGATAAAGCTGATGCATGGATCATATCTGTTGAAAATTCTTTTAGAGCCCTTAAGTGTCCTGAGGAAGATAAAGTCACCTTTGCTACCTACCAACTTAGGGGGTCTGTGAAGTTGTGGTGGGAAATGTTTTACCATACATGAGCACTTCAGATGCCCCCATAGGTTGGGAGGAGTTTAAGGGGATCTTTACCAACCATTTTATGCCCATATTCGCTAGGAAGGAGAAGAAGAAACAGTTCAATAACCTCACCCAAGGAAACCTATCTGTTGTTGACTATGTTAGGTCCTTTATACTCCTAGAGTGTCATGCTCGTAACCTTGATGAAGATGAAAAGATTGAACACTTCATAGATGGCCTCAACCAAGACATCAAAGTTTACCTTTGCACCTCCACCCATCCTACCTTTGAAGCTTCCATCAACAATGCCCTTACCTAAGAAAGAACCTTAGGGAAGAACAAAACACCAAGCTTGGGATACCTAGGTCTAACCGATGCATCCATCACCAAGGGAAAGGAGAAGGAAAATGATAAGAAGAATACTAATAGCCATGGCATGAGAGGAGGAGGAGGAAATCACCACAGAGGTCAATCATACCGAGGAGGACCAAATTGGGGAGGCTGAGGCCGAGGTGGGTCACACCGTGGACATGCATATGAGCAAGTCAGGTGTAGAAACTATGGAGGTTCACACCCCAGAAAATGCAAGTTTGAGAAACCTATATGTTACTAATCCAAGAATGAAGGGCATATGAGGTACAATTGTCCAAATCTGGTCCAGGGGCACCTCAGAACCTTCCTACCCCATTACCTCAGCCTGGAGCTCCACATGTTCAGCCAGCTATCCCTATAGCTCAGGCTCAGCCAGAACGTCGTCAGGGTCGAGTCTTTGCAATTGATGCAGAGGAAGATAAGGTCAATGACAACCGTCTGATTGAAGGTAATAATGTTAATAATTCTTTATTAAAATAAATATTTGAAAACCATGATCTCATACAAAATCATAATGTAGGTATAATTTGTCTCCAAAATCATCCTGCTGTGGCCCTATTCGATTCAGGATCAACACATACCTTCATATCTAGAAATATTGCTTCCATGATCAAGTTAGAGATTAATGATCTAGGTTATATCTTTGATGTGACAACTCCCAGTGGAAAAATTTATACTTCTCTTCAGAAAACCAAAACCTTGCTTTTTTCTTTTGGTGGTCATAATTTTCAATCTGCTTTCATTCTCCTTGATATGAAAGATTTTGACTTAATTTTGGGGATGGATTGGCTCTTTTCTAACTTTTCTATGCTTGATTGCCAAGGCAAACAAGTAGTCTTTTGTGCACCCAATTCTAAACCTTTGATTATTTCTGGGAGAAAAGAAAGAAACCAAAATATGATTATTTCTTCTCTTAAAGCTGAAACTTTGATAGCCAAAGGATGTAGAGCCTATCTTACTGTTGTATCAGTGCCTGATTCTAAGGTGAGACCTTTAGAGAGCTTGGATGTGGTGAGAGATTACCCAGTCATTTTTCCTGAGGAGCTTCTAGGGCTGCCTCCAATTCGTGAGATTGAGTTCTCAATTGAGTTAACACCGGGCATCGCACCAGTCTCTAAGGCACCTTATAGAATGGCACTTGTCGAGCTTATAGAGCTCAAGAAACAACTAGAGGAACTTCTTGATAAAGGCTTCATCCGTCCTAGTACTTCTCCTTGGCGTGCTTCTGTCCTCTTTGTTAAAAAGAAAGATGGGTCAATGTGAATGTGTATTGATTATCGCATGATCAACCAAGCCACCATTAAAAATAAATATCCCCTCCCAAGAATTGATGACTTGTTTGACCAACTTCGTACTGCCACTATGTTCTCCAAGATTGACCTTAGATCAGGCTATCATCAATTACGGGTGAAGGATTGTGACATCCCAAACACAGCTTTCAGAACTAGATATGGACATTATGAATTCGTGGTGATGCCGTTTGGCTTGACTAATGCTCCTGGAGTGTTTATGAATCTGATGAATACTGTCTTCCAGCCATTCCTTGACAACTTTGTTGTGTTCTTCATTGATGATATTCTTATATATTCAAATTTTGTTGATCAACATTGCGAGCATCTCCAGAAAGTCCTTAATGTTTTGAGAGCCCAAAAATTGTATGCTAAATTATATAAATGTGAGTTTTGGATTGACCAAGTTATGTTTCTTGGCCATGTCATTTCGGGTGGGAAAATTTCTATTGACCCTGCCAAAGTTTTATCTATCATTGATTGGAAAGCCCCTACCAATGCTTTTAAAATTTGTAGCTTCCTTGGCCTAGCCGGCTATTACCGTCGTTTCATCCTTAATTTCAGTAAAATAGCCCTACCCATGACTAAACTTACCAGAAAAGATGCCAAATTCATTTGGACTCCTGATTGTGAAGCTAGTTTCCAAGAATTGAAATTTCTCTTGACTTCTGCTCCTGTTTTGACCTTACCTTCTAGTAATGATGGCTTTGTAATATTTTCTAATGCTTCTAAAATGGGTTTGGGATGTGTCCTAATGCAAGATAGTGAAGTTGTTGCGTATGCCTCTAGACAATTGAAACCTAATGAGGTCAATTATCCAACTCACGATTTGGAATTAGCTGCCATTGTCTATGCTCTCAAAATCTGGAGACATTATCTATATGGTGCTACTTTTGATATATTCAAGGACCATAAAAGTCTCAAATACCTATTGAATCAAAAGGACCTCAATCTTCGATATCGAAGATGGTTGGAGTATCTCAAAGATTATGATTTCACTATTGCATATCATCCATGCAAGGCCAATGTTATAGCTGATGCTCTTAGTCGTAAGAAGTCAATTTGTGCATCAATGCGTATGGAACATTCATCTCTTGGGTCATCTCTAGCAGAATATGGCTCTATTATTCTGGCAAACATCAATATTATTCCTGGTCTTCTTTCTGAACTCTTGATATCTCAAAAGAACAACCCTAGCTTGGAGGAGATGACAATCCTTGTGGCTAAACCCCAGACACATCTATCTATTGGTATGGATGGTGGACTAAGGTATAAGCATAGGATGTGGGTACCTAAAGAGTCAGAGATTAAGAAGCGTATTTTGCAAGAGGCACATGAGTCTAAGTATTCCATACATCCTGGATCTACTAATATGTACAAGGATCTACAGAGACACGTTTGGTGGAGAAGTATGAAGAATGATATAGCAGAATTTATCTCTAAGTGTCTCACTTTCCAGCAGATTAAGGTCGAGCACCAACATCCCGGTGGTCTATTGCAACCCTTACCAATTCCCAAGTAGAAATGGGAAAATATCACCATGGATTTCATGGTGGGACTACCCAGGACCAGGAAGGGTTATGATGCGGTTTGGGTCATAGTAGACCGGTTGACCAAGTCTGCACATTTCATACCTATGCAGATTACGAATAAGGTTCCTGAGCTTGCTGAGTTGTATATTAAGGAGATTGTATGGCTGCACGGAGTACCAGTATCTATTGTTTTAGATCGGGATCCAAAGTTCACATCACATCTGTGGAAGCAGGTGTAGAATGAGTTGGGTACACAGTTGAATTTCAACACGACATATCATCCCCAAACTGATGGCCAGTCAGAACACACTAACCAAATCTTGGAGAATCTTCATAGAGCATGTGTTTTAGATTGGGGAGGATCTTGAGATTACTACCTTCCATTATCTGAGTTCTCTTACAACAATAGCTATCAATCTAGTATTGATATGCCATCCTATGAATCTCTCTATGCTAGGCCATGTAGATCCCCTCTCCATTGGGATGAAGTCAGAGAAAGGAAGATGCTAAAGTATGAGGAGTTGCAACTTTATGCTAATAAGGTGTCTTTGATTAAGCAGAGGTTGAAATGGGCCAAGGATCGTCAAAAGTCATATGCAGATGAACACAGGTCCGAAAAACAGTTTAGTGCTGGTGACTATGTATTCTTAAAGATCAGAACCATCCATGCCATAGCAAAGAACAAAGGGAAGCTTAGTACGAGATATGTGGGTCCTTTTGAAGTTTTGGAGAGCATTGGTGAATGTGCTTATCGGCTTACCCTTCCTCTGCAATACAACATGATGCACAATGTTTTTCATGTATCCAACCTGAAGTAGTATGTGAAGGATGATAGTCATGTGCTGAATCATGAGCCACTTGAGTTGTGGGAGAATCTTTCTTATCCAGAACAACCTACAACGATTCTCGAATCCAAGGTCAAAGAGCTCAGGAACAAGTAGATCCCGATGGTGAAGGTGTAGTGGAACCATCACGGTGCAGAAGATGCAACCTGGGAGCTACGAGTAGATATGGAGCAATGTTTTCCTCACCTCTTTCATCCAGTTGAATTTTGTGGACAAAATTTCTTTTAAGGTTAGTAGGATGTGATAAAGTAGTCCTTCTCTTTCCTTTATTACCTTGGTTCTTTTTCTTCAATCTATTTCAAAACCATGTTTCTCCTAAAAGATAATTTGACCACTCAATGATTGGAATCTCAAGCCCAAACTTTACCAACATGTGGGGTATGCTATGGTGAAGCTATGGCACAAATTTCATGTCATTTGGACATTCCTAGCTCCCTCTATGATTTGTACACGTTTTGACTATAATTTGATCTAATTTTGTCATGATTTCCATCTTGTAACCTAAGTTTGAGATTTTATTCCTTTGTCGTGTGGAGCTGAGGTCAGCAATCCGTGGTTCCTCTCCCTAGAGCCACCCTGACCGCTTGATGGTGTGTCCATGGATCCAAGGAAGATCTGACGGCCAGAAGATCATCCCTAACCTCCGCTCAACTCGGGAAGACGTGGCTACAACCACGAGTCCACATCCCCGACCCCTACTCCTCACTTTGACCCACTTAGCGAGAAACTAATCAAGGAAATGCCTCCACCTTGCTTCCACCAATCCGCTGACCCCTTGCACGACCTCCAAAAGAGACTACAACTCCCTCCACGACCTCGTCAGCGAGACCTCTTCTCCAACCACCACTGAGCCCGATTGGGCATTTGCGTTTCACTCACCCCCACTTCTATTTAAGCACACCAATACCTTCCTCAACCTCCCTTTGACGTTCCTCGATATTCTTTTACCTGGAAGAGACACTACTCACCCCGAGCCTGAGCACTTCCTCTCAGCTTGTTCACCGCCACTGAGCTACTTGACTAGGCTCCTACCATCCTGATCGTCCCCAATTGATCCTCCATCGAGCCCCGAGGGACCTTAAGTCACCTCGACGACACCTCAAGGCCAAGCTCCATCCCCTGCTGCTCCCACTATCTCCTCCCTCTGCTGCAAGTTGTGCTGCTCTCTGGTCACCTAGTCGACACGACGAACCCAGGGGAGCCATGACCCGAGGCTTGGCCATCCAGCTGCGGAAGGACCTCACAAAGCTAACCCTATCACCACCCTCGCATGAGGAGGAGCACAACCATCGCCTGAGCTCGTCGGAGCTGAAGGCAGAGTAAACTCGGTCTAGCTGAAGACCAGGGAGAGTGGGACCCGCCGAGTCCAGTTGGACCAGTGAGGTAAATCCACCTCAACAATGCAGATCTTTTCTAATTTATGTGAGTGAGATCTCGACCGTTGGATATGAGCATCCAACGGTCCTTCCTGTATCTAGTTTTCATTTTATTAACTCGAAATTTAGTAAATAACCTAATTTTAGGAAATTCATTATAAATCATAGGAGTGTCAAAAAAATACAAACAAGTTCTTTATTTTGATCAGAAAAATATGAGGATCATGATTTTGACATCTATTGACCCTAAATCTAACTCGAGTAAATGCTCATGTTTAAATATGTTTATATCTTGTTTAATTATTTAGAAAATACACGAACCTGTCTAAATGACAAAAATCTGCGATCATCATCTTTTTGCATCCAAATAATTATGGAATGATCAGATCCAATTATTGTGACTCAATTAGAAATAAAACCTAATTATCACTCTTTTCTCTATTTTGACTTATCAATATGTGCATAATCAGTCAACATGATCTAAAGACCATGATTTTGACCTTATAACCCTACTATGATGTGACACTACTAATCTTGAACTCAAATCCATACTCTAAGACTCATACTCAACTCTCATGACTCCAACACTATAAAAGGGCCTTTTATATACTCCTTAGAATAATGGTGATTTGAACAAAATAACTAATAAATACCAAATCTCCAATAATTTTAGGAAATCAAAGGTACTAGTGAGGAGCATCTCTAGACTCCCCACTTCTGAGTAGAAGGTACACCATTACCTCTTGTTGGCTTACTATACTTTATGCTTGAGATATATGAGTAGTAGAACACTTGACATAAGATATTGAATGAAATGAATGTCTTGTATGATTCTATGCTTGATTTGATATTATTCTTGAATTTCTATATGTATAATTTTGAACACATGCAAACATAATATATAGTGTCCATCATATAAGAACTTGGTAGTCTAGTGCATGGAAAGTGATCTCAAACTCTTTGGTAGTAGATCACATGTGTAATGATCTCAAACTCTTTGGTAGTAGATCACACATATAATGATCTCAAACTCTTTTGTAGTAGATCATAAAGGCCTAAAAACATCAAAGCCATTGGTGGCGGATGTATGAGAAATATGATGGAAAATATGCTTAAAAGATACATGTTCCTTGTTGTCAACAAACCTTTACTTAGTATTTGATATATTGTTGTAATTACTTATAACTTCCAAGTTTACTTTTATCCTTATTACCAAGTATGAAAAGAGGTAAATTGAATGACACATAGGCATACTCAGTATAATATATTTATATATTGTACTGACGTGTACCATTTTGTAATGGTTTTATAGGTACCTTTTGCTTGTGATGCTCATGATGAAAGGAAGATGATGTCACTACTCTATATGCTGGGTTTCACCAGTGGGCTGTTATTTTTGATTTCTTTGATTGCTTTAATAATTTCTTGGGGAAGTCCTTGAATTTCTCCAAGATCAGGACTTAGTTATATTAAATTTGTGGCTCCAATTGTGAAGCAATTTTTGATAATTTTGGGATCTACTCCTTTATCGAAGTTAATTCTGGGATAAATTCCTATGTGATCTGGAACACACGTCTTTGTTGTTTTGAGATTATAAACAATATCGAGTAGAGATCTACATTCTATTTCACATTTTACTAAGAATTCTGTGAGACTCAATTATAGGTCATGTTCCTACTCAATCTGAGATACCCTAAATTTAAAAATCTTTTCTGGCATCAATTTAATATTGTGCACTGTGTAGAGGGAATCTTTCTCCAAAGAGATAGTATTTTCCACCATGAGGCGGAAATTATTCTCACAAGAGAGAACATCTTTAGTAATTAAGCTAGTTCTTGTTGTTTGCAAGCTGTTTCTAGCTATTAGGCTATCATTTTTCTCTGAAGAGATAGTATTTTCAGTCGTGAGGCTGGTTTTTGCAGTTTAAAACTTCTTTCTATTGCCGTTAGGCTAGTATTATCATTAGTTTTTTGACTACTGATTGCATCAGTTATTTGGAGAGATATGTCGATTGGGCATTTACCTACCACTTTATCCATTTGTACTGATTCTAATCCTTTTTGTTGTATTTCTCTTCTGAAGAAATTTAGATCTGCAATGATACCTGCAATATCTTGCTTGTTTTCTTCTACAATGTCAATAATTTTATCTTGTTTTTGGATTACTTCAATCAAATCTATGTAATAGTCTTGCAATAGATTACAACTATGTTGCAACCAAGCTTCATGTTCTGCAAGTTTCTTTTCAACTTGCTCCATTATATTCTCTTGATAGGAAATCTACAAGAGAGTTAGTCTCGCCTTTAATGACTTCTATATCAAAAACATATTCTGTGAAAAATGTTTCCCATCTACTTAACCTCTTGTATTTTGGGGTAGATGGTAAGTTGTTTTTAACAAAAGCTTTAACTTGAGTATTATCTACTCGAGCTAAGAATTTTTTAGGTAATAAAAAGTAGGAGATTTTTTTAATTTCCTTTTTTATGCTAAAATTTCTTTTTCATTTGAGTGGTATCTTTTTTCTATTTCTGTAAATGTTCCAGAAGTATATCTACATACTTTTTTCATTTTGCTCATCCTTTTTCTTTAGGATTGCTCCCCAAAATTCTTTAGAGGCATCCATTTCTATTATTAAATCATCTCCTTCTAATGGGAGGTCTAGTCTTGGTAATTTTTACATTTTTCCTTTATAAATCTGACATGATTTATAAGTTCTTCTGTCACAAAGAAGATTGTATTTTTCTTTAATAGTTTTTGTAGAGGGTTCCTTAGTTTTTCTAGGTTTTCTATAAATTGTTCTGCATAATTTAGACAACCTAAAAATCTTTGAAATTGTTTTTTATGTTCTAGTTTTTCTGGGAACATAACAATTTTTTCTACGATATGTTCTTGCAATTCTATTCCACTTGAGTCTAATATTAATCCTAGAAATTCTATTTTAGGTTTACAAATTTTTGTTTTCTTTTTCGAAAGTACTATTCTTGCTTTTTGACAAAGGAGAAAATATTTGCAAGTGTTTATAATGTTCTTCTTCATTTTTGTTGGCTATGAGAATATCATCTACATATACTAGACAAAAAGAATTGTAAGGATCAAATACCTTATCCATTCTTCTTTGGTATATTTGTGGAGCATTTTTTAATCCAAAAGGCACAACTTTCCATTCATAATGTCCTTGTGGGGTACTGAATGTCATTAGTCATATACTTTTTTCATCTAGTCTTATTTGATAAAATCCCGACTTACAGTCGAACTTGGAATAAATAATTTTCCCTCTTGTCATATTTATTAATGTTTCTTTGTGAGGAAGAAAGTATCCATCAAATTTAGTATATTGATTTAGTTGTTTGTAAGTAACTACCATTCTTACCTTACCTCTTTTAATTCCTGCATGATTTCAATTTCCTAAGATAATTTTAAGTTTTTTAACTCCATGGGTTAATGCATGTCTTTTTCCTGTAAAATCTATTCCATATAATAGAGGTACTGTTGTAATGCATCTTTTTGGAAAGCATTGTTTTTGGGCAATGCAAGTTCCTACTCCAGTATCTAAGAATGCATGAAGGTATTCTATTTTATATTCTTCATATATAATTCTTGCAATAATGTAAACACTATATATACTGGTCATTTAATTCTTTTTTCCAAAATTATTCTTTATTTTTGTGTGTAAAATAGTCCTTCACTTTGTAAGGAAAATGGTTCCATTTGTCGTAATGCACTCATTCCTAATATAATTTCTTGTCATCATTGTGACTATCAGATTGTACATAAAGTGTAATGTCTATCCTTATATTTTGTATTTCAATTGGAACAATTGCTTATTGTGTGATTTCATATTCTTATCCAACAAAATTTGTATATGCATAGGGTGATCATATGGGTATTTTTTCTATGTAAGGTATCGTTCCCTGTTGATAAATGAAGCTCCTGCTCCTAGATCTATTAATATTGTAGTCATACACCATTCTTGTCTGTTAAAGTATTTTCCATATAGTTTATAATTGCTAGCCTTTCAATTATCTGCCAGGATTCTTAAACTTGATGTTCTTTGTAAATTTCTTAGTATTGGTCATAATCTACCATTATATCTATCTGTACTTGTTCTAGCCTCTTCTATTCTGTCTCCATTTGCTAATTGTAACTGGTTTCCCTCATAATGCAATTTTCTTGGGATTCTATTGTCTATTACTAAAGGTTTTTTAGAGACATCTATATTTATGTTTTCTAGTATTTCTATTTCTGAGATTATATCTGGTTTTCTAATTTTCCCTACCTCCTTAAATAGGTTAGGAAGTATTATAATTTCTTTGTCTTCAAATTTTTGAGTGTGATGTGTATTGTTAAGAGAATAGCTTATTATATAGGTAATTGAATATGGAATGGAGCCTTTTTTTCATATTTTTTTGTTAAAAAATCTTGTGTCAAACTTAAAGTTCTATTGATATTATTATCTTTAATGTTTATACTTATTTTTGGATAAATGTTAAAAATTAATTTTTGATGGCTAAGGTTTCCTTGTAGAATTCCTAATGTAGCATCTCTTCAGCCATTAATTCTATTATCCATTAATACAATATTAATAGGTGAATCTATTCCTTCTCTAAAAGTTTCTTTAATCATCATTTAGATAGCTCCTATATGAATTCATCCTATTTTAGATCTATCTTTTATTTTTTCCATTCTCCTCATCAAGTCTTCAATCTGCATAGGCATCTCTCTGTTGGTTATTCCGTAATAGAAGATATGTTTTCTTTGAGTAATTTTTTCAAAGAGAGATGTTCTAAATCCATCTGAGTTTTCTAATCTTAATACAATATTTGTAATTCAATTAAATAATCTTCTATCTATCAATACTTCTTGAAAGAAGTTTCTTGCTTCTTCTTGATATTCTTCGATTATTTCTTCTTCGGTTTGATTATGTATATGATAAATAATAGATTGATCCATCGGATTGTTCATCATTTGTTAATTGAACAAATTCCTGAATGTTTTCTATTTCATGGAGTTCTTCTTCTATTATTTCTTCAAATTGTTTTTGGTTAATTTTTCTAGATCCTCTATTTGGGCATTTGTTTACATAATGTCCTTTTTCCTGACATATAAAACATTTACATTCTTTTGGGTTCTTGACATTTTTATTATAATTTCTCTTTCTTCTATTATATTTTTTCTTTGGCTTTGGTTTAAAACCAAATCTTTTCTTCTTTATAAATTTATACTTGTTTCTTCATTTATATTTTATTGGTTCACATCCTATTGTTATTGGGTGTGTTAGTTGTGAACAACAAAGTCCTTGCTTTACTACTTTGTTTGTTTTTCTATTTAGTGCAGCTTCGACACACCATTCTTCTAATTTCATTCTTAAAAATTCTATTCTTCCTCCTAATGTATTTGCTCTTTGCCCTATATATTGGGGATAAAATTGCATAGCCTTAAAACCCCAAGGATCATGTATTTTTGTATAAAATAAATTTAGTAGGCTTTTATTCGGTACATTTTCTTTATCTGTTCTATCATATATTTTATAGAAATATTCTTGAAATTTACATATATAGTCATCTATGAGGCACACGCCACAAAACTTTAAATTATATAATAATAAGGCAAATCTTTGTTTTTCTTTTTCTTTTTCTATATCTCTATTTGTATTCCATGTTTCTCCTAGAAATTCTCTACATAATTCATTCTTGTAATTATTTACTACTTGGGCTAAGGTGGTTGTTGTTCCTTTTATCGCCTCTTTATCATTATCAATTAATCCTTTCCACCAATCTACTATTATTCCTTGGAATGTTAAATTTCAAAATCTTATTGTTGTGTCAATATCATAGCTTTGTGCTATGATCGATAGATATGTGGCTTTTCCCCATCTTGTTATTGCTTCATCTATATTTCTAACACAATTTAGATTTAAATATATTCCATTTGCACTAATATATTCTTGATCCATATAGTCTGCTGGGGTTTCTAGAGTAATACTTTTTGGTCTTCTGTCTGATGCCCAATTAATTCCTTCGTATCTATTTCTATCTGTGGGTTTTCTTTGAAAATTAGGATCTGACCAATATTTGGCTCCTTGTTGTTTTGGAGTTTCATTTCTACTTAATTGTCTGCTAGGGACAGTTGTTGGTATAGGCATTGTTACTTGGCTACTTGAAGCCTCTCCATCTATTGGTTTTATATTTATAGTTCTGACTTTTTCTATTAGTCTAATAATTTCTTGGATTAAGTTATCTAGTTCTTCTGCATTAGCTTCTAAGTATTTGTTTTCTAATTGTTCGATTTTAAAGTCATCTATTTCTTCTATCTGGAGGGGGCATAAACTTATCTCATTTCTACTTGTATGGAATAGATTTATTTTTGATATACAATTGGTATTTTGCTTTTCATATAGAAATTCCATGATTTTCTGTAATTCTACTTTCATTTCTTAAACCTTTTGAAAGTTTTTTAAAATATTTTCATGAGCTTGTACTTCTAATTTTTTGTACATATTAATCTATATTTACTTCAAACTCTAAATCTAAAGCTTCATCTATATTATTATCTAAGTATTTTAACTTATCTTGTTCATATATAGCTTCATCTTCTATATTAGAGTGCATTTCCTCTTGTGATTTTTCATAATTTATAAGATATAGAGTTATGTAATTATTTAGATCATTGCTTGGCTCTGATACCATTTGGATATAGCAAAAATGAAAATTCTAAATTCTAAATATTGAATTTTTTCTTATTTTGCTTTGAAAAATACTCGAATTTCCCTTATGTGTGTTGTATGCTTTTGCGGATGTATCATATTGTCTATGTTTATTACTTATTTTATCAAGAATTTTTAGCATTTTAATACTTGATATGTCTTTTTGACGCATAAGAAACTAGCTTTTAGCAACTAGATAGTAATGCTCTGATTACTATAGAGAGCAAAATGAAGTATGTATACCAGTGTTTCCCACCTTGCTTCTGCTACTCTTTAGTGCCAGTCGATCTTCTATTAACAATTTCTAAGAGAAGCAATCCTTAGACATCGATGTTCCAGATCTCGAACTCCTTATCATTATCCTATAGCCTGGATGCCCCGACTTCCTTGCCCATTCATTGCTTAGCCAGCCTTTTTTGGACAATGACCTCTGGGATAATCTTAGGGAGAGATAACTCTCGAAAGGTGAAGATAGATTGGAATGGGGGTGTAACAGGTTACACACTGGTTTTCCTCTTCTATAGTAGTACAAGGACTACTATCTCTTGCTAAAGCTGGTTTCTTACATGAAGAGAATTAGTGTACACGACACATTTACTTGAAATGTAATCAAAATAGAGTTGATGCTCCTTCTTTATTCAAATAGAACTCTTAGGAATACATACACACTCAGGGCTCTCTCCAACCAGGATCGATGCCCATTACAAACACTTTGAGGGTTTATATAGACACCCTCAACTTCATCTTTGACGTTTGAAAGACGTCTACATTATTGTTGTGTTACTATTCTTCTTTACATTTCAATCGAACACTTGTCACATTGAGGACGCTTTGCATTATTGATGTTTTATGTCATCATGGATGACGTCTTTGGTGCATTATTGCTCTTAATTGCCATTGTTGACGTCTTGGCGATTAAGTCTTCTGGAGGCTATCCTTTAGTGACTACTGCTACTATTACTAGCTTTATCCATTTTGTCTTGGCACGCTGGGCATATTTTTCCTTCATGCTTTTTGAGCTGGAAAAATACCTTATGGCATCTATAACTTTATTTTATTTGTCCCGTTTCTATTTTCTTTAGAAATCTTCCTAAATTAATTTTTTTGATACATTGGATCTTCTTGTTGTAGAAAGAATGATCATATTGTCTGAAGCTTTATGTAACCAACTTTGATTATTGTTGTTAATTTTTCCATCACTTGGCAGAGAACTCTTAGTCCTAGATCTCTTCTGACTTCAACAAATTCTTTGTCAAATTTTTCTCCTTAAATTTCTTTTCGGAAACTTCCTTCAATCTATTTAACATAATCTGGAGATGATACTCCAATTTGAATGTAGTGGACTGAATAGAACTTTTTTAATTTCTCTCAGTCTTCAGATGTTGAGGATATTTTAATGTAAATCTCACTAGTGGTTTTCATTAGCGGGCTGTTATTTTTGAATTCTTTGATTTCTTTAATAATTTCTTGGGGAAGTCCTTGAATTTCTCAAAGATCAGGACTTAGATATATGAAATGTGCGGCTCCAATTATGAAGCAATCTCTGATAATTTTGGGATTTTATCCTTTATCGAAGTTAATTATGGGATATATTCTTGTGTGATCTGGAACACATGTCTCTATTATTTTTAGATTATAAACAATCTCGAGTAGAGATCTATATTCTGTTTCAGATTTTGCTAAGAATTCTATGAGACTCAATTGCAAGTCATGTTCCTACTCAATCTGAGATACCCTAAATTTAAAAATATTTTTGGGCATCAATTTAATATTGTCCGCTATGTAGCAGGAATCTTTCTCCAAAGAGATAGTATTTTCTTCCATGAGGCAGGAACTGTTCTTAGAAGAGATAACATCTTCTGTAATTAAGCTAGTTCTTGTAGTTTGAAAGCTGCTTCTGGCCGTTAGGCTATCATTTTTCTCTGAAGAGATAGTATTTTCAGCCATGAGGCTGGTTTTTGCAGTTGCCATGAGGCTGGTTTTTGCAGTTGCCATTAGGCTACTATTATCAGTAGTTTTTTTACTACTACTTGCATCAGATATTTGGAGAGATATGTCGATTGGGCGTTTACCTGCCACTATATCCATTCATACTAATTTTGATCCTTTTTGTTGTATTTCTCTTCTAAAGCAATTTAGATCTACAATGATACCTACAATATCTTGCTTGTTTTCTTCTGCACTGTCAATAATTTTATCTTGTTTTTGGATTATTTCAATAAAATCTATGTAGTTGTCTTGCAATAGATTACAACTATGTAGCAACCGAGCTTCAAATTTTGCAAGTTTATTTTCAACTTGCTCCATTATATTCTCTTGATAGGAAATCTGCAAGTGTGTTAGTCTCACCTTTAATGACTTCGTCTATATAAAAACATATATATATATATCTGTGTCTGTACATATATATATATATACATATATATATATATACATATATATATATATGTGTGTGTGTGTGTGTGTACATACATACATATATATACATATATATGTATATATATGTATATATGTGTATATATATATATGTAAAGTCAGGCTAGAATACACTCGAGTGTACGGATCGCACGAATACACTCAAGTGTGTTTACATATCAAGACTATTTTTTGCAAAATGTAAACCATTGATCTTCACCGTCATACTATAACTAGGCTACATACAAATTTTGAGCCCATTTGGATGAGTGTAAGTCACTCATCCAAGGGAAATAAAATCGACGCGCGAAACTAATTTAAAATGCATAATTTTTGCGTTCTTCATAACATGAGCTATACATATCCAAATGTGCTCAAATTTTGCGTAAGAGTTGTTCACAAGATGTTTAAGAAGATCAATGGATTAGATTTTCAAAAAAATATTGCATCATGAAAAACTACTTGAGTGTATTTCTCTCTGGATACACTCGAGTGTATTCTAGCCTAAACGCAAAAATTATGCATTTTAAATTAGTTTCGCGCGTCGATTTTGTTGCCCTTGGATGAGTGACTTACACTCATCCAAATGGGCTCAAAATTTGTATGTATCCTGGTTATAGTATGGCGGTGAAGATCAAAGGTTTACATTTTGCAAAAAATAGTCTTGATATGTAAACACACTTGAGTGTATTCGTGCGATCCGTACACTCAAGTGTATTCTAGCCTGACTCTCTCTCTATATATCTGTCTCTCTCTCTCTCTATATATATATAGAGAGAGAGAGAGAGAGAGAGAGAGTCAGGCTAGAATATACTCGAGTGTACATATCGCACGAATACACTCAAGTGTGTTTACATATCAAGACTGTTTTTTGCAAAATGTAAACCATTTATCTTCACCGTCATACTATAACTAGGCTACATACAAATTTTTAGCCCATTTGGATGAGTGTAAGTCACTCATCCAAGGGCAACAAAATTGACGCGCGAAACTAATTTAAAATGCATAATTTTTGCGTTCTTCATAACATGAGTTATACAAATCCAAATGTGCTCAAATTTTACGTAAGAGTTGTTCACAAGATGTTTAAGAAGATCAATGGATTAGATTTTCAAAAAAAATATTGCGTCATGAAAAACTACTTGAGTGTATTTCGCTCCAGATACACTCGAGTGTATTCTAGCATGACTCTATATATGTATATATGTACATATATATATATAGTTAGGATAGAATACACTCAAGTGTATCCGGAGCAAAATACACTCAAGTAGTTTTTCATGATGCAATATTTTTTTTGAAAATCTAATCGATTGATCTTCTTAAACATCTTGTGAACAACTCTTACGCAAAATTTGAGCACATTTGGATATGTATAGCTCATGTTATGAAGAACGCAAAAATTATGCATTTTAAATTAGTTTCGCGCGTCGATTTGTTGCCCTTGGATGAGTGACTTACACTCATCCAAATGGGCTCAAACCTTATATGTAGCCTAGTTATAGTATGACGGTGAAGATCAACAGTTTACATTTTGCAAAAAATAGTCTTGATATGTAAACACACTTGAGTGTATTCATGCGATCCGTACACTCGAGTGTATTCTAGCCTGACTCTCTCTCTCTCTCTCTCTCTCTCTCTCTCTATATATATATATATATATATAGAGTTAGGCTAGAATACACTCGAGTGTACAGATCGCACGAATACACTCAAGTGTGTTTATATATCAAGACTATTTTTTGCAAAATGTAAACCATTGATCTTCACTATCATACTATAACTAGGCTACATACAAATTTTGAGCCCATTTGGATGAGTGTAAGTCACTCATCCAAGGGCAAAACAATCGACGCGCAAAACTAATTTAAAATGCATAATTTTTGCGTTCTTCATAACATGAGCTATACATATCCAAATGTGCTCAAATTTTGCGTAAGAGTTGTTCACAAGATGTTTAAGAAGATCAATGGATTATATTTTCTAAAAAAATATTGCATCATGAAAAACCACTTGAGTGTATTTCACTCCGGATACACTCGAGTGTATTCTAGCCTGACTCTATATATATACATACATACATAGATATATACACACACACACACACACACACATATATATATATATATATATATATATATATATATATATATATATATATATATATATATATACATGAGAGAGAGAGAGTCAAGCTAGTGTACACTCGAGTGTACCGGAGGCACCGTACACCTCAGTGATTTCTAAAGATGCAATAATTTTTTGAAAAATCTAAACCATTGATCTTTTTAAATATCTTAAGAACATATTATAAAATAAATTTCATCTCATTTGGACACTTATAGGTCTTGCATCTAAAGGAGACAAAAATCATGCATTTCAAATTAGTTTTGTGTGTCAATTTTTTTGTCCTTAGATGAGTGACTTACATTCATCCAAATGAGCTCAAATTTTGCATGTTGGTTATTATTATTGTAACCATGAAGATCAATGGATTAGATTTTGTAATAACATGGTCTAGATATGCAAACATCATTGGGGTGTACATCGTGATATGTACACTCGGGTGTATTCTAGCCTGACTCATATATATATATATATATATATATATGTGTGTGTGTGTATATATATAGATTATTGGTAAATATGCCCATAGAGTCATCCCGAGCGATTTCATGGAGTCAGATATTAATTAATCAATTAATATGCTTATTTGGTTAATTAATTAATTCCAGAATATTCTAATTAATCTATGAGCGTTTTAATTAATGCAGTCTTTCTGTATACCGATGGGTTTAGGAAACCCTGCCTCCTTTCATCTCCTATTCAAAGGGGCTTGATAGCTGATATCTATATAAGATATTGAGAGAGGCGTTTAGTTTACGCTCACGTATGTAAACCCTATCCGTCAGCATCCTCATGAGAGAAATGAGAGCACCACGACGCTAGCACGTCGCCACACAGAGATGACTCCTTTTCGTCGGTTTAGGAAGCGCGATGTGGAGTTCCAGTCCATCTGTGTGGACGAAGTAGAGACGCAGACATTGAGACACCTGCGTTCAGAGGATGTCAATGACCATCCATACGTGGTACGAGCGACGTACATTACCACATGAAAGGAGCTCTGCCGGATCTTCCTACGACGCACTCAGTGAATGAGAGAGAAGTTATGTCTGTGTTGGCCAGCAACGTTGCACACCATCGTGCAGCGGGACATCACCGGACTTACTCCACGATAAGGTATATCCCACAAACACTCTTTCTAAATACACTTTTTGCTTCCGGCGTGCATGTTTTCTCCACAAGCCCCAACAATGGTATCAGAGCATCGTCGATCTACAACGTATTTGGATTTATTTTGATTTGATTGAATCGTTGTATACTATTTTCAATATTGCATATGATGCAAATTAAAACTGCTAATGTACAAATCTAAAACTAATTCCACATACGTCGTAAGCTTATATTTTTGACATTTTGGACGGGGTCGACTATGGAAAATATTGATTTTCCTAATTGCATGGAAGTAAAATTTTGTAGACCCCCACACAAAGGCGATGCCCCTGTGTACCCCACATAGTCTGTGTGGGAGTCAAAATTTAAATTAATGGAGAATGTCCTGCATTAAAAGGACTACAATTTTAATATGTATACATATATATATATATATATATATATATATATATATATATATATATATATATAGATGTACCTTTGATATCGTACACGTCGCCTTTAAAATCTATTTTATATGTTGGATGCATGCACGGTTATGGCCTAGTATCCCCTTTTGTGAATGTTGTGAATGAATGTGGATGTCAATCTTGTGGATATGTTTGCTTTGAATGCTATGGATGTATAATGGTTGTACGTGGATCCTTAGTAAAAAGTATTTGGCTTACATGTCGAGCCCGATCTCTTATTTCAAAGTGTAATTAATTCTTTCCCTTTATATTTGTACCCATATGATGTGATAGAGATATGATTAGTTTTATTGTTTGTAAACTTGATGTAAGGAGGCCACTTGAAGATCCAATTCGAAGAAGCAACCTAAAGATCCAACTCTAAGGAGTGTCCATGGAGAAGCAACATGAAGATCCAATTTCAAGAAGCAACTTGAAGTTCCAACCTCACAGAGCATCCATGAAGTTGTTCATTGTAATGCAGATCCTTACAGGTTGATTCACAGGTGTTGTTGCATGAGATGCATAAGACCTTAGGTGGATTGTAATCCTTTGTTTCTCTAAAGGATTACAATATAATGGCCATAACTGATGTATTTGTGTTTGTGATTGCATGTCTATCATTTATGGTTGTGGATATAGTAGTATATGATATGTACTATAAGTATGTGGTGTTTGGATATGTATATGTATTAATAAAACCCATCAATTAATAATATTAATTTTTAGTTGCCTTCCATAAAGCAACACACATGAAAAGCTTGATCGACAATGTGTGGGCACTCCTCTGCGTGGTACACTATCTATCTCATGGAAGTGTGATGATGGGTGTGTGGGTCTGCCTCCGTAGGGTGCACACTCATTGTGTTGGCTTATGGGTTGGACTTAACTAGGGAACCTTGATAGGATCAAGTACCTAGAGGCACACAGATGCGTCATGACAAGGAGTTGTGCATGTTCATATATCCAAGAGTTTCATATGATGCAATTGGCAAAAGTTGCCTACCTTAGTATTTGGTCTTTGACACCGGCATTGGCTGGGCATTGATCCAATTACTTTGGATCTTGGCTCACTAGAAGGTTGTACACTATAATCTTCTGAGTTGATAGTGAGGGCTATCAATTTGAATAAAATAGTGGGAGCATAATTAATTAAAGGATTAGTTAATCTCATTTATCAAATCTTTACAAGTAAAATAGACTAAATGCAAACTTTTTCTTTTGTAGCAATCAAATGGCAAACAACACTCACACTTTCTCATTGCGATCGGTCATTGAGAAGGACAAAGTTATCAGAACCAACTTTCAAAACTGTTTTAGGACGCTGAGAATTGTTCTCACACATGAGGATAAGCTCTATGTCCTTGAAATGCCAGAGCCAGCAGAACCTGCCTCAAATGCACCCAAGGCTGAAAAGGATGCTTACAAGAAGCACCTTGATGATGTCGTGGATGTCAAGTGCTTGATGTTGTGCTTAATGGAATATGTGTTGCAAGAGAAGAATGAGAACATGAATGTCATGGAGATGGTAACACATCTCAAGAACATGTATCAACATCAAGAAAGACAGGAGAGATATGATGTCTCCAAGGCTTTGTTCAGAAGCAAGATGAAAGAGGGAGACTAGTTGGCACTCATATACTCACTTTGATTGGGTACATGGAAAGCTTATCCAAGATGGGATTTCCACTAGGTCAAGATTGGTCATTGATGTGATTCTACAGTCATTGCCTGAATCATATAGTCATTTTGTCACGAACTACAACATGAACAATCTTGACAAGCCGTTGTCAGAATTGTTGGGCATGTTGAGGACAGCTGAAGCACATATGAAGAAAGACAAGCCCAAGTTTGTGATGATGATCAACAAGACAAAGAGAAAGTCAAAAGGTAAAGGCAAGGCTAAGAAAGATTCTAAAGTTGGGCAGAAGCCAAAGTCATTCGCGCTCAAAGCTAAAGGTGGGATCTCCAAAGAAGGCACTTGTCCCCATTGTCACTAGGTTGGACATTGGAAAAGAAACTATCCTCTCTATCTGGAGGAACGGAGGAAGAAGAAGCAGGGGATAGAGATCTCCACTTTAGGTATATATGTTATTGAGATAAACTTAAATACTTATTCATCATGGGTACTGGATACCGGATGTGGATCTCACATATGTTCAAATATGCATGATCTGATCAGAAGTAACCCTTTATGAAAGGACCAAGTCAATCTGCGAGTCGCTAATGGAGCAAGAGTTGTTGCCACCATAGTTGGAGTTATTATTTTATCTTTTCCTACAGGCCTTGTAATAGAATTAGAGAGTTGCTATTATGTACCTGCCATTAATAGAAATATTATTTCTGTATCTTGTATGGACAAGAGTGTATTTGAATTTCACATTAAGAATGGAATGATTTCTATTTCTAAAGTTGAGATCTTTTATGGAAATGCCCCTATGTCTTATGGTATCTAATTGTTAGAACTTGAGACTAGCATATACAACATAAATACTAAAAGGCAAAAACTTCACAACTCCAACAAAACATACTTATGGCATTGTCGTCTTGGGCATATAAATGAGAAACACATATCTAGACTTCATAAAGATGATTATCTAGACTCTTTTATTTTTGAATCATTAGAGACATGTGAGGCTTTCTTATTAGGCAAGATGACCAAGACTCCTTTCACTGGATATAGTGAGAGAGCCAGTGATCTGCTAGGGCTCATACATACTGATGTATGTGGACCTTTTAGATCAAATACTAGAGGAGGCTATCAATACTTTATTACCTTCATTGATGACCTCAGTAGGTATGGCTATGTATATTTTATGAAGCACAAGTTAGAAACTCTTGAAATGTTCAAGAGTTTCATGAATGAAGTAGAGAAGCAACTTGGTAAGAGTATTAAAGCACTCCATTTAGATCGAGGTGGTGAATATTTAAGCCAAGAGTTTGAGGACCTTCTAAGGGACCGTGGTAATATATCACAATGGACTCCACCTGGTAGACCACAACATAATGGTGTGTCAGAAAGAAGGAATCACACATTATTAGATATGGTATGATCAATGATGAGTTCAACCAAACTTCCAATATCATTCAGGGGATATGCTCTTGAAACCACAACATTTACACTTAACCATGTACCTTCCAAAACGGTTCAAAAGACACCATATGAGATATGGAATGGGAATCGTCCCAATTTGTCTATGTTAAAGATTTGGGGATGTGAAGCTTATGTTAGGAAACAATTTCCTAAAAAGATTGGACCCAAATCTGAAAAATGCTATTTTGTTGGACACCCCTAGGAAACTCGGGGTTACTACTTCAACACACCGACTAACAACAAAGTGTTTGTTTCTAGGACTGTTGTATTTCTTGAAAAAGAATTTATTTCCAAAGGAATTAGTGGGATGAATGTAGAGCTCAAAGAAGTTCAAGATCAACAAGAAAGCTGAGAAGCCGAGGAGGTACATAAGGAACATGAAGACTCAAAAACTGTTGTGGAATTTCAAGTTCCAAATGTAATACAGGAACCTCGTAGGTCTAGTAGGACACAACTTGAGCCTGAGAGATATGGATTTCTTATGACTCAAGATAGTGATGATTTGGGCATAGAAGATGAGCCAACTTCCTACCTAGAAGCTACTAAGGGACCAAAATATGAGAAATGGCTCAAAGTAATGAGACCAGAGATGGAATCCATGTACACCAATTAGGTATGGACCTTGGTGGATCCACCCAAAGGGGTCAAACCCATAGGGTGCAAGTGGGTCTTCAAGAAGAAGACTGACATGGATGGAAATGTTCAAACCTATAAAGGTAGATCGGTTGTGAAAGGATTCTGTCAAATTTAAGGTGTTGATTATGATGAGACCTTCTCACCAGTTGCCATGGTTAAATACATCAAGATCATGCTTGCCATTGCAGCTTATCATGACTATGAGATTTGGCAAATGGATGTTAAAATAATATTCCTTAATGGGAATTTACTTGAGGATGTGTATATGACACAACTTGAAGGTTTTATCAATCCAAAGGAAGCCTATAAAAACTATAAGCTACAAAGGTCAATCTATGGATTGAAGCAAGTATCTCGGAGCTGGAATCTATGTTTTGAAAAAGTAGTCAAAAAGTTTGGCTTTAGTCAAAATCAAGATGAACCTTGTGTTTATGTTACGACCCCACCTCCCGATAACCCCCAATTAAGGGAGACCGAGAGGTCGAAGCCGCACCCATAACTTTCGAATCAAAGGTTCGACAATTAACCAAGAATAGTTATCAAATTTTAACATACTATATTGAAAAGCTGTAAGAAAATAAATTTTTGCATACCTTTTTGAAAACTTGGATCTCTAACTTCTATCCACTTAAGGATTCTACTCTAACTAATCCTCCTTGTATTTTACTTCATGTATTTCACAATATGACGATTTACTGTTTGTCCTTTTGGCCTGTACCTAAAACGTCGACAAACAAAACGTCGGTCAGCCAAAGTTGGTATGTGGGGGAAACAATAATTATGTAAATACATTAACAATGTAATCATTCAATTAATCATGTAACAACCAAGATTACGTTTTAAATATAACTCCGCGATCCAAGGGTACCCTATCCACTATGTTGTCCCCATTAAACCCCTCATGATCCACCTATAAGTGAACCAATTTCTAGGGTTGGGTCACATGGCACTACTCGTAAGTAGCCTACTCCTTAACTCATGGTAGGCTAATGAGTCTCATGGCACTACACGTAGGTAGCCCAGTTTCTAACTCTCGGTAACCTAGACCTTGCTCTAGGATTACCCCTTTTTTCTTAGCCTTTTCAAAGCAATAGAGGTGGACCCGGATCTAGTCAGTTATATACACACATTTATAGTGATAATCATAGTCACTTTATAGTTGCATGAAATAAATAAACATCCAACAGTTATTTTCAAGCAACCGATTAAAACTTCGAGAATTGCCGTGAAACTAGAGCGATTATTCATAAGCGTAACCACATACCTGACTTGATGAGTCATGCAGATTATTCAACACATACTTCATGTATATACAATCAAGCCAATCAACAGATCCAAGCAAGTAATTCAATCATCACATAATTCCTAAAAAGAATATGTACTCTATTTATTACACACTTTATCAAGTATCTACTTCACTGACTTGGATTCACTTTCTAGGGTTTCTAATCCACATTAAGGTTTCATTAATATTCACTAGGGTTTCTAAGATTAATTTCTAAAACTTTATCCCTTTCAGGTCAACAAACCCTAAAATACTCTTTTCCATTTATATGAACCTTAATTACTCAACTATCCATTTTAATAGTCTTTTATACCCAAATTGACTTAGGATCATTACATCCCTATATATTCATGGATTTGAACAATTAAACCAATTAAAAGACATATTCATCTAAATTAGGGTTTTCAAGCTCATTAATGCATAATCATGCACTAAACCCTAAATTAAGCCAATTATATAGAAAGATCATCTTTTTAGATCCTATTTTCACTTTTATTAATAATAGGTTAATATCATCTTGAATTATCCAAATAACGTCATTAAGTCCATCTATCATCAAAACTAAGGGTTTTTCCTTAATTAAATCATTAAAGATGATAGCTTTATGTACTTTTCAAATTTCAAGCATATTTATGCACATAAACTCTAAATTAGACTAATCATGTGCAAAGTTCTTCCTTTTTGAAGATAATGTACCTTTTTACATTTAACAGGTTAACATCAACTCTAATGACCCATTAAACCCTATTAAACACTTTATTCATTTCAAAATAGGGTTTCTTAATCACTATTACACTAAAGTTAACAACTTCCATTATTTTTTTTCGAATTGCAAGCAGAATCAGGTTCCAATTATATTTTTAATGGATTCCTCTCATTTTTCTAAGCAAAATTCATGTATAAACTTTTGTCATCTGAGCTACTATTAAAGAGCTATGATTTTTGGAAGAATTACCTCACTTGGGCCAATGGGGAGGCGCCACATCGCCTTGTTCCCATGCAACGTTGGTTAGTTTGGAAACATTTCGAAAAGACCATCCTACCCTTGCTTAAGGGCCGATGTTGTGTTTCTCGAAGGGGCAAAGATGTCAAATACCCCTTGATCATCTTCCTCCTCGCGACCCTAGCTTGGTCGCCTCCTGCAACCACCTGCAGCCCTTACTTCTCCTCCCCCAAGGTGTGAGGGTCGCCGCCCATGGATGCCTCAGCCTCGCAGCTCCTTGGCGCATGCATGGCGCCCCCAGGTTGCGGCCACCATGGCTGTTCTTGAGGGAGAAAAGGTCGCGTTTGATGCTGCGTTTGCAGCAGTATGCAGATCTACGGATGGAGTGTTTTGAAGACAGGAGCACGGGTTTGATCCCTGGTCCCTCCTAGGTTGTTGTGGAGGCTTCCTTCCTCCATCAGGACCACCAAACGAGCCTCTATTGCTTTAGGATTAGATCCCTTCTATTGATTAGGTTTTTCTTTCTATGAAAGAGAAGAATAAGAAAGGAATACGTGGAACTCTTTCCAACTCGACCCTGGGCTCTACCCCTTATATAGGGGAGGGTATTCACGCCCCAGGGATGTTCATCTAAGGGGAAACATGTCCCACTCTTAAAAGAAACCTATTTCTTTCTTGAGAAGAAATCTTCTCTCTCCTAACTTATTCCTTTAATAAACCATATCTTTTGGATAATTAGAATTCGAAAATCCTCTTACTTATTCTCTTTTATACTTGCTTTTTAATCCTTTGGCACGAATTCCTATTTTCCTTTAGTTGAAAATACTTTCTTTTTTAGCAATACCACATAATCCATTAATAATGTATTCACATTATATTCTTATTTTCTATTATTGGTATTTTTTGTTTCTATTTCTCCATTGGGACTCCTTGGATCCCAAGACACTCCATTATTTCGAAATTACTTTTTAAGGATACTTATTATCCTTCTAGATGCATCTATATGCATTATTTCACATTATCTTATTTATTTCTTACTAAAATATTTCCTTTTGAAGATTTCTCTTTATTTCTCTTTTTATTTTCCTCATTGGTATTCCTTATATCATTAGGAATCTTTGGAATACGAAATTCCACTAAGAAATCTAATTTATGCCTCTTTCCACTCATTTTCCACCTTTTATCATTATTTTCAATTTATTTTTTTAATAAAGAAATACTTGATTAAACTTTTCTTTTATTATTGCCTCTTCTATGCAACTTTGGACTCCTTGGTACCCAAGGAACCCAAAAGGCACGAAATCCTCTTTGAATTTGCCTTCTAGAGGTTTCTACATATTTCTTTTCTTAACAATTCAATTATCCATTTACTAATTGAATTTCCTTATTATTTGGGCCCAATAGCCAATAAAGCCCACAAATATCAAGGATATTGTAAACAAAAACCATTTATTCGAACCACATTATATCATTATTTATTCAAATATCTTTAATATGGGAAATTACATTTCCCACCAAAAGAACCCAAAGATTGGGGTTGTAACAGTTTACAAAAGGGTTAGTGGGAGCATCATATTTCTCACATTGTATGTAGATGACATACTATTGATGGGAAATGACATCCCTACTCTCCAAACAGTAAAAGCTTGGCTAGGGAAGACCTTCTCTATGAAGGATTTAGGTGAAGCATCCTATATACTAGGAATCAAGTTCTATAGAGATAGATCTAGAAGGCTTCTAGGCCTAAGCCAGAGCACATACACTGACAAGGTGCTAAAGAGGTTTAGAATGGAGGGTTCTAAGAGAGGTAACTTGCCCATGTCCCATGGGGTTACAATCTATAAAGCCCAATGTCCTGGTTCATGTGATGAACATGTGTTCATGAGTAAGATTCCATATGCATCAACAATTGGATCTATCAAGTACACGATGTTATGTACTCATCCTGATGTGTCGTATGCTTTGAGCATGATGAGTCGATATCAGTTAGATCTAGGTGAATGTCACTGGACAACCATAAAGAACATCCTAAAGTACTTGAGAAGGACTAAGGATAAATTCTTGGTATACGGTGGTGAGGAAGAGCTCGTGGTAAAGGGTTACACCTATGCTATCTTCCAAACTGACAAAGATGACTATAGATCATAATCTGGATTTGTGTTTTACCTGAATAACGGAGTTGTGAGCTGGAAGAGTTCCAAGTAAGAGACGGTTGTAGATTCTACAATAGAGGCTGAATATATTGCCGCATCTAATGCTACAAAGGAAGCTGTGTAGATCAAGAAGTTCATTTATGAACTTAGAGTGGTTCCAAGCACTAGTAATGCAGTTGAGTTGTTTTGTGACAACAACAGAGCAATTGCATAGGCTAAAAAATCAAGATCTCATATGAGAGATCGTACAACGAGGAGATGTGAAGATTTGCAGAGTACCTACAGAAAGCAATGTGGTTGACCCGCTCACAAAAGTACTTTCACAGCAGAAACTTGACAGACATGTTCGATAAATTGGATTGAGATTCATGAGTGATTGGGTATATGTGCAAGTGGGAATTTGTTGGTATGTATGCCCATAGAGACTATCATTTGATGATTGTAATGGATACTATGTAAATGATTTGTAATACTACATTGATCATATCAATAAAGGCAAGTTTGTATTTTATATTTTGAGATGACCACAAAACTTATAGATGTCTAGAGAGTAATATACTCAATGACATATGTCTTTGGGTTGATGACCTGAACAGTGAGATCATATGTATGCTAAGAGTATGTATTCTTGTTTTGTCCCTAATCGGTTGTTATTGTGGAAATATCCATAAACATCAATAACACATAAGATTAGAATGTATGTTGGTTGATGGAAGAATCTCATTATCCATGATATGGATATATCAAACCAAATACATAGATACTTGTTGGAGAATAGTGTATCAGACAGACCCATCTTGAGAGTGATACATGGATACCATGATTGGTAGTTAGAGTCACATCTCATAATGATGGTTGTGATTTTGGTTCTTAGACCTGAAGTCACTACACATATTACATATCATTCGATGTACTTTGACATCATCCACAGTGGTCCTAAATAATTATTTCCATAAAGATGGTGCTTGGGTGCACTTTGACACATGGGGATGACTGTGAGTGATGTAGATGGAATTTATCCTTCCAACAAGATTTTGATATTCCGACCACTTGATAAGTGAGATTGAGAAATGCATGGCCATGCTGATGTGAGTCAATATGTGATATTGAGCTTACATATATCTCAGACAGTATTCTCTAGTTCAAAGAACATGGATTGAATGTTGAAAAGGATAACAGTTCCATGACTCGAGTTCAATCTAGATATCAGCGATAAAGGATCTATACAATCACTGTAACACCAATCATGAATGATAGGTTTAAGTGATTCTCCAACTTCTTAAATTACTTGGGTGGCAATGAAGTCTTGCTAGATACCAATCATTGCTTGTGAAATCATAATATGATTATGGATATCACTGCCAACATAATTTGGAGCTTACCGGGTCACACACATATGATGTGTTGGAATAGGAGTATAATTGTGGATTTGAATGGAATTGCTCTAAATCACATTGATTTCTAAAATATGTATGTAATCTATTAGAATAATATTGGAATGTTTGAGCCAGTTAATTGCAGTGACTGGCTCTATGTGGAAGTGGGAGTCTATTGGTAAATATGCCCATAGAGTCATCTCGAGTGATTGCATGGAGTTAGATATTAATTAATCAATTAATATGATTATTTGGTTAATTCATTAATTCCAAAATATTCTAATTAATCCACGATCATTTTAATTAACACAATCTTTCTGTATACCGATGGGTTTAGGAAACCCTACCTCATTTCATCTCCTATTTAAAGGGTCTTGATGAATGATATCTATATAAGATATTGAGAGAGGGTTTTAGTTTATGCTTAGGTACGTAAACCCTAGCTGTCACCGTCCTTAGGAGAGAAATGAGAGCACCACGATGCTAGCATGTCACCGCATAGAGACGAATCCTTCCTACTGGCTTAGGAAACATGACATGGAGTTCCAGTCCATCTGTGTGGATGAAGTAGAGATGCAGATGCTGAGATGCCTGTGTTCGGAGGACGTCAACGACCATCCATATGCACTACGAGCGATGTACATCATTGCACGAAAGGAGCACCGTCAGATCTTCCTACGACACACTCATCGAATGGGACAAAAGTTCTATCTTGTAGGCCAACAATGTTGCACACCATCATGCAGTGGGATATTGCCGGACTTGCTACGTGATAAGGTATATCTCGCAAACACTCTTTCTAAATACGTTTTTGTCAACAAGATCATGTTTTGGGTTGTGTGGAAATTTTTTTTGTTGCTTCTGCCGTGCATGTTTTCTCCACAAAACCCAACATATATATATATATACATACATATATATACATATATATATATACATACATATATATACATACATATATATACATATATATATATACATACATACATATATATATATATATATATTTATATATATATATATATATGCAATATACACACGTCACCCTAAAAGCTACTTTTGAAGGTGGATGTGTCGCATGGTTATGTCCAATAACCCTAATTATCTGTGCATGGTGGTTGTGTGTTTAATTTTCATTTCATATCAGTTTGCATACCAAGTCTTTACCTTATCTCTCAAATTGTAAAGTATTATTCTCTCCTACCTTTGTTCTCTTGAAATGTAACTCGAGGTTTTTCTATAACCATATAATTGTAGGATAGTTTGTATTCTTGTTATTACAACAAAGACAAGCCAACAAGATGGAGGACTAAGGAGGACCGATCGAGTCGAGGCCCAATTCATAAACAATAGGACTTAAAAGATGGTAGATCGAAGCCTAGATGATTGGGGAGACAACCAAACTGATCGGCCAAGAGGTGAGCCGATCGGTTCATGGGTTGAACCGATTAACCCAGATTGGCAAGCATAGATATTCATCAAAAACATGTTTCTATATGAGATGTAGACCCTAGACTATGGTAATTCCTTATGTCTCCAAGAAATTACATTAGAATGGCCATAAGCATCGCCTTTTGTTTTATTGCATGTTTTTGTTTATGGGATATAGCATGTATATGATACATACTATATATGTTGTGATTGGATAAAGCATATGTATTTGTCAATACACACTCCCCTAATAAAATATTAAGTCTAAGATGCTTCCCATTCGAAGAACACATGAAAAGCTTGATCGACTAAGTGTAGGTTTCACCCTAGCATGGTACGCCATCCATCCCATGGAAGTGTGATGGTAGTAATGTAAATCTGATCAAGCGGGGTGCATTATTATTGTGTTGGCTTTTGGGTTGGGCTTAATTGGGTGACCTTAATATGATCATGCATCTAAAAGCATACAGATGATTTTGGCAAGGAGTTCAACATTTCATCTATCTAAGAATTGCATAAGATGCAATTGTCATATGTTGCCTACCTTGATGATTGATTATGGACGATGGCGTTGGCTGGGTAATAATTGAATCATTTTGGATCTTGACTCAGTAGAAAGTTATATGCTATAATCTTCTGAATTGATATGTTAGGGATATCAGTTTGAATAAAATAGTGGGAGAAATAATTAATTAACGACCTAATTGAATATCACCAATTATTTTTTCAAATCAAATCAAATCAAAATGCATTTTGACATAAATGCAATTTTTCTCATGTAGAATCAAATGACTAAGACTGTAAATGGGTAGGGTAAAGGCTTATCCATACCTTACCCATGTCAAAGATGTGGGTAGCACGTAGGGTAATTACCTTTGCTTGAAAACCTATACCCTACCCTTACCCACACCCTTTTCCCCATAGGATAAATGGGTAGGGTAAGGGTGAAATGGGTAAAATACCATGATGATTGTATACTTTCTTTTTAACAAAAGTTTCATATGATATTTTCTACATCAAGGACAAGACATTTTTAATGTTAATAACTATATTTTGTGTGATATACAAAAAATTATAATATTTAACTTGATATTTTTCTAAAGACAAGGTCTAGCATTTTGAATATATTATTTCTTTACTTCCAATTCCATTTTTCTCTGAAATATATGACTATAAAAGGTAGTATCATGCTACCCATTTCCTAATAAAGTTTTGGAAATTATAATAGTAAAAATTGAGAAAGTAGTGGTGTTGCTTGCTGGGGTTTTTGGTAGGCATTAAAAACATATCTTCGAATCTAAAATTATAAATTTAGACTTATACTAATGGGTAAATGGGTAAAGCAGGAAGGGTAAAACTACTCCCTTTCCCTACCCTCTTTAGATGTGGGTAAAGCGAGTAAAGGATAACAGGGTGGTGAGTAAAAATATGCTTACCCTTACCCTACTCTACATGGTATGGGTAGTAGGTAAACGGGTAATACCCTACCCATTTACAACCCTACAAATGACAAACAAATGATTGTTGCAATCAGTCCTTAGGAAGGACAAACTTCATAGGACAAATTTCTACAACTACTTTTATACATTGAGAAGGTTTCTCAATGATGAGCATAAGTTCTATGTCCTAGATAAACCAGTGCCAAAAATACCTACTCCTGATGCGCATAGGGCTAAAGTGGATGCTTATTGGAAGCATGCCAATGATGCCCTAGACATAAAGCACCTTATGCTAAGCTACATGAACTATGAGTTGCATGAGCTTTGTGAAGATATGGGGATACTTGAGATGGTGACACATCTTAAGGACCAAAACCATTACCTCACAAAGCAAGAAAGGTACAATATCTCGAAGGCTCTCTTTGAGTGTAAGATGATAGGAGGAAACTCAGTAGAGGCCCATGTGCTCTATATAGTTGGGCATGTGGATCATCTAGAAGAATTGGGGTTCTCTTTGATCCAAGAGTTGGCCTAAAATATGATTCTACAATCATTTCTTGAATCATATATCCATTTTATTGAGTGATATTACTTGAATAATGTGGCCAGACCACTGTCAAATTTTCTTGGCATGCTGATAAATGTTGAAGATAGAATGAAGAAGGAAAAATCTGTGATGGTGATAAGTGGAGTTTATTCCAAGGATGAAAGAAAGGACATGAAGAGTTCTGATTCTAAGCTCAAATTCAGATCATCAAAACTCAAGATAAGGAGAAAGAAAAGTAAAAGAGGAATCTATCCTTTGTACATGACGACATTTGGGAAGAAGAAGATGGAAATGGTCATCTGCATTTCAGGTATATACGTTATCGGGATCAACTTATCTACTTCTTCATCATGGGTACTAGATACCAGATGTGGATGTCGCATATGCTCGAATATTCATGATCTGAAAAGAAGTAGGCCTTTGGGAAAGGTTTAGGTGGAAGTGTGAGTCACAAATGGAGTAAGAGTTACTACCACTGTAGTTGGAACCTATATTTTATCTCTTCCTATAGGGCTTGTAATAGATTTACTAAACTGCTATTATGTACCTACCATAAATAGAAACATCACTTATGTATCTTGTATGGACAAGGATGCATATGAATTTTATATTAACAATGGTCGATGTTCTATTTCAAAAGATGGGATCTTTTTTGGCAGTGCCCCAATGTCTTATGGTCTTTATTTTCTAGATCTAAAGACAAATGTTTATATCATAAATACCAAAAGACTAAAACTCAACAACTCAATCAAAACATATCTTTGGCATTGTCATCTAGGGCACATAAATGAGAATTGTATATCTAGATCCACAAAGATGGTTATCTAGACTCTTTTTATTGTGAATCAATAGTGACATGTGAATCTTGTTTATTGAGTAAGATGACCAAGAATCCTTTCACTAGTAACAATGAGAGGGCTAGTGATTTATTCAGACTCATACATATTGATGTCTATGGCCCTTTTAGAACAACTTCTAGAGGTGGGTACAATATTTTATTACCTTTACTAATGACTTCAGTATGTACGATTATATTTACCTGACAAAACATAGTTTAGAAAGTCTTGAAAAGTTCAAGGAGTTTATGAATGAAATACACAATCAACTTGGTAAAAGTATTAATGCACTTTATTCTGATCGAGGTGGAGAATACTTAAGCCAACAATTTGAGGACCTTCTGTGAGCCTGTGGTATCATATCAAAATGGACTCAACCTGGAACACCACAACATAATGGTGTATCAGAAAGAAGGAATCACTCATTATTGGATATGGTGTAGATAATGATGAGTTTAGTTGAGCTTCCGACTACCTTCTGGGGTTATGCTCTAGAAACTACCATGTTTATACTAAATTGTGTGCCATCTAAATCAGTTCAAAAGACACCATATGTGATATGGCATGGGAAATGTCTCGATGTGTCTTTTATGAAAATTTGGGGGATGTGAAGCTTATGTCAAGAAAACAGTTCCTAAAAATCTTGGACCTAAATCTAATAAATGTAATTTTGTTGGATGTGCTAAAGAAATCAGGGGATACTACTTTTACGCTCCATCGGACAACAAAGTGTTTGTTTCCAAGATTGGTGTATTCCTAGAAAAGGATTTTATTTCCAAAGAAATCAGTGGGAGAAAATTAGATCTCAAAGAGGTTTTTAACCAACAAGAAAGTATTGAATCGATACATGCACAAGAGGAACAAAGAAAATCACAAAGTGTTGTGGAATATCAAATTCCTCAAGTAACATAGGAACCTCATAGATCTAGTAGGACATGAATTCAACCTAAAAGATTTGGATATCTTGTAACTCAAAAAGGCAGTGAGTTGATCATATATGATGAGCCAAAAATCTATATAGAAGCTACTAAGGGACCAGATTCTAAGAAATTGCTTGAGGTAATGAGATCCGAGATGGAATCCATGTACACCAATAAGGTATGGACCTTGGTGGATCCACCTGAAGGGGTAAAACCCATAGGGTGCAGGTGGGTATTCAAGAAGAAGACCGACATGGATGGTAAAGTACAAACCTATAAGGGAATATTGGTTGCAAAGGGTTTAAAAAAAGTTCAAGGTGTTGACTATGACAAAACCTTTTCTCTAGTTGGGATGCTTAAGTCATCATGATCATGCTTGGGCAGATGGATGTTAAAACCACATTCCTTAATGAGATATTCTTAAGGATGTGTACATGATACAACCTGAGGGTTTCATAAATCTAAAGGATGCAAATAAAGTCTATAAGCTACAAAAGTCAATCTATGGATTGAAGCAAGCATCTCGAAGTTGGAATTTTCATTTTGATGAGACAGTCAAAGAGTTTGGCTTTACTCAAAATGAGGATGAACCTTGTGTGTACAATAGGTTTAGTGAGAGCATGATTGTATTCCTCATAATGTATGTAGATGACATACTATGGATGGGGAATGACATCCCTACTTTACAAAAGGTAAAGACATGGCTAGGAAATTCATTTTTTTTGAAAGACTTGGGAGAAGCATCCTACATCTTGGGGATCAAGATCTATAGAGATATATCTAGAAGGATTCTTGGACTAAGTCAGGGCACATACATTGACAAAGTGTTGAAGATCTAGGTTCATCATGGAGAGATGAAAGAGAGGAAACCTTCCCATGTGTCATGGAGTTACCATATCTAATTCTCAATGTCCCCGTTCATGTAAAGAAAGGGAACACATGAGTATGATTCCATATGCATCAACAATTGTATCAATCATGTATGCAATGTTGTGTACCCATCCCGATGTCTCATATGCCTTGAGAATGATGAGAAGTAATAAGTCAAATCTAGGTGATGCTTACTAGACAGCCATCAAGAACATCTTGAAGTACTTGAGAAGAACTAAGGATCATTTCTTGTCTATGATAGAGAGGAAGAGTTGGTGATAAAGGGTTACACCGATGTAATCTTCCAAACTGACAAAGATGATTACAGATCACAATCAAGATTTGTGTTTTGCCTAAATAAGAAAGCTGTGAGTTGGAAAAGTTCCAAGAAGAGATAGTTTCTAATTATACAATAGAGGTCGAGTATATTGATGTATCAAATGCAGCAAAGGAGACTGTTTGGATCAAGAAGTTTATCTCTAAACTTGGGGCTATTCCAAGCATCAGTGACACAATTGAGCAATATTGTGATAATAATGGAGATATTACATGAGATAAGGAACCTAGATCACATCACTGCTCCAAGTATATAAAAAGGTGTTTTAATCTCATATGAGAAATCGTACAATGAGGAGTTGTGAGGATTTGTAGAGTACCAACTGAGAACAATGTTGCTGACCCCTTAATAAAAGCACTTTCACAACAGAAGCATGATGGTCATGTTTGATCACTCAAAATGAGGTTCATGGGTGATTGGCTCTAAGTGCAAGTGAAAGTTTGTTGGTATTTATGCCTAGAGAGACGATCATATGATTATTGTAATGGCATAATTTGTAAATGATTTGATTAATAATAAAGGCAAGCTTCCAATTTATTCTATTTTATCCAGTTATGAGATAACAAAGTAACATAATAAATGTCTATAGAATGATATTACTCGATGATGTATGTCTTCAAGTATGTGACTTAAATAATGAGATCATACTGATATTAGAGTATATGCATTCTTGTTATGTCCCTAGTCAGATGTTATTGTGGAAGGCTGATAGACAACAACAACATAAATGAATAGAGTGTGTTGGATGATGACAAATCTCATCAGCAATGATATGTGATATCAAACCAAGCACATAGATACTTGTTAGAGAATATTGTATCTGATAAACCCACCAAAAGAGTGATACATAGAAACCATAATTGGTAGTCATAATTGTCTCTTACAATGTTGGTGGTGATTTTGGTTGTTAGACCTGAAGTCACTACACTCACACATGTCATTCGGTATACTTTGACATCTATTGTGATTCTAAATAAGGGTTGCCATAAAGGTGATGATTGGGTGCGTTGTGACACATGGTGATGACTGTGAGTGATGTAGATGGGATTTATCCGTCCTACATGAGTATGATATCCTGGTCACTTGATTAGCAAGATTGAGAAAATGCATGGTCATTCTCATGTGAGTCAATATGTGATATTGAGCTTACTTATATCTCAAATAGTCTGCTCTAGCTCAAGGAACGTGGATTGAACGATGAAGAGGATGACTATTCCATGCCTCGAGTTCAATATGGATATTAGTGACAAAGGAACTATACAAACACTATAACACCAATCATTGATTGTAGGTTGAAGTTGTTCTCCTACTTTCCATTTACTTGGGTAGCAATGATGTGTGACTAGGCACTGCTCTTTGCTTCTGATGTCATAAATGGCTATGGACATTCATTGTCAATGTAATATGGGACCTATAGGGTCAAACACGTAGGATACACCTAGAAAAGGAGTTTTAACCATGAATTATAATTGAATTGATTGCTAAAGTGTTATGTATCCAATTCAAGAAAAAAAAATCAACTTACTGGACTCCCTACTGACCAGTTCAAGGGTTGAACCAACCGATTGGAGTGTCAAGTTGATTGGATATTGCATTGGCTGAATTCTAGATGAGCCGGGGAGCGAATCGATCAGTTCACTAAGTGAACTGACAAGTTCATACTTGCCAGCTGAACATCTCATGGGATGATACACATGGTTAGTGGTGCAGTTCATGTGCATGAAGGGTTAGTGTTGATGTCATGTCATGCATTAATTGGATTAGAATTGTGAAAACAATTATGATTGGAAAACATGATAAAACAACTGGTTCACTGGGTGAGTCGATCATATTTCATGCCAACTAATCGGTTCGCCCAGAAAACTAACTATTTTGTTGTTTGTAGGTTGAAAATTCTCATGCGATTCCATTCCCTTCCACTCCCCCACAAACAAGGAACCTTGACCCTAGCCCTACTATAAATACAGGGGCACTGGGGGCTTCTCCGACACATCAATTGCATCTAAAAATTGTTTATCTTCTCTAGTTGTGGTAACCGAGAGAACTCAATCAAGTCTTACCCTATAAAGGGAGGGATACCAAGGGAGAACAATTGTGGGAGAGGAAGTTGGTGATGAGTACACCAACAGGAGGGACAACTCCTTCCTGTCTATTCTAGTAGAATGATAGGAGTTCTAGGCAGTCCATGTGGACTTATCTAGAGGTGTAAATACTTTTCCCTCTAGGAGAACAATGTTAGACATCTATTCATTATGAAGGCCAGGAGCTACTGCATACCCATCCCAATGCAACTAGAGGACAACTACACAACTACAATGATGACGAGGTTGTCGGTGGACTTTTGCTAGGACCAGGTATATCCTCAAAATTGTAAGACCCTTAACCTGTGTTTTGGGTTTACCCTATTTTCTCTAGATTGATGATGTGCTTAGAACCTTGCTCTAATCCTTTGACATGATATTAGGGCTTGTGCAAAGCTTAGGTCTCCAGTTTGAGCTTGTTTGGATGTTGTTTGTGCCTTGTGTGCTTGTTTGGGGGCAAATTGCAATTTACCCATTTATGGGGGTATTGTTGTAAATTACCACCTCTAGAGTATTCCTTCTCTCTCTTAGATTCATGATTTAGAGTTATGTGATTTGGGGTTCCTTGTTTGACCCTTGGTTGTGTGGTGTCACCCCTAGTGGTGATTAGGGTTTCTAGGGTTGGTGTGCCTTGACCTTGTGACTCTTATTGGTTGGTTACGACCTAGGTCGCTACCTAGGGCTTGGCTGGAGGGTGTCACAGTTGACACGCCTTCCCTATGTGTGGTTGCCACGACCAATATGGTCTTGGGTGATATTGGGTCGAGATGGTTGCCTTTGTGTGTGGAATGTCTTGACCTAGGGTGTGTGGTGACCACTTGTCGTGACCTTGTTGTGTTGAGTGGTGTGTCACGACCATGGGTGGTTCCCTTGGTGGGTCATGACTATGACATAGATGTTGGGTGGTTGAGATCCAACCTAGAGTTATTACCATCACATTCATGTGGTCTTTATGTGGTTTCATGTTAGTTTCTTGGGTAGACAAGTGTCTCTTTGGAACCCTACCTTGTTGACACCTCATCCCTCACCCTACCTCTCTTCTCCTTTGCTATATAAACCTTCTTCTCTCCATGAAAGTGATCTTTTTTGGACATATTCTTCCTTCCTTCCCTTGTGCTCATCCTTGGAGCTTGGCGGAGCAAGAAGAATTTGTTCTTGGTTCTTTAGAGGTGGTTCCACCTTGCATGTGGAGTTCATGGTGATCCTTGGTCATCTTCAACCTTGGTGAGTGTTTACCTTTCCTCTTTGGTGTTTTCCTTGGTCATTCTACCCCATATTATTCCTCTCTTTTCTCAGACCTAGACCATGGTTCCTCCATGGTGGTCGTTTTGGGAGAGAAACTTCTCATCACAAGGGTCATAGATCATGTTTTGACAAGGTAGACCCAAGTGAGAGGAAAGTTTCTTCTCTCTTTCTCCCTTTTTCTTTTGGCTCAGTATAGAGATTTTTTTCTCTCTTTTCTTGGGTGATCTTTGAACATGGTGTATGATCTTTCTTGAGGTGTTATTATGGCCAAATAATGGATATCTTGGAGGAGCTTGATCATCCTTGGCGTGTTTTGCTTGGAGCTTTCCTTCTTTGGAGTAATCTTCCTAAGGTGGGTTATATAACTCTTAACCTTTTCTATTAATTCACCTTTCTTACACACATGTTGTCATTTTCTCTCTCTATAATATTTCCTTAACATGATCGTAAATGATTATAGACCTTAAAACTTGGATTATGGTGAGATCAAGCTTGGGTTGGATGTAATCTGAAACCCTATTTCCTTTGTACCCAATTTTGGTGTTTGTGGTGCATGACGGTTTTACTTCCTTCTTGACCTTGGTTTGAGTTGCATGCATGATAGTTGAGTGTTTTAGTGTTCCATGAAGCTTTGGTTCAGTTTTGGTGGAGATGATCTTGGTTCCTCTCTCTTATTGTGGTTACTTTTCATGGTGGTTTTATGAAGTTTGTTTTAGGGTTTGATGACCATTTTTGCATAAGGTTTCCCCTTCATGGTGAGGATGGGTTTTCCCTATTTTGTCTCCTATTTTAGTAATGGGTTATATATATTTTGACCTTGGTTAATCTTGGGTTGGAGTTGGTCCTTAGCCTTGGTGCAGGCTTGACCCTTAGTGGTCATTATGCCTTGTGCTTGTCTTGGGTCGTGACATCACTTGGCATGTTTGTTTTGAGTCAAGCTAGATGACCTTATAGAGGTTGCAACATCCTCATCATTGATGATCATGACACCTACTTCCTAGAGGGTCAAGACACGCCCTAGTTTTGGTCAAGATGTTTCCTTCTTCCTTGGTTGGTCACGACATGGTTGGGTCTTGAGGTCAAGTTATGTTCTTGTCACGGGTCGAGGTGAGTCCTTTTTCTTGGGTCGCGACATGCTCTACCTTGGGTGGTTGAACCCTAAATCTAGATGAATGGGACCTAGTTTCTTATGGGTTGAGATATGATACACCCTTTAGTGTGTTGCGTTCGTGACACAAAGGAGGTTGGTTGTGGTCATGACACCATGGTTGGTGGTGGTCTCGATATAGTTGAGTGACGGATGATTGAGTCACATTCTTGAACATTTCATCAATGCACTTGTATGAGTAATGAATGAACCATGTATGAGCCACGTGTAGTGCAATGCAGATAGTTGTTTTCTTAAGCCTAAAGATGATCCTTAACTATAAAGCATTCCAAGAATGTGGGAGATGTTCCACCTAGGACTTATGGTTTGTACATATACAAAACCCTAATCGGATAAGTATGTAGTCCTAAATGTGAGTTATGATATGTGTTTGCTTTCTTTCTCTCATGAGATGTTCATCATGATGTAATTCTTCTCTCTCTCTTGTTTATAAGACCCTAACCTTGCAGGTGATATGTATTCCATGGTTTGTATATTCTATGTGGTGATTATACGATATTGTGTGGTGCTTATTCAAATCAATGAGGCACAATGTGGTGCTAAATATGCATGGCTTAATGTGATAGTTATATGACCTAGTTATGTCTTGATACCTATTGAGAGGTGATATCCTCAAGTGATGAGATTAAGGGATTGATATCCCATGGTGATATGTAACTTTGGTAATCACCTTGTGAAGGGCAGAGAAATGAGTATCATGTGGTGGTTGTGTGACACGTTCAGACCTTGTACGTTTTATATAATCTAAAGATGCAACACACCCTTATTATTGTAGAGTTTGTTTTAGTTTTATACGTTGTAACTTGATTGATGCTAAAAACCATCCAATTGGCTAACTAATTAAGTGAAACTTAATCATGTATTTTTCCCCGTATGATAGATCCATTCCAGTATTAGCTTCATTTGCTGGATTGGTGAAATGAGTTTAACTCAGAGTGCATATTTTTTAATATGCAGGGTGCAAGTTGAGTATCTCCTTGCATCCTAAACTGCAGGTTGTGTGAGATGGCCATGCATGAGTCAATCTCCTTGTGATATGGATGACCATGTGTGAGACACTCCTTCTTTTAATAACAGCCATGCATGAGCCTGTTCTTTTAGTGTCGTTACCTATACCAAGGTGAGCTAAGTGTTCATATATGGATGGCCATGCGTGAGCTGACCCTCCTGTGACTATATGTCACCTTTAGCCGTTAATTTTTATGTCTATGCAAGTGTTCGCTTGTGATGACCAAGGGGTGTGAAGAGGTCGTGGATTTTGGCTCTTCCATTGACCTTGTATGGCATCATCACTTTCCCTTCTCAGGGGGTGGCTGGATATGGGTGGTACAATTCAAATCCTCAGGGCATAACAAAAGACATAATACAGTAGTGTAGTATATGTGTTTAGGGTGGCATACATCTCACATTGTTTGAGCCTTTTCCTTATCTTTTTACTAATTTCTTGCATTATAAGATGGTAAGAGAAGTCAACTGTTATACATCTTCTTCATATTCCTTTTTAGATTATAAATTGATCTACCGTTCAATGGTATCTGCATAGTCTTATCTAATCTTCTTTACAGATTATATACATATAATTTAGGTGAATCTGCTCAACTTTCTAGTGTGTTGTTTTACCTACTTAGCATATGTGTGCTTTAATAGCATTGTCAGAGTTATATTTCTCGCTGGGATGTTTGGTCTCACCCTGTGGGTTCTCACATCTTTTAGGTGACCGTGCATGAAGAAGTAGAGGTCGTGCAGCTGAGGAAGAATAGCAGCAACACAAGTAGCTGATAAAGTTGAATGTGCTTCTAGTCTTTTGGTGTTAGAGTTCTAGATTTGTCCCTAAACACTTAGATCCTTGGGGTGTTTTTCTTTTGAGATGTTTTGTGGTTATGCGATCAATACGAGGTTTGGTCTATGTGCCATGATTGTATACTTATGACAGTTGTACTTGTATATGTGGAACCATTATCTTATGTAACAGGTTGATGACAAGAATGTTGATCTGCAGTGATGTAAGGACCACATGATATGTTATGCCATACATGTGGTAGGCTTGTGGACTCATATGTAATACATTTTTGTCTTATGGTGCTTTAGTGAAATTAGTTTTAATTTCTGTTATTTTTGAGTAATTCGCTTGCTTAGTTTTGTTTCCGCTTTTGGTTTTGAGTAATCTCGTTTGTAGCGCATAGGGGCGTCATAGTAAGGCTGGTATCAGAGTTTTAGCTTCACTGAGTCTATAGGCACCTAGGACTAAGGTTTGTGTCTATTCTAGTGTCCTCTAGTCTATCTTATAGTGACTTCTACTTATGAAGAAGAAGAAGAGTAGAAAAGATGTCTGGAGAACACAAAGAACACGGTACATACAATAATATTGTTGCACCCGGTGGTGGTGCAAAAAAAGAAGATCGGGTGCCTGATGAGGCCTAGTTTGACCCAGTCATGATAGAGAACCCTACCTTCCAGTCTCTCTTTGGGCAGTTTATGGAGACAATGACACACATGGTGGATAGAATGCCTTCCCCTTAGCCTAGGGAAGTTGTCCCCGGTGCCGAATCTCCAGGAGCTTGGAAGACCTGTGAGTGGTTGAGACATGTTGGTGTTGTGAGTATGCTGGCATGGCTGATCTAGAAGATGTAGATCTTTGGCTATCAGATTTGGAAAAGGCTTTCCAGATTCTTAATATCCCTGAGGTTGATAAGGTGAAGAACATAGTGTATCTTCTAAAAGGGAGTGCTAGACATTGGTAGGCCATTAAACAGGAGAAACAACCAGGTGTTGATATTAGTTGGGAGGAGTTCAGACGGGAGTTTTTCAACATGTACTTTCTGCATAACAATTTGGATGAGAAGATCAATCGATTTGAGCGGATCTGAAAGGGGTCCATGTCGATCAAAAAGTATGAAATGAAGTTTATGGAGTTGTTGAGGTTATTTCCTCACTTGGCTTCAATGGATGAGGAGAGGATTTGACGTTTCGAGAAGGGTCTGAATGGTGAGCTAACAATGGAGGCGGGAACACTTGAGAATCATGAGAAGTTTGCTATGTTTATGGAGTCAATTAGGAGGATTGAATGGTCTGTGTTTGAGAAGTGGAAAAGAGTGCCAAGAAGAGGCCGACATAGTTTCAAGGGCAGTCGATGGGAGGCTTTAAGAAGCCTAGGTTTTCTGCACTTCCAACACAGTAGAGGTCTAGTGCACATGCCCAGTGGTCACCCAGTAAGGGTAGAGAACATAGTATTCCACCTATAGGAGCTTAGAGTGTAGCATCAACTTCGGTGAAAGGGCCGTCTAGGCCATGGTATGACAACAAGACCTGCTACAAGTACAAATAGGTTGGGCATATGAAGCTGTTTTTCCCTATGAAATATGAGGAAGTGACCCAACAACTAAGGCAGAGCCAGTAGGGCTTGCAAAGATAGCAGTTCAATGGCAAAGGAAGGGGGCATGGACAAGCATCTCAAGCTAGTTCTTCAGGGTAGGCTAGAAGAGGAAGAGGGAGGAAAGACATGATAACTAGATTCTATGCTATGAGTCAGCCTGAAGGAGTGGTCCACCTGTGAGTAGTGACATGTCAGATGGAGTTATTTCATTCTGATTTGTCTTCTTCTTGATTTATATCTATTTTGGTTGACCCGGGTGCGACACACTCGTTTGTCACTCGAGAAGCGATTAATGCTTGTTCTTTTCCTATTAGTGGTAGGTGGGATAGTCTTCATTTAGAAACCCCATTAATTGGTTCTTTAGAGTTGTGGGAGGTGTGTCCTTTATTTCTTAGGACATAGGATTCAAGTTGATATCTTACCTATTTATATGCATGGATTCAATGTGATCCTTGGAATGGACACCTTGGAGAAGTATAATGTGTTCTTGGATTGTAGTTCTATGGTGGAGGCGTTCATAGATGGTGGTGTATCATGGATCTTCCAAGGTGATAGGAGGATTCTCCCTACCTATTTGGTGTCGAAGATGGTGGATGAGAAGTTTATGAGATAGAGATGTGATGCATTTTTAGCACATGTGGTGGATACTAAGACGAGGAGTCTGAGTATCCAGGAGGTTCCAGTTATTACAGAACTTGAGGATGTGTTCCTAGACGAGTTCCCAGGTGTCCCCCTATCAGAGAGATTGATTTTGAGATCAATCTAGTCCCAGACATGCAACTGATAGTACAAAAACTGTATAGGATGGCGTCAACAGAGATGGCGGAGTTGAAGAAATAGTTGTAAGAGCTACTAGAGAAGGGCTTCATTAGACTAAGTACATCTCTATGGGGTGCTCCCATGCTATTTGTGAAGAAGAAAGATAGATCCTTGAGGTTGTGTATAGACTACAAGCAGTTGAACAAGGTGACAATAAGGAATAAGTATCCCTTGCTAAGGATTGATGACTTGTTTGATCAGTTACGATGTTCTATAGTCTTTTCCAATATAGATATGAGATTGGGGTATCATCAATTGTAGATCAAGACATATGGCATACCTAAGTCATCTTTTAGGACTTGACATGGTCATTATGAGTTTGTGGTTATGCCGTTTGGGCTAACCGATGCACCAACAACATTCATGGACTTGTGGAACAGAGTATTCTGATAGTTCCTTGACTAGTTCATGGTGGTGTTCAAATATGATATCCTAATATATGGTCATAACAGTCAGCAACACAAACAACATTTTTGTCATGCATTGACTGTTTTGAGACGGCATCAGTTGTATGCCAAGTTCAGCAAGTGTGAGTTTTGGCTGATGGAGGTGTCCTTCCTAGGACATGTGATATCTTATCAAGGTGTTCGTGTGGACCCCAAGAAGGTTGAAACCATGTTGGAGTGGGAGCAGCCAAAGACGCCAATGGAAGTACACAAATTTTTGGGTTGGGCATGATACTACAGGAGGTTCATTAAGAATTTCAGCTCTATGGTTTTACCCCTAACCAAGCTAATGAGAAAGGATGTGTCTTTTATTTGGGATGACAAGTGTCAGCATTCCTTTCAGTTGTTGAAGGACAAGTTGATAAGTGCACCAGTACTAGGGCTTCTTGAGCTGGGGAAAGGTTATATAGTTTTTTGTGAAGCGTCATAGAATGGTTTGGATTGTGTGCTGATACATGACAAGAATGTGATATCTTTTGCATCACAATAGCTAAACAAGAATGAGGAGAACTATCCTACCCATGATGTGGAGTTGCCCACAGTGGTTCATTCTTTGAAGACTTGGATACACTAACTCTATGGTGAGAAGTGTCAGATCTTCACAGAACACAAGAACTTGAAGTATATCTTTTCATAGAAGGATTTGAACATGTGACAGAGGCGCTGGATGGAGTTAGTCAAGGACTAGAATTGTACTAATGATTACCATCCAAGTAAGGCGAATGTCATGGTAGATGCACCATGAGTAGACAGTGCACAGTTGAACTCCTTAGTGTGTCATAAGAGAGACATGTTGATCTCCTTGCGTTAGATGAACATGAAGCTAGAGGTATCTATGATAGTAGGGTTGTTGGCACAGTTACATGTGAAGTCGACATTGAGACAACAGATCAAAGAGGCACACCAAGCTGATATTGTGATATAGCAAATACGATTAAAGTTTGACAGTGAGAAGTGTGATGGTTTCTACAAGGTAGATGATGGGACAGTTTGTTACCACAGTTGAGTTGTGGTTCCTGATGGTGGTAATTTGAGGAAGATGGTTCTAGAAGAGGTTCACTCTTCGATGTATGTGAGGCACCCATGTAGCACCAAGATGAAACATAACCTTAAAGATATATATTGGTGGCCCAGTTTGAAATAAATGTGGTTGAGTTCATGGCCAAGTATGCAGTGTGTCAGCAAGTCAAGGCATAGCATCAGAAGCTTGTAGGGATGTTGTATTTGTTACACATACCACTGTGGAAGTGAGATCATATTACTATGGACTTTGTGGTTGGTTTGCCTAGGACAACCAAAGGTCATGATTCCATCTGGGTGATCATTGACAGGTTGACCAAGTTAGCACATTTCCTTTCTATGAAGACAATATATACAACTGAGAAGCTTTCCCAGATCTATGTTGATGAGATAGTATGTTTGCATGGTGTTCCAACAACTATAATGTCTAATAGAGGGCCTCAGTTCACAAGTCACTTTTGGAAGCAGTTACACACAACTTTGGGTACGTAGTTGAAGTTTAGCACTTCTTTCCACCCACAGACAGATGGTCAATATGAAAGGACAATTCAAAACTTGGAGGATCTGTTCAGAGCCTATGTTCTTTAGTTTTTGGGCAGTTGGAATGCCCACCTCAGTTTGATAGAGTTTGCCTACAATAATAGTTACCAGAGAAGCATCCACTACAACAAACATTCACATCAACGGCCTTTCAGAAATGCCACTGAAAAAAAATGCCAGTAAACAGGTTTAGCGGCATTTGTTGACATTTAAAAAAATGCCTCTAGTACCAATGCCACTAGGAAGATAGTGGCTTAAGTTGTAAAAGCCACTAAATGTTTGTCTTTATTAGCTTCGAATAAATGCTACATAAAGGCCACTAAACCATCATTTGGCATTTATAGAAAAGCCACTATCCATCATTTGGATTTTATACAAATGCCAATGTTTTGTATAATGTTGTTGTATAAAACAATTTTGATTGAATGTAGTGGCTTATGAAAAAAGCCACTAATGACATACTAGTTCTGCATTACTAATTTTTTATGGATTTTAGTCAGTCAATTTGTAGTTCATGATCAAATTTTCTAATTGAATGCTAATTGAAGCCGAACACATTGCAGAAGTATTGAACTTTTTTATTTATAATCAAATGACAATTACATGGGGAGGATTTTACCTTGCCCCTTGTATTGAATACAACAACATCACATATGACTATATATGGTACATATTGTAGACATGAACACTAACTGGATAACAACTCATTTTGCACTTGGAGACCCCCCAAAGGAATACAAACTCATTTTCTTACAAAAACATATAGGTCCATTCTAGCATTCCAAGTAGTTGTGAGCTTCTACAAGAGTAGACCAGCTACACTGTAATGAAGGTTCATCCTTCTTCTGAGTTGTAGTGATAGCATTACGGCCATATGGTCATCAGATTCCTCAGTAGGTGCTTCCTTCTTCTCTTCCACCTTGGCAGCAGAAGCAGCAGGTGCAGCTGCATAGCCTCAAGCAGCAACAGGGGCAGCAACAACTGCAAACTTGCTAGGATCCTGCAATGAAGTGAGAAAAATGTTGAGCACTTGCATGCAAATGTAAGACAAAAACACTTATAGCACTAGCATGTTGTTAAGATAGTATCAGGGAAGATAGCACCATTGCCAAATTTATCAATAAGGTCATCTTCAGTAAGGTGAAGGACCTCAAGGCTGAATACAGATCCACTATCATAAACTGACAGCACAACCAATCCATATGAGAAGGGACTGATGCCGAGCTTGGCAAGAAGGGCAACCTCAGAAGAACCCACCTTCTCACCTTTCCTAATATGTTCGACAATGGTGATAATTTCAACTGTACCATTCACATTATATCAGCTGAATAGAGTTTGCCATGCAGCAAAGCTGTGTACATTCAGTTAAGCACACAACTAAGCACATGATAGAAAGGGTGCAAAGATGACAATCTTGACAATTATGTAAAAAGCAAAAGATGGTTATCAAACTCAATGTCATCTAGGGTTCTCATAAAACTATAGTCTATACATAATAAGTTGAAAGATTTTTAGTAAGGTAAGAAAGCATATAATGATTAATAAGAGCAGAACCTAGTGAATGCCTTCATGTTGTTGTAGATAGATCTCCCTTTGCCAACTACAATAACTATTGTACTGAAGTTATCATCAACAAGAACCATGTCTGAAGCCTCCTTGGTAACCTGGACTGACACATAAAAAGAGAAGAAACAATCATTATCGATAATAATTACTAAAAGACAAGAAGATAGATATACAAATTGACATATAGCGAATATACTTACCTCAGTTCCAGAAATTCCCATGGCAATACCAATGTTTGCCATTTTCAGAGCAGATGCATCATTGACACCATCACCATTCATGGTAACCACCACATGTGATAAACAACTAACAACAAAACATGCAAGTTGACTATGTAGATCAGCAGGAGGTTTCAGGTCTTCAAATCTATACTAACATGGCCAACAAGAATAGATTCACTATCCCCTGATAAGCAAGAAGAGTTTCCAGAACAGATTCACTATCCCCTTCAACTAAAAAAAAGCAAAGTGAAGTAGTGAAATATACCTTATCTAGGAATCCTTTAAATAACCCAAAGCAAAACTGGAATCCAATGTTGTCTAGGTTGCAATACATCAAGAACATGTAAGCATGCACCATTTTGTTGGATTGCATGTAAGACCAGTTCTAGGGTGAGGAATCCCATCTTTGAGTCCTAACAGCAGCTCTGTTCTTGGAGATTAAAGGACAATCACAAGAGCTGAGTGAAGCCTTTCACAAGAGATGAGATGACAACCTTAGCTCTCGAGAGTGGCCTTTAATCTCCAAAAACATGCCTTTTTGAGTCCTAACAACAACTTTGTACTTGGATATTTAAGGTCATTCTCTGTACATGATCTTAGTAGAGGATCCTTACCATAGTTATTGGATTTTAGGGCCTGCATCAGAACCACATGTTACTAAAAGGGTATTATTGTAGATGTTGTTTTAACAATTAAGGGAACATGGAGGAACCGATATTACTAAGAGCACCCATTATTTCTTGAGGCTTCTTCCTTGACTTATTAACCAAAGAAGAGTATGGTAATGTTGAAAATGACTTATTGTACCATGGAAATGTTGAAAATGACTTGTTGTACCTCTACAGAGAAATTAGGACGCATAGAAGCATGTGACTAAAATATCTCAGTTACATTTCAGACATCTTAATAGCCTAAATATTGAGCAATCATAGAAGCTCAACCACAAACCATCTTGAGGCGAATCACCACAGCAAAATATGTTGTGTAAATCTCACACACAAGATTCTAAAAACACTACTCATAGCTAAAAACCACTTTGTCTAGGCTGCAATACTACCTTAGATACTACTTTTAGATACTACTTTAACTAGGATGCAATATATCAAGAACATGTAAGGATGTACCATTTTGTTGGATTGCCTATAAGACCAGTTCCAGGGTGAGGAATCCCATTTTTGAGTCCTAACAACAACTCTGTTTCTTGGAGATTAAAGGCCATTCACAAGAGCTGAGCAGAAGCCTTTCACAAGAGATGAGATGACAACCTTAGCTCTCGAGAATGGCCTCTGATCTCCAAAACCTGGCCTTTTACGCAGTGACATGTTGTTTGTTGTGGAAGGCACAAAATGCACAATTCTTCAGAGAAATATTGACTTAGTAAGCTATCATGCAACATGTGATCAAGTTATGAAAGAAAAATTTACAGAGAACTATTGACTTAGGAAGCAAAAAAAAGACATTCACATTCAGCAGGTCAAAACAAAATATGTTGTGTAAATGTCACACACAAGAAGGTAAGACACTGCTCATAGCTAAAAGCAAAATAGGATTGTCATTGGCAACATGGTCTACGACAATGGACATGAAACAACAATAACTGGATCATTATGTACTAATAAAAAAGTGGACCAAAGAAACACAACTATAGCTTTTTTTCTCTCTACATAGTATCCAAGAATGCAATTATCTATCTTTACACTTCATGACCTGCAACAAATGGAAATGACTTTAGATACTAGTTTTGTTTTCAATTATGTCATATTATAAGCAATACTATATGCTCACTTTGGCAGTAAATGTGATTTCGGTCATGCTATGACATTGCCAATAACTTCATCCATATATTAATATTGCTCAGAAGGTCTGACTAGAGGTTCGTTGGCCATCACCACAACCTCTACATAAACACCAACACATGATGAACCTAAAATTGCACCTCCCACCATTTTCAAGGGGTCAACCTCAGATACTCGACCGATTGCAACTTTATCATGTGCATCTGTGATACTCATCACATACACTTCCTAAAAACAAAATACAATTTAAATAAAAAATTTATATAAACGTAGAATGATGTGCAATTTACACAAATACAAACATACTTGTCCCTTATAAATTGTTGAATGTCTCATTCTGATCTGCACAATTATTTTATCTTTGTCATAAGGCCATCAAATTCAACATGGAAAATAATTGATACCACACATCTCGTATAAAACGTATTCATACCTGGACAGTGTGTACATGTTGTGCTGATTGGCTGTTTCCTGCTCTAAACAAGGCTAGTATCTACTCTATTTTTGCATTTTGTTCTTGAATTTTAGCTTCAAATTCCATCCGTTGTTGTTCAAACTGATCCTGGAAATGCTTCCTTTGCACTTCATCAACTTCTCGAGATTTACGGTTCTTGTCCCAGATATCAGAAGGTGATGGTCCAAGTCCATAACCACGAACATATCATGGTCTCTCTTCTCCCATAACCTGCCTATAAATTTCAGCTGAAGTAACATCAAGTTGGTTTCTTCGCAGCTCGTCACCTACCTCAGAAAATTTTTCCTACACACAACTAAACATAGGAGATGAATTTTATACCAAACATATAAATGTTTCCATGTAGTAAATGTAACATAATACTATAGGATAGGAATCCTTGTACCAAAATTTTTGCGGATTCAATATCAACTATGCTCCCATCTTTTTTACGATGAGTTTTCTCAAAAAACTCAATGGGATCAACTTCCCCGCATGTTTCCTTCTCCAATTGTATCATTCAAACAAGGTTATTGCTAACATCATTTAAATGGATGTCTCCAAATTGTCCAATTGGATCACAATATTGACTAACTTACATCATGTTTCAGACAAGCAAATGACTTGGTTCCTGTTGTGTGGCTATCCTTTTGAAATTTTCTGCTTGTCTTGTTAGTTATACACTTCCTCTGTGAAAAAAAATTGCAGTATTGTCCATAGTAATTATCTTTGAGGTAAATTAAATATCAATTAATAGATACAAAAAATTACCTTTCCTTTATTACTCCTCCAGTAATCCACAAAAAATTTCCATTGAGACATTTCCATGCGGGGAACAACTTGTTCAAGTTGTTGTTCATATGGACTATCTTTTACAAAGTATAGTTTTTATAACTCCCACTTGTGGCCCTTCCATTTCTTTCCCTGTCTCTTCATTGTCCACTCCTTTAATTCTATGTCCATCATGAATTTACTCTACCGACAATAAGGATATCAATTAGAAGCTTCATTTAACTATTTAAAAATAAATTTTAATATTGTACCTTCACAAAATATCATATGGATTCTTTTTTATTTTCTGGAAATTGTCTCCAGTCCTCATAGTTTAATGGAAAAAGATTGGGATATCTTGCAATGGTTGTCAAAAAACTTGATAAGTGACATTGGTTTTTACCCACTGGTTGTCCAAATTGATTTATCTCAATGGGAATTTGATCTCCGGGCTTTCTTTTCCAGACTTGCAAACATTGTGTTCAGCCACATGTGCGATGTCTTTGACCTAAGCATTCATTTATATATCATTAGATGCAGCACTATAAATGCAATGATATGAATAAACTGAATACCTAGCACATCAGTAGGTGTTGGTGTAGCATTCAACGACTCATCATGGTGATCAGAGACATCATTTTGCTCCATGGTTTCTTGAAATGCATTGTTATTTTGGCTATTGCCAGCTCTACTCTTCTTGATTGATTGGACATGGGAACATTGACTGTAGGCATCGGGGGTCGATGTCTTTGACTTGAGCATTCATTCATAAAGGATACAACATAAATGGAAATTATATATCTTTAGATGCAACACTATGAATGCAATGATATGAATTAACCGATTACCTAGCCCATCAGAAGGTGTTGTTGTAGCATTCAACGACTCTTGATGGTGATCAGTGAGGTCATTTTGCTCCATGTGGTCATGAAATGGATGGTTGTTTTATCTATTGGCAACTCTACTTTCTACTCTTCTAGAATGATTGGACATTGAAGCATTGCCATTAGGCACATGTGGTCGATGTCTTTGACCTGAGCATTCATTCATAAAGGATACAACATAAATGGAAATTATATATCACTAAAGGCAACACTATATATGCAATGAATTAACCGATTACCTAGCCCATCAGAAGGTGTTGTTGTAGCATTTAACAACTCATCATGGTGATCAAATAGGCCATTTTGCTCCATGTGATCATGAAATGCATGGCTATTTTGACTATTGGCAACTCTACTGTCTACTCTTCTTGAATGATTGGACACCGAAGCATTGCCACTAGGCACCCATTGTCGATGTCTTTGACTTGAGCATTCATTCATAAAACATACAACATATATAGAAATTATATATCATTAAATGCAACACTATAAATGTGATGATATGATTACCTTGTCCATCACAAGGTGTTCTTGTAACAACAGAGCTAGCAAAATGTTATTGAATTTCCTTGGTCTATCATTTTGAACATTAGGTGGAAGGGAAGCTAAAATTTTTTTAGAGCGATTACTGGATGACAGGTTCAAAGGTTTCCAACAACCTTGTGGAGTAATGCTAGGTAAATGAGTCCCCGTACAAGAGTCAATGATGTTGTTCTGATCATTCCTTGTAGCTGTCTTATTATGGAAGTTGTCACTTAACTATTCTCTCATCCTGATTATATCAAGTCACACAAAAATGAAGACACTTAAAACAAAATAGAACAACATAAAAGGTATTTACTACTCATTTGGTCATCCTCTGCCATCTAACAATTATCTATTCTTAAAAATAGTAAAAAATATAACATTTATGAGTAAGTCTGTCATACAAACAACATAGTTATAATAAGGATAAAAGTAGAACATCACTTTGAGGCAATCCTCAAAGAAAAACATCACTCAAAACCACACCAGAGAAACACATTTGCAAGCCATCATCAAGATCACATTGAGTACCTTAAATTCATAGTACTTGATTGATTACTAATGCTCATTAAGTAATACAACACAAATTACATTTTTTGATTATTTCTTAATTTAAAAGTTAAAAAAATTCATCAACAATTTTGACGACCGTTATGACTGTGACGTGTCTGTTTTGTTGATGATGTTGTGTCGAGGATGGAGTCGCTAGAAGACGAATCTGAACTAATGGTCATGGGGTACAAGGCGGTACCAACGGGCAAGGATTGCACCTCAGGCATGCTGAATTCATCGAATGACGTCTCCTCAGATACGGTACATCCTGGCTCATGCATATACCATCTCATGTGAGAAGGCAAATTGTGTTGTAGTTATGTTTATAAGCCTGTATGGTATTTTCACCAATCGTACGAAGCAAAACCTGGTCCGTACGACCAATTCCCATTCTCCCAATCCACCCACGCAAACCGGTTGTGGATACCAGATTGCCGTACCATCATAATGAAACTCGATTACATTTGTCGAGTTCCCAAACTTTAAGGTCATTTGACCAGCCGTGTAGCGTCTTCCGTCCAGAAGACGCCAATGTCTGGGAATGGTGAGTTGTGCAAGTGTATGCTCATCTAGGGTGATGTCCAGCTTTTCTGCTTTAGGGAAAATGAACGGGGGGTAGATGCCCATGCCATAGTGACTATTGTGGGTGAATAGAGACTACAAAATATTAGTAGTAACAATTGTAAGTATATATAAGGATATTATAAATTTTCAAAAAAAGTAGTATAACTTTGCAAAATATAGAGCAATATATTTTTTAAAGTGAAGCAAGTAGTCCATAAACATATTCCCCATGGTTTCTATCAACATCAATAGGAATGAACCCATTAGAGAACGAGCAACATCATTATCTAGTTTGATGAAACCTGGTCAGGGACCATACAAGTGTACAACTTGTATAAGATCTGAGTGTAGAAGACCCAGAACTTGGAGGAACTGGTGTTCCAGCCAGCTGATGATTCCTGGACCAAGGAGAGAGGTTGGAGTACATATATAGTAAAGATGTATAATTGGCTATAAACTTCTTGAGTAACAGAACATGCCATCAAAAGACAAAAATTGATTTAGGATATGGAACTGAAGTAACCATAATGCAATGTGTTTACATTAAAGCAATACTAAGATAAGACATACACTCCAAAAAAAACATGAATCAACCATTATGTAAACATCACTGCATAGAAGCCATGCAATTTCGTTCAATATATAAATCAAGAGGGAAAACTAGACTTCCTATGGCAGAGAAACAATTATTGTTGTTCTACAATGGAACCCCTGCATTTTGTGCAATCATATCTTAGTGTTAATAGCAACTTATATGCATGCCCTTGGTATCTTGCTTCATTGTTGCTTAAAGACCCTAATTTTCAGGGATGGTGAAGGTTTTTTTCAATTGGTAGTGCAGAAGAATATAGACCGTTCAAGTTTACGGTAATCAAAGGAAAATTGTAGAAACCACACCCAAAAAAACATGTATACTATAAGTAATTATACAAAGGTCTTATTCTTCCTTAGACATTTCTGAATCCTAGAATATTACACAAGAAACGACCATCTCATAAACTTTGTTCTCTCCTTAGCCTCTTCCTACATACATAAAGATGAGTATCTCTCCCCTTCATTAGCCCAATGGTGGGAACCCCTATTCTCATCAGAGAGCGCCAACCCACCAAAGGTGGTGCCCTAGGTAAGGATACATTACTTGCCTATTCGTTAATGATTTACAAAAAAAGATACAGGAGATGTGTAGACATCACATGAGCACCTAAGCGACCAATTTTTAAAAAGTGGATGCTTCATTTTCCTTACAATTTAATACAACAATACACACATCTTTATATGAATACACTAACATTTAGCAAACTTGTATACATAACCAAAACCAATGCGACATTGTAAAATAAAACAACGGAATCATCATATTTCAAGACTGTAAAATAATCCAAGCTTAAATCTAACAAAGAAGGATGGTCGATGGCTTGATATAAACAATTAAGGAAGTGATTGTTGGATATAAAACAATGGAATCATCATATTTCAAGACCATCTTCATAAATCGATTATCATATATACCTTGATAGAATGGAAACTATGAGAATGGATGAGAAAGACCATGTGTGTTTATTGTTTTGTGGGGTGTACTTACATGTCGCGCGCTGAAGCAACAGGGTGGCAAATTGTCGCAGTCCTCGCCGGCAAGTTGGGAGATTGATCTCTTCCTCGACGTCCCCTCCAACCCTTGGCAACGTCGCTAACACCTTGTAGATGAGCAGAGAGCGTTCCAACAGGTAGCGTCCACGGTCTGGCAGATTAGGGTGAAAAGGCTAGCTAGGTCAACTCCGTGGGTTCTATGAGCAGAGAAAATGTCGGGAGTAAATGTCTCTGCCCATCGCATGGAGAAGAGGAACTGTTTTGCATGTCGGGGAAGTCACGCGGGAACATAAATTTGTACTAATTGTGGCATGCTCATTTGATTTGGCAATTTTGAAATGCCACTAATTAATTATAAAAATGCCTTAATTGGTAAGTCTTTTCTATAAACTCCATAATACCTGGTTTAGAGGCATTTAACTTACAAATTCCACTACATTACATAGATAGTGGCATTTTTTAGAAAAGCCACTGGAATAAAAGCCACTAATGGGTATTTTTGCTGTAGTGATCGACATGGCACCATATGAGGAGTTGTATGGGACACGTTGTAGGTCTCCACTGTGTTGGTATGAGATTGGTGAATACCATCTTCTTGGTCTTGAGCTGGTGCAACATACAACAGAAAAGATTTAAGTGATACAACAGCAGTTGAAGGCAGCACACAATAGACAAAAGTCATATACTGATGACCGTTGGAGACCCTTGGAATTCCAAGTGGGATACAGGATGCATCTCAAGGTCTCTTCTTATAAGGGTGTTTTGAGGTTTGGAAAGAAGGGTAAGCTGGATCCTAGGTATAGGGGACCATACCCTATGGGGGCACATGTTGGGAAGGTGTCCTATAGGTTGGAGTTGCCACCTGAGTTGTATTCACTTGTGAATTATACATTGTCTATATTTTGGTAATGACTTAACCATTCCATTCATACATATGTAATATGTTTGTTCAAGATTGATTACAGGATTCGGGTACATGAAAAGAATCAAATTACACAAGCCTTAGCTTTTCCAAGTTAAAGTCAAAAGCAATGCAAGTGTGCATTTTGGGAAATCACTCCAAATCAATTTATATTAATTTTGTAATCACTTATATTGATAGTATGACTTTTAACTAAGATGAGAAAAAATCAGAGACACTTAATTCCAATGTTTGGTCACTCTATAGCAATTTTGAAAAATTTGTCACAACAACTTTGTCGGTCGAGTTGGAATCTCGACCAATGAGTGATGGATTTTTTGAAATGGGTCAACCGGTTGAGTTGCACACTCACAAAATTGGACCGAACGATTTAGTGACCAAAACTAATTTTGACTCATCAGTCGAGTTTCCCATAACAAACTCGACCGACGGTTTGAAAATTATCTTTGTCGGTTAGTGGATCAGTCGAGTTATCTTTATTGAAACTTGACTAAATGTACTATACAAAAAATATAGAAAAAGTGATTCCAACCATTAGAGAGTTGTTAGAAATGAAAATAGATCCATTGCAAGTTGTAAAATGGGTATTTTTTATTCTTAAGGATCCCACACTCAAAGGAACACCCCCAGCTATAAATAGGACCCCTTGGAGTTCATTCCAAGGTTGCTTATTCATGCTATTCTTGGTCCTTGCTATAGTCGAGTGTGTTGCAACCCTTTGAGACCCTTTTCTCTCTCATTTACAAAGCATTTTTTGATTATGAGTGAGTTAGGCATGTTATAAGAGAGCTACCTCCATGTTATCTTATAAAGCTCTCATTCCTTCCATCTTCCTAATCCCCTTTCTCAAAGAGAAAAGGTTGAAGTGAGATTCTCTGAGTGAAGGTGAAGATGTTGTTCTTCTTCAAGGTTGAAAAAGGTGTGAAGGTCTTCTCCAGGTGAAGGAGAAGGAAAAGGCAAAGATTTAATAAGAGTGGGTAATTCCTTCAAGGCCAAAGACTTGATGCAAGTGTGGGTAAGTCCTTATTGAAGGTTGAAGACATCTTAATCAAGTGGGTAAGTCCTTGTGTAGGTGAAAGACTCTTGTCTTGAATACATAATCCCTTGGATGTATGGTGGTCTCCTTATATCTCTTATGATGGGATATAAGTATACATGGGTTGAAAAGTCCTAGAGGTTGACCTCTCTAGGTAGTCAACTGACAGTCTCCTAGTTTGGAAATTGGAACCACGCTAACCACCTTATCCAAGTGTATGTTTCAATCTCTCTCATCCTTTCTATGCTTGCTTAGATAGGACTTCAAATTGTTCTTAAGCAATTGGTTTCAATTGATATATTTTGAAGGTCTAACTATTCTTATGACAATTTTGAAGCTCGATTCACCCCCTCTAGAACCCTAGATCCAACATGTGGTATCAGAGCTTAGGATCTTCTCCAAAAAATCTCCCACAACACAATAAGATGGGCGAGAACCTACTTGGTTCACTCAACCTAGAGGGAGGCTTCTCCATGTGCCCCTCAGTCTTTGACAACACCAACTTCCTCTATTGGAAGAGGCAGATGCAGTTCTACATTCAAGGAATGAACTTTGATATGTGGAATGTGATGATTACACCCTACAAGGATCCAACCGGAGCCGTGTCAACATGGAATGAAGCTTCTCCAAAGGATGCCCAACTCAATGCCAAAGCAATTAGCATCCTCTATGTAGCCCTCACCCCAACTGAGTTCAACTGCATCTCCTCATGGGATATGACCTATGAGATGTGGGATACGTTGTTCATCACTTATGAAGGAACAAAGCAAGTGAAGGAGGCAAAGATCTACACATTGAACAACCTCCTAGAGAATTTCAAGATGGGGAAGAAAGAAGGAGTTTTCAAGTTATACTCTAGGCTCAACATCATCATCAATGGCCTAGTTGATTTGGGACACACTTTGGATAGAGGAGCAAGCAAATCAAAGATCTTGAGCTTTCTACCAAAGAGATGGGATTCAAAGGTGACCTCCATTGAATAAGTGAGAAGTCTTGGTGACATTCCAACCGAGGATCTTATAGGGAATATACAAGTTCATGAGACAAGACTTGACAAGTAAGAAGAGGAAGCCAAGCAATAAGAGAAGGAAGCAAGGAAGATCAAAGATAGTGCCTTCAAAGCTCAAGTGGAGGTTGTCATCCTTCAACAACAACTTGCTTGCCAGACCTCTATGAAGACAACTACTCCATGGGAAAGAACTTCAAAAGAAAGCAATCTTCTTCTTCTACTCCAAGGTGCTACAAGTGTGGTTAAAAGCGACACTATAAGAGTGAATGTCCTAAGGCAAGAAAGTCACACCATAAGAGCAGCTCCAAGAGGGAAGAAGAGTACAATAAGGATAGAAAGTACAAGATGAAGGATAAGAAGGAGAGGAGACATAAAGATGCAGCTTGGGAAGCATCATCCTCTAGTGGCTCAAGCTCTGATGAAGATAGAGAGTGCCAACTTGCACTCATGGCCTCTACAAGTGAAGATAATGGTGAGGTAAGTGAGGTAAGCTTGCATGAGTTATCTAAAGAAACTCTTATTGATATGCTTGTTTCTGCTCGTTCTTCTTATTCTAAGTGTAAATATAACAAGAAGAGGTTAGGAAAAATCATTGATGATTTGTATGCCAAACTTGAGATTATTGAGTAAAATGAGAAAATTCGTCTTGAGAGCATTGATAACTTGCAAGGCCTATTTCTTGATCTTGAGATCCAATACATGGGGCTGAGGTAGAGAATGGTGTCTATCTTAAGAATATTGAATCTCTTAAGGAAGATAACTAAAAGTGCCTAAATGAGCTTGAAATACTTAAAACTAAAAATTCTGAATTCAAGCAAATTGTTGATGCTCATAGAGATGAGAGGGATTTTTATCTCAAAGAAATTCAATTGATTAAATCTGAAAATGCTCGGTTGCTTGGTCAGGTTAATGATTTATCTTCTAGAACTATTTTGCCTAGTAATGGTGTTGCTTCCATTTCTCTTGAAAAAGATTCTTATTTGACTAAAGCCCTCTATTTAGAGGCTGACCTTATTCATGCTAGAGATGATCTTGCTAATTTGTCTTCTACTATTATATTTCACACTGATGACAATCATAGACTTAGAGCCTCTCTGTAGAAATTCCTCAAAGGGACAAACTCCCTAAATGAAATCATTGACCATTCTACCAAACAAAGTGGTACTAGTGGTTTGGGATTTGTAGGGGGAAAACCTAAGGGCAAGAATAAGGCCAAAGGTAAGGAAAAGAGTAAGGAAACCTCCTTTTTCATCGAAGAGTCTTCTAGAAATGAGAACCCTATGATTTTCTCTCATTGCAAAAGTGATGATCACTATTCTACTTATTGTCCTTATAAGCCTAAGGAGACCAAACCAAAGATGAAATGGGTCCCCAAGCTAACTCCGGATCCCAAAGTTTGAGTTGGGAACCGACACTCTCCTTTCTTGCAAGAAAAAGAAAGATGGATAGTTGATAGTGGTTGTACTAAACACATGATAGGTGATATCGACCATTTAAACAATTTCACTAAGAAAAAAGGAGGTTCAGTTTCTTTCAGGGACAACAAGAAAGGTAAGGTAAAAGGTGTGGGTGATGCAGGTGAATCCTTGTGTATCAAGAATGTACTTTTTGTGGATGGCCTACATCACAATTTAATAAGTGTAAGTCTATTATGTGATAATGGTTTCCTTGTGCTATTTACTTCTTTTGAATGCTTGATTCTAGATTCCCACACTTATCATGCTATATTTAAGGGAACTGAGCATTCCCTCACTTATCATGTTATATATAAGGGAACTAGAAGTGGTAACCTTTATACAATTGCGCTTGACTCTATTAAGCATATTCTTGATAGATGCCTAGTAATCAATTCGATTGATATTTCTCTTTGGCATCATCGGCTTGGTCATGTAAATATGCATCAGTTGAAGAAGTTGAGAAAAAAAGACTCAGTCAAGGGAGTTCCCAATTTGGATTTTGAAAAGGATGAGGAATGCCAACCTTGGACCCAAGTAAAGAAAAACAAGTCCTCCTTCAAATCCAAAGGAGTCCTTCATACCAAGAGAGCTCTTGAACTTCTCCATATTGATCTATTTGAACCAATGAGAACTCAATCACTTTGTGGTTCCAAGTATTGTCTTATTATTTTCGATGATTTCTCTCAATATACTTGAACCTTGTTTCTCATTTCCATGAGTGATACACTTGATGTTTTCTCTAGTTTTTGTAAACATGTTGAGAATGAAGCTTCTTTCTAGATTGTTTCCATCAGTAGTGATCATGGGGGAGAATTTGAAAATGATCTTCTTGAACATTTTTGTGAAGAATCTGGCTATGCACATAACTTCTCTTCACCTCAAACACCTCAACAAAATGGGGTTGTAGAGAGGAAGAATAGGTCTCTACATGAAATGTCTAGGACCATGCTTTTAGAGTACGACATTCTTGTACCCCCGCCAAATACTCAAGTCATTCTTACTTCCATGATTGATGAGAAGAAACTCCAAGTCTTTGAGGATACCTTGAATATCTTTTTCTCTGGTACTGAGGTGACTGACACATGGAGGAAAAATTACTCTGAGTATTTTGACCCCCTAGACCCTGAGGCCTTCTATAAACAATATGATATCACTCTCCCTGACATACATAAATTCTTGAAGAAGCCTTAGTTTCCCTATAGGAAGAAGTATACCTTTGCCTCCTCTACCTTATACCTGAAGAACTGCATACTGCCTCTGGTATTCAATTGTAATATTTATCCAAAGAAAAACCAAACTGAAATTGCAAAGAATACTATGGTGATTATGTTATGTATCCTAAAGAACATGGAGTCAAGTGGACTAGATATGTTCTCCATCACATGAACTGCTTTGACTCTAGTAAGAACACCTGTGGAACCCACCCACCCTACCCATCCCTGATTTGTGGTATTTTTCAGTCTACACTAACAAGTCTCTTTTTCATGACACTAATTACAAACCTTCTCAAATAATAGTCTACATCAGTGAGACCACAATTAAGAAGAGTGTGCCTATATCTTATTCTACCATACCTAGAGCATCCACCTCCACCTCCTCAACCATCCTGAGCTGTCCGTACCACCTTTCATGTATCAAATGAAACCCTCATGGGTACATGATGCATCAACAAGAGTACAACCTTCACATTTAAGAGCACATGCATCAGGATCTCTATCCTATCATGTCTACCATGAACCTATCATGTGCCCTTCCTTACCCTGCCTACCAGCCCTACCCAGGAGGTGATTATGCATCCTATGCATACAATCACATTTCTTTAGCCCCTCCACCTGCTGCTTCGCCTGCTACACCCTCTGCTATTGGTGGATCTACCCCTGGAGTGTTACCTCTCCCTGTTGGTCCTATAGCTACCTTTTTTTCCAGACTTCACTACATCAAACATACTCATTAGCGGCCTTTTAGAAATGCCACTAAAAAAAATAAAAGCCAGTAAACAGGTTTAGCGACATTTGCTGACATTTAAAAAAATGGCTCTAGCGCCAATGCCAGTAGGAAGATAGTGGCTTAAGTTGTAAAAGCCACTAAAGGTTTGTCTTTAGTGTCTTCGAATAAATGCCACATAAAGGCCACTAAACCATCATTTGGCATTTATAAAAAAGCCACTATCCATCAATTGGCTTTTATACAAATGGCACTATTTTGTATTATTTTGGTGTATGAAAATGTTCTTATTGAGTTTAATGGCTTATAAAAAAGCCACTAATGACTACTAGTTCTGTATTACTACATTTTCATGGCTTTTAGTCATTCCGTTTTCAATTCATTATCATTATTTCTAAATGAATGTCAATTGTAGACGAACTCACTTTTCTGAAAGTATGAATAATTTTTATTTATAATCAATTGAGAATTACATGGGGAGGACATTTTACCTTACCCCTTATATTGAATTACATGGGGATGACATTTTACCTTGCCCCTTATATTGAACACAACACCAATGTTTACCAAGCTCCATTGAACTTGGATGGCTTCACATGCAAATATAGTCTTCACTGACTTAAAAGAACAATAGTAGGGAGGCGTGAATGACTGAATTAACTGAATTAATGATCTGTATAGTTGCTTATAAACCAGAAACTGTAGGAGTTGCAACATTATTCTCTTGATTAAGTATGTATTCATTCCTCAGGTTGTACAGATCAGATTTGGTGTGATTAAACTTTGATCTACTTCAGATGTCGCTGCTAGATTCTGAAAATCCTCTAGTCTTGGACTTCTTATGTTAGTCTCAATCTTTCTCACAGACCCTCACCTCTTCATGTTTATGCCACTTCCTTTAATTCTCCTACTTACTGATCTCTCTGGAGTGACATCCATATTGTCTTCCTTGGTTTCCTTTATTGTAGAGATTTGGACTGAATCCTTGTTTATGTGCAGGTCATCTTTCTCTGCATCCACCAGGACGTTTAGAAACTCTATTATTTCATCCAACTCTGGGTAAACGACTGTGTGATTGCTGCATTATCAACAATAGTGTAAAGCAGAAAATAATAAGGGCAAATAATTTACCTGCTGACTCATCTCAACAATGCCACCTGCATTATCAACAATAGGTCCAAACATATCCATAGTCAATACATATGCAGCAGTACTCAACATCCATGTTGAATCCACCAAGTGTCCTGATACAGAGAAGCTGCAACATCCATGTCGAATCCACCAACAGACTAACTAACAAATGGCTAAGCAAACCTTTCTTTCTTGCTTTGCAATTTCATTTTCCTTTGATAGCTTCCTCCAAGGACCTAATGTAATTTCATGCTCTTCTCAAGTTTTAGCTCTGAAATTAGAAAAAACCATTACTAAAAAAAACTTTCAGGAATTGTTAATTCCTCTTGCAAGTTGCAGCAATAGAAGTGCGATGTTCATCAAAAAATCTCACTAGTACATGATTATAGTTAGCATGACAGTACATTGGTTCATCAAATGAAAAAGAAATTTACATTCCATCTCTATAAAAGAAATGTTCATGTTTGCTTATTCATCAAATTAAAAAGAAATTTGCATTCCATCTCTATCAAAGCAATAAGAGAACTAACTTCAATAATTATGAGTGATGTTTTCTTATTCAACAGAGAACAATATAAAAACTCCCCAATAGATGAAATTCCCTTGGCAATATGTATGAAGGCATGTGAAGAATGAGACATAATAACAAGGTAAATAATGATTCCTGCTCTACAAAAAATGTGTGGAATATGCAATGGTAAATTCATGAGTTAATTATTAAACAGAGATGTAGAAAAGATGTGCACCAAACATGAGTTAATGATCCTCTGCTAACTATAGCTATGTACTTGGAGATTAATTAAAGGCCAATCTCGAGATCTGACAACCTCTGTATTGATGGCTTGTCCTACTGCCCAGGGCTCCCATGGGACACATCCATTCCTAGTATAATAGTTGGCTCTTAGGAGATCTTTGGCATGGATGGAGGATGCTCAGCTGTGGTGAACTTCTCTACAGGCTTATTCAGGATCTCATTCGTTGTGGAAACATGAAGTGCGTTGTCAGTAATTTTTTTTATGTATTTCATTTAACTAATTTAAACGAAATACATTAAAAGATTTTACTTACAATGCCCTTCATGTTTCCACAGCGAATGAGATCCTGAATATGCCTACGGGTGTCACATTGCACAGAGAAGTTCACCACAGCCATGAGCATCCTCCATCCATGCCAAAGATCTCCCAAGTGCCAACTATTATACTAGGAATGGATGTGTCCCATGGGAGCCATGGGTAGTCGGGCAAGCCATCAATATAGAGGTTGTCAGATCTCGAGATTGGCCTTTAATTAATCTCCAAGTACATAGATATAGTTAGCAGAGGATCATTACCATAGTTATTGGCTTTTAGGGCCTGCATCACAACCATATGTTACATAAAGGGTATTATTTTAGATGGAGGGGGTAAAGGAAAAAAGACAAATATACAAATGTTGTTTTAACAATTAAGGGAACAAGGAGGAACTCACATTACTAAGAACACCCATTCTTTCTTGAGGCTTCTGCCTAGACTTCTCAACCAGAGTAGACCTCTGAAATGTTGACAATGACTTAGTGTGCCTCTGCAAAATGCAAAAACACCAGGCTATATTATACTTAGTACCAAAAACAAAACATTCAAAAACAACGCAGTGAGAAAACAAAACAACACTCGTACAAGTAACGCACCTCATGATCTAACATGATGCAAGTTGGATATGAAGCCCACAAATATGAAGCACCCGCAATATGCATTCCTGCTTATATAAGCAATTGCATTCCAAGATATTATCAAATAGAATCAAACCTGCATAGATTGGGAAACAGAAAATCATGGTATACGATGTGTGGCTGCCATACAAAGGGACAATTACCCTTTTACTGCAGTAGTTTTTACATTAAAAAAGAATTATTCTGTCCACATCACCCATCCACATTAGTTGCAAATTTTGAAAATCCAAACCATAATAATCCATTTACTAGCTGAGTAATTACAAAATGGAAAGAAATGGATCAAATAACTGTAACTCATTTTCAACTAAATTTTTCATCTGTACCCACAAACAAGAAGCTAAAACACTGCTCATAGCTAAAAACCACAAACTAATCATAATGTTTGTATCATCCATAATACTAAGATTCTCCATAACAAAATTAAAAGTAGGACAAAACAAAATAGGATTGTTATTTGGCAACATTGTCTACGACAATGGACATGAAACACCATTACTTTGGATCAGCATGTACAAATAACAAAGTGGATTACATAAAAACAACTATAGCTCTCCTCTCTTTAGATAGTATCCAAAAATGCAATTAAATTTAAACTTCATGTCCTGCAACAAATGGAAACGACTTTAGATACTACTTTTGTTTTCAATTATGTAACAGTATAAGCAATACTTTATGCTCACCTTGGCAACATATGTGTTTTTGGCCATGCTATGACGTTGCCAACAACATCATCAACAGATTGATATTGATCATAAGGTCTAACTAGAGGATCGTTTCCCAACAAAGCAACCTCTACAAAAACAACAACAAATGATGAGCCTAAAATTGCACCTCCCACCCTTTTCATGGGGTCAACCTCAGAGACTCGATCGAATGAAATTCTAGCATCTGGATCTGTAAAACTCAGCAGATACACATCCTACAAAAAAAATACAGTTTACATAACAAATTTATATAAACGTAAAATGAAGTGCAATTCACAGTAATACAAACATACTTGTCCCTTCTTAAATGATGAATGTCTTATATGGAGTGGAGTTTGCATTGATAAGTTTGTCTGCACAATTATTTTATTTTTGTCATAAGTCCATAAAAGTCAACATGGAAAGATAATTGATACCACACATCTTGTATAAAATGTATTCATACTTGGCCAGTGACAACATGTTGTGCTTGACTGTTTCCTGCTCTAGTTAATGCAAGTAACTCCTCTAATTTTTGGTTGAATTCATCCTTTTGTTCTTGAAGTTTTGCATCAAATTCCAACCGTTTTTCTTCAAGCTTATCCTGGAAATGCTTCCTTTGTGCTTCTTCAACTTCTCAAGATTTACGGTTTTTGCCCCAGATATCAGAAGGTGATGGTCCAAGTCCATAACCACGAACATATCCTTGTCTCTCTTCTCCCATAACATGCCTATAAATTTCATCTGAAGTAACATCAGGTTGTTTTCTTCGTAGATCTTCTCCTACCTCAGAAAAATTTTTCCTACATACAATAAATCATACGAGATGCAATTTATACCAAATATATACCTCTATGAAATTAGTAAATGTAACATAATACTATAGGATATTATGTGTTGTACTAAAATTTTGGCGGATTCAACATCAACTATGCTCCCATCTTTTTTACGATGAGTTTTCTCAAAAAACATTATGGGATCCACTTCTCCGCCTATTTCCTTCTCCATCTTTATCATTCAAACAAGGTTATTGTAAACATCAAATTAACGGATGCCATCAAATTATCTAAATGGATCACAAAAATTACTAACTTACATCATATTTCAGACATGCAAATGACTTGGTTCCTGTTGTGTGGCTAACCTTTTGAAATTTTCTTCTTGTCTTGTTAGTTATAGACTTCCTCTGTGGAAACCATTACAGTATTGTGCATAGTAATTATCTGTGCGGTACTGTAAGTATCAACAAATAGAAAAAATAATATTACCTTTCCTTTATTACTGTAAGTACAACACGGTGATCAGAGATGTCATTTTGGTCCATGTTATCAGGAAATACATTCCTATTTTGGTTACTAGCAGCTCTATTCTCTACAATTCTTGAATGAATAGACACGGAAGAAGTGACATTAGGCACATGGGGTAGCTATGAAATTCTTGATCTTATAACTTTATCGCCACTTTCTTTGTTTTGTTGATTTTGGAACCTTGTTCCCATCTCCTTTTTAGTTGTGCATGTTTGAGAGGATTTCGAACCACCAACCATATTATAGTCTTGGGGAGATGTGGCTGATTGGACATTTTTTGCAGAGATAGCAACAGTTTTATTGAATTTGTTTGCTCTATCATTACGAATTTCAGTTGGAAGGGAAGCTAATTTTTTTTGAGCGATTTGAGGATGACATGTTCAAAGATTGCCAACAACCATGTCGAGTAATGCTAGGAAAATGAGTCGCCGTACATGAGTCATTGTTGTTGTTCTTATCATTGCTTGTGGATGTCATGTTATGGTAGTTGTCACTATACTGTTCTCTCATCCTGAGTATATCAAGTCACATAAAAATGGTCACATTTAGAAAAATATTGAACAACATAATAACAATTTTATTAATAATATTTAAAAATGAAACACAGATATTTAATCAAATATAATTATAAACAACAGTAAAGACAAGGATAAATATGAATAAGAATAATGTCAGACATGCAAAATTGATACAACTAGCTAGAGCACAATGTGAGATAGAAAATTAAAGAGATACATTGAGCCAAAAAAGGCTTATTTAAGTCAAATATTAATGACAAACAAAAATAAACATTGGCTGCTATTTTGTAATCTTCTCATTCAGAACAGTCATCATCATCATCACTTTGAGATACACTTTCATCATCCTGCTGAATTCGGGATTGGTCTTTTTCAATTGTTGAACTAACAACAGTAATTCCTTCCATATCCAATCTAACTATGTCACAATCAATATCTTCATCCTCTGATGTCATTGATGGCCCATCTCTAGTTTCACCTTGCACATAAGCTTCGACATTATCAATACAAGATTGTTCTTCCATGTTGAACATATCCCGTGGGGCAATCTTTATAGCAAAATGCCACCCTTTTGCAGTGACATCTTCTACATAAAATACTTGTCCAACTTGAGATGCCACTACAAACAATTCTCATGTAGTTTGAAGGCATCTCAAATTAATAAGAGTCAACCCATGTTCATCATGTTTGGTTCCCCTCTTTGAGTATATGTCCACCCAATCACACTTAAATAATGTCACCTTAAAGTGTTCATAATAATTGAGCACAATAACATCCTTCAAAACACCATAGTAGGTTACATCTCTAGTAATTGGATTGCGGTCAGTGGTTTTAGAATAACAATCAGTCTTAGCTACCAGAAAGACTCCACTATTTTGTGTTGTTCGATTTTCATCTTTTGTCTTGGCATGAAATCTGTGACCATTGACAACATAGCACTTGTACTTAATGGCCAGTTGATGTGGACCTTGAGAAAGAAACTTGATTTTATCATCTACCATATCTGTTCTTAGGAATGTCTCAATCTAACAAAAGAAAAGTTTGTTAGACTTTATTCATGAAGCATAACTAATTTAATTACCACAACTAAACTTACATGTTCCTTAAACCATCCATCAAATGAGTTACTATGTATTCGCTGAACCTCCTTTAAGGACTTCTGAGGTTGTTTTTGCCTAATGATTTCATCGTGCATCCTGAATACAAAATATGTGCAATATGTTATTGGAATATGTTATAGCATTTTATTAATAGAAGACAGTTGACACTAACTTACTTAATGTAGGGTTCAATTGCTTCACAATTGAATAGTACATACTTATGGGCTTGTTTCAATGTATGTTCATCCAAGACACATGTTACCATTTTACCAATACCACGACCTACTTTCGAGAAAATAGACCAATCATCACTGTCAAGTGTTGGCTCATTTTCCAAATTTTCTTCATCAGTATCGTTTCTATTTGGCCGATTTAATTTTGTTTCAACTCCATCCAAGTATCTTGAACAAAAAGTTAGACACTCTTCAGCTATATATCCTTCTACAATTGATCCTTCTGGATATCTTTTATTACGAACATATCCTTTTAGGGTCATCATTTACCTGAAAACAAAGTTGAGGAAAATATTATCATAAATTACATTCCAATAGGTAAAGTCATCACGACGTGTGAAATGTTACCTTTCAATTGGATACATCCAAGGATACTGAACATGGTTGGCTATATTAGCTTCATAAGAGAGATGGACTGATAGATGCACCATTATGTCAAAAAAACATGGAGGGAATATCTTCTCCATCTCACAAAGTGTAACAGCTATTGCATTTTCCAATGCAGAAAAATCAATTGGATCTATGACTTTAGTGCACAACCTTTGAAAATAGAGACAAAGATTAATAATACATGACTTGGCATTCTTACTGGGAAAGGACACAGTGACAGCTAATGGCAAAAGTTATCGCATCAGCACGTGATAATCATGACTTTTCATTGGTAGCATCTTCTGATCCTTCGGTCGTGCACATCTAGATATATTAGACGCATACCCGTATGGAACTTTGACAGATTTTAGGAGGTTGCAAAATAATATTTTTTTCATCTTTTTTCATTGTATGGCAAGCTGGAGGTAGGATGGTATATTTACCAATAGGTTTTGGATGAAGTAGAAATCTGATTCCCATATCCTCCAAATCCTTCCTTGCATTCAAGTTGTCCTTACTTTTATCCTTTAAACCTAGAAATGTTCCAACAATACTCTCACATATATTCTTCTCAATGTGCATGACATCGAGATTGTGCCTTACAATGTTAGTGTTCCAATATGGTAGCTCAAAAAATATGTTTTTCCTTTCCCAATTGTGTGTTGAATCCTTACCTCTTGGCCTTTTCTTACCAATTATAGTTCTTCTGTCCTCTAATTGTGACAAGATTTGAGCTCCATAAGGAGGTTTAGGTGGACACCTAAATTCTTGCTCACCGTCAAATGCCTTTGCTTCTTTTCGGAATCTGTGGCTAGTTGGCAAAAACCTACGATGTCCTCTGTAGCAAACTTTACGGCTATGTGGCAACCAATGTGAGACAATATCTTTATTACAATAGGGACATGCTTTGTAGCCTTTATACTCCAACCAGATAGATGTGCATATCTTGGAAAATCACTAATTGACCATAATAAAGAAGCACACATCTGAAAGAATTCCTTGGTTCCAGCGTCATATGTATGTACACCAGTATCCCATAGTTCTTTCAACTCTTCAATCAATGGACGCAAGTACACATCTATATTTTCGGGTGAAGCTGGTCCAGGAATGAGTAGGGACAACATAAAATATGGTTGTTTCATGCACAACCAAGGAGGTAAATTATATGGAATAATCACAATAGGCCATGTACTGTAAGAAGTACTCATTGTCCCAAAAGGATTAAATCCGTCAGTTGCAAGTCCCAATCGAATGTTTCTAGCGTCTGCAGCAAATTCTGGATGCATCACATCAAATGTTTTCCATGTAGGTGAATCAACCGGGTGTCTTAACTTGTCATCTTTTTCATATTCTTCTGCATGCCACCTCATTAAGGATGAGGTTTTTGATGACATGAATAACCGCATTAGGCGGGGTATAAGTGGAAAGTGTCTGAGCACTTTGATAGGTATTCTCTTGGGTTTTTTTTGCAAGCTCGTCATCATCATCTGGGATTGTAATCGGTTTCCATCTTGATGCTCCACATGTATCACAGACGTCTTTATCAGCAGAATCCTTCCAAAACAACATGCAACCATTTGGACAAACATGAATCTTCACATAATCTAAGCCCAACCCCATAATCGTCTTTTTTAGCTCATAAAATGAATTAGGTAAATGTTCTCCTTCTGGTAGCATCTTCTTAAAGAACGTAAGAAACATAGATGATGCTTTCTTACTCAAGCCATTAAGACAAACTAGGTGATAGAATTCTAGGATGCAAGAAAGTTTGCTATCTTTCTTACACCCTGGATATAATTCTGTCTCAGAATCCTTTAAAAAGATATAAAATTTTTCAGTATTGAAATGTTGATCACTAGATGGCTCCACTCCTTCTGTATTTCCATCTTCACTGAAACTCAGAAAAGTATCATGCAACATATCTTGTAAATTTTCAGCATTAAGGAAATCTCCCTGATCAGTAGGAGCATCCATTTGAACATCGGCATCTTCACCATGAAAAGCCCAAGAAATATAGCTTGGTAAGAAGCCATGCCACAGTAGATGGCTCAATGCAATATTTCTGGTGACCTGGTATACATTAGCACACTTTCTACATGGGCATACAATCTTGTCTCCAATCGATGAATGTTCAAAAGCAAAATGCAAAAATTTTGATACTCCACATAAGTATTTACTGCTAGTTCGTTCATCCTCTTCTATCCAAGACTTATCCATTCTATAAAAATAGTAAAACATATAACATATGAGTAAGTATGTCATATTAAAATAGACTATACAATATGAGAAAATACTAGTGTAATCATGCAAATGAAGTTCACATGAGCCTATCTGACTAGGCGGGCGCCCAAGCATTTTTTGAAATACTTATAATAAGGATAAAAGAACATAGTTATAATAAGGATAAAAGAACATGTATAATGAAATTTATCAGTAATTTGTAACATAATAGGATATGCATATTTCTTTTTGTTGTTTGGTTTTGAATGTGTCGTTAGATAGGATGGATTTGTGAATTTGGAACATTCATGGGAACACACACTTCAGTTATAAGCATTCATGTAGCAACTTTCAGTTCCATTCATTAATCTCTTTTTATATCCACACACAGGGGTGTACCCCTAAATAGTAACTAAACAAAGGGGTTGGTGTACCCCTAAACATGCGCATAATTAAAATAACTATTAATACAGACAAGTCTAAATAGATAGACAACTAAATACTACACCAACATGGTCCCGCATCAGTAACTTCGATGACTTATAATTGTGGCAATCTTCTCCTGAAGTTCAGAAAAGAAAGCATCTATGAGTATTGATTGCTTTCAGACAAAGTGTAAACACAATTTTTTGTCTTGACAATTATATTTGTTAATTGGACCTACCATGGCCTTTTTGATGATTGTGCTGTGTCGTGGAGCTCCTCACTGTATTTAGACAAATTTGAACTGACAGGGGCCTCATAATCAGATTCGTCCGAGATCGAGCTGACATCCTCCGTCGTGCGCTCATACTGCCGCAGATGATCGGGGGTCTCGCAGTTGATGTTGGTTATCCAAACATTGATGGTATTATGGCCAACTGGACGGAGAAAAAGCATGTCTCTATGGCCCACTAGCATCTTTCTAATCCAATCACGCCAACCGGATTTTGATACAAGATTTCCCGCCAAATCATACTCAACCTCGATAACATGTGAATAATTGCCAAAATTTAGGGTCACTTCACTAGGCCTATAGTGTCTTCCTTTTAGAAAATGCCAATGTTTGGGTATGGCCAATTGGTTTAAGGAACGATCATCTAGGATGATGTCCAATTGTTCTTCAATAGGGAACGTTAACATTGACATAGAGGCCCAGTTCATAGTGATTGTTGTGGGTGGACAGAGACTGCATAATATTAGTATTTAGAAAGTGTAAGTACATATAACGATGTTATATATTTTCAGAAAAAGTTGTAGAACAGCAGTTAACCTTTTATTGCTTGTCATAACCAACTTTATTGTGGTAGACATGATAGCTTGAAAAGAAATCTAATAGAGGAGATCATGTCCTATATAGAGGCTATATCTTTGGAATTGGTCCAATGCTCACTAATCCTTCTTTGAGATTTTCAATGAAGTAACTAGTATTTTCTATAATTTGATGTGTCTTGGCATTTCATACAATGAGGTGGCACTTATTATCTATTTGTTGAATCAACACTCATATTTTAGAATATGAAAGAGGTTAATGGTGTCTGGCTTATTTTGTACAGGTGTGAGACCTATTTAATTTGGAGTATCGATGCACTACTATAGAAGGTGTGAGACCTATTTAAAGAGGTTACTGGTGTCTTTCCAAAATTTTACTACAGTCTTGTACTTCTATGTTTATCAAAACACTACTACAAGATATCTTATCATCTTATTATTTTGATAGTACCACAAAGTTTATGACAAGAAGGATTCATCTAAAAATTGTAAATTTTCTAAATGAGTTACAAGAAGGATTCATCTAACAATTGTAAATTTTCTAAATGAGTTATGTGAGGTTATTATTCTCTAACCTATATGTAAATGGGATAGATTCCTGCCACTTTAGTTTTATGAGTACATGACACTATGTTTGAAATACTTTTTAAGAGGATAAAAGAACATACTTATAATAAGGACCCAGGCACATTAATCATTTTGAACTGAATCAGAAAATGAACAGGAGCCTAGGTCCTATCCGCTAGTATCAAAGGAGAATTCATAAACCTAAAAACCACCAACATGGTTTCCAAACCTACAACCTCAAATTCTACAAGCTCACCTACTAGAAACCTTTAGAACATATACACCTAGAAAGTAGGAATCTATACAGACAAATACCAAAAATACAATCCCTGATATGAAGCTGAACACCAAGGTGTATGTTCTTCATAACATGGTACTCAATCATGGCTATATTCCTTTTTTGGTCGGCCGAAACTCCTACTTCAAAGGATAGGAATATCATTTCAAAGAATCCTAAAAGAGCCTTAAAAAAGGAGAACCATACGAAGCCATTTCAAGCACTTCCATAGGCAAGAGCCAGCATAGAATCCCATCCTTGGATGACATCAAATAGGGAAAAGACAAACCAACCCAAGGACAAATCACATATCCGTCAGCCAATGATAACCAACAGAAGAAAAAAGTAGAACATCACTCAAAACCACATCAGAAAAAAGGATTCAAAAGAAAACAACATACAAGACCTTCCAATCAAAACCAACAGAAGCTTCAACTAGCAGAGCCTGACAAGAGGTGGGAGAAAAGTAATGAACCTTGACCAAGCATAAGAATAGAAGCATAGCATCGAAAAGTTCGGAATCAGAATGAACAAAATATGACAAGAGGAGAAACCGCCCGCCCTTTGACAAGGGGAATTGAATGAACAGAATATAATTGTGCTCACATGTAACCAATTCATGGTGAAGGGAAATGGTGTATTTTTCTTTGCTATTTCTTAGTTGTATCATCTTCATACTACCCCCCCTGTTTAGAAGTCCGTGGTGCTCAGTAAGCCCCTACTTTTTAGAAATTTCGTTTGAAGTATAGTTTCTACTATATAAGTGGATCAACCCATGTATTTTGGTATAGAAATTAACTATGATGAAGATGAGATGCTTAATCATTCTTGGCCTCTGTGCTTTTGAGAATATATTAGATTTCTCACTTATATTAAAGGGAAACATATAGCAATAAAATGACATTGTTTCGTAACCTATTTATATACACTAATATAAAAACATAGAAGAAAATTGGTGTGGGTAATGACATATCACAATGTATACTAAAAACAGCTAAGCCTAATCAAACCTAATTTCATGTATATACCATAACCATGAATAATTACACTTCATTAAAATTAGCTTCTAATTAGAACATGGGAATCAGGATGGCATACCAGGTCTAATATCAGGGAGGTTCCTTGTCTCAAAACCATTCCAAAGATTATAAAATCTTAATTTGTACTTCGTTGGAAGTTGTTATGCATAAATCTTAGTGATTCTTGGCCTCATTAAAATCCATGTGTCTTAGAGGTGTGTTGGTTGCAACTGAAACATTGACTCAGTTGTAATGCCCACGATCAAATTTCCATTATCCTATACTTCTTTAAGTCTTAATCCCCTAAATTAATGGAAGTAATGATATTTGATTATTTGAATACTCTTCTATCTTATGTTTATAACTATTGAAATTGGTGCTGGCTACAATTCTTGAGTTATTTCTGACCTTATCTTGTTTGTCGTTTCCTCCTTGATATCAAAATCTACATTGATGGACAATCTGTTAGTAAGAGTTAGACCACTAAAGAAAGTGGTGTTTAGATACCCATCACCAAACCCATGATTGCATCTCCACATTCTCATGAACTCTATTATTTCTCTCCCTCCATAACCAGTACAAGATGCACATTGCCAAACAATGATTCTCCTTGCTAGTGCAATTAACCAAGTCAGTCATGGAATTAGGAATAACGAGTAAACCAAGAACTCTAACTTCAGTCCAGATCATGCTCAAAACTGAAATCAATCCAAAATAAAGCAAGAATATAGAAAAATTAAGGGAGGGGCAAGAAAATTGTAGAGGTAGGAATATATCTTACAGAGACGGTTCTTCCTCTACTAGTGTGAATCAATACAGAGCAGCCGATTGTGATGGTGATAATGGTTGGGGAAGAGAATCTATTTGTAATCACCCGGCGCCAATGTAGCAAATGTGGCTGAACTAGATTCCTTGGCGTCGGCAAAGTAGACTCCTGGCTTCCTCAGTGCCGACAATGTGGCACTTCTCCAGCTAGTAGTCGAAAGTGATCCTCCACGCTACGATCAACGCGCCGCCACCAGTCAGTCGATGCACTCGATCCTCCAAGACCCTGTTAGCTAGGGCGAGCGACGATCGACCAGGAGGCTATATCTGCTCCACGCGTTGTCAGGTGAAAGAATATCGAAGAGGATTGGGGAGATCAATCACCACAGTCACCGCGATACTAGCTATTACATACGTGGGAGCACGAAGGAAAAGCGAGAGGAAAAGTGGGAGAAGTGAAATGAAAATTTTTGATAGATAATACTTCGCGCGCGTCATTTGGTTTGGCAATTTAAAATTGCCACTAATTAAATATAAGAATGTCTTTAATGTTAAGTATTTTTTATAAACTCTATAATAGGTGGTTTAGTGGCATTTTAATTAAAAATGCTTGTACATTAGATAGATAGTGGCTTTTTTTATAAATGCCACTAATGGGCAATTTTGTTGTAGTGCTTGGAACCTTTTCTCCTACTTTTCCTCAAGCCCAAGAGTTGCATGACATTGGTATGTCTTGGGCTGAGAAGAATGCCATGTGGCCCAGTCATGGTTTTGGTCCTTCTACCAATGAGGAGATGCCAGACCAGGTTGATGAGGAAGTTGTTGTTGATGAAGAGACATATGAGGATGATGGCACAGATGGTTCTAATGGCCCTGATGATGAATTTTCTAGTAGGGTTCAACATTGGTCTAGAACTGGACCGGACCAGACCAAACAAGACCGCACCAAGGACCAACTTAGTAAGAATCTATGGACCATAGACGAGACCGTTTCAAGGTAGGACCAGACCAGGACCAGACCATTTTGAGGTAGGACCGGACCGTACCGTTTGGACTGTAATCAACCTTTTTACTTTTTTCAAAACTTATTTAATTGTAAAAATTAGATAATATGAGTTACTTCTAACAATTATATAACATTAATTGAAAATATTTATGCTACTAGTACTTATATGTGTACTTTATTTGTACTTGTTACATAATATACCGACAAATATACATGTATTTTACATGAAAGTTGGTCTACAGTCTGGTCCACAGTCGGACCGTTTTGGGATCGGACTGGACCGAAGACCAAATTCTCCAAAATTTATAAACCGCAGACCAGACTGAACTCATTATGGACCGGACTGGATCAGACCGAATTGACCCATATTTGCTGGTGCATCTAGTGATGAAGGTTAAGCTTCTCTCTCTACTTCACCTTCAGATGGAGATGATGACTACGAGCCAGAAGCTTCTGATGATGATGTTGATGTGGATGATGATGACCCTTTGCACTTAGATAGCCTAGAAGTTTAGATGTTTTAAGTTTTAGACTTTAGATGTTGATCATATGTATCTTTCTAGACTATTTTGTACTAAAAACATCTGGGCACATTATCTGAGATGTACTATTTCTATCATCATGTTGTTTTCATCATTTTGGATTGTAGTTGTTTTGAGGACATGCTTTCAGTGTTGTAATCTTAATCATATGCACACTTACTCTTTGATTGACTATATATGATGAGTTTGTGCTATGTTTCCCATACTTTGGTTATGACTTATATTACTTGTTTCTCTCTCATCTCTGTTTTATGTGTGCTATGAGGTTGCATGTTTCATCGTGTGGATGTATGTTTTGGTTGTACTTGGAGAAGACCTATTTTTGTGCTCTTCTACCCCCTTACTTTTTGATAATGGAAAAAGGGGGAGATAAGTTCAAATTTTTTGAAACTCAACCATATTTCTTTTGTTTCCTATGTGATCCTTTTCTTGTTCAATATATGGTTTATCATGTGACTTGCTAAAGGACCATATAGTATATACATGTTATATTGCTTTGTATTGAAATACTAACTATGCAGGTAAGAGTGAGCATAGATTGAGGGGAGCAATTCACATTGTTAAAATAATCCCCTTAAAATTCACAAGGCTAAGGTATAACTTTACATATCCTTTTCAGTATGATTGAGGAATGGGTTGTCATTGTCAAAAAGGGAAAAAATGTTGACTTGAGAGTTATACATTATCTATAATTTGATAATGACTTAACCGTTCCATTCATATGTATCTACTATGTTTGTTTAAGATTGATTTTAGGCTTTAGGTACATGAAATGAATCAAATTACACAAGCCCTAGCTTGTCCAAGTTCAAATCAAAAGCAAGGCAAGTGTGCAATTTGGGAAATACTCCAATTCATCTTAGATTAATTTTGTATCACTTGTATTGATGATATGACTTGTAACTAAGATGAGAAAAAAACAGGGAAACTTAATTCCAACATTTGGTCACTCTAAAACCATTTTGAAAATTTGTCACATCAACTTTGTCAACTAGTGGAGGTTGATCTTGATGAGGACATGTCCTATATTGAAGGCCCATGTTGATCCGTGACAGGAGAGTAAAAAAGTTGAAGAAGAAGGACATAGTGCTTGTGAAGGTTCTTTGGAATCACCGTGGTGTTGAGGAAGCCACGTGGGAGTTTGAGGAAGAGATGTGGAAGAAGTACCCATTTCTTTTCGCTTAAGATTTTGGGGGTGAAATCCTTGTTAGGGGTTTATGGCTTGTAAGACTCCTGACTTGTATTTTGGGTTAACCCTATTTTATTTGTCTTGATTATGTGCTTAGAAGCTTTCTCTAATCCTTTAAGATGATCTTAGGGATTGTGGATAGGTTAGGTCTCCAATTTGAGCTTGTTTGGATGTTGTTTGTGCCTTGTGTGCTTGTTTTGGGGCAATTTGCATTTTACCCATTTGTGGGGGTATTCTTATAAATATCCACATCTAGAGTGTTCCTTCTATCTTTTCTCTTCATGAGAGAGAGTTAGGTGATTTAGGGTGCCTTTTTTCACCCTTGGTTGTGTGGTGTCACCCCTAGTGGCGATTAGGGTTTCTAGGGTTGGTGTGCTTTGACCTTGTGACCCTTGTTGGTTTGTCTCAACCTAGGTCGCGAACTAGGGCTTGGTTGGAGAATGTCACGGTCAAGACACCTTCCCTAGGTGTGTTTTTCATGAATGATTTGGTCTTGGGTGATCTTGGGTTGAGATGTTTTCTTTTGTGTGTGGAGTGTCTCGACCTAGGGTGTGTGGTGACACCTTATCGCGACCTTGTTGTGTTGAGTAGTGTGTCGTGACCATGGGTGGTTCCCATGGTGGGTGCAACCCTGACATAGATGTTGGGTGGTCGAGATCCAACCTAGAGGGTATCACCGTCTCATGCATGTGGGATTTATGTGGTTGCATGTTAGTTTCTTGGGTGGACAAGTGTCTCTTTGGAACCCCACCTTGTTGACACCTCATCCCTCACTCTACCTCTCTCCTCCTTTGCTATATAAACCCTCTTCTCTCCATGCAAGTGATCTTTTTTGGACATATTCTTCCTCCTTCCCTTGTTCTCATACTTGGAGCTTGGTGGAGTAAGAGAAAGATGTTCTTGGTTCTTTGGAGGTGGTTCCACCTTGCATGCGGAGTTCGTGGTGATCCTTGGTCATCTTCAACCTTGGTGAGTGTTTACCTTTCCTCTTTGGTGTTTTCCTTAGATCTTCTACCCCATCTTATTCCTCTCTTTTCTTTGCCCTAGACTGTGGTTCCTCTGTGGTGGTTGTTTTGGGAGAGAAACTCCTCATCACAAGGGTCATAGACCATGTTTTGACAAGGTAGACCCAAGTGTGAGGAGAGTTTCTTCTCTCTTTCTCCCATTCTCTTTTGGCTCGGCCTAGATCTTTCTAGCTCTATTTTCTTGGGTGATCTTTGATCATGGTGTCTTCTATTTCTTAAGGTGTTCATGTGGTCAACGAGTGGAGCTTTTGTTGGAGCTTGATCATCCTTGGTGATCTTGTGCTTTGAGCTTGCCTTATTTGGAGTGTTCTTCCTAAGGCGGGTTAAATAACTCTTAACATTATCTATTAATGCATCTTTCTTACATGCATGTTGCTATTTTATCTCTCTATAATGTTTCCTTAACATGCTAGTAAATGGTGATAGACCTTAATTATAACGTGGATGATGTTGATATCATGCTTGGGTTGGATGAAATCTAAACCCCTATTTCCTTTGTACCCAATTTTGGTGTTTGTGGTGCATGGTGGTTTTACTTCCTTCTTGACCTTGGTTTGAGTTGCATGCATGATGATTGAGTGTTTTGGTGTTTGATGAATATTTGGTTCAATTTTGGTGGAGATGATCTTGGTTCCTCTCTCTATTTGAGGTTCCCTTTCATGGTGGTTTTATGAAGTTTGTTTTAGGGTTTGATGACCATTTTTGCATAAGGTTTTTCCTTCATGGTGATGACGGTTTTCCCTATTTTGTCTCCTATTTTAGCTGTGGGTTATCTCTATTTTTACCTTGGTTAATCTTGGGTTGGAGTTGGTCCTTAGTCTTGGTGGAGGCTTGACCATTAGTGGTCATTATGCCTTGTGTTTGTCTTGGGCCGCGACATCACTTGGCATGTTGGTTTTGGGTCGAGATAGATGACCTTGTGGAGGCCGTGACATCCTCATCCTTGATGGTCATGACACCTACTTCCTAGAAGGTCGAGAAACACCTTGGTTTTGGTTGAGATGTTTCCTTCTTCCTTGGTTGTTCGTGACATGGTTGGGTCTTGAGGTCAAGTTATGCTCTAGTCATGGGTCGAGTTGAGTCCTTGTTCTTGGGTCGAGACATGCTCTACCTTGGGTGGTTGAACCCTAACTCTAGTTGATAGTGACTTTGTTGCTTGTGGGTCGAGATACGATACACCCTTTAGTGTGTCGTAGTCATGACATGAAGGAGGTTGGTCGTGGTTGCGACACCATGGATGGTGGTGGTTGTGACATACATGAGTGATGGATGGTTGAGTCACATGCTTGAACACTTCATCCATGCACTTGTATGAGTAATGAATAAACCATGTATGAGCCACGTGTAGTGCTATGCAGATGGTTGTTTTCTTAATCTTAAAGATGATCCTTAACTCTAAAGTATTGGAAGAATGTGGGAGATGTTCCACCTAGGGGTTATTGGTTATACATCTACAAAACCCAAATTGGCTAAGTATGTAGTCCTAAATGTGAGTTATGAGATGTGTTTGCTTTCTCTCTCTCATGAGATGTTCATCATGATGAAATAATTCTCTCTCTTGTTTATAATCCCCAAACCTTGCAGGTGCTATGTATGTCATGGCTTGTATTTTCTATGGCGGTGATTATACGATACAATGTGGTGCTTATGCACATCAATCAGGCACAATGTGGTGCTAAATATGCAGGGCTTAATGTGATAGGTCCTATTACCTAGTGATGGCTTGATACCTATTGAGAGGTTATATCCTCAAGTAATGTGATTAAGGGATTGATATCTCATGGTGATATGTGACTTTGGTGATCACCTTGTGAATGCTAGAGCAATGAGTATCATATGGTGGTTCTATGACACGTTCACACCTTGTACGTTTTATATATTCTAAAAGTGCAACACATCCTTATTCTTGTTGAGTTTGTTTTAGTTTTATATGTTGTAACTTGGTTGATGCTAAAAGTCACCCAATTGGCTAACTAATCAAGTGAAACCTAATCATGTAGTTTGTTCCGTGCCATAGATCCATTCTAGTATTAGCTTTATTTGCTGGATTGGTGAAACGAGTTTAACTCAAAGGGCATATTTTTGAATATGTAGGGTGCAAATCAAGTATCTCCTTGCATCCTAAATTACGGGTTGTGTGAGACGGCCATGCGTGAGTTGATCTCCTTGTGATATGGATGGCCATGCGTGAACCACTCCTTGTATTAAGAATGGCCATGCATGAGACTATTCTTTTAGCACCGTTACCTATACCAAGGTGGGATAAATGTGTATATATGGATGGCCATGCATGAGCCGATCCTCCTGTGACTATATGTCACCTTTAGCAGTTGACTTTTATGTCTCTACAAGTGTTCTCTTGTGTTGACCAAGGGGTGTGGAGAGGTCATGGATTATGGTTCTTCCATTGACCTTGTATGGCACCGTCAGTTGTCCTTCAGAGGGGGTGGTTGGATTTGTATGGTACAACTCAAATCCTCTTGGCATAATAAAAGGTGTAATATAGTAGTGCAGTATATGTTCTTAGGGTGACATACGTCTCACATTGGTTGAGTGTTTGCCTTATCTTTTTACTGATTTCTTGAATTATAAGATGGTAAGAGAAGTCAATTATTATACATGTTCTTCATATTCATTTTTAAAATATGACTTGATCTACCATTAAGTGGTAGTTGCATAGTCTTGTCTAATCTGCTTTACCATTTATATACTTATTATTTAGTTGAATTTGCTCAACTTGCTAGTATGTTATTTTACCTACTTAGTATATCTATGCTTTAATAGCATTAGTGGAGAGTTATATCTCTCACTGGGATGTTTGATCTCATCCTGTGCATTTCTACATGTTTTAGGTAACTGTACTCAAAGAAATAGAGGTCATACAGGTGAGGAAGAACAACAGCAAGAGAAGTACTTGATAAGGTTGGATGTGTTGCTAGTCGTTTGGTGTTAGAGTTCTAGAGTCATTCCTATACACTCAGGTCCTTGGGGTGTTTTTCTTTTGAGATGTTTTGTGGTTATGCGATCAATACGAGGTTTCACCTGTGTGCCATGGTTGTATAGTTATGACACTTGTACTTCTATGTATGGAACTAGTATCTTGTGTAATAGGTTGATGATAGGAATGTTGATATGTAGTGATGTAATAACCACGTGATATGTTATGCCCTACATGTGGTAGGTTTGTGGACTCATATGTAATAAGTTTTTGGCTTATGGTTCTTTAATGAAATCAGTTTTAATTTATTGTATTTATGGGTGATTCTCTTCCTTAGTGCTATTTTGACTTTTGGTTTTGAGTAATCTCATTTGTGGCACATCGAGGCATCACAAAAAACATCTTTCCATTATATAGTTATTAACGCGGTGCTCTGATTTAATGTGGAATATGGCAGTAAATTTTTTGTTTCTACTGCATATCTGATGTCATATTTCTCTACAGTTCTCATTACTTTCTTCCTATCCAATGAAAGATTTAGCACCTCATTCCTAGATTCAGGTAGACAAGGCTACACCCATAGCTCGTATACTTTATCTTGTTTTCTTAAACATTTCTTGGTCATCTTGATTATATACATTGTGATATGGTTTATGATGAATGTGTTAATCAATAGAAGTAAAACATTACAAGTGTGAATAAACATGTGATCAAATTCGATGTGAAAAAAATGCAATGAAAACAAGTTTGTTCTCTAAATATGAGGTTTGAGAAGTGGATGGTGGATTCACCTTGGTGAGTAAGAAAGTCTTGATACCAAATGATAGGCAATTTTGGTTGATTAATGTGCGTCACTTGAGTAAAAATGCAATGTGAACAGTTTTCTTGGTAGGTGAACCTTGTTCATGTTCTCTTAATTACGATTAACCCATTTTTTTATCAACCTTTGTTTTTATTGGTTAACTAGCCTTTATTTCTTATTTTTGTTATACTCTAGTTTAGTAACTGTGCATGCTCTAACCATATCAATCTCTGTATATTTTGGTCTAGCTAAGATAAGGCTTAAGCTCCTGACTTACAACTAACCTTGTTCTTGAGATCGACCCCATCTACTACATTGGACCCGTGTGAGTGTCTCTTGAAGCCAGGTTATAAGTGGAGCAAAATTTGTATAAATTTCAAGGATGCTCCAATTTCTACATACAATGTAGATCTATATATCCTGTATCACAATGCTATGCAAGCAAATCAACATAGTAGATATGCAATTCAAGGAACAAGCTGAGCAAGTATGAAACAAGATACAAGCATAGCATATAGTTGAAAACTACTTGATGAAAAGATAAACAAGGCTACAACTACATGTATATGGACTACTAGTATATATTATTACAAGTTAGGACTACTAGTAGGATCTAGATCATAGCAAGGGATGCACAAGTTAAACAAGCTATGAGTAGATGTAGAGAAATATCAATACAAAAAGATATGCAGTTTCAAAAGCATGAAAGGATATAGCCTACTAGCAAATATGCATCATTACCAAAAGATGATTACCACTAAGAACCTCAAGGTTTTATCAGCACAAGATATACAACTAGACATATGTAGAAAGTTAGAGCACAATGGAAGAAATTTAAGACACAACCAAGAAATCCAAAGAGATCATCATTAAAACCTCCAGGACAATTCAATACAAGTAATTGCAAGATATAGGTGTACCACTTGTTGGATACCAAAACATAACAAAATGAAAGATAGAGTTGTAAGCAAGATAAGCATTTTAAATCAAGGCAATGTGCATATGTAAAGCTACCAAGGGAGTGCCAAAGAATAAGGCTAATGGTTGAGAAAGTCTAGAAGAGGGGGAAATTCTTATCCAAAAATCCAATTGTATATTCTGTGCACAATGCTATCATTCAAGTTACTGAAAGGACAAACTCGACTGAAAACAACTATTGGAAACACCCATAGGTTCTGGTTAGTCGAGTTTCTATAAGGACATACTCAACTAACAAACCCGTTGTCAAAAAGCACACACACACACACACACACACACACACACACACACACACACACACACACACACACACACACACATATATATATATATATATATATATATATATATATATATATAACATATCTAGAGGCATGAAAAGTATAAGCCATATCCAACCATATGTAAGCAAGTTAGTAATGCACTATGAAAGAATTTGAAACAATTTTTGAGCAAGAAAGTGATGATAATCACATATATTACTTTTGAATAAAAAACCATATGAATAGTGCACACTAACGTGGTAAAAACACACTATGATTGGATATGAACAAGAATAACATTATCTTTGTGCTTACCATTCCTGTTCCACTTGTTGCCACCCCATACACATCTCACATTTCTTCTTTCATGTGGGTTGAGAAGTCAATTCAATTCAAATAGCTCATGTCAATCCATTAACAAGTGACCTACAAGAAGAAAGATGAAATGGTCCCCAATCATGTTTTTGGCTCCGAAGGGGTTAGCTTAGAAACCCAAATCCTATTGCTCTTGGGTGCTTTCCTAAAAGGACAACAATTAGAATAATGACCGATTTCATTACAATAATTGCATGTACCCATATCATTGAAATTAGAGGTTTCTCCATGGAAGATTGGAGGTTCTTTATCTTTGTTGTTCCTTTGGATACTATCATACCCTAAACCATGTCTACCAATTTGTTTAGTAGTATGGTGCAGGATATCAATAGGATTTATTTTTACCAACTAAGAAAATTTTGGAAAGAGGATCTCAAACTATGATTGTCATGCACAAGAGAAGTAATAGTACGTAGAAGACAAATGATTGATATTATCTCTAGCATGCAAACGATCATTTTCTAGGCAAAGATCTTTGGTCATATAAGAATCTATATTAATATGAAGAGCAACAACATTATTCTCTCTACTAGTATAACTTGAACAAGATTCAAGGACATTGATTTCAGCAAGCAAGGAAGAGTTTTCATTTTCAAACATAGTAATCTTAGAATAATAAATCCAATTTTTAGATTCAAAACTTGCAAAGACAAGTCGTTGTTCTTGTTTTCAATTTTAAGAACATATATATCATGCATGAGAGAATCCAAATAATTACTGATGATCTACATTAGAACTATGTATAAGCGGTTGAGCTTCTAGAAATATAATCTTGTCAAGAAAATTAGCATTTTAAAGATTAAGAGAATCTACTTGAATAAGACAAGAATTTTTATCATCAAGTAAGTAAGTATTAGCATGTTCAAGGTCATCTATTTCTACATGCAAATCATCAACAATTCTAGCAAGCTTTTTCTTTTTCCTTTAGCAAAACTTAAGAGAGGCACGAGTAGTATGGATAATTTCAATTAAATAATGTTTATCTAAAGAGTTTAGATTTACCTCATTTGAGTCTTCACTTGTTGAATCCATAAGAGAAAAATGACATTCTCCTTCATCACTAGAGATTGAGCTAGATCCTTCATTATATTCTTCACTTGAGCTTGATTTGCAGGAGTCACTTGAGCTTGAGTTGGAGGAGTCACTTGAGATTTTGTGCCATTTCTCCTTCTTCTTGTACTTCTCTTCTCTTCTCTTGTGATGATGGATTTTTTTACTTTGTAGACAATCTATCTTGAATTGACCTTTCTTTCCACACTTGAGGCACCAGATGGAGGAAGGCTTTCCTTAGAGAGTCTACCTTTTGAGTATATGTCATCTTCTTCAACTTGAGAGGATGGAGAGGCTTGACCAACAATATCTTCAATTTGAGCCTTGATTTCAGCCTTCTTTATTCTCTTTAGTTCTTTCTCCTCTTGTCTTTTAACTTCTTCTCTCTTGTAAAGTTTGACTTCATAGACTTGTAGATTTTCTATGAGCTATTCAATGGGGATATCACCAAGAGATTTTACTTCTTCAATGGAGGTCACCTTGGGTTCCCACCTCTTGGGGAGAGTTCTAAGGATCTTTGAGTTGATCTCTCCTCTACTCATAGGATAACCTAGAACCACAAGACCATTCACAATGGTATTGAGCCTTGAGTACATGTTGGTTATCTTCTCCTCCTTTCCCATCTTGAAGTTCTCTAGCATCCCTTTAAGCATGTAGACTTTGCTTTCCTTCACTTGTTGAGTCCCCTCATAAGTGATGCATATCTTTCTCCATACCTCATAGGCCGTCTCACAATAAGAAATCAGGTTGAACTCGGTGGAGGTTATGGTGGCATAGAGGGTGTTGATTGATCTTGCATTCAAAGTGGCTTTCTTCATGGTAGCTTCATCCCATTCTTCCATTTTTTTTCTCCGGTAGCTTGTATAGACGGTCCACTATTTGCCATAGTTTAAGACTTTATCCTTGTAGGTGGAATTGAAGTAATCTCTTCAAATAGAGAAAGTTACTCCCATCAAAGATTGGCAGGTTGATGAAGAAACTCTCATCTTGGTAATCATCCATCTTCTCCTACTTGTGGAAGTAAGCTTGGAGAAGACCCACTCTGATACCACTTGTTGGATCCTAGGATGGGTAATTGGATGCTCTGGAGGGAGAGGGGTGAGTAGAGATAAAATGTACTTAAACAAAATTCATTAGACCTTTAAGATATAACACAAGATAAGTTCGCCAAATAGAAATTTGTGTGCAATTAAACATATATAGCAAGGATGAGAGAGATTGAACAAGCACCAATTAACAAGCTATATATAGAGATTCTATACTTCAAACTTGAAGTATGCCACTCCACCATCTAGAGACGTCAGGATCTAGGATTTCTTAACCATTGCACTCTTATATTCATCATAAGACATACAATGCATGCACTTCCAAAGAACTTACCTATCCAACCAAGAGTCTTCAACCTTTTTAAGGACTTATCCACTTTACAAGGAGTCTTCCGTCTTCACCAATGACTTATCCACTCTTGTAGAAATCTTCGGCCTTGAAGGAATTGCCCACTCTTTGTGGATCTTCAGCCTTTGACTTTGTCTTCGTCAAGGAGAAGCTTTCACCAAGGACTTACCCACTTGAGCATGGAGTCTTCTGCCTTCACCAAGGGCTTACCCACTCTTGCTCCATGTCTTCATCCTTGCCTTCTTCTTCACCAAGTGACTCCTTCCCTTATTCTTCTTCACGTCTCTTAGCCAAGAGACAAAACCTTCATCTTCATGGTTGAATGAGAGATTGGGAGGTGGTGGAAGTGAGAGCTTCACAAGATATACACGTAGGACTAGCTCTCTTATAAATCTCCTACTCATTCTGATAGATGTAGTAAGTAATTAAGCTTAGACAGAGAGGAGGATGAGGCTATAGGATGCACTTAATTATAGAATATGGACCTTCATAGTGCTTGACTAACCATGTGATGAAGCCTAAGGGATCCTGTGGAGAAGCTAGGATTTTTTGCATGGGGAGGCACCACACGATGCTAATTCAAAAAGACTAAAACATTAGAGATTTCCATTTGAAGACATCATTCGACATATGAAATACTATTTGCATTAGAGAATGTTTTTCAAGTGAGCGATTGTAGAGAATAATGAAACATTGAATTAGCAAAAGATTCAATTTTGTAAACTACTTTGGCGTATTTACTTGTCTTAGAATATGGTAGCGGATTATCTTATCGTGTACAAAAGATCCACGCCGAATAGAAGAACTATGTGCTTGTAGCATGCTATTATGAGGTCATTAGTAGAAGGGTTCTTTTTAATCCTATAAAGAACATTTGAAATGACACAAAATGATCAAATACCCCAAATTCTTATAAATTTATCCTTGATTACTCTCCAATTACTTGTATTAATGGTTCACCAATACTCAAATATGCAAATCACAAGTAAATGTTAGTTTCGTAGGGTGTAATTGGACTGTAAACTGACCCATTTGTTGTGAAAAAATACACATCAAATTCAGAGTCTGCCCTCCAACAACGTGGCATGCCCTAAATTGGAAGTGTTATTAGTTGGGCAATGTAGTTGAACTAGCCGCTATCTCCGTTCAGTACTCAATTAACAATGACAATGATTTGTTCTCATACAAAAGTAATGCTTCATAACTGCTGCTCACCGATGCATGAAGAATTCAATATATAAAATAAATACCTTCAGCAACGTTACTTGGCAAGATATTTAACTTGCTTTCTCTAATCAGCCCTTCACTGCCTTATCTTCCTTGTATGCGTTGCAAAATGCATTTGCAATAAATATAAGACGGTCTTTGAGAAGTACGGCAGTTAATAGAAAGAGCTTTGTTATACGAAGTGAGAATGAGACCAGATCCTAGATCCCGTTTGTCTGTACCAATCGATTTCTGCTAGCAGCTCTCACGTCAATTAGAAATCACGAACAACTATAAATGTTGATGTGACAATAGCGCTGAAAAAAACGTGACTGGAGGGCTGGAAAGATCAGCCCTTCACTGCCTTATCTTCCTTGTATGCGTTGCAAAATGCATTTGCAATGAATATAAGACGGTGTTTGAGAAGTACGACAGTTAATAGAAAGAGCTTTGCTATACGTAGTGAGTTAATAGTGTACCAATCATTTGCTGCTAGCAGCTCTCACGTCAATTAGAAATCACGAACAACTATAAACGTTGATGTGACAATAACGCTGAAAAAACGTGAGTGGAGGGCAGGAAAGAGAGGGGGAAGAGAGAGAAAGAGAGGGGGGAGTGAGGAAAGAGGAGTGGCCGGAGGAGAGAGAAAAAAAGAAGAGAGAGAATTTTATTTTGTTAATAACTTTCAATCCGTGATGTATTTTTTGACAAAATAAAAAGCGTTAGATTCCTTATTATTAATACTTTCCAACAAGACCAAGGTTGATGTAGTTTTGAAAATTTTAATATACACTCTAAAAATAATACAAAAAATATTTATTATATTTGGTAGAAATATTATTTTTCAAAAAAGATATTTTTTTTTCAAAAAAGATAATTTTGGTAGAAATATTAGTTTTGTCCTTATTAGCTATAGTCACATCAATTTGATAATCACGGACAACCCTTTGAAAATCATGTACAGACAGCGTTGATGGGACAATAGCGCTACAAAGAGAGAATGTGAGTGGAGGGCTAGAAAGAGAGAGGAAAGAGAGAGAAAGAGAGGAGTGAGGAGAGAGGAGTGGTCGGAGGAGAGAGAAAAAAAGAAGAGAGAGAATTTTATTTTCTTAATAACTTTCAATCCGTGATGTATTTTTTGACAAAATAAAAAGTATTAGATTTGTTATTATTAATACTTTCCAACAAGACCAATGTCGATGTAGTTTTAAATAAATTAATACACACTCCATAAATAAAAAAATTATTATATTTGGTTGAAATATTTTTTTAAAAGATAAATAATTTTTTTGTTGAAGTAAATTTTTTTATTAAAAAATAGTTTTTATCTCCAGAGATTTTTTTTATTATTCCTAATTTTTTTTATCACGTTTTGTTATCACTTGGCAAAACTTTTGTTATCCAAGCAATATTTTTTTTAACAAAATTAGTTATTATCTATAGAGAATAGTTTTGTTATCCTTGGTAATGTTTCTTGTTATCCTTATTAAATGTTTTGTTATACCTAACAAAATATTCTTGTTATCCAAGGTTAATGTATTGTTATGTCTACACAATCCTTTTTGTTATCCAAATAGTTTTTTTTGTGAAAATTAGTTGATATCTATAGAGTTTTATTTTTTTTATCCGTAATAAATTTTCTTGTTATACCTAACAAAAATATTTTGTTATCTCTTAAAATTGTATGTTATGTGTAGGTAAAGTTTTTGTTATCCTTGATTAATGTTTTGTTATCTCTAGCCCAAAAATTTGTTACCCAAGTAGTATATTTTCTTTTTGAAAATTAGTTGATATCTATAGAGTTTTTTTTTATCCTTAACAAATTTTCTTATTGTACCTGGCGACATTATTTTGTTATCTCTAGTCAAACTCTTTGTTACCCTAGTAAATATTTTAAGAAATTTAATACACACTCTAAAAATAATGCAAACATAAATTTTTTATTTGGTCAATTTTTTTTAAATATTTTTTTTATTTAAGTAGTATTTTTTGATAAAAAAATATTTTTTATGTTCAGTTCATTTTGTTATCCCTAATAAAAGTTTTGTTATTACTAGACAACCTTTTATTATCCAAGAAGTATTTTTTTTGGAAATTAGTTATTATCTATATATAATGGTTTTATTATCCCTAACAATATTTTTTGTTATCCCTAATAAATATTTTGTTATCCTTAGCAAATGCTTTTGTTATCCATGGTAAATATTCTATTATGTCTGGATTAACGTTATGTTATGCAAGTAGTATTTTTTGTTATCCCTAATAAATATTTTGTTATCCTTAGCAAATGCTTTTGTTATCCATGGTAAATATTCTATTATGTCTGGATTAACGTTATGTTATGCAAGTAGTATTTTTTTGTGGGAATTAGTTGATATCTATGGAGATTTATTTTGTTATCAGTAACAAAGTTTCTTATTATACCTAGCAAAATTGTTTTGTTATCTCATAAATTTGTATGTTATGTCTAGGTAAAGTTTTTGTTATTCCTTGTTAATGTTTTGTTATCTCCATACAATCTTTTTGTTATCCAAGTAGTATTTTTTTTAAAATAGTAGATATCTATAGAAATAGGTTTTGTGTCCCTAGTAAATATTCCTAGCAAATATTATTGTTATCCTTGGTCAATGTTTTATTATCCCTAGCAAATTGTTCTTGTTATCTCTAGTAAATGTTTTGTTATAGCTAGGCAAACCTTTTGTTATTCAAGCAGTATATATTTTTGTACTATTAGTTGTTATCTATAGAGAATGGTTTTGTTAGCCCTAGCAATATTTCTTGTTATCCCTAGTAAATATCTTGTTATCCTTAGCAAATGCTCTTGTTATCCATTGGTAATGTTTTGTTATGTTTAGACAAACCTTTTGTTATCCAAGAAGTATCTTTTATGAGAATTAGTTCATATCTATGGATATTTATTTTGTTATCTGTAACAACATTTTTTGTTATACCTAGCAAAATCATTTTTTTATCTCTTAAAATTGGGTGTTAGCTCTAGCAAAAGTTTTTGTTATCCCTAGTTAATATTTTGTTATCTCCATATAAACTTTTTATTATCCAAGTAGTATTTAAAAAAAATAGTTGTTATCTATAGATAAAGGTTTTGTTGTCCCTAATAAATGTTTTGTTATCCCTAACAAATGTTGTTGTTATCCTTGGTTAATATTTTGTTATGTCTAGACAAACCTTTTGTTATCAAAGTAGTATATTTTTTTTTTGAAAATTAGTTGTTATTTATAGAATTTTGTTTTGTTATCCCTAACCAATTTTCTTGTTATCCATAGTAAATGTTTTGTTATACATAATAAAAAATTTTGTTATTCACATAATATTTTTTTAAAATAGTTGTTATACATAGAAAATATTTTATAATGGTTTTTATTTCATTTAAAAATACATAACGGTTTAAAAGTTATTAGTAAAATAAATATCTTTTTTTATTTCTCTCTTTATAAAATGTTACATTTTTCAAAAATATATTGACATTAGTCTTATTAGAATGCATTTTTTCATCAGGAATCTAACAAAATTTATTTTGTTTAACAATAGATAACGGTATAAAAGTTATTAGTAAAATAAATATATCTTTTGGTCGAAATTAGTCTTGTTAGAATGTATTTTTAAAAATATGTTGACATTAGTCTTGTTAGACGGGAGAGCGGGGGGCGGCGGCGGCAAGGGCGACCTTCGGGTAACCCTAGAAGATGACGAGGGAGGATCGACGAGCAAGGGGAAAAATGAACAAAGGCGACCGCAAAAGAGCCGTTCTGAGAGTACAGCCATGCTCCAGAAAGTCGGACTAAATCTAAACTACAAAGGCATGCGTGGAGACAGCAGTTCTGGAGTTGCCGAAACCATAACAGCGATGGAAACCGACAAGGAGGAAGCTATCGACGGAGCGGACATCATGGACAGAGAGACCCCGTCTGACCCAGCCGGTACATCACCACGCCCAACACGATCGTTCAAACAGGTGATCACCGGTGCGGCGGGCGGGGAAGCAGCCGATCCCTATTTCATTGATGATGAACCAGAAGAATTGATAAATCCTGAAGATATAGAGCTCACGCACGAGAAGGGATATCCGGAAATCTACGTGGGCCTAGATGCAGAAGAGATCATGAGCAGGCCGTTCAGATATGCGGTGATAGTGAAACTCATCGACAGGCACGTCGGCTTCCTCACCATGGCCGAGAGGCTGAAGCTGCTGTGGAAACCAGGCGGACGTTTTGAACTGTATGAATTGGCAGAGCAGTATTACGTAGCAAAATTCTATAGCAGGCTGGATCAAGAACACGTGCTGATGAAAGGACCGTGGTCCCTGTTCGGCAGCTGCCTCATGGTATGGCCCTGGGATGGGTACTTCGAACCATCAAAAGGATTGCCACAACGCATCGTGACATGGATTAGAGTCATTGGACTTCCTATACACTATTATAATAAAGAAATGTTCCACACAATTGGGCAGGCTGTGGGAAACCTCATACGTGTGGACGATCACTCCATGAATCGCACGAGAAGTAGATTTTCTCGCATTGCTGTTGAGATGGATACCACAAAGCCCATTCACCCAGCGATCATTATTAATGACAGGGAGTACAAAATAGAATATGAATCATTGCCCAACATGTGTCTAAGCTGCGGAAAGCTGGGACACGATGCTGCTGACTGCAAAGGACCGAATGAAGAACCAATGAAGCAGACGGAGGAACAACAGAACGAAGATGCAGGAGTCAGATGGATTGAAGAAGAAGAAAAATGGCAGGTCTACTACGGAAAGAAAATGTTCACCAAGAGACAACAATAGCCAAAAGATGCGGTAAAGAAGAACAATAAAAAAAACAGTAACAAGTTCCAGACGCTGCAAGAGGAAGCTGATGAAGAGCCGGACAAACAAACTGAGGAAAGTGAGGCTAATAAAGGGGAGCTTCCAAACGAAGACAGCAGGGGTGCAAAATCTGGAGGAAGAAACAAAGAAGGAATGACGATACAGATGTATCCAAAACGGCCCACACAACATACCAAGTTGAACAACAGCAACAAGAGAAACAGGTACAACCAACCGAGAAGAACGATAAGAGGGAAGAACCACACACAGTGGTCGCACCCGTGGGGGATGAGATCATCTTGGGCAGGCCGAGTAAGGAAACTGAAGAACAAAGAATAGAGGATACGATCATTACAATTTCATCAGAGAACACCACACAGAAGAATAAAGAACAACGTGAAAATGATGTTGCAAATGGGAGGAAAGCAAAGGAGAAGAAGGCTCCCCCTGCAGGCAGTCCACATAAAGGGCATGGATCCTTTACGAGGAGCAGAACTAAGAGGATAGTTGACGAACAAGAGGGGACGGTAGGGCCCCAAACAAATTAATTTGTTTTTGTTATGCTTAATACAATCATCTGGAATATACGAGGGGCTGGTAAGAAGAACGCCAGAAACTACCTCAAACATATCATTCACAATCTTAAAGTCCAGATAGTGTCTATTGTGGAACCACGCATCTCAGGTGATAATGCACTGGCGGCGATTAAAGACATCGGTTTCACGAGTTCACATAGAGTCGAAGCCAGAGGGTACTCGGGAGGTATATGGGTACTCTGGAACGAAGCTGTGTGCGATGTGCAAATATTACAAAGCCACAAATATTTTGTCCATTGTTGTGTTAATAGTAGCATGTATTACACGTTTGTGTACGCTTCGCCTAGGCCTGGGGAAAGGCCATGCCTCTGGGAACATCTTAACCTGCTCAGCGGAACGATTGATAAGCCATGGATTGCCATGGGCGATTTCAACTGCATGATGGACCCAGTCGAGAAGATAGGAAGCAATAGTTTCAACATAAATGAAGCCACTAGATTTAAAAGGGCTATGATGCAAGCGGGCCTGACGGACATTGGAAGCACAGGCTACAAATACACATACAAGAAGGGGATCCTCCATGAACGCCTGGATCGCATCCTTGCTAATGCGTTATGGATACAATGCTACCCGAGCTTCATATGCGAAAACCTTCCCAGAATTGGGTCGGACCACAATCCTATAGCTCTCCTGGATAACCACGGTGCAAAGCGGAAGATCAGGTTCAAATCTAAAGCTAGTTGGCAGAATGATCGCACCTTCATCGATGTGTTGACCAACCGCTGGAATAAGGATGCCGACTTCCACGAAGCTCTCAAGAATGTCAGCCAGCCAATCATGGAGTGGGAGCGTCAGAAGAAAAAGAAGGATAATGCACAAAAGAACAAGCTTATGAAAGAACTGCAGCGTCTACAGAAAGATCTGGAACTTAAGTATGAGGTATGGAAGGACAGAAGATGCATGTTGCTAGAAGCACAGCTGGAGAGAATACAACTCGAAGAGGAGGAAGACTGGAAGCAAAGAAGTCACATAAAATGGCTTACACAAGGAGATAACAACACTGCCTTTTACCATGCGTATGTCAATAATAGAAGACGCACCAATACTATCCGCAGTCTCCAGGATAGGGATGGCAATTGGATATCCGAGCAGGCAAAGTTAAAGGAACTCGTTAACGAACATTTTAAAGAGTTGTTCACCACAAATTCCAAACCTTCTGGTACGGCCATGGATGCAATCCCTGGAAGCTTCAAGCATCTTACTGAGAAGCAACAAAGAACTCTAGGTGCGACACCGACTGAGTATGAGCTCTGGAACATTATCAAGAACTCTGACCCATACAAAGCCGGAGGGCCCGACGGTACTGACATGATGTTTATTAAGAAGAACTGGAAAATTGTTCGCACTTCTGTTCTAAAATCTGTCCGCAGCCTGCTCAATGGGGACCCGTTTCCTGATGGCATGGGAGATTCCTGTGTTGTGCTTATTCCAAAGACGAGGAATCCGGTGAACTGCAATCAACTACGACCTATATCACTGAACAATACTTGTATGAAGCTAGCATCGAAGGTGATAGTGCAAAGAATTCAGAAGTACATCTCGAGTTGGGTGTCCCCGACACAAACCAGCTTCATCCCGGGGAGGAATATATCTGATAACATCATCGTTGTTCAAGAAATTATTCACAACATGCGAAGCAAAGCTAGTGCACCACAAATGGCCATCAAGGTTGATCTGTCAAAGGCCTATGACCGTATGGCGTGGGACTTCGTTGATAACACTATAAGCAAGCTTTCTTTTCCTCTGAACATCAAGCAATACATCATGAATTCGCTGTCTGCGGGGCAGACAAACATACTGTTTAATGGTGAAGCACTCCCGGGTTTCAAAACATCACGAGGTCTGCGGCAAGGCGATCCACTGTCTCCGTACCTTTTTGTGTTGTGCATGGAGAGATTCACACAGCTAGTTAACAAAGCTATTACTGATGGCCAATGGAAGCCGGCTAAATTAGCCCAAAAGGGACCGACCATTTCTCACATCGCTTTTGCGGACGACATTGTTATATTTGCGAGAGCTTCTCTACAACAGATTAACACGATCAACAAATGTTTTCAGATGTTTGAGGCGGCGTCGGGACAACAAGTTTCTATCGAAAAATCAAGAATTTTCTTCTCAGCTTCTGTCAACCGGAACATCAAGGCAAGCATCATTTCCGCCTCCGCCATCCCTGAGACGGATGACCTTGGTAAGTACTTGGGTGTACCGCTTCTGCACAGCAAGGTGAACAAAACTACATACTCCTTTCTCATCAACGCCTTGGAGGCGAGAATCAATGGTTGGGCTGCTAGAACCCTATCTTTAGCGGGACGACTATGCCTTGTTAAGGCAGTTCTCTCCGCTCTACCTTCTTATGTCATGCAAACGGCTAGAATTCCGGCAAGCATTTGTACGAAGATGGACAGGATCATCCGCTGTTTTCTATGGGGAGGCGGTCATAATGGCAAACCATTATCGCTGGTCTCGTGGAATCGGGTTTGTACTGCATGGAGGTAGGAGGTTTAGGTGTGAAGTCCATGTCGGACTGGAACAAAGCACTCCTTTGGAAAAACTCGTGGAGATTTCTGAATAACAAACATTCGATATGGAGCACTGGTTTGCAAAATAAATATAAGAACTACTCCCCGCAGAGCAAAGGGAGGACCACACCGCTCTGGAGAGCTGTTCATTCGGGCATTGAGTTTGTCAAAGAGAATAGTATTAGAGCTATCAACAATGGCGAAACCACTATGGTGTGGGAGGACAGATGGGTACCTGGTTTTGAGAAGCTGGGCGACATATGCTTGACACGCATAGATAATAGTATTGCTGATCTCAAAGTGGCTAGTCTTGCTAATCTCGCAGGTGAATGGGATACTGACTTCCTGAAAATTTACCTGCCTAAAGAATGTGTGGAGAGGGTGCTGCATCTACCTCCACCGGTTGCGGGATCCGGGAATGATACATGGAGCTGGACCGACGACAGTACAGGTAGATATTCAGTTGGGTCAGCTTACAACAAGATAAGGGGGAGTGCACAGGAACTGGAAACTAGTTTCTGGAGAAACATATGGTCACTACCTATACCAAGTAAGATCCGTATGTTCATCTAGTTGGCAGCACATGATGCTATCATGACCAATGCTAGAAGATCACAACGACGGCTCACTGAAGATGCTACCTGCCCCAGATGCGAGGCTATGGTGGAAACGACTATACATGCTCTATGGCAGTGCCCTTTTGCAAAGGAAGTCTGGAAGGAACTTAAAGTTGGAGAGGATCCACCTGAGACTACCGGAAGTGATTGTTTAGAATGGCTAAAGAACAACATTATGACCAAGGCGGCACATCCTGTCACTTTCACAACCACCTGTTGGACGATTTGGAAGGCAAGGAACAAGGTGGTTTTTGAAAACATTATTATTCCTACTACTCGGCAGATTACCCAGATTAGATCTCTGCAGATGCTGCTATCTAGTCAGACATCAAACTCTCTGGGTTGTACTTCTTGTATTCGGGAAGAGGAGGAGAAATGGACGGATCTAGAATCTGAGGAACATCTTGCTATTGTTGATGCTGCGGTACACAAGGACAGGGCTGTCATCGCCGTTGTTGTTCTGGACTGGAATGGGAGATGGCTAGGGGGACGAGCTCGCACCATAAAGACTGCTTCGGTGGTGGAAGCTGAGCTTAGAGCAATACTATTCGCTCTTCAAACATGCGACAGTAGACAAGGAAGGAAGATCACTATCCACTCGGATAGTAGCATAGCTGCCTCTGCAACCATGCAGATGGGGGATCTCAATCCGGGCCTCACCCCGTGGATTTCCAGGATTGATCATGCCAGAACGAGGTTCTCTGATGTGCAGATCGTGAAGGTTCCAAGAGGCAGGACTCACATTAGTGACTCTCTCGCCAAGCACCATATCCAAAACAACTGGGAGGAATGTGTTTATACACATCCCCCACTCGACCCTGTGGGTCATCCTCTATCTTTTCCTCTATGTAATGGTAGTAGTACTACCAAATTTAAATTTTTAGTAGGAACAGTTGTAACAAATTCTACTTTACCTGCACGAGGAGGGCGGGATGAATAAGAAACACCTCCTGACTTTCCAAAAAAAAAAAAAGAATGTATTTTTAAAAATATGTTGACATTGGTCTTGTTATATTGTATTTTTAATCAGGAATGTAACAGTTTTTATTTCGTTTAAAACTACATAACGGTTTAAAAGTTATTAGCAAAATAAATATCTTTTTTTAGTTCTCTTTTTTTGTATCACGTTACATTTTTCAAAAAGATGTCGACATTAATCTTATTAGAATGTATTTTTCATTAGGAATCTGACGAAATTTATTTCATTTAACAATACATAACAATTTAAAAAAATTTCTTGTTATCCCTAGTAAATATTTTGTTATATTTAGACAAATATTTTGGCATTAGTCTTATTAGAATGTATTTTTATCAGGAATCTAATGAAATTGATTTTGTTAAAAAATATATAATGATTTGAAACTTATTAATAAAGAAAATATATCTCTTTTCATTTATCTATCTCCTCACACGCACACGTTACATTTTTCAAAAATATGTCAAAATTAGTCTTATTAGAATGCATTTTTCATTAGCAATCCAACGAGGTTTATATTTCATTTAAAAATATGTAACGATTTGAAAGTTATTAACAAAACAAATATATCTCTCTTGATTTTTCTCTCCCCTTATATTTTTTCAAAAAAATGTCGACATTAGTCTTATTAGAATTATATAACAGTTTGAAAGTTATTAATAGAGAAAATATATCTCTTTTGATTTTTCTCTCTCCTTACACGCACATGTTACCATTTTTAAAAATATGTCGAAATTAGTGTTATTTGAATGCATTTTTTATTAGCAAACTAACAAAGTTTATTTTATTTAAAAATATATAACGGTTTGAAAGTTATTAGCAAAAAAAATATATATCTCTTGATTTTTCTCTCTCATTACATTTTTTAAAAATATGTCGACATTAGTCTTATTAGAATGCATTTTTCATCAGGAATCTAATAGAATTTATTTTATTAAAAAATATATAATAGTTTGAAAGTTATTAGCAAAACAAATTTATCTCTCTAGATTTTTCTCTCTCTTTTCATCCACTTCCTCTCTATCCCGTCCTCTCTCTCTCTCACCCAGTGAGCAATTTATCCCACTAGCCAGACTCTCATCAGACCTTTCTCCCTCTCTCTCCCGTTCTCTCTCTCCCGTCCTTTTTCTCTTTCACCCAGCAAAGCCATCACATCATCGCAACCATCACGCCATTCATCACGTCTCCAGCCTTCACATCGCCCACTAACAGCCAAAACGAGTCTGAGATCGGGGATGAGATCTGGTCTCCATATCATTTTTCTAATAGAAATATATGTTCGTCTATTAAGCAAATCCAATTGTTGAATATGCAATAGATCATTGAAGAAACATATGCATTACTTGGAAGGAAAATGATATATACACGAACATCCCCCGACGAACATTTGTCTTTTGCTTTTTCGACCCCACTAATACATCCTCACTTACTTTCACCAACCAGCACATGTCAAATCGTATCGGGGCTGCAGTTTTTATTTTTCTGACATGAAAGAGGGGAGGATGAGAGAGGGGTGGTTGCTGTTAATTTTACGTGGGTGAGTGGACAACCTGCAACATGAGGGAGGGAGAGAGAGAAAGAGTGGGAGGGGAGTGGAGAGACAAAATTGTTGTAAGAGAGAGAAAAAAGAGAACATAATTTTATTAATAACTTTTAAACGACAATGAATTTTTTGACGAAATAAACGTCGTTGCAATCCTTACGAAAAATACTTTACAACAAGACAAATTTTGACAAAGTAAAAATAAAACAAAATATAAAATCCAAAAAAGAGAAATAATGTGATTTTAAAAATTCAAAAAGAAGAGAGAGAAAATTACTGAGCTTATAACTCTCAAACGGTAATGAATTTCATCACGAAATAAAATGAGGAAAGAGAAAATTTTTTTATTTATGATTCTCAAACCGCAATGAAATTTTAAACAAAATAAAAATGGATGCATTATTAAAAAAATACTTTAAAATAAGACTAATGTCGAAATAATAATTTTTTTCACAAAATAATTATAACACATGAAAATGAGGAGAGAGAAATTTATATTGTTTGTAACTATCAAACCGTAAGGAATTTTTAAATGAAATATAAATTGATGGGTTACTGACAAAAAATATTTTATTATAAGACTAGTGTCAACATGTTTTCATAATATTTTTTATTAAATAATTATGATATATGGGATAAGGGTACATTAAAATAAGACTAATGGTGACATATTTTAAAATTAAATTTTTATGTTACGATGCTAAACCATATGTTATAACATGTTATAACATAGAATAGTTTATGTTACGATGTTACGCCATATGTTATAACATGTTATAACATGGAATACTTTATGTTACAATGTTACACCATATGTTATAATATGAATAACATAATAACATAGAAATTTTAAAATATGCCTAATAAAATAACATAAAATAATATGACTAACATATTTTAAAGTATGGCTAACAAATATTATGATGTTACGCCGTATGCTATAACATGATATAACATGGAATATTTTATATTACGATGTTACGCCATATGTTATAACATGTTATAAAATGGATAACATAATAACATACATAATATGGATTACATAATAACATAAATATTTTAAAATATGCCTAACAAAATAATATAAAATAATATGGCTAACATATTTTAAAGTATGACTAATATATGTTATAACATGAAATAGTTTATGATACGATGTTATGCCATATGTTATAACATGTTATAATATGGATAACATAATAACATAAATAATATGGATAACATAATAACATAAATATTTTAAAGTATGCCTAACAAAATAACATAAAATAATATAGCTAACTTATTTTAAAGTATGGCTAACATAATAACATGAAATAATATGGATAACGTAATAAGATAGATATTTTAAAGTATGGATAATATAATAAAATAAAATAATATTGCATGTAATAATAACATAAAGCAATATGGATAACATAATAACATAAATTTTATGGATTACATAATAACATAAATATTTTAAAGTATGGATAACATACTAACATAAAATAATATGGATAACATATTTTAAAGTATGTCTAACATAATAACATAAAATAATATGGATAACATAATAACATAAATATTTTAAAATATAGATAACATAATAACATAAAATAATATTGCATATAATAATAACATAAAATAACATGGATAACATAATATGAGATAATGTTACTGTAAAATCAAAAAAATAGACAAATAAAATTATTTTGTTTCTAATTCTCAAACCATAATGAAATTTTAAAAGAAATAAGAACTGGTGCATTATAAACAAAAATATTTAAAAATAAGACTAATATCGACATAATAATTTTTTTCACGAATAATTATAACACATGGAAAATGAGGAGAGAGAAATTTATATTTTTTGTAACTCTCAAATAGTAAGGAACTTTTAAATGAAATAAAAATTGATGGGTTACTAACAATTTTTTTAAAATGATAGATAATGTGATTATAAAAATTATAAAATAGGAGAGAGAATTTTATTTTGTTTATAACTTTCAAATCATAGTGAATTTTATATTAGTATGCTATCCATACTCATGTTTGGTACATTTTGAAAAAATAAAATATAAAGTCAAAAAATGATTAGATAATGTGATTATAAAAAATAAAAAAATAGGAGAGAGAAATTTATTTTGTTTATAACTTTTAAACTGTAATAAATTTTATGTTAGTATGTTATCCATATTTTATAATATTTATATTATTATGTTATCTATAATTTAAAATAATTATGTTATTATGTTATCCATATTTTAAAATATTTATGTTATTATTTTATCTATATTATTTTAAAAAATATGTTATTATTACATGCAATATTATTTTATGTTAATATGCTAACAATATTTTGAAATATTTTATGTTATTATGTTACTTTAAAATAGTTATAATATTATGTTATGCATATTATTTTAAAATATTTTAACATAATAACATATATTTTATAATATCTGTTATTATTCCATGCAAAATTATGTTATGTTATTATGATAACAATACTATAAAATATTTATGTTATTATGTTATCCATATTATTTTTGTTATTATGTTATCCATATTTTTATGTTATTTATGGATAACATAGTAACATAATATTAATAACACAAAATAATATGGACAACATAGTAACATAAAATGTTACATGAAATACATAAATAATATTTTAAAGTATGGATAACATACTAACATAAAATAATATGGATAACTTACTAACATAAAATGTTTCATGAAATACATAAAATAATATTTTAATGTATGGTTACCATACTAACATAAAATAATATGGATAACATGATAACATAAATATTTTAAAATATGGATAACATAATATGATAACTATTTTAAAGTATAATTAACATACTAACATAAAATAATATGGATGACATATTTTAAAGTATGTCTAACATAATAACATAAATTAATAAAGATAACATAATAACATAAATATTTAAAGTATGGATAACATAATAACATTAAATAATATTGCATATAATAATAACATAAAATAATATTTATAACATAATAACAGAATTAATATGGATAACATAATAACATAAATATTTAAAAGTATGGTTATCATAATTACATAAAATAATATTTTTTGTATTAATAACATATATTTTAAAATAAGATGGATAACGTAACAACATAAATATTTTAAATTATGGATACCATAATAACATAAATATTTTTAAAGTATGGATAACATACTAACATAAAATTATAACATAATAATATAAATTTTTTAAAGTATATATAACATACTAACATATTTTAAAGTATAGATAACATATAATACGGTAATTATGTTATCCATAATGCAACATGTATAAGATGTTATGACATGGTGTAACATGTTATCCATGTTATCCAAATTATCTATGTTGTTCGTGTGTTATATCATGTTATAACATTGTGACAATGTGTTATAGAATGAGTTATATTTATTTCGAAAAAAAAACTATTATCAAAATATGTCGTCATTAATTTTATTTTAAAGTATTTTTTGTTAGTAACTCATTACTTTTTATTTCATTAAAAAATTCATTACAGTTTGAGAGCTATAAACAAAATAAATTTCTCTCTCCTATTTTTTAATTTTTTATAATCACATTATCTAACATTTTTTTAACTTTACATTTATTTTTTCAAAATGTATCAAACTTGGTCTTGTTGTAAAGTATATTTTATGAGGAGTCCGTCGGCGTTTATTTCGTCAAAAATTGTTTATCGTTTAAAAGTTATTCACAAAAAAAGATTATCTTTTTTTCTCTCCTATAACTACTTTATCTTTCTTCTCCTTTCTCTCCACTCCCCCACCTTTTGCAACAGCAGGTCTGCCAGCCCCTCCTTGGGTATTGCGATCTGCCAGCCTCTTTGGACATCGGCAGTGTACAGCGTAAGGACAATGGTCGTCTGTGTTAGTGTCTGGGTTGGGGTCTATATAGCAATGTTCTACTTGGAATGGATTTGTGTGTCTCAAACGGTTCTCGGAACGCGTGGCTTGCACACATTTTTAATAGTAAAGCACTAATGCGAACGTTTGTGTGGAAGGCGCTAAGGAACTATTTGGTTGTTTCTTCTATTCATAGAACTTTTTATACACGATGGATCAGGTTTTCATGACAAAAGGCAGGGCACAGGCCCACCTGGCTCCGTCAATGGTTTATAGTTGGGGATGCCTAAAAACCTTTGAGAACACTTAAGGACAAATACTAACTGTTTGGAATGTTGCAACATATTTTTTTTAAAATTTTGCAACACTTATTAACGGTTAAAAATACTTTTATGCACTTCTATGTACAATGCTATCGGTCGAGTTTCAATAAAGGTAACTCGACCGAGGGCACTATGTGACAATGCTAATTTGACCAATCGGTCGAATTTGTCATAGTAGGAACTCGACTGATAGATTAAATCAGTTTTGTTCCAGTGCAGTAGTCGGTTGAGTTCTAAGTATGGAAAACTCGATCGATCAACAACATTTTTCAAAATCCATCAATGATCAGTCGAGTTTGTAACTCGAACGATAAACAACCTGTAATGATTTTGAAAAAACTGTCATTAAAGTACTTAAATATAGATTTAAGTGCTCTTTATTTTTTCTAAGCTTAATTACAAGTCATACAATCATTACAAGTGATTTACAACATGATTGTAATAGATTTACATCATATTTCACAAAAGTACACTTGCATTGATTTTGACTTGTCTTTTCTCCAATTTGAGATGCGCAATATAGGGCATTTGGAGTGCGTCTGTACCTAAAATAAAATCACACAAGCAAAGACATTAGACACAATTAATTGGAATATTTTAGTCGTCATCAAAATAATAGTTTGATAAATTTAGACCTAGAGTCAACATTGATCTGAAGTCAACAATTGGACACCAAATTATATACTGATTTGATTCTATATTTGGTGTAAAATTGAATGTATATTTCACTGACCCATTTACCAATGCAGTGGGGGAAGCCCCCTATGACATGATATAGTCTATTTTTAGATCCCAATAAAGATTCGTATATGAATCTACATATATAAGTATATGCACCCTTGTTAAGATTGATGTGACCATCGAACTTATTCCAGAGTACATTTTGCTTCCTTTAGGAACACTCCGCTCAGTGATGAAGTCAGAACACCCACCTAGACGGGACACTGCTATAATAGACTTTTAAGTTTAGATATTGGATAGGTCACAAGTTATATTTTACTGTAGACTTCGCCCATATTTTGAATTTCTTATGTAATTCGAAAAATATGGGTAGGACGTGTGCCTACCCAGGCCTATATGTGGCTAAACTTGTACCCTTTTTTCTGATATAACAAACATCTCGTCTACTCCCACTGAATAGTTGATCTTGGCTGAACTACATAAATTATATATTCTCGGATAGTATGATTGTTTGTCTCTTGTTGTTTCCGCACATGCTCAATGTATCCTTCCATTCGTTTTTCTTACCGGACAAGACTAGTTCTATCCCATCGTCAGGACCAAGATTTTGGAATGTGCTATGTAGAGTCAATTTGACACCTAAATGAGATCCCATTTCTTTTCACACAAAACAAAAGACAATAAAATAATATGTTTCTTTTGTTGTGTCCTTTGTTTTACGTAGATAAATGAGGATCCATTTTGAGTCCCAAAACTAACTCCACTTAGAATGTCCTAAGATGTTTATAGCCAATCTCTATATTGATCCGTGCAAACACATAGTATAGTGCTCATCGGGGAGGTCAGAAATAAGAAGAGTTGTGTTGAAGAATATACCTTGACCCCTCTGGAGTGGGACTTGATGTCCTACCCTAGATCCCATGACTCCTTTGCCCTGTTTGAACTCTTCCTTGCTCTGAGCAGGAGCAGAACAAATGAGAAATGCTACAAGTAATCGAAGCTTGACTACAAATGAGACCCCATTTGTCATCTTGCATGCATATCTCAGGTCTTATCTCATGACTGCCTCGTCCCCTCCCCCACCAACCTTTGACTTTTTACGTGTGAATGTGGTCAGGCCCAGGCTTGACCGGTTCATCGCATCCTGGTATGTCAAGAGGCAAGTTGAGGGTGGGGGTGGACGAAAGCTGGCCTGAGGGGTCAGTCCGGCAGCTGGCGCGCCAGAAGCAGTTATGGCATGACGACACGTACAGGTAAGAATGCAACAACTACAATAGGGCGCTGCCCGTATAATGCGAGCTGGCTTGACAATCCTGACTGCCCGACTTTGACCTCCAAAGTCCTGATAAGAGGACGACGCGGAAGAGAGAAAGTCTAACCATGCAATCCACCCTGCTGGCAACAGAACGCCGCCGCTGGCAAGAGTGGGAGGTGTGTTCTGTATGTGTTTGGAGGCATTATCTTCGATTATGACAATGAACGATTCGGCTGGCTAAATTGGGTGGCGTAGTAGACGACAAACTCTAAGTTTGAGGCTGCCCAGAGTTGACGGAAGGGAATGCTCACACGAGGGAGTGGGTAATGGGAGTGGGAAATCTTTATGTTACCTTTTGTGTTTATTCAAACCATGTGAGCCATTGGGAGGTTTTACTCGTATAGCAAATTCGCCATTTGAGTCCGTATTTTTGCTCGTAGTGTAAGTATCTTTACTGTCCTATCATTCTTTTATTCCCAATTGATGATTTACGTTCAATTAGAAATAAGCATACTAGATACTTTTGGGGAGCATGGAGTTCTTGTAGAGAGCTTCAAGTACATGCATGGTCTTATTAGAGATGTCATGTACGTGTTCAGGAGCATGAGTTGTTGTCAAGAAAGAAATACTTGTGAACTTCTTAACTGATATACATGAGGGAAGATTGACACTCAAACCTGCCGATGTCTTCATATTTAGATTGGTAGGAGGAAAGAATGCATGTTTTGACTAATTGGAGTTTCTCATTGGTGGGTTTGAAGGGCAAAACTTTCATTGCGGGACATGTTACACTAAAAGCTATATTGGCTAAAGTGGTCAAGCATAAAAAGTGTGCATACACAATCAACACGTCTTTATGGCTTTCAATTTTGATAGTTTTGGATTCTTAGCTCTAGAATTTGTGGAGCTTTTCATGAGAGTTCAAAAAATTATGCAGGCTAATATTATAACCTTCAAATATATGGATGTAAAGTTTCACAAGACCAGTTTCCATTAAAAAAGGTGTGGCATCACAACTTGTGGCCCACCTGTCTTCCCTATCAATATAATTATTTTCATACTTATTGAGTGATTAAAACAAAGCATAGATTATTACAAATCCACACATGCTTTCTGGTGAACAATTTCGGTAAAAAGGAAAAAATTAGATATGTGATGTATGTAGTCCAATGAGTTCTATACGCATAACTATTATAACAACAAAGTTCATAAAAAATCTTTTCAATAATGCTCTCGATAATTTTTGACAAAAGAGCACAACAGATGTAGCCACATTCTATTATCTAAAATGAAGTTCAAATTTGCTATTCCTAGTATGAACACATAGTATGCTAAATTTTTTACTATCTTTTGACATAATGTGTTAATGCAATTAAAGTTATTGATTCAGATCAAATAGTATTGACACGTGGCCTTAATCTGATAAGGGATATACCTATTCTGCGTTCACATGAGACCAAGAAATCCTAGAGCTTTCAAATGTACTGTATCCTGATCAGAACATATAGTAACCGAGACAACAAAATATTGTAAATCCAATTAACTGGCTGAAATGGTCCTTTTTTTTGGGTTGAAACTGACTTGTTTTGAATTGCTGAAAATGCTACATTGTGCGACATTCGTGGGTCTATGGAAGTCCTGGAAGCTATGACAACGCAAGTAGCTAAATCGTGGTACATTGTTGTGCAGTTTTGTTTGTATAGGCCATGGCCTGGCCTCAGGTGCAGGCGGCAGGTCCTTATGGTGAGGTCATGACGTGGGATAGGTACCACTTGGGTCCGCCGCTGGTTGACTAAATGGCAATCCATGCACCGCCGGCTGGTTCACAAGCGCCGCCCGTCAAGTGGCAACAGCAGCATGGGTCTGGATTGAGGAAATGGCTAGGAACCGATTGGTGCTGGTGATTGAGTTACGGCGATGACCAAATGATATCTGCTATTGAATGCATGAACTGAGGGGGAGTGGGTGTGGTGCGTGGGGTGTGGTGCGCTTCGAGAAATCATGGTATGCGCATGGGGTGGAATGTGGTCACTGCTCTCGTCAGGAACATAGAGCCACTGCATTCAATTTCATTTCGGTGCCTTCAAATATTTTTTGATCAGTGCCATATTGGTAGCCTACCCGCATCGGAAAGAAGAGAAGATAAACATGTGAAATGTGTTATATATAGACAGCAAACTCTTTCTTTTGACTTGCAAATGTGTTCCACCCTCAATTTCATTGCCCATTCATTAATGCGACCAAACCAAAGTTTTCTCGCTAACGACGACCGCACTGGGATTGACTCTACATGTGAGACAACAATATCACAAGTTGCACTAGTCATGGATGACCTATCGGGTTATCTTGTCCCCCTCCACCAAAGGCTTTTCACGTGATAAGTAAAGCACAGTGACATCGTTATTTACGAGAAGATGTGCGTACTTTATCTTATCGGCCTTTCACTGCCTACATGTACACATCCAAAAATAACGGTTTTGATGTTATAATGTATTGTCAGTTGCACTAGCTACTCCTTCGAAGCCCTTACGGATGGTCTGTGTGAAGATTCCCAGACTGCATGCTCGTTTGAAATGTTACATGTAGAACGACAAAAGGAATCCAAAATAAGTTAAAAAAAGGGAAAACAAAGTAGGTATGGCGTAGGGTAAATTAATTCATGCAGTTTCATATCCAAACCTACTTCGTCAATGCTGACCCCCCCCCCCCCCCCCCCCCAAACACACACACACACAAAAGTCACATAGTTATGGGGAAGAGATACACAACCAAACAAACATACATTTTTTAATGTTCATACGCATTTTTTCACATAAAACCATATGGGACACCGATGCCCACCCAAAGTACACATTTTGCTATGGCTCATTTGGCATGATACAAAATACATTGATGAACAATGTCGAAAGCTAAATTATGAAGACCCATCTATATGTTTGATGTGTCACACACATGAAGAATCCAATATGCATATGTTCTTTGCTTGCCACACGGCTAGACATATATGGACACACTTTACTAATACTACTATTATTGAATCATACTAAGCTAAATTTGGAACACAAACTTAAGAAGGATATTAGCCATCCCCAGAAACTTACAACATAAAAACCATCACAGATGCTATCATATGGACCATATGGACTCGAAGGAATAGTAGAAAACACAAGAGTATTAAACACCCACATGAGCTATTATTAGCCTTATAGAACCACTATATGGTGATTATATGCTATGTAGATGAAGTTGATAATGGACATTTTCTGTCCATGCAAACAACACCAGAATGGAACGACAAAGGAAACAGACCACATTTGGATGCCATGAAGAAGATTCCGGAGGAATAAGAAGAAAACTAGAACTGTATATGATATTTTTATCTGATTTTATCTTTATCTATATGGGGATGTTATAAGGGAGCTCCACCTAACCACAAACTCTATATCACACTCCAAACTCATTTAGGTAGTTTAGATGAGGTGACACTTTTGGTGATCTCTCTATCACTACTGGCTGATATGTACTAGCTATGTTCGTGTGGTTGTATGAAGATTACATAATATATAATGATTTTGGTTAGACATTGTGACAACTTACTCGATAAGATTACTGGGAAACTTACATCTAGGATGACAAGCTTCTAACCTTTTTAGGTAGGATGACTTTGATTAGATTGGTAATTTGTGTTGTCCCACTTCACAACTTGGTAGCATGTGCAGTCCCCCTATCGATCCTCAAAATGATTGAGAGAAAGATGGTCAAATTCCTATGGGCATCCAGAGAAGGCCATACGAGGAGACATTGGGTAGGATGGATAAGACTGTGAGGCCATTAGAGGAAGAGGGTTCAGGAATATGTAGAATTAAAGATAGGTTCAAAGCCCTTCTTCTGAAAGTTGCTTGGAATATCCTAATGGGTGATTTCGTATGGGCTACCATTAGTTAGGGGAAATATGGAAATAGTTCTCAGAACATGTATGTGAATTGACTATGATGCTTTAATAACAATAAGAGAGCTTCAACTTACAAGAAAAGAGTTTGTGGCAATTCTTTTCCCAAGTTATGTCAAATACAAGAATAGAATTGAGAATGAGGGAACTACCTTTTCGGACAACCAAGTAGGAAGAGAGACACATATTTCTTTGGAAGAAGGAGGGTGTGGAGATTGACCTGAACACGACCATTAAGGCCCTTACAAAGAGGGTTGGAAATTGGAAAACAAACCTTATTGGTAACCTAGTAGATGGTTAAGGGTTGAAGATTATAGAGTATAGAGGGAATAGAGATATCATAGGAAAGGACTCACCTATATGGTGTCTGTCAGAAGAGAGAACCTTCACCATCCAATCCACATATATGATTCTTAGAATGAGTGATCTTAGAGGATACATTTCATAAATGGGCCAAACCAAATGGATCTACCATAGCAGCCTACCATCAAAGATGTCCACCTTCAATTAGAAACTTTTGAAAGGGGAAATTCCAACCAAATTCAAGATTAGATCTCACAATAATCAGATGGCCTCTCACTGTTAATTTTGTGAGGTGTGCGAGGGAGGGGGTTGGTGGGCATGCACACGTCATCTCCTTTTAGATAGAGAAACAAAAAACTAGTGAAAGAATTCCTTTTCCCTTCCATTCTATAGCAGCTTACATTCGATGCCATGTTGACTAACTGGACTAGAGCTAAGGAATGTCTTGATTAGATTCACAACACATGGATCAGTAGTCAAGAATCTTAGGAATACCTGCTCCAAAGAAAATGAACAGAGATGGTAGGGGGTATCATGAGATTTATTTTCTTTAATTTTTATTTCGACCATCTAGATGAAGTGTTGTGCAAGTAGATATGATTGTAAGGAAATGGACAATGATAGAATCTAGGAAAGGGATATATATATTTTTAGAATCATAATGCAAATAAAACATACAAGAGTTTTGGTAGATCCAGAGAACTAGATATTTGGTAGAATAATAAAGGGTTTATGAATGAAGCCAAGGTGTAGAGGTAGCCATACATGGACGTCGGATGGGAGAAACCCCTTATGCCCAGTTAAGCTAAACATATGTGTTATTTGTTTGATGGAAAACAAAAATGATTGAAGAGACAAAGTAATAGGAGGGATACCAAGGAATGACAAAAAACACAATAGTAAGAGGTTGTGGGGCTGATCTGGAATCAGATAGCTTTTCGTGTAAGACGGAAGTGATTGAGATTGGTCTAGAGGCACTCAAATTCTATAGCCTAGGCATAGGACTTACAATGGAGATAGATGACCATAGAATCATTAGAGTCCTAAGAGGATTGACTCTCCCTCTCTAGAGATAGAAAAGGTGTTTCATATTGATATCCTTTGTTGTGTAGGCACAACACCATGATTGTTGGTATTGGTACATAGAAGTGAATAGACTATCATACATTCTTGTGAAATATGGTGTAGGATTTCTAGATTAGTACACTTTCAATCAAATAGCTGAGATGCCACCCATAGTCATATGTGTTTATAGACTGAAGGTGTGAGTACTGATATATCTATGGAGAGTCTTAACTTAGTAACAAATATATACAGAGAGAGTAAATGCATAGATAGTGAGGGAATAGAAGGGCCTATGGGATATACCCATTTTGTAGAGCATGGAACCTTTGGGCATTAGGTGGGTTGGTTGTTGGGTTTCTACCTTTTTGTAGAGTGTGGACCCCTAATTATTTACCTTTGAGTACTGTGAAACAAGATGAATGAAATTCCCCCTTAGTTTTTATAATCAATCACATGAAGAATAAGATTTTTTTTATCATCTTTGATATGCTAAATTGCATACATGCTCAACAAAGAAAATAAATTATACATGAGCCTCTCAATTGTTGTCATTTTTTTGGGATAGAGAAAATAAGTGACGAAAGTGATGAGGGAAGTGTAGAGTAAGTGACTGAGAGAGAGAGCAAGTGAATGGGAAAGAGATGAGAGAAGTGATTTCTAGATAGAGAAACATATACAAGATGCATATATGACACCATCAAATAACTAAAACAAACCTTAAAAGGAAAATAAATACAACATATGGCATACAATACATATATAAAAATATGATATAAATACTTTAATGAAATAAATGAAACATAGAAATACCACACAAATGAAAACATGAATTAATGAACAAATACAAAACTAATAATCATTAAAGTATATCTAAATAAACAAAAAACACAACTTGAAATCCATACACACACCAAAACTCAAAACAAAAAACCCAAATCAAATAGTTACTCAACACAAAAGTAAAATTCAACTACATTTTGACATATGCAAAGAACTAATGAATGTGTAAGAAATACTAAGATACATCGAATATTACAAAGAACTCAATATATATATCTTTATATGTAAACTATGGAAAGCACATCAAATTGGATAAGAATATATTGACATTTTGAACCCATAGAGGGACAGAGAGGGAATTAGAGGAGGGGAGATGAATGAATAACACATTATAGTGACATGACACATATCATAGGGAATGATGAAAGTAATGTGGAAATGAAAACATTTAAGAGAATACGTGATAATGGATTATTAAATGAAAAACACATTTAAAACACATAAATTAATGTGTATTATTGAACATAACACAAATACACGTACATTATGTAGCATGCTATATATTCATGTATGAGATATCTTAACTCAATGGTATCTCTGTTAATGCATAGTTTTTCATACAAATATTTGTTTTCTATTTTATTTAAATGGTTTGTGTAATTATTTATGTTGTATATTTTTTTGTTACAATGCAATTTATATATTTATTGATGTGTCATTACACACCATGTATTGTGCTTTTTCTATCACCCCTCATTTTTCACATCTCTTCCAACCAATTCCCTCTATCATATTTTTCTCTCTCAAAATCAAAACAGGATGTTTTTAGGCTGGTACCACAACCTCTCTCATGTACATCCACTCTTTCTCTAACTCTCTTTTGATTCCCAATACTCTCTCTCCTCTCTCTCATCTATACCTCCATTCCATCTGTATGAGTTTTAACAAAGGAATAAGGAGTTTAATATACCTATATATTACTGCTCTATTCAAAATAATTTATTTCTTGATAAATTTTTTGATGTATGTGTGGTTAAAAGATGAAAAATTTCAAGTATGACATTAAAGGAAAATCCTAATGGCATGAGGTGAAACTAGGAGACCAAAATGTTTCCCTCAGAGGATGACACATATGTGAGGAAGGGTATCAGACCACCATTAGAAGCACGACCCAAGACTCATTTACAATGACTAAGCTTTTCATAGATATAAGCACATGGTTATTCAAAAATGAAAATATACATGTCGTAAGATTAACATACAAGGGGATGTCTTCCCTAATGTAGCAAGATTTTGCATTAAGGGACAATTCTTGATCTCCTCTATATCAATGACATGTAAGTATGTGACAAAGGAGAACTACCAAATTTCAACACCGTGTAGGAGAATCTTGTGGAGGATCCTTACATTGCAAACATAACACACATCAACTTCTAGTTAGGGAAATTAGGTATAACATGCCACTAGAAAGATTTAGAATATGTGGATAACTTTCCATTATTAAAAGCAATTGCTCATTAAGTTAACTACATTTAGCTCATCTGTTTAAGGATGAATATTACACCATAGCAATGGTGTATGACCCTTGGATAATATTTTGGAAGCTACTCAACTGATACATCACCATTATCATTCTTTAGAACTATGGATAAAAAAAATGAAGAGCTTAAGAGTTCTGGTTCACACAAGATTTTCTCAAAAATATATGCCTATACATCTGATTGATAAAACCTATTGAATTTCCAGTATAGCTACATTTAACTAGATATTATGTACAAAAATCATTAGAATTGGGAAATTCTAATTAATTGATTAAGGAAAAAAATCTACGTTTTATAAGAAATATGTCGGTCCTTAGGGCGTGATTTGAATACACAACTTTTTGGTCCTAGATTAGAAAGTTATAATGAATTAACACGGTCCATTAGATCCACACCAAGCACAACAAAACAAGATGACTATATATATTAGTTTATAACACTAATATAAATACTCACATAACTATCCTAATAAAATTAACAAAAGTTTACACGATGCTTTAAGTTTTATTTATAAGATTCATGTAAGGCATTTACCTATGTTTTTAAACATGCAATACAACCTACAATTGGGAAAAAAATACTATGGAATGTGAATGAGTCAATTTTCAAGTAAGACATATAAATTATTCCAAAAGCATAAATTGCATTTGATTGAAATGATACTCCTTTGTCTAATGCTGAGTATTTGATTTTTAGTGTAACTATTACATATATAATGGAAAAGTAACACATGTAATACTTTGGAGTCTCTTTTTAAAAGTAAAGTGACAACTAATCATTGAAAAAACGTCTTGCTTCCATCATAAAAATTTCATTTTGTACATCCAGTGGTCTTTGTGCACGCTCCTATAGGATTTTTAATGTCTTACTCTAAATCTTAGTATTTATTCCAAAAATATTTTGTTAGCCTCCTCTAGACTTTGTACTCACCTTCTTTAGACATTTTCCATTCCATCATAGGACCATTTTGACCTTCATCAGAATTTTTGCTAGTTTTCACAATACTTATCTAAGCATTATTTAGACATTATGATTTCTTAAAAGGTTTTTGAAAAACTTCTTTGGAATATGTTCCCAAAGAAACACCTGAATATTATAATCATCTCCTATAAATACTATTAGTTGTCATCAATACACATATATATTCAATGTGAGACTACATTGTCTGTTTTTTTGACATCACTTTGTCCCATTGGTTACTCAAGTTTCAAAACTTAGGAATTTTAAACAAAGACACAATCATTGTAGTAATAATATATGTAATTGAACTCCTTCTTCCTTGGGTAATGCCAGCCTTTCATACCTCATGAGATGATACTCACTTGTACACACAAAATTAGAAATCTTCATATTCATCCTATCCAAAATCAACCGCAAGATCTCACCTTGTTGCACCCAAAAAAGAGAAGTCCTTCTATAGCTGCCTTGGTGAGAGTTACTCTACCTGCCATGGATGTCATTTGAGAGGGCCATCTAGCAATCATCTCGTCAACCGTATCCATACACTCAACAAAGTCTTTCACTTGTAAATTTCCATAGGCTAGTGGGAACCCCAGGTATCTGGTGGGAAACTTACCCATTTTCACTCCTATAGCATTCTATAGACTAGATTCATTTTGATAATTGTTTTTGGGTAGAAACAAATGTGTCTTATTAGCATTAACGCACAATCTGGTTTGTTCACTAAATCTCCTAATCAGAGCATTCAGATTCACAATCATGCTAGGTTTGGCTTCTATAAATACCAAGACATCATAAACAAAAATTAAGTGACTCGTCACATTCATCCCATGCACTGTGAATGCATTGATAACCTTCCTCTCCTCTGCCTACTTCATCTTCCGCATGAAATATTCCATGACAATAGTGAAAAGTAAAGGAAATTGGGGGTCCCCTTTCCACAAAACATTAATCCCTTTGAATAATCCTGCATAGGAGACACTCACAAGGATAGATAATCGCATAGTTCATACACAATGTTTCATCCATCCAATCCACTTCTCATAAAATCATATTTGCTGCATGATTTTCCATTGTTTGTTCCACCTAACACTATCATATACATTGGAAACATCTAGATCCATAAATGCTTTCTTGCTCCCCCTCATCACATTGTAATCAAGTAATAATTCCCCAACTAAGAGTGCATAGTCACTAATTCTCCTCCCTACAATGAAGGCTCCTTGATTTTCAAAAATAAGAAAAGGAAGGACTAACTTCAATCTTGATTGCCAAAATTTTCGCAATAATTTTATATTGGATAGAACAACAAGCAATGGGTCTGAAATCAACAAGAGATGTAGTGATCTTCTTCTTTGGAATAATTACTAAGAAAGCATGATTATCTAGTCTCATCATGTTGCCTCCTTTTAGAAACCACCTCACATACTCCACCAAGTCCTTCTTAATAATATTCCATTACTTTCTGTAGAAGAAAGCATTGAACCCATCTGGCCCTAGTGACTTATTGCAACCTATACTCTAGAGAGCATCCTTGACCTCTTGTTCATTCACTTCCCTTGTAAGAATATTGTTACGTGCTCTAGTGAGTTTGAACTTCCAATCCATCTATTCTTCCTCCACTTCCACTTCATAGTTTTTGTTGTATAGTGTGTTGTAGATTTGTATGGCTTGGTATTCCAGGTCCTCCTATTTGTTGACCACTCTTCCTTCTGCATTAATAAGTTTAGAGATTATATTTCTTACCTCTCTCCTTTTCATTGCTAGGTGGTACAATTTTGTGTTTCTGTCCCCATCCTCCATGCATTTCTCCCTACTCCTCTGCTAGGAAAATTTCTCCTTTGCCTTCTTGAGATCATCAAGAATCATTGCAACTCCTCATCTCTCCTAATCAAACTCTCATCAAGTGGATTTGAAAGAAGTAGCCTCCTCACCTCCCTACATTCTTTCTTTGTCTCTGAAATTATATTTGGCATATTCACTTCCACTTTTGCCCACTTCTTTAATGCAACCTTGGTGTTTGCCAACTTCTTGGAGAGAGTATACATCATGTTTTTGTGTGTCTATAAAATCCAACTCTCTGTAACAACCTCATCAAACCCTTTTCAGTCTTCCCAATAGTTTACAAATCTAAAAGGTATCCTTTTTTCTTCTTCTCACTCATCTATACTAGCAAGGGAGCATGGCCACTCAGTTTTGAACCCCCTACTTTCACTTATACACATGGAAATAGATTTAACCATTCCTCATTTTCCAATGCTTTGTCCATCTTGCTTGGTTTCTTGTCTTTTGGCTTCCTTTCATTATTACATGCGAAGAGATCACCCCCTGTCATGGGGAGCTCAGTCAACTCAGCTCTGTCAATAGCCATGTCAAAACCATCAATCACTTTGTTCATCATTGAACTCCCTCCTTTATTTTCCTCTTGAATCTAACATTATTGAAGTCACCAATCACCATTCAGGGAACAATCATCTATCTAGAGAGTACCTCCATGTCCTTCCAAAGTTCCTGTCTCCTTTTAGCATCATTATGAGCATACACTACTGTAAGGCACATGTAGGGACCTACTATATTTTAGAACTTTACTGTAATGTGTTCATCTGACATCATCTTTACCATCACCTACCATGCATTAGGTTTCCAGACCAGACACACCCTTGGTAACTCAGAATGCTTTAGATTTGACACGTTCTCAACGTCGTGAATAATAAGTATCCAATGCTTTGTTTGTTATACATCTTTATCTTGGTTTCAACCAATGCCATCAATGAGGGCCCATTTGCAGCAATCCAATCTCGTATCTCCTTCTTCTTATCCCTATCACACCCCTTTAATATTCCATAGAAGTATTGACATATGAACATGTTTTGTTTTATTCTTAGGTGCGGCGTGGGGCTCCTTCTTATTGTTCCTCTTAGACTCCTCCTCCTCCTCCTGGTTGACCTCATCTTCCTTGTTTGAGTCACTCAGTGCCTCAAATCGATTTGTGTTGTCTATTATGGAGACTACCCCATGGTCTTGGGGATACCCACTTTCCTCATGCTCTTCTTCTTTGAGGATGCAATGAACTCACCTTCTTCACAGTCACTGCATATTTTCCCTACTAAGTTCCTAGTAGAACGTTCCTCCCCTTCCTTATCCTTCCAATGGTTGGAGTTTGGGTTGATTATGGGTCCTGCCATATTAGGCATGGTTGCTATTTGGCTATTGCCCACCTGCCCAGTTCCCTCACTTTTGCCCCTATCCTTCTTTTTATTTGTCATTTCTACTGCTGAGTGCTCTATAACCACCTGCTACTACTACGGTGTCGTGCCGCTATTATTCTCCTTTTAGATGCATTTGTAATCAACACCCTTTCCCTTACCATCCATTGGCTTCCTCCTATCACAGTGTTCTTTAGTGTGGCCAAAAGCACATAAGAAAATACACTTAGATGATATGTAATCAAACTCAGCTCTAACTGGTAGTGGCTCGATCCATTTGACATTAAGCTATGCTCTATTTGGCATTGGACTTTTGACAACCAATTCAACTAATACTCTTGCTTCTTTTCCCTAAAGAGACATGCCCTCAATGTGCAGAACCTTCCTGATCTCTATAGATATGGTGCCCACGACTCTCCTCGTCCATGTTCTACCAAAGGAGTGGATAGTGATCCATGTTGGAATAGTCGAGAACAACTCGTTCTTCAGCTCATCCCCACAATAATAGTCCTTTTCTACCACTAATTGATAATAGAACCACCTTATCCCAAGATCTAGCACCGCTTCCTTATTAGATGAATTCGAGAATCTAACCAGGGATACTCCATTCTCCCAGCAACTCGAAGCTGCCCTTCAACCTCCATATCTGACAGATCCATGCCTGTAGGTGAGGGTAGAAAGGTCTTTTGCCTAGAACGTACACCAAAATGGTGTACTCCTATATGTTACTCATCTTCTCAAATTAATCTACACTTCTAACTCAACATGGATATTTCCCTTCTTCTTGATCGGCGCTGAGAAATTCATCTCCTTGTACAGGCACGCGGGAGACCTCTTTAGTACCTATGACCAGACCTTCTGTTGGTCAATCTTCTCTTCCACTCCTTGTTGTCCATCCATATTAGGGTTCAAAAATTCCTTGTCCTCTCCATCCATGTTAGGATTTCATGATTTCTTCTCCTCTTGCCATTTCTGGTTGCTTTTTGGGGTGGGATTAGGGTTGGTGGGTGGGGTTGGCATGTGGTGGTGGATGCCACCAGCCGAGATGAGCAGGGATGTGGGAACCATGCTCGCAGAGTCCCCAGTGATCAGAATTCACCTAGAGAAACCCTAAGGGGTGACACGTCTGACATGTATCATGGATGTGTGTATGTATGTGTGTATGTATGTATACAAAACATTGTCAATATAAAAAAATAAAAATTATAGAATTGTATACCAATATGGTTAAATTAAATGTCTCATATTATAGAAGAGTGAAACTATGTATTTGAACACATATAGGTGATTGTAATGACACTTTACATTATAATCCTTATAACAACTTACATAAGGTGAAGACTATATACTACAACAAGTAAAGTTAAGGGTTAGTAAAAAATTCATGACCATTTCCCTCTAAATCTTTGAGGCAAATGGTTGTTTAGGATCTGTTCTTGACCATGTTCCTCTATTAGAGGCTTGGGGGGAAGAAATTCATGGGCAAGGCTAATCCTTGACCAAAAAGTACCTAAATCATTGAGCTTTAACTTAAAAAATTATGTTAGTGCATCTTTTAGACATGCCTTTACTCAAGAATAAGGTCTCATACACAAAATGTATATTCACAAAAATCTCTAGCCTCTTTATGAATATTAAATCACTTAAATTATGATGCCACATACACTAATTGAGTAAAGAATTCATATGCATATTCAAAATACATGCACCAAATTGAAAAAATATGCCAAGATAATATTTATCACTTAAATACTTAAAATTTTATTGTCTCACAATTAAAACATGTGCTATATATTCTTATTGTTTCTATTATGAATTTTCCAAACTTACATGTTACATTGTATCACATCAGTTGAGCATTCCATATGATTTAAAAACTTTACAATTATCAACATGAAAGTTAGCTTCTTTGTTATGAACAATATCATACATATTTTTGACTTTATTTATTGTCTTTTCTAATATTATGTTATAACCCCATTTTTCTAAAGCATGTAATGAGATTTGTAAATCTCTTTTTAAAAGATAAATGAAATGCATGGTTGATTTGATGGTTTGATTTGAATGAATTTCGTGTATGATAGCCTTGTATGCTTTCTTGATGGGCCTTATTGGCCATTAAGCCCAATTGAAAGAAAAAGAAAAAAAATGAAAAAGGAATTCAATTGGATAAAGGAATACATAAGAAAATAAATAAAAATGATTTAAAGGTTAAAGGATATTTTACAAATAGAATTTCGTGACATAAAGGTTCCTTAGGGTTCAAGGAACTCAGGATATTTACATAATGGCAAAAGGAATAGAAAATATGAGGAAAATATGAATAAATAGGTGTTTTCTTGCAACTGAAGAAAGGGAACTGTTTCCTTAAGATAATGATCCCAATTTTTGTAGGATGAAAGAAAAAGCATGAACGAGGTTCCCTTAAAATTTGAATTAAAAAGGAATTACGATTTAGGAGTTATTGCTTTTTAAAAGAATTCCTCAAATATGGTTTTATCTTGGAATTTAGGAAATCACTTTCCTTATTTGGATGAGCGCGAGCATTACTGGCCATTGGATCTTGGTCCAACCAACCTAGCTCATCTTCTAGAGTCCCAGAGGGATACAAACTCTATGCTTATAGGGGAATTTCTGCCATCGCTTTTCTCGCGATCTAGTGCTTGTGCACTTTTGGAAACCTCTTTGTTGAGTCCGGGCGTGAGAGGCGAAGCTTCTCGACCCTACTTTGTTGGGTTCTCATCGCCTATTCACGAAACGCCCAATTGGGATAGAGGATAGTTGGCGGAGGGGTTGAGAAAACCCTAGAGGAGTCCCCTATGTCCTATATAAAGATCATCACATGAGTCCTCACACCCTAGTGACCTCGAACGACCTATTCCCAAGCGCCCACACCCTCTCTTCTGCCCTATTACCCTCGCTCTGATGAGCCCCAGCCGTAGCACCATCGTGAGTTGTAGATAAGAAGAAGAGGAGGACGACGAGCAAGATTCGTCGAATCGTGGAGCACGGTGGGCCAGAGCAAGATCTAACAACCTCAGGAGAGGCGCGCTGAGATAGCTCGCTGAGTGGAGCAAGGTGACACGAGACGTTCGATCGAGATCCATCGTGGACTCGAGTGCCATCCGACAGACGAAAACCCGCAGTCACGTGCATCGCTCTGTTAGTGGAGCCATTCAATGAGGAATGTCTGATCAAGGTGCAGACCAAAGGCGCACCAATCGAACGGCCACAGAAATTTGGTATACATCTCTCTCTGCTCAAATAATCCAGGAAATATCTTTTCTTTGCAAAATTAATAGAGAATGCTAGGAATATCCAATGAGGAAACTTTATATATGAAAGTTGTATAAACAAATACGAGGAACATGATAAAAATACTTTGAGAGTCTAGTTCTATCTATTTTTGCAAAAGTACTTTAATTTGGTAGAAATGTGTATTAAAAGTAATTAGAAACCCTAATTGTATATAAAAGGATGAATCTTTGTAAATTAATGGGTTGATTAGAAAGGTATTAACCTGTTGATACTTAAGATGGAGTTTTCATCTGTTTTGAATACAAAAATTGGTTACTTTAGGGTTTTAATCCATAAATAAAGGATGATATATATGGAAACCCAAATTGGGGTAAACAAAAAAGAAAACCATGTTATTTTGGATTAAGAAAGTAAATTACTAAATAATGATCCTATTATTGTTAGGAATGTTAAAATGAGAGAATGTAAAGGTTTTAAGTAGATTTTATGAATTAGGGGTCTTAATAATTACGTATGGATGCAAAACCCTAATTTCCAAGGAAACCCTAAAATTGGAATAGAAACCCTAAGGAATATGATGAAAATGGGTAAATATTAATAAAAGGAAACTTGTACTTTTATTTCAGGGTTCCTGTGCACTTTGCTTGCTTGTTGGATTTTCGCTCTCTACATAGTTGATTCTGTATCTAAATATGCAAATACAGGTATGTGGTTACGCTTATGAATATTCATAGTTAGTTTTCCGAGGGTTTGCCGAGGTTTTTATCGGTTGCTTGAAATTAACTGTTGGATGCTTTCATTTCATGCAACTATAGAGTGACTATGACTATCACTATAAACATATACATATAACTGGCTTAGATCCGGGTCCACCCCTGTGGCTATGCAAAGGCGAAAAAGGATAACCTAGAGAAAGGTCTAGGCTATCATGAGTTAAAAACTGGGCTACTCTTGTGTAGTGCCATGAGACTCTTAGCACACCATGAGTTAAGGAGTGGGCTACCTACGGGTAGTGCCATGTGACTCAACCCTAGAAACTGATTCACCTGTTAGGTGGGATCATGAGGGGTATAATGGGGATAGGATATACATGGATCACACAGTTATATTTAAACTGTAAAATTATTTGTTAAACTGTAATTGTTTGCAATACATTGTTATGGATAATTGCACAATTATTGTCTCCCCCGCATACCAGCTTCGGCTGACCGCTATTTTGTTTGTCGGCAATTTAGGTACAAAATCCCAAAACGGACAAACAGTAAAGCGACATATTGTGAATTCACGAATTAAAATTCAAGGAGGATTAGTTAGATTAGTCCCAGTTCTGGATAGGATTTTAGAAATCCAAAATTTTCAAAGGTATGCAAAATTTTATTTATTACAGCTTTTCAGTATAGTCTAGTAGAATTTAATAATTGTTATCAATTAATTGTCGAACCTTGATTCAGAAACTATGGGTGCGGCTTTTCCCTCTCAGTCTTCCTTAATTGGGGGTTACCGAAAGGTGGGGTCATAACATTTGGTATCAGAGCCAAGGTTCCACACTTAATCATTAATAATTATTAAATTTTACAATCTCCATAGAATCCAAGGGAGTTATTAGAGGACTATCCGAAAGATGGAGGTGTCTAGAAAAGGATCACGACTGGGGGATGGCAATATTTTCCTCCGCACCGCTAGTCGGAATACGAGGACTCCCAGATCCGTGTGACTGCCTGGCCAAAGTCTTAGGGTATGAATCGAAATAAGATACCTTTAGGACTTTCTTATCTTATTCATCCCTCCTCATCACATATTCTATTAAGGATTTTAAGAGTTAGGGTTTTCTCTCTCTTCCTCACCCTCATGTGGTATGGGCAAATTAAGGATTAAGGAATCATCCATCAAATTAATGAAAGATACGTAATGAGACATCATCGACATAAGTATAATTAGTTTAATGATAAACTAAAGGTATGTTTGTTATGCTTATGTAGATGGCTCGTACCAAAACTATTGATATTCCCGAGGGCACTGGGAACCCAACAAGGAGTGCTTGGCCTTCCCGCAAAGGAAAGGGATATTCAGAGAAGAGGAAGAAGAACCATGATGGTGAGTCCTCTAAGAAGAGAAAGAGGCCCGAGGAGACCACTCATGAGGTCCCTAACCCTGACCCGATACCCTTTAGCAACCTTGAACAAGAACAGGACCAAGGGTATGAGGAGCAACATGTATATGAGGAAGTAGACCAGATGGAAGAAGACCAAGCTGGAGGTCCAGAACTGACCATGATGATCCACACCCATGATGCTTGGTGGATGGAGCAACAGAAGAAGCTGACCGAGGCCATTAATGCCTTGGCCCTTCGAGACCTAGCCAGAGCTGAGAATGGCGATCTGCTTCTGGTTCATCCTCGACTAGGAGCCACCATCCTGGACTTTGTCAAGATGAACATCGAGAAGTTCCGGGGAGAAGATAAGAATGAGGTAGTCGACAAGGCGGAAGCTTGGCTGCTTGCAGTTGAGAATGGATTCCACATGCTTGAGGTACTACCGAGCAATAAGGTCCTCTTTGCTGCTCACCTCCTGGAAGGAGCAGCCAAGATATGGTGGGAGACCCACATCACCAGCCGAGATTTGATAGAGGAACCCATGGCATGGGATGACTTCAAGATGATCTTCACCGCCAGATTCATCCCAGTCTCAACTAAGAAGGAAAAGGAATGGGAGTTCACCAACATGACCCAAGGAAATTCTTATGTGGCGGACTTCAGATACAAGTTCCTGATCCTGGAGCATTTTAGGTACAAGATGGGTGAATAAAGGAGGGTGGATCACTTCATAGAGTGTCTTCACCCCGCCATCAGGCCCCATGTGATGTCCAGCGAGCCTAAAACCTTCGCTGAAGCCTACAACACTGCTTTAGACATGGAAAGGACTGTAATGCCTGCCCAGTTTCCACCCAAGGGTTACTTTGGTGTCACTGAAGGAGCCCAAGGTCTGAGAAACAACCACAAGAAGGGTTAAGGATGTCATCAAGCTAAAGGAAGACATGGAGGAAAATGGAAACCCCATCGAGAGAACAACCGACCTCCTTGCCACACCTACGGAAAGGGGCACACTGGTGAGTGCCGCTATAAGAAGAAGACATGCTTTCGATGCCACCAAGAAGGACATATGCAATCCGTTTGTCCTATGCCAGATCCTAGAGGGCCAGGACAAGTGGAAGCTCCACCAGTAGTAGCCCCACATGTGGCAGCCCCACCTATAGCTGCAGCCCCACCTGCTGGAGAGAGGAGGAAAGCTCGGGTGTTTGCCATTGATAATGAGGAGGCTCAAGTTAATGCTAATCGGTTGATCGAGGGTAATAACCCTTAGAGTTTTCTTTTATGTTTTAAGTTAAGCATGTAATGGTCTAATGCATGATGAAAAACAATGTAGGCATGCTTGAAGTCATGGGACATAATGTGTAAGCTTTGTTTGACTCTGGATCTACTAATACTTTCATTTCGAGAAATCTTGCAACTATGCTTTGTTTGGATATCAAGGATTTAGGGTATGTCTTAGATGTTACAACCCCGAGTGGTCAGATCTTTACTTCCCTTTTGAAAACTCCAGTGATACATGTGAAATATTGAGATCGTGAATTTCCTACAGACTTTATCCTTCTTGACATGAATGATTTTGATGTAATCATTGGCATGGATTGTCTTTATACTTATAGGGCCAACATTGACTGTAGGGAGAAGAAAGTGATCATTAAGAGACTAGGTCATCCACCTTTTGTCATTAGGGGTAGGAAGGATGCCACCACCAGCCTGTATGTGTCGGCCTTGAAGGCAGAGCAGATGATGAGTAAAGGGTGTCAAGCTTTTCTGGCAGTAGTCACTGAGCCAGAACCCAAGGTGCAACCCTTAGAAGAAATAGAGGTAGTTAGGAGCTATGCAGATGTTTTCCCAGATGATCTATTTTGGATTCTTCCCAAGAGAGAGGTAGATTTATCCATAGAGCTAGCTCCTGGTACAAGCCCTATATCACGAGCACCTTATAGAATGGCCCCTGCTGAGTTGCTCAAGTTAAAGAAACAACTATAGGAATTGTTAGACAAGGGTTGTATCTGCCCTAGCACATCACCATGGGGAGCACCGGTTCTTTTTGTAAAGAAAAAGAATGGTTCGCTCCATATGTGCATAGACTACCGGATGATCAACCAGGCTACCATTAATAACAAATACCCTTTACCCCAGATAGATGACTTGTTTGACCAGTTGAAGTCAGCTCGAGTCTTTTCCAAAATTGACTTGAGATCGGGTTACCACCAGTTGAGAGTTAAAAGTGAGGATATCCCAAAAACCGCCTTTAGAACATGGTATGGCCATTATGCGTTTGTGGTTATGCCTTTTGGGCTATCCAATGCACCCAGTGTGTTCATGAACCTTATGAATAGTGTGTTTCAACCCTTCCTTGACTCGTTTGTCATAGTATTCATAGATGACGTATTGATTTATTCGGACGATTTAGATCAACACCGAGACCACCTATGTAAAGTCCTTGATATCTTGAGAAAGCAAAAGTTCTATGGGAAGTTCTCTAAATGCGAGTTTTGGATAGACCGAGTCATGTTCCTTGGACACATCATCTCAGGAGGAACAATCGTGGTAGATCCGGCTAAAGCGTCGACAGTTCGTGACTGGACAGCACTGAAGAATCCCTCTGAGGTTCGAATCTTCTTGGGGTTAGCAAGATACTACCGACGCTTCATCGTGAATTTCTCAAAGAATGCCTTGACTCTGACCATGTTGACCCAGAAAGATGTGAAGTTTGTGTGGTCTGATGTTTGTGAGGCTCGTTTCTAGGAGCTGAAAGAGAAGCTAACCATTGCACCAGTTTTGACTCTGCCATCAGGCGATGAGGGTTTTATGATTTTCACTGATGCATCAAAAATGGGACTTGGCTGTGTGTTGGAACAGAATCAGCATGTGGTTGCATATGCCTCCTGACAACTCAAGCGCAACGAGGTGAATTACCTGACACACGAGATGGAGTTAGCTGTTATCATCCATGCCTTGAAGATTTGGCGACATTACCTGGTGTTACTTTTGAGATCTTCACCGACCATAATATCCTGAAATACCTCCTAACATAGAAAGACTTAAACCTATGACAACGACGATGGATGGAGTACATGAAGGATTATGACTTCACCGTCGCTTATCATCCAGGAAAGGCGAACGTCGTCGCCAATGCTTTGAGTCAGAAATAGCTCAGGTGTGTAGCTGTTTTGTCCAGTCAGTGGAAGAGCTTAGAGGAGCTGGTAGAATGGTCTCCTCATCCGTTAGATGATTGAGTTTGATTGGCCAACATCAAGATATAGTCTGAATTGTTGAGTGAAATTGTAGAAGCACAGTTGGCCAGTGGGGGGCTTGACAAGATGAAGGACTTGATGAAGAAGCCTCAGACCCGTCTTTCTTTGGGAATAGACAGAGGAATCCGATTTGAGAATCGTATATGGGTTCCTGAAGATTCACAGTTGAAGGAACGTATCCTATGAGAGGCTCGTGGTTCTAAGTACACGGTACACCCAGGAACTACTAAGATGTTTAAGGACATGCAGAGGTTTTTCTAGTGGCCAGGAATGAAGAGAGACATTGCAGCTTATGTGGCCAGTTGTCTTACATGCCAAATGGTGAAGGCTGAACACCAATGACCCGGCAGACTTTTACATTCTATAGAGATTCCAGAGTGGAAATGGGAGCAGATCACTATGGATTTCATGGTGGGTCTACCCCGGACCAAGAGAGGTCATGATGCAATATGGGTTGTGGTAGATCGCCTTACAAAGTCAGCACACTTCCTCACCCTGAAAACCACTACCAAAGTGTTAGACTTAGCTGAGCTATATATCAGAGAGATAGTACGTTTACATGGCGTACCCGATTCCATAATCTCTGATAGAGACCCAAAGTTTACTTCCAAGTTGTGGAAGCAGGTTCAAGAGGAACTAGGTACAAGGCTGAAGTTCAGTACTGCTTATCACCCCCAGACAGATGGTCAGTCAGAAAGGACAATCTAGACCTTAGAGGATCTGCTGAGAGCTTGTGTGCTCGATTGGGGTGGATCATGGGAGCAATACCTACCTTTAGCCAAGTTTGCTTACAACAACAGTTACCAAGCTAGTATCAGGATGCCTCCATATGAAGCTCTTTATGGGAGACCGTGTCAGTCACCTCTTCACTGGGATGATGTAGGTGAAAGGACCTTATTGAGGTCAGATGAACTCCAAGTGTATGCTGATAAAGTCGCTTTGATCAGGAAAAGGCTAAAGAGAGTCCAAAACCGACAGAAGTCGTATGCTAATGCGAAGCGGACTGATGTGCATTTCACTGTGGGAGAACATGTTTTTTTTTAAATCCAATCGCTCCGATCTATAGCTAAAAATAGAGCAAAGTTGAGCCCCCGATACGTGGGTCCGTTTGAAGTGTTAGAAATGATTGGGGAAGCCACATCTCATTTGGCATTACCCGCTCAATATAGCATGATGCACGATGTGTTTCACGTGTCCAATCTGAAGTGATATGTGTAAGATCTGAGCCATGTGTTGAGCATTGAACCCATTGAGCTTCAAGGAAAGTTATCTTACCCTGTGTTTCCTTTACGGATTCTAGATACCAAGGTAAAAGAACTCAGAAATAAGAACATAGAGATGGTAAAGGTTCTTTGGAAGCACGATGGAGAGGATGAGGCCACATGGGAGCTGAAGACGGACATGGAAAAGGCATATCCCAATTTGTTTGTTTGATTGGTGAATTTTGAGGGCAAAATTCCTATAAGGAGGGGAGGATGTTATAACCCCATTTTTCTAAAGCATGTAATGAGATTTGTAAATCTCTTTTTAAAAGATAAATGAAATCCATGGTTGATTTGATGGTTTGATTTGAATGAATTTCGTGTATGATAGCCTTGTATGCTTTCTTGATGGGCCTTATTGGCCATTAAGCCCAATTGAAAGAAAAAGAAAAAAATGAAAAAGGAATTCAACTGGATAAAGGAATACATAAGAAAATAAATAAAAATTATTAAAAGGTTAAAGGATATTTTACAAATAGAATTTCGTGACATAAAGGTTCCTTAGGGTTCAAGGAACTCAGGATATTTACATAATGGCAAAAGGAATAGAAAATATGGGGAAAATATGAATAAATAGGTGTTTTCTTGAAACTAAAAAAAGGAACTGTTTCCTTAAGATAATGATCCCAATTTTTGAAAGATGAAATATAAAATCATTAACGAGGTTCCCTTAAATTTTGAATTAAAAAGGAATTACGATTTAGGAGTTATTGCTTTTTAAAGAATTCCTCAAATATGGTTTTATCTTGGAATTCAGGAAATCATTTTCCTTAATTGGCTGAGCGCGAGCATTACTGGCCGTTGGATCTTGATCCAACTAACCTGTCTCATCGTCTAGAGTCCCAGAGGGACACTGACTCTATTCTTATAGGGGAATTTCCCCCATCGCTTTTCTCGTGATCTAGTGCTTGTGCACTTTTGGAAACCTCTTCGTTGAGTCCGAGCGTGAGAGGTGAAGCTTCTCGACCCTACTTTGTTGGGTTCTCATCGCCTATTCACGAAAAGCCCAATTGGGATAGAGGACAGTTGGTGGAGGGGTTGAGAAAACCCTAGAGGAGTCCCCTATGTCCTATATAAAGACCATCACATGAGTCCTCACACCTTAGTGACCTCGCACAGTCTATTCCCAAGTGCCCACACCCTCTCTTCTACCCTATTACCCTCGCTCCGACGAGCCCCAACTACGACACCACCATGAGTTGCAGATAAGAAGAAGAGGAGGACGATGAGCAGGAGTCGTCGGATCATGGAGCATGGTGGGCCAGAGTGAGATCTAATGACCTCAGGAGAGGCGCACTGAGATAGCTCGCTGAGTGGAGCAAGGTGACACGAGACGTTCGATCGAGATCCATCGTGGACTCGAGCACCATCCGACGGATGACAACCCATAGACGCACACATTCCTCTGTTAGTGGAGCCGATCAATGAGGAACGTCTGATCAAGGCGCGGACCAAAGGCACACCAATCGAACGACCACGAAAATTCAGTATACATCTCTCTCTGCTCAAATAATCGAGGAAATAACTTTTCTTTGCAAAATTAATAGAGAATGCTAGGAATATCCAATTAGGAAACTTTATATATGAAAGTTGTATCTAAAAATATGAGAAACATGATAAAAATACTTTGAGAGTCTAGTTCTATCTATTTTTGCAAAAGTACTTCAATTTGGTAGAAAAGTGTATTAAACGTAATTAGAAACCCTAATTGTATATAAAAGGATGAATCTTTGTAAATTAATGGGTTAATTAGAAAGGTAATAACCTGTTGATACTTAAGATGGAGTTTTCATCCGTTTTGAATATAAAAATAGGTTACTTTAGGGTTTTAATCCATAAATAAAGGATGATATATATGGAAACCATAATTGGAGTAAACAAAAAGGAAAACCATGTTATTTCGGATTAAGAAAGTAAATTACTAAATAATGATCCTATTACTGTTAGGAATGTTAAAATGAGAGAATTTAAAGGTTTTAGGTAGATTTGATGAATTAGGGGTCTTAATAATTACGTATGGAGCAAAACCCTAATTTCCAAGGAAACCCTAAAATTGGAATAGAAACCCTAAGGAATATGATGAAATCGGGTAAATATTAATAAAAGGAAACTTGTACTTTTATTTCAGGGTTTCTGTGCACTTTGCTTGCTTGTTGGATTTTCTCTCTCTACATAGTTGATTTTGTATCAAAATCTGCAAATACATGTATGTGGTTACGCTTATGAATATTCAGAGTTAGTTTTCTGAGGGTTTGTCGAGGTTTTTATCAGTTGCTTGAAATTAACTATTGGATGCTTTTATTTCATGCAACTATAGAGTGACTATGACTATCACTATAAACATGGCTACTCTTGTGTAGTGCCATGAGACTCTTAGCACGCCATGAGTTAAGGAGTGGGCTACCTATGGGTAGTGCCATGTGACTCAACCCTAGAAACAGATTCACCTATTAGGTGGGATCATGAGGGGTATAATGGGGATAGGATATACATGGATTGCACAGTTATATTTAAACTATAAAATTGTTTGTTAAACTGTAATTGTTTGCAATACATTGTTATGGATAATTGCATGATTATTGTCTCCCCCACAAACCAGCTTCGGCTGACTGCTGTTTTGTTTGTCGGCGATTTAGGTACAAAATGCCAAAAAGGACAAACAGTAAAGTGACATATTGTGAATTCACCAATTAAAATTCAAGGAGGATTAGTTATATTAGTCCCAGTTCTAGATAGGAGTTTAGAAATCCAAAATTTTCAAAGGTATGCAAAATTTTATTTATTACAACTTTTTAGTATAGTCTAATAGAATTTAGTAATTGTTATCAATTAATTGTTGAACCTTGATCCAGAAATTATGGGTGCGGCTTCGACCTCTCGGTCTTCCTTAATTGGGGGTTACCGGAAGGTGGGGTCGTAACATATTACTAATGTGCCAGATGTCTCTAGTACTATTTCCTCTATTATCAAAATTTCATCCAATTGGACTATCTCCATTACCCTATATGAGCCCCATAAACAAACAAGTGAGAAATGAGTAGCACCATTAATTTTACACTTGCCATAAATATATAATATAATGAAGTAATTAAAGGTTGATGTTCTAATAAACTCTAAATGATAGTAATCATCCCATGTTCTCTACATCCTAAGAAACACATATTGTCATCTTACTACTACACTAATCTCTACAATAAACAACTCATGTAGTAGAATCAAAGATGACCCATGAAAATAAACTATGAAATAAACAACCCATGCAATCGACATTATTTTAATCATTTATTCTATATTTTCTCACTAGCTAATAGACTGACACCACCCTAGTCAAACATTGGTTGCCATTTTTTGTAGAAGTAAAAAATATGGAAAATGTGAGAATATGGGTTTTAAAAGTTAGTTCATTATTGGGCGTGAATGAGGATTTGATGAACACTATGTGTTTTTTTCACAGTTCAAGCTAAATTACCTCTATATATCTAAAATCACCAAGATAGTACTATTTTGAGACTAATTGTTATTTTTTATAGTGGAAAAAATAAAAACAACGTCAATAAACATGTTCCAAATTTTTGTTTATATACGGAAGTAAGAATAAGGATTTGAAAAATAGTGATTCCTTATGGATGCAGATTAATATATTGACCCCCATTATCTGAATGAGAATAACAATCCTATTCATTCATGGATTGCTATTTTTTGTTTTTTAACAACTCTATTAAAAAAAGGATTGATATTTTTCATTTGCATGAGTGAGAGTTGAAATAAGAAAACAAGCTTACAATAATGGGATCTCTTAGTCAGATTAGAACTATAGTAATCCATCATCAAATTTTTTATATGTAATTAGAATCACGATGAATTGAAACTAAAAACCAAATCAGCACACCAAGGCATATCACTGATGCATAATTCGAATGTAGAATTTATGCATGTGTACCTGATTAATTTTCTTGATGTCCCTCATCACTAGAAGGCCTAATACATGCACATGAGTACATGAATCTCTCGATCACAGATCCAATGGGGCACCTTGAACATTGTTTCCATCCTAAAAAATATGGTGTAGATATTTAAATAGGGGCCATGATGACATTTTTCAATGCCTTTTCCTACTTATCAATTCTCTCACATTACATCATTCATTATTACAAATATTTAGATTGGATCCATGGAATTTCATATCCTTTTGGAGTATCAAATTCACAAAGATAGATTTCTCCATAGGCTTGAAATTTTGTTACCTACAGATCCTTAATCCACCAACCCAAAGAACTCTCTTATGTGATCTCATGTGGGGTTCAACGATATTGATTAGTATTCTAATCCTAGATTTCAAGGTCTCTACGTCTAGTATTCTAACAATCATTACACGGTAGGTAGCTAATCTATAGAGCATGCAATAAATCAATCAATAATCAATTTAAGGATCCATATAAATAATAATTTATAATATTACAGTACAAGATACATGCAATGAGGCTGAACCCCACACCCCAATAAGAGATCTACTCTCTAATCATGTTTAAGAAACAAAGAGAGAGCAAGAGAGAAAAAAAGAAGAAGCTCATGGAGAATATGGAGAGAAATAAATCCATTGGTCTTTGACAACAGATCCTTCTCAGGGACATTCCTTTCTCCCTTTTCTCCTTTCCTCAAGAATGGTTAAGAACAGATAGTAGGGTGGACCGTAGGGAGTCCTATTATTTTTTAAAGTGGCAGTTGACTTGTATATATAGTAAGAGATGGGAATCATTTGGTTTGTATGCATAGAATATAAAGAGAAATGGTAAGTAAATTCTTGGATTCTCAATAAACAAGCATAATTAATTAGGTCCCTTTTGAAAATTCAATACCTTGCTTTGATAGGTTTTCAATTGATGCCTTGATAGCCTTGTGCTCAATCAAAGGGATAGCCTTAACCACATTAACTACCATGTGCTTGGCTTAATAGGCACTATACAAAAATGATGTATTGGTTTTTATTTAATTATTATGACCGTTCAACTTCCTTGAATCCTTTGCGATTAGTATCATTGAAAGACTGATTGACTAATTAATGTGTGGTGCTTGACTCCTTTGCTACAAATTCCCATTATAGGAGTTTTAAGCAACTGGCTGTCCATCATAGCGATTAGAATTGGTCATTACCAGTTGTCTAGATAATAAAAATTTATGCTTCCAATCTAACTTGAATAATCCAATTATGACATTTGATGCAAATGTTAGAGCTAGTTTAGTGACCATGTAACATAATAAAACTCAAATTCATTTGCAATTTAACTCATTTTCAAGCTTTCCATTTCCTTCATATCCTTTTAGCCTTTTTCCTAAATTTTCCAACCTTTTCTATCCTCTTTGTCCTCAATGTTGAAATTGAGAGATACTTAATGGTTTCGATTATATTCAACTCGCATTTATCATAATGAATGGGTTTGTGCATAAATATCTCAACTAGTGTGTTAATTAGAGTCTAATAATGCAAAATGACCACTAATGAGAGGTAATTAGTAGATTATATTAATTAAGAGTTTCTATGGACTTTTGGAAGAATAAATGAGAAATAATGTGGTATTGAATTAGTTAATGAGAGAATAATCCTCTTTTCCTTTTGCTCTCCCCCTAGGTGGAAATAAAGCTTTAAAGAGAATAATGTGGTAAGATATGACCCTTGAAAGTAATATATGTTGTCTATCTCAAATATTCACCAAAGATTTAATTAGAAAACATTTTGATATTAAATCACCCTCTTTAATATATATATATATATAAATATATATATATATATATATTAATTGGAAATATAGCAGTTAAGGGTCAAATATTGTATAAAACAAAAATCTAATTGTATATCATTATTCTAGACATTTATAATAGTCTATGGTCCAAATTTGAGGTCATTTGACCCGTGTTTTCCCCTCTAAATGAATTAAATGCGTTTGACTGTAGTGTAACTATGGTTTTTAATGCTATTTCATTAATGCGAGTGATTAACCTATAGTTCGGTTTCATTTTCACTATCATGAGCTACATCTTCTATTTCCATCACATGCACACCATCCGATGAATATTATTAAATCATCCAAAATTCTAAACTGACCGAACGGTTGGATCATCATATTCTTCATCTGTTACTTCTGTGAGTCAAAAACATTTTCACAGGCTTTGGTTCCTTGAATTTGTTATCCCTCAGTTCTTCACACTTTCAAAAAAATTTTGTGCCAGCAATTTTGTCTCTCTCTCTCTCTCATTTTGAATGAGCTATCACTTACCCTCCCCTATGGACTGTGGACGAAACACCCAAAATATGCTCCTCGCTATTTACCACCCTAGATCTGAAGATGCCACCATAGCCCCTCCTTCACCTATTTAAAGGACCCTAAGGCATTGACAGACTGTACTCATTCCTCCTCCTTGTAATGACCCTGACCTAGGTTATGAGTTAACCCTATTTGTTTTGGCTAAATCAGTTGCTTAGAACTTTAATATAATCCTCTAAGGTGTTTGGTTATCATGTGACACACTTATGTTTCAAGTTTGGTCCGGATTGAATGTTGTTTGAGCAATGTTCCTTTCAAAGTGCAATTTACCCAAGATAAGGGGTTATATTGCAAAATTTCACATGTGGAACATTCCTTATGTGTTTTAGCATCATAAGAGAGAGAATGATGCAAGGTGGTGGCTTGTGGAAATCCTAAACTCCAAGTTTGAACTTGTTTGAATAATGCTAGTGCCTTGTGTACCAATTTTGGTACAAGTTGTAATTTACCCAAAATGTAGGATTGATATTAAATTTACCACCTCTAGAGTGTTCCTACTCCCTCTTAGTATCATATATAGGATATATAAAGAAGGAGTCACCATGATTGAATAATATTTGAGTATGATACTCTTGGTGATGAAAAGACCAAGAAAGTGTTGTACGTGAAACCCTAATTTGAGCTTGTATCAGGTTGTAGAGTCCATATGGGAGTGCCTATCGGCCAAGGATCCATAGAGGGGATCCCATATCCGTTTTTTGAACTTTTTTCCTTGTCCATGACGAGCTAAGCACCTCAAGGAGGTGATCCATGATGAGTTAGATGCTCCTAGAAAAAGTTGTATCGGTTTGCATAATTTATGAAGATAAAGATAAGATATCTTATGAAACAAGATAACTAATGGATGAAATATCATATCTAGATTATCCTCAAGTGTTTTTCATGTAAATACAAATATGATTGCATGAAATAAAAAGTGTCAACCATGCATGGACACGTGGCACCTAGTAGCTTAAAAAGATGACACCTCATATACACACTTTTTCACGAATCAAGTATATACACTCTTCCTTTCACCCATAAGTGGAATTTTTCAAAATATATCACCTCGTTGCTCTTAGATATCGTGCATAGAGTCTTCGTATCATGCAAGGGTGAAGGAGTATCATGCATATATCCTTGGTATCACCCATAGAAAAGTGATATCAACCATTACAAAGTGATATCGACCATAAGTGAGGGATATCAGCCACACGTGGTGAGGTATCATGCATAGGGCTTAGGAGCTCAAGTCTTGGACCTTTGAGAAGCTCACCTTCAACCTTAGGAACGTGAAGCTTTGGAGCTTGGAGCTTTTAAGTTGCTCTTGAGGTGGGTTATATAACTTGAACTCAGTTATGTTATTATTTATCATCAATCTTGCCTTAGTTAAATGATTTACTTTCAAATTGAATTTCCTTGCATAATTGATGAATCCATGATCTCTAGTAGTAACCTAGGACTGTTTTCCATGAACTAGAACAAGTAGAATGAAGGTTTAGAGCTTGAAGATGATGGTATCACCTTATAAAGTGATATCGGGTTCAAGCACATAAGCAAGTACCTCTAACCCGATATGGTGATACACCTACACCACTAAAACGATATGGAAATGAGTTTATACTTACTTGAACGATATGGTGATGTAGTATACACCTCTTGCACAATATTAGGTCAAAAATACCCCTTAGACACAATATGATGTCAAGCATACACACACCTCTTTGCCTGATATGGTGTGAAGCACACATACACCTCTTTCCCAGATATGGTGTGTAGAAGACACACACCTCTTTGCCCAATATGGTGTGAAGCATACACATACCTCTTTGACCGATATGGTGTGAAGCATACACACACCTATTTGCCTGATATGGTGTGAAGAATACACACACCTCTTTGCCCGATATGGTGTGAAGCGCGCACACACCTCTTTGCCCGATATGGTGTGGAGCACACACACACACCTCTTTACCCGATATGGAAGCAAGCACACACCTCTTTGCCTGATAGGGTGGAAGCACCTCAATTTAATACACTTGATTGAGTAATATATGTAGTATGTTATGTCAAAGGATACTTTAAGACATAAAGGGTTTAAGGCATTTGATAAATATGGGCCAATGTACCTTGAGAGAATGATTGAGCCAACCTAATGGAGTATGAATTAATCAATATCCTAGTGAGGATGAAAGAGAAACTTATACTTTTTTAGTACTCATGTAATGAGTATACATTGATACTCCTAATATGTGGAGTCTAAATTAGGGTTTTGATTCTTGATAAATATACTTAAAAACCCTAGTCGGCTTAATAAGGGAAACCTTAACCCTAATGAAGGGTAATGATATGATTTGAAACTACAATTGGTTAATAAAGGGAAACCCTACCCATATTGAAACCATGCTGATAGCATGAGATAATGAACATAACGAAGCATGAGCTATGTTGTTTCATATAATAGCAATTATCTAGGTCTTAGGACCTAGAGATAATAGTTGCCTAGTGAGAGGTGACTAGATGTTTAATGGCCTCGTGAGCCATCTAAATAGTTGTTGCCTAGTGAGAGGTGACAAGATGTTTAATGGCCTTGTTAGCCATGTGAATAATTGTTTCCTAGTGAGAGGTGACAAGATGTTTAATGGCCTTGTGAGCCGTGTGAATAGTTGTTGCCTAGTAAGAGGTGACAAGATATTTAATGGGCCTCGTGAGCCATGTGAATAGTTGTTACCTAGTGAGGGGTGACAAGATGTTTAATGGCCTTGTTAGCCATGTGAATAATTGTTGCCTAGTGAGAGGTGACAAGATGTTTAATGGCCTTATGAGCTGATGCGATGATTTTGAGTCACATTTATAGACCTTTTTCATATGTGTTTTGTGCTCTAATTACTCATTTTTATGGATAATATTGCATAATTCAGTCATTTCGGTCTTTGCCTTCATATTATGTCAAATCCCCTTTGTTTTACTATTTTTAGCATCATTTATCATGTTATTATAAATTGTGTGGATTTACTTGGTCTTGTTGTGAAATTTTAGGAAAAACAAGTATCTGCTTCCGTCGATACCATCGACGGAAGTCGATACCATCGACTAAGCCACAGGTTGTCAGCCGAGAAGAGCAATACAGAGTCGATACCATCGACACCTAAGTCGATGGCATCGAGATCACTTCATGTTGCTGGCGAAGATGCAGTCGATACCATCGACCAAAGTCGATGCCATCGACACAAGGAGAGCTACAGCGTCGCTAGAAGACAAAACTGACGCTACAGGAGTCGATACCATCGACGCCCAAGTCGATGGTATCGAGATCACCACAGGCGCTCAGAATAAAAGAAAGGAAAGCTGCCGCTAATCCGCTGGGTCGATACCATCGACCCGCGTCGATGGTATCGACGCCGGCAGATATGAGTTGGATCTGTTTTGATCTCGATCGGACGGTTGTTGTTATTTGACGACCTAATTAGGGACTTATACCTAAGGACGGTCGCCCACGAAGGATTATCTCATATTTTTCATTGCACGAGTGCCGAGGAAGGAGAAAAAGGAGAACGGAGGCCGAGAAGCTCATCCCGGGTGATTCGGACGCTGCCGAAGACGATTTCCACCACCGACATGCGGGGAAGCTCATGTTCTACGCCAAGGATCTACCAGTTCTTCTTCGTTCAGGGGTTTTCCCACTTGTTTCACGTTTTTCTTATGAATTCCCCTATTTCTACCATGTATTCATGTGAGATGAACATGAGAGGCTAAAACCCTCCATCTTTAGGACTGGGAGTAGCCCGGGAATGCATTGTATGACAATTTTATATTGATAATTCATATTTTCTCTCTTAAATCCGTGGTATAGATTCGTTTTCTCCATATATATTGTTATTCTTGATCACCATAATAATAACTTAATGCCCTTAATCACTTCGACAGAAGGATTAACGGTTGAAAAGAGACGAAATCTACATTAATCAATAAAACCCTTGACAAAGGAGTTGTAAAATTAATGGTGGGAACTGAGAGACCGTTTATAATGCACTTAGTTTAGGGGAATGATTACTACGACGGTGGAATCAACCTAAACCTAAGTAGTGACTTACACCACGACAGTGGGTAATTCTGTATTCAGGCCACTACCCAGATAGAGAGAGAAGTGTGAGGAATTATATGAAACATAATACAATGTTGACCCGCGGTGAAACCGCCATCCTAAAGATACTCTTTTGAATTGATTAAATTAATCTTTAATCGATTGTTTTCTTTGTTTCATTTTGTTTTCTTTTTAATTTTGACAACAAACCCTACTTTGTTAATCGGTCTAGCTGATTGCGATTAGTTAGTAGAAGTCTCCAATAATTCACGTATCCCTGAGTTCGACTCGGGCCTCACAAAGGCCTATATTACTCGACGTGTATACTTGCGTTTAAGCGCGTAGTAAAATACACGTCAAGGTTTTCGCGCCGTTGTCGGGGATACGGCGAATTATTGGCACTTTGAGTGCTAAGAGCGGCCACTCTAGGCCACATTTTTTTTTATTTTTTTTTAAAACAATTTCAAAAAAATTCCTTTATTTCTCTATAATTGTGTTGACTCGTTCAAAGCATTGTACTGAACCCCTATTTCCATATTTCAGGTACTTTGCATAGTGCACACACGTAGTCGAGACTACGTGAATCACACACCTGAGGTTCCATCTGCGGGACCAGAGGACGAGGACTACTACGAGCAGGAGCACCAAAGTGATATAAATTCTAAATCTGAGCAAGAACAAGAAGAAGAAATGGCTGAATCACAGACAATATGGGAGAAGATCAAGGCGTCTTCTTCCTCAGCATCAAAGGGGCCTATAAAGAAACAGGGGCTAAACATTCCAACCTACAAGATCAATCCAGCATTGATGAACCTGGTTAAATCAAACGCATTTCACGGATTGAAAAATGAAGATCCAGTGGCCCACATCAGCCAGTTCGTGGAGAACTGTGATATGGTGAAGATAGATCGATTTCCACAGGATGTGCTCTACCTCAAGTTATTCCTGAGTTCCTTGGCTGGAGTGGCAAGAGAGTGGCTTCATAACCTCGATGACGAGTTTGTTGAATCATGGGATCACATGGTTGAGGTTTTCTTCGAGAGGTTCTTCCCTCCTGAGAAGACCAATGATATGATCCGGAAGATCCACAATTTCACCCAACAGGCGGGTGAAACTTATTCTGAGACTTGGGAGCGATTCCAAGTCATGTTGAGGAGATGTCCACACCATGGACTGGACAAGGAAACCCCAGTGAAAATCTTCTATTTTGCTCTCTCCGAGCACGATAGAAGTAATCTTGATTCAGCCGGATCCGGATTTTTTCTGAATAATACGGATACCAGATGCTGGGAGATATTAAAGAACATGGCTAGGAAACAGTCATGGGGTGACAGAGGTGCAGTGGAACATGTCAAGGCTGCTGGTGAATCCAGAATAGTGAGGGAGCTGAATGATAAGTTAGATCTTCTAGCCATGAAGGTGTTAACTAAGGAGGATGCATCTGATGATGGGGAGGCCCAAGTGAAATTCATGCAACAACAGGGCTATAGAAACAATGACTATGCATGGAGGAAAGATAAAAAGTTTTCATGGAAGGATCCGAACAATTTTCTATAGGATCCGAATGCCAAGCCACAACAGAAAGCCGAGGACAAGAACACTAAATTACTAACTCAAATGGTCCAGCAAAACCAAGAGATGATGGCCATGTTTGGAAAACAATTGCAATCTCAAGGTGATATTCTAACCAAGTTTGGGCAGACGCTGCAAAGCCATGGAGCACAAATGCGGGCATTGGAAACCACCGTGGCACAGATTTCGAGTGAAGTGGCGGCCATTAAGCACGCCAACCAACAGAAACTAGCCGAGAATGCAAATGTGGCTCAAGCACACCATCAGGTCAAGTACATGTCTGTGGTGAGCAATGAGGAGGAATCTCAGGTGCAAGAAGCTGCAGAAGAAAGAAAAATGACTTTCAATGTGAATGCAACACCAGCAATACCATATCCACACACTTACTATAGATTGCCGGGCAGAAACCATTTCTTCAGAAAATCAGAGAGAGTTATGAATATTGTATCTCCATCTAGGCAAAAAGAACAAGTGCAGGTTGTTTGTGCACATGCGGAGACAACCAAGGTGAGAGAGGAACCACAACAAGCTGCTACTATTGAGGATGTCTCGCCAAAGTCCATGTCCGAGGGAATGATTGAAGCAAGCTTAGGGGAGGTACCCCCGAAAAGCGCTTATGTGCCACCTCACAGGCGTGTTGATGCAGCTGATGTTTTAGATCCGGTAAATCCGAAGTCAAGGAAAGAGCATCGTCACTTTAAAAAATTCCTGGAGATATTCCGAAAACTCCACATCAATATTCCATTAGTGGAGATGATCGAGAAAGTACCCGCCTATGGGAGATTCATCAAGGAAATCATTAATAAGAAGAGGTGGATAAAAGACGATGAAATTTATTGGATGAATGAGACGGTGAGCTCGATGATTCACGGGAGTTCACCAAAGAAGAGAAAGGACCCAGGAGGTTTTTACATTCCGTGTTCAATAGGTGGTCAACACGTTTCTAAAGCGCAATGTGATTCCGGCACCAGTATAAATCTCATGCCTTTGGCTACATTTCAAAAGCTGGGGTTAAAAGAGATAAAGAGGTCAGCCGCAACAATTGAATTGGCGGATGGGTCTACTGTGAGACCCTATGGAGTATGTGAAGATGTTTTAGTCAAAGTGGATAGATTCATATTTCCTGTGGATTTTGTCGTCATGGATATGCCACCACTCCAAAGTTGTGAAATTCTCCTAGGAAGACCGTTTCAAGCAACGGCAGACGTTGTGACCGCCTTAGGGAGAGGTACTTTGTCCTTGGGAATTGGAGGAGATCGAGTTGAATTCAAATTACCGCATGATCCTCTAAGTGCAGTTCCCAAGGTGAAAAGATGATGATTGTCACACAGTCTAGCCTAAGACGTTAAATAAGGGCGCTTGTTGGGAGGCAACCCAACCATTGGTACATTAGGATAGTTTAGTTGTAGTTATAGATTGCTTTTATTTCGTTTAAATTTTAGTTTAAAGAAGATACCTTGATCCGTTTGTTAAATGTGCAGGCACAGGCAGGGTCGATACCATCGACACACTCGTCGATGGTATCGACATGGGTTCAGGTTGACAGCTGCAAAAATCACACTGAGTCGATACTATCGACGGTCCCGTCGATGGTATCGACATACCTACAGGCAGGCTGCGCAATAAAGGTCGATGGTATCGACATGCCAGTTGATACCATCGAGATCTCTGGAGATTTTTAGAAGAAATTGACTCAGTGGAGTCGATACCATCGACGGGTGTGTCGATGGTATCGACATTTTCAAGTAAAAATGACGGCGGCCAGACTCGCGAGGCAGTTGCCCTAATCAGCGAGTCGATACCATCGACTTCCGTCGATGGTATCGACAGGCACACAGCATTGTCGGTGTCAGTTATTCAAGACGGAGTTATTGGTCAAATGAAGTCATCAACGAGTTCTTCCTCCACTTGTGCCAAGTGTCATCCAGAGCAAATCCGGACCCCACGACCCTGGAAGTACCCGACTCCGACTCCACAAGACTGTTCAGGGTATCACTGTTCCACCCTTAAGTTGGTTTTTGACTATGAGGCCATAGTCGAATTCAAGCTTAGGGGGGTGGCTGGAACAACTCTATCTTTTATCTTTTCTTTTGTTGTTTTCTTTAGTTGTTTTTAGTTTTTTCTTTGTTATTTGTTCTTGCAATTTTAGTTTGTTTAGGATCCACATCTATCTAGTGTAATCGTGGATGTCTTAAAAATTGTCATCTCGCTGTTTTCATGGGAAATTTAAGGGAATTTAAAAATTTCTGTGTCTTTTGGATAGCTTAACTTGGTTGTCCTTGGGGAACTTGTCCTATGAAAATGATTGATTATGTCAACTTTGAAGCAATATGTCACACCCACACCCCCATTGACTCATGAAAAGTGGATAGTAACGGTTGTTTGAGCCTAACCTAATCAAATGGTAATGAGACCTTAATTGGATATAAGAGAAAGAACCCTTTGAACTACTACACATGTCAGTAAGGAGGGACACACGATATTTTTCTAAGGTTCAGTAACTTAATCTTGTGATCATTCCACTTCATATTTTTCCATAATCTACCCAAGAATTGGAAGTAAAGTACAGTTTTAATTCCTTCTTGCGTGCATAGCATGTAGATATGATTTGCATTGTTATTTTCATACTTTTGCATAAAACGAAAAAAATGTATAGTGATTCATGCACATTACCTTTAGGTGCATGCCATGTAGTTGCACTCATAACTTTCATGATTTTCATGCATAAGTACACCATGTACCTCAGTTTGTCTTGAAAAGTGATCTAAATTTTTACATACCCTCGAAATAGTACAAAGATTTCCAATCATGAAGAAAATAGCCTAACACATGTATCTCTAAGCAATTATGGATATGTGGGCTAAAAATTTTTTTCTGAAAATCTGAAAAAATTGAGGAAAGAAAAAAAAAAAGAGAGAATTTAGAAGGAAATGGAATAAGAGGGAGAAAGGAATATGATATCACTTGCATAACAAGGAAATTGAGTACATGATGTGGCTTAATTAGATTTCTATCTCATTTTGAGGTGGAAGGTTAGTGCAAGCATCATTCCACCCAATTATAGGCATTAGGGCATTTTTAATGTACATTCACATCATTTAGGGCATTTTGTTATGTGCATTTTGAAACTGTGTAATACTTCCAAATTCTTCCATGAACCACCCATTCCATCCACCCGTTGCTCGGATTGGTAGGCCACCGTGATTTTCTCCTCACTCATGTTTATCAGGAGAACTGCTTCCATGTAGATGGTAGTTAGGGCGAGCAACGTAGTGTAGGCGATCACAAGATACACCAATGCTGAATCGGCAAATTTTATTATGTTAACTGCCTTATGTGATAGTGTTCATCGGTTTGAAGGATAATTTCTTTTATTGATGATTATTGTCGCCTGTAGGGTAATTACTGTTCTGTGATTAGGAAAGGCCGGTTTGAGAACGTTCAGTGGGAGTCATGTGGAATGTGGAGTGATGTGTTGATTTTTAGTTGACATCTGCAATCCTATTCTAATGATTAGTTGCTCGAGGGCGAGCAATGTTTAAGCTTAGGGGAGTTTGATGCGATGATTTTGAGTCGCATTTATAGACCTTTTTCATATGTGTTTTGTGCTCTAATTACTCATTTTTATGGATAATATTGCATAATTCACTCATTTCGGTCTTTGCCTTCATATTATGTCAAATCCCCTTTGTTTTACTATTTTGAGCATCATTTATCATCTTATTATAAATTGTGTGGATTTACTTGGTCTTGTTGTGAAATTTCAGGAAAAACAAGTATCTGCTTCCGTCGATACCATCGACTAAGCCACAGGTTGTCAGCCGAGAAGAGCAATACAGAGTCGATACCATCGACACCTAAGTCGATGGCATCGAGATCACTTCATGTTGCTGGCGAAGATGCAGTCGATACCATCGACCAAAGTCGATGCCATCGACACAAGGAGAGCTACAGCGTCGCTAGAAGACAAAACTGACGCTACAGGAGTCGATACCATCGACGCCCAAGTCGATGGTATCGAGATCACCACAGGCGCTCAGAATAAAAGAAAGGAAAGCTGCCGCTAATCCGCTGGGTCGATACCATCGACCCGCGTCGATGGTATCGACGCCGACAGATATGAGTTGGATCTGTTTTGATCTCGATCGGACGGCTGTTGTTATTTGACGACTTAATTAGGGACTTATACCTAAGGACGGCCGCCCACACGAAGGATTATCTCATATTTTTCATTGCACGAGTGCCGAGGAAGGAGAAAAAGGAGAACGGAGGCCGAGAAGCTCATCCCGGGTGATTCGGACGCTGCCGAAGACGATTTCCACCACCGACAGGCGGGGAAGCTCATGTTCTACGCCAAGGATCTACCAGTTCCTCTTCGTTCAGGGGTTTTCCCACTTATTTCACATTTTTCTTATGAATTCCCCTATTTCTACCATGTATTCGTGTGAGATGAACATGAGAGGCTAAAACCCTCCATCTTTAGGACCGGGAGTAGCCCGGGAATGCATTGTATGACAATTTTATATTGATAATTCATATTTTCTCTCTTAAATCCGTGGTATAGATTCATTTTCTCCATATATATTGTTATGCTTGATCACCATAATAATAACTTAATGCCCTTAATCACTTCGACAGAAGGATTAACGGTTGAAAAGAGACGAAATCTACATTAATCAATAAAACCCTTGACAAAGGAGTTGTAAAATTAATGGTGGGAACTGAGAGACCGTTTATAATGCACTAAGTTTAGGGGAATGATTACTACGACGGTGGAATCAACCTAAACCTAAGTAGTGACTTACACCACGACAGTGGGTAATTCTGTATTCAGGCCACTACCCGGATAGAGAGAGAAGTGTGAGGAATTATATGAAACCTAATACAATGTTGACCCGCGGTGAAACCGCCATCCTAAAGATACTCTTTTGAATTGATTAAATTAATCTTTAATCGATTGTTTTCTTTGTTTCATTTTGTTTTCTTTTTAATTTTGACAACAAACCCTACTTTGTTAATCGGTCTAGCTGATTGCGATTAGTTAGTAGAAGTCTCCAATAATTCACGTATCCCTGAGTTCGACTCGGGCCTCACAAAGGCCTATATTACTCGACGCGTATACTTGCGTTTAAGTGCGTAGTAAAATACACGTCAAGGTTTTCGCGCCGTTGCCGGGGATACGGCGAATTATTGGCACTTTGAGTGCTAAGAGCGGCCACTCTAGGCCACATTTTTTTTATTTTATTTTAAAACAATTTCAAAAAAATTCCTTTATTTCTCTATAATTGTGTTGACTCGTTCAAAGCATTGTACTGAACCCCTATTTCCATATTTTAGGTACTTTGCATGGTGCACACACGTAGTCGAGACTACATGAATCGCACACCTGAGGTTCCATCTGCGGGACCAGAGGACGAGGACTACTACGAGCAGGAGCACCAAAGTGATATAAATTCTAAATCTGAGCAAGAACAAGAAGAAGAAATGGCTGAAGCACAGACAATATGGGAGAAGATCAAGGCGTCTTCTTCCTCAGCATCAAAGGGGCCTATAAAGAAACAAGGGCTAAACATTCCAACCTACAAGATCGATCCAGCATTGATTAACCTGGTTAAATCAAACGCATTTCACGAATTGAAAAATGAAGATCCAGTGGCCCACATCAGCCAGTTCGTGGAGAACTGTGATATGGTGAAGATAGATCGATTTCCACAGGATGTGCTCTACCTCAATTTATTCCCGAGTTCCTTGGCTGGAGTGGCAAGAGAGTGGCTTCATAACCTCGACGACGAGTTTGTTGAATCATGGGATCACATGGTGGAGGTTTTCTTCGAGAGGTTCTTCCCTCCTGAGAAGACCAATGATATGATCCGGAAGATCCACAATTTCACCCAACAGGCGGGTGAAACTTATTCTGAGACTTGGGAGCGATTCCAAGTCATGTTGAGGAGATGTCCACACCATGGACTGGACAAGGAAACCCAAGTGAAAATCTTCTATTTTTCTCTCTCCGAGCACGATAGAAGTAATCTTGATTCAGCCGGATCTGGATTTTTTCTAAATAATACGGATACCAGATGCTGGGAGATATTAAAGAACATGGCTAGGAAACAGTCATGGGGTGACAGAGGTGCAGTGGAACATGTCAAGGCTGCTGGTGAATCCAGAATAGTGAGGGAGCTGAATGATAAGTTAGATCTTCTAGCCATGAAGGTGTTAACTAAGGAGGATGCATCTGATGATGGGGAGGCCCTAGTGAAATTCATGCAACAACAGGGCTATAGAAACAATGACTATGCATGGAGGAAAGATAAAAAGTTTTCATGGAAGGATCCGAACAATTTTCTACAGGATCCGGATGCCAAGCCACAGCAGAAAGCCGAGGACAAGAACACTAAATTACTAACTCAAATGGTCCAGCAAAACCAAGAGATGATGGCCATGTTTGGAAAACAATTGCAATCTCAAGGTGATATTCTAACCAAGTTTGGGCAGACGCTGCAAAGCCATGGAGCACAAATGCGGGCATTGGAAACCACCGTGGCACAGATTTCGAGTGAAGTGGCGGCCATTAAGCACGCCAACCAACAGAAACTAGCCGAGAATGCAAATGTGGCTCAAGCACACCATCAGGTCAAGTACATGTCTGTGGTGAGCAATGAGGAGGAATCTCAGGTGCAAGAAGCTGCAGAAGAAAGAAAAATGACTTTCAATGTGAATGCAACACCAGCAATACCATATCCACGCACTTACTATAGATTGCCGGGCGGAAACCATTTCTTCAGAAAATCAGAGAGAGTTATGAATATTGTATCTCCATCTAGGCAAAAAGAACAAGTGCAGGTTGTTTGTGCACATGCGGAGACAACCAAGGTGAGAGAGGAACCACAACAAGCTGCTACTATTGAGGATGTCTCGCCAAAGTCCATGTCTGAGGGAATTATTGAAGCAAGCTTAGGGGAGGTACCCCCGAAAAGTGCTTATGTGCCACCTCACAGGCGTGTTGATGCAGCTGATGTTTTAGATCCGGTAAATCCGAAGTCAAGGAAAGAGCATCGTCACTTTAAAAAATTCCTGGAGATATTCCGAAAACTCCACATCAATATTCCATTAGTGGAGATGATCGAGAAAGTACCCGCCTATGGGAGATTCATCAAGGAAATCATTAATAAGAAGAGGTGGATAAAAGACGATGAAATTTATTGGATGAATGAGACGGTGAGCTCGATGATTCACGGGAGTTCACCAAAGAAGAGAAAGGACCCAGGAGGTTTTTACATTCCGTGTTCAATAGGTGGTCAACACGTTTCTAAAGCGCAATGTGATTCCGGCACCAGTATAAATCTCATGCCTTTGGCTTCATTTCAAAAGCTGGGGTTAAAAGAGATAAAGAGGTCAGCCGCAACAATTGAATTGGCGGATGGGTCTACTGTGAGACCCTATGGAGTATGTGAAGATGTTTTAGTCAAAGTGGATAGATTCATATTTCCTGTGGACTTTGTCGTCATGGATATGCCACCACTCCAAAGTTGTGAAATTCTCCTAGGAAGACCGTTTCAAGCAACGGCAGACGTTGTGACCGCCTTAGGGAGAGGTACTTTGTCCTTGGGAATTGGAGGAGATCGAGTTGAATTCAAATTACCGCATGATCCTCTAAGTGCAGTTCCCAAGGTGAAAAGATGATGATTGTCACACAATCTAGCCTAAGACGTTAAATAAGGGCGCTTGTTGGGAGGCAACCCAACCATTGGTACATTAGGATAGTTTAGTTGTAGTTATAGATTGCTTTTATTTCGTTTAAATTTTAGTTTAAAGAAGATACCTTGATCCGTTTGTTGAATGTGCAGGCACAGGCAGGGTCGATACCATCGACACACTCGTCGATGGTATCGACATGGGTTCAGGTTGACAGCTGCAAAAATCACACTGAGTCGATACTATCGACGGTCCCGTCGATGGTATCGACATACCTACAGGCAGGCTGCGCAATAAAGGTCGATGGTATCGACATGCCAGTCGATACCATCGAGATCTCTGGAGATTTTTAGAAGAAATTGACTCAGTGGAGTCGATACCATCGACGGGTGTGTCGATGGTATCGACATTTTCAAGTAAAAATGACGGCGGCCGGACTCGTGAGGCAGTTGCCCTAATCAGCGAGTCGATACCATCGACTTCTGTCGATGGTATCGACAGGCACACAGCATTGTCGGTGTCAGTTATTCAAGACGGAGTTATTGGTCAAATGAAGTCATCAACGAGTTCTTCCTCCACTTGCGCCAAGTGTCATCCAGAGCAAATCCGGACCCCACGACCCTGGAAGTACCCGACTCCGACTCCACAAGACTGTTCAGGGTATCACTGTTCCACCCTTAAGTTGGTTTTTGACTATGAGGCCATAGTCGAATTCAAGCTTAGGGGGGTGGCTGGAACAACTCTATCTTTTATCTTTTCTTTTGTTGTTTTCTTTAGTTGTTTTTAGTTTTTGCTTTGTTATTTGTTCTTGCAATTTTAGTTTGTTTAGGATCCACATCTATCTAGTGTAATCGTGGATGTCTTAAAAATTGTCATCTCGCTGTTTTCATGGGAAATTTAAGGGAATTTAAAAATTTCTGTGTCTTTTGGATAGCTTAACTTGGTTGTCCTTGGGGAACTTGTCCTATGAAAATGATTGATTATGTCAACTTTGAAGCAATATGTCACACCCACACCCCCATTGACTCATGAAAAGTGGATAGTAACGGTTGTTTGAGCCTAACCTAATCAAATGGTAATGAGACCTTAATTGGATATAAGAGAAAGAACCCTTTGAACTACTACACATGTCAGTAAGGAGGGACACACGATATTTTTCTAAGGTTCAGTAACTTAATCTTGTGATCATTCCACTTCATATTTTTCCATAATCTACCCAAGAATTGGAAGTAAAGTACAGTTTTAATTCCTTCTTGCGTGCATAGCATGTAGATATGATTTGCATTGTTATTTTCATACTTTTGCATAAAACGAAAAAAATGTATAGTGATTCATGCACATTACCTTTAGGTGCATGCCATGTAGTTGCACTCATAACTTTCATGATTTTCATGCATAAGTACACCATGTACCTCAGTTTGTCTTGAAAAGTGATCTAAATTTTTACATACCCTCGAAATAGTACAAAGATTTCCAATCATGAAGAAAATAGCCTAACACATGTATCTCTAAGCAATTATGGATATGTGGGCTAAAAAAAAATTTCTGAAAATCTGAAAAAATTGAGGAAAGAAAAAAAAAAGAGAGAATTTAGAAGGAAATGGAATAAGAGGGAGAAAGGAATATGATATCACTTGCATAACAAGGAAATTGAGTACATGATGTGGCTTAATTAGATTTCTATCTCATTTTGAGGTGGAAGGTTAGTGCAAGCATCATTCCACCCAATTATAGGCATTAGGGCATTTTTAATGTACATTCACATCATTTAGGGCATTTTGTTATGTGCATTTTGAAACTGTGTAATACTTCCAAATTCTTCCATGAACCACCCATTCCATCCACCCGTTGCTCGGATTGGTAGGCCACCGTGATTTTCTCCTCACTCATGTTTATCAGGAGAACTGCTTCCATGTAGATGGTAGTTAGGGCGAGCAACGTAGTGTAGGCGATCACAAGATACACCAATGCTGAATCGGCAAATTTTATTATGTTAACTGCCTTATGTGATAGTGTTCATCGGTTTGAAGGATAATTTCTTTTATTGATGATTATTGTCGCCTGTAGGGTAATTACTGTTCTGTGATTAGGAAAGGCCGGTTTGAGAACGTTCAGTGGGAGTCATGTGGAATGTGGAGTGATGTGTTGATTTTTAGTTGACATCTGCAATCCTATTCTAATGATTAGTTGCTCGAGGGCGAGCAATGTTTAAGCTTAGGGGAGTTTGATGCGATGATTTTGAGTCGCATTTATAGACCTTTTTCATATGTGTTTTGTGTTCTAATTACTCATTTTTATGGATAATATTGCATAATTCACTCATTTCGGTCTTTGCCTTCATATTATGTCAAATCCCCTTTGTTTTACTATTTTGAGCATCATTTATCATCTTATTATAAATTGTGTGGATTTACTTGGTCTTGTTGTGAAATTTCAGGAAAAACAAGTATCTGCTTCCGTCGATACCATCGACTAAGCCACAGGTTGTCAGCCGAGAAGAGCAATACAGAGTCGATACCATCGACACCTAAGTCGATGGCATCGAGATCACTTCATGTTGCTGGCGAAGATGCAGTCGATACCATCAACCAAAGTCGATGCCATCGACACAAGGAGAGCTACAGCGTCGCTAGAAGACAAAACCGATGCTACAGGAGTCGATACCATCGACGCCCAAGTCGATGGTATCGAGATCACTACAGGCGCTCAGAATAAAAGAAAGGAAAGCTGCCGCTAATCCGCTGGGTCGATACCATCGACCCGCGTCGATGGTATCGACGCCGGCAGATATGCGTTGGATCTGTTTTGATCTCGATCGGACGGCTGTTGTTATTTGACGACCTAATTAGGGACTTATACCTAAGGACGACCGCCCACACGAAGGATTATCTCATATTTTTCATTGCACGAGTGCCGAGGAAGGAGAAAAAGGAGAACGGAGGCCGAGAAGCTCATCCCGGGTGATTCGGACGCTGCCGAAGATGATTTCCACCACTGACAGGCGGGGAAGCTCGTGTTCTACGCCAAGGATCTACCGGTTCTTCTTCGTTCAGGGGTTTTCCCACTTGTTTCACATTTTTCTTATGAATTCCCCTATTTCTACCATGTATTCGTGTGAGATGAACATGAGAGGCTAAAACCCTCCATCTTTAGGACCGGGAGTAGCTCGGGAATGCATTGTATGACAATTTTATATTGATAATTCATATTTTCTCTCTTAAATCCGTGGTATAGATTTGTTTTCTCCATATATATTGTTATGCTTGATCACCATAATAATAACTTAATGCCCTTAATCACTTCTACAGAAGGATTAACGGTTGAAAAGAGACGAAATCTACATTAATCAATAAAACCCTTGACAAAGGAGTTGTAAAATTAATGGTGGGAACTGAGAGACCGTTTATAATGCACTTAGTTTAGGGGAATGATTACTACGACGGTGGAATCAACCTAAACCTAAGTAGTGACTTACACCACGATAGTGGGTAATTCTGTATTCAGGCCACTACCCGGATAGAGAGAGAAGTGTGAGGAATTATATGAAACCTAATACAATATTGACCCGCGGTGAAACCGCCATCCTAAAGATACTCTTTTGAATTGATTAAATTAATCTTTAATCGATTGTTTTCTTTGTTTCATTTTGTTTTCTTTTTAATTTCGACAACAAACCCTACTTTGTTAATCGGTCTAGCTGATTGCGATTAGTTAGTAGAAGTCTCCAATAATTCACGTATCCCTGAGTTCGACTCGGGCCTCACAAAGGCCTATATTACTCGACGCGTATACTTGCGTTTAAGCGCGTAGTAAAATACACGTCATGAGCAATGTGAATAGTTGTTGCCTAGTAAGAGGTGACAAGATGTTTAATGGGCTTGGTGAGCCATGTGAATAGTTGTTGCCTAGTGAGAGGTGATAAGATTCTTATAAAAGTCTCATGTAAGAAATGGTAATGTGCAAAATAAACTTAAGGAAATGGAAACCCAATAACATCATAATAACAATAAATGGTTCTAATAATAATAAAATCTTGGTCATACATGCTTTATGCTTGTAGCCAAATAAGGGTTGTAGTGTTTTGAATATGCTTAATTGAGTCAAGAGGAATACTTGTATTACATAAAGAATGTGAATAGATATGATGGCTTGCCCCAGGGTATAATGCCTAGTAAAGGTGATGTGGTATTCATTGATGAATTTAAGGGATTGATATCCCATAATGAATGTGAAAGGGAAACATAAGGGTATCCCAACTACTATGGGATACTTAGTAATATGGCTATAATCTAAGGTTTGGTGTAATCCAATACCTGGATGAACTCTATCAAGATTTCCATATTCCAATACCTGGATGTGATCTCAAGATTGATATAATCCAACACCTGGCTGAACTCTATGATCTCAGGATTGGTGTAATCCAATACTTGGATGAATTCTATGATCTTATGATTGGTGTAATCCAATACCTGGCTGAACTCTATCGGGATTGATATAGTCCAATACCTGGTTGTGATCTCAGGATGGGTGTAATCCAATACCTGGCTGAACTCTATGATCTCAGGATTGGTGTAATCCAATACCTAGATGAACTCTATGATCTCAGGATTGGTCTAATTCAATACCTGGTTGAACTCTATCAGGATTGGTATAGTCCAATACCTGGATATGATCTCAAGATTGGTATAATCCAATACCTGGTTGAACTCTATCAGGATTGGCATAGTCCAATACCTAGCTGTGATCTCAGGATTGGTATAATCCAATACCTGGATGAACTCTATGATCGCAGGATTGGTACAATCCAATACCTAGCTGTGATTTTAGGATTGGTACAAACCAATACCTGGCTGTGATTTCAAGATTGGTATATTCCAATATCGGATTAGCAAATTGGATGATGCCAATAGTTAGCAATGAGAATAATTCATGGATATCATAACATGATCACAGGATAAGCTTGAGATGTTGGCATAATATGATGGGTAAATGATACACATGTTGTTATTATTCCTTTTGAAGTGAATTCATGATTTACTATTCTATCATAGATAGTTACAATGTTTTAAAAGATGAAGAATATTCTAATATGCTTATCCACAGTGATTAACCTTGCTTATTAATATAAAAGAACCTCTGCTCAATTTTATACTATTTACCTGTGATAGTAACATTGTTGCAGAGAGTTATATCTCTAACTGGTACAATTGTCTCACCGCGTGGGATCCACAATTTTTAGGTGGATGTGCATGAGGAGGTAGAGATTGTTCTGCAGAGGAAGGACAACAACAATAGGGACAACAATAATAACTCAGGTTGAGTGTATTGTTTGTCATGTCTTGTAGATAGAAGTCCTATGTGTCGTCTTTGTACTCTCAGGTCCTCGGATTTAGTGTGTGATGGTTTATGAACAATCTGAGATTTTGGCTTGTATGCCTCAAGGTTTTATGTTGCTTCAGTATATGTTCTGACAAAGCAAATGTTCCTCGAGATGAGATGGTACAATGTGAACCCTAATGCATATAAAGTTTTGGTTCTTTCATTAAGAGTTTCTCCAAGAAATGGATCTCTTTGCAAAATGGTTTTAAATTTTAGTGATTTTTTTTATAATCCGTTGTTTATGGTTATTCTGCATAATTAGTAGAAATTTGGTCGTCAGTTTGGTGGCGGTTGTTACAAGTTTGGTATCAGATCTTAAGGTTCAGTGAGTCTACAGAGACATATGACTAAGGTGTTGAGTTTGTTCTAGTGTCCTCCAGTATATCCTATAGTGACTTCTGCTTATGTAGAAGAAAGGGTGAAGTTTAAAAATGACTGAAGAACACAAGGAACACGTTGCTAAGTACAATGTTGTTGCACCCGGACAAGGTGCAAGGGATCAGGCAAGAGAAGAACAAGTGTTTGAGAATTCCCATCTTTACCCAATCAGGATAGAGAATCCTGCTTGACCTGCCTAAATCGCACATCTGAAAAAGGGAGCGGATTTGAAGTAGTCGGACTTTTAAATTTATAACCCGAAACCTTCTAGGCCCCCGCAACTTTATTACGGGGTCAAAGTAGATATACGGGATCGAACACAGGGACAAGGGTGGTAGTGTTGGGAACGTGAAATCGACACGTTACACTCCGGTATGGGTGAGGAGGTGATAAAGTTCCCCAAGGGAACAACAGGATAAGATCGATAAAATAAAAGAAAACTATCTCCAACTGGAGCTACGAGGAAAATTAAGGTTTTAAAGGTTTATCAGTTTTTAGGGTTTTTGCGCAACAGAAACAGAGAGGATAATACTAATGCTTTAGTAAGGAACGAAGGAGAAAGCTTCGGTAAAACAAGCAGCAGTAGAAACATCATGTACCCCTTCTCTCGAAGTGGGTACCTCTAGCTAAACATCAACACCTCTCTCGAGGTTGTTGGTCTTAAGTTAGAGTGGAAAGGTTACTAAAGCAACTCCGATCCTGGGCACTCTCGTACTCCCATATCGGACCAAACACTAGAGCCACAACACCTCTCTCGAGGCTGCTGCAATGGGAAAACACGATTCAGTAGCTACTCGAAATGTGATCCAAGCGTACAAGCTAGAGTTCAGATGCTAAACAAAACAATCATCCAACAAAAGGGACCAAACATAAAGCAGCAGTTAATTAAAACTCTTCTAATTCCATTAGCATAAAAGGGTCTGGTTACATTGCATAAGTAAAGAAAGTAAACGACTGAAATAAGTAAAGATAAATATCGCCTTCGTGATTTAGAAAGGCGACAGGCAGTAGCAGATCCTCAAGATCCCTCCAGCCCGATACCAGGCGGGAGCCTTGCCCGATATGCCCGCGTCGGGCGGCACACCCTCTCGGGAGAAACGCTCATGATGGGCGGACGTATCGTGCGGGGCGCTCATGCCCGATACGGTTGAGTAGGGTGGCACCTTCTCGGGTGACACACCGTGACTAGTGATGCGTATCGGGCTTGGTATCGTGTCCGGCCAGAGTTTTGCTTAGAGTATCGGGTACTCATATCGGGTGTCCTTGTTGGTCGATATCAGTCTGCAGTGGTGCCCGTGGCTGATCCTAAGTGAACCATTCGCTCCCTCTCGGGTTGGGGAAGTTCTCACCTAGTATCTCCCAATACACCTCTGAGGCACGACACGCTAGCTCCAGATGATTTCCCAAGTTGGCTTTTGAGAGATTCCGCCCTCCTTCCAACCCGTCCCATCAGAGTCATGTAGCTTCCCTTTATAGGCAGTGGTTGGGGGAAATTGTGGTTATCCAGATGCCACGTGTCCTTCATCATCTTTATCATCTCGGATTCGAGGATGCCCGATATGCGTATCACCCGGCACAAGGATGTCGGGCTGGGAGTGTGTCAGTCATCATGACGAGTGGCGCCTTCCGGTGGGTGGCTTGTATCGCGCGACACGCTTCAGTTGTCTTGGCGAGTTCCGCTCCCTGTCGGGTAAATGGCATATCGCTCATCCTCTCCTTCTTGCGCGGCACCCTCGTGTCACACGGTAGTGTATCATGTTGTCCTGTGTCGGGCAGTGATCGTGTCGGCCGGCTGGTAAAAGACCGATGCAGGTGGAACACGTTCTTGGGCCAGGACGGGCCGTTTTGCTGACAAATGAGTCGAAAAATGAGGAAAACTCTGTAAAAGATGATAAAATTGAGTTAAGAGCATAGAGTGGCCTATTTATATAAAAACATGACAAAAAGGAGAGGAAAATAGTTTAAAAGGGCAGATTTGATAACGAAATAAGGGCCAAAAACATCACAAAATTTGATGTTATCAACTCCCCCAAACTTAGCATTTTGATTGTCCTCAATCAATCCATAAACTATGTTTTGTGATGGTTCTTCTTGACCGGTATAGTTTTCATACCATGGGTTTGAGCGAGCATTGATATGTATTACACAGAATATGGCCCGACCACGAACAACAGACTTTACTTCCCCTGCCTTATTTAAGCAAAACATTTCTCCACAGCTTCGGCGAGACTTGGGTGCATGATTTCGAAGTTAGTTTTCACACCATATAGCTTTTGGGAACAGAAAGTTGTGTGTTTGGGTAGGCTTAAGGCTTTTTGGGTTTTTCTTGTTTCCAATCAGTCCATCCAGGTACGGGTCCGTTAGCGGGTGAGTGGTCCATGTAGTCCAAGCCAGTTAACTTTAGAGCAGTGATTTCACATCCTACGTACCACTGCCCCGGATCTACCATGCCTAAAGATGGGTACTTTTTGGAGAATAAGTGTGTATATATTTTTTTCTTTTTATATGGCACAACTCTCATGCTTTTATTCACTCTGATAAGGCTATTCTCTTTTTTTTGGGATTTTGTTGGGTAAAGGAAAATAAGAGGAATGTTTTCTGTTATGCAACTTTTTCCTTCTGCATACACGTCTCTTAGCTGTTGCGAGATTATTTTTTGAAATTTTTGGCGTGGAAAGTCGTAGTATTTTGTTGTTTGAGGCTATATTGTCAAAAAGACATGAGAAAACATGCATCTCCTTGGGCATATAGAGAAAAAACTGGCAAAAAGTCGTATCAGGTTTTTACTATATAGCGTTTTTGTACATATGTATGGAGACAAAATAAGCAAAAATATTTAGCAAAATTTTTGTATGAGAATGTATATGTATATGTACACATGATATAGGAGAAGAACAAAAGAACAAAAAGGGTGGAGTTCGAAATTTTTTTTATACCTCCCTCACTGGTACATGGTACCCCCCCAAACTTACTCCACACTCTATCCCAGAGTTGTGAAGTAGATAAAGTAGGGTAATCTTAACCCAATGAGGGTTAGCTGGTGAGCGCGCCTGTGCCAGATAGAAGCTCACACACATATTCTCCTCGTTTTCTGTGGTAATCGATGTGGTGGAGCTGGTCAGACGTCTCTTTATTCGATATCCATTCCCGCATGAAGATGCCACAGTCAGTTTGCCAGCAGCACAGAGTGCTGGGTGGATGGCTACCAAAGAAATTTTATGCCAAAAGGAAAATGTGGGTTCAGAATTGCAAGATTCAATGAGATCAGTCATGTGCTTTTGTTGAGGAAGAAGTTCCAAAACTATTAGGCATTCCCTTAAACCAGGTAAACTTTTTAAGATACTTCCATTGTGAACATGAACAAAAGGACTGATCATCAATCTCAGTTTCTTTAAACTTTCATCATCTATTGGATTAGTCAGGGAAGTCCACTTATCTCTTCCAATACTTTTTCTTGATTTGGTAGCTCCCAAGAGAAGTCGGCAGTATATTCCTCATTTCCAACAATACAGCAGAGCAGAATTTACATACTATTCTGAACTCATCATCAAGGATATATGAATGCTTCTCTTGAGTACAATGAATAGAATGATATTTTTCAGATTGCTTTTCTTCATCCTTTTCACTATCGTATGAACAAATATCAATGGACCTCAAAGATAAGTTATATTCATCCCATAATTTATCCATTTCCTTATCATAGTTTGTCTTCTATGGTGGTTTAGGACCATCTCCAAAAGAGAAAATCAGTGGAAGTCTTTCTCCAGTGGCTTCTGGATTGAATGTGGGTATTTTGGGTTCATCAGTCATGAAGCCACCTTCTTCATGGGGGGCATCTTCTTTGGATATAGTATCCACAAGTGTTTTCAAGAGCTCTAAGTCTATCATAGATCGGTTATCATCGTCATAATTTGCACGAGCCTTGCGTTTCCTTCTTGAGAGCTTTGCACTTGTTCCGACTGCATCGTCATAATATGGAGCCGTTACCTCTTCTATCCTTGCTCTCTTCTCAGCGGTTGATGGCCCCGCTGCCTCAGAATTTGGGCATTTCTGCCCGGCCGTTGTTGCTTCAGCTGCGGCCTCAGTGTCGATTCTTCTACCGTGTTCATCGACTTGAACGACAATTTGCTTTGTGCGGGCCATATCTGTTATCATTAAACAAGTTCATTGATCATTTAAATGTTCCGATATTAGGTAGGCAAAACTTAAAATCGATACCGGTTTTTAAGAGAAAACTGATTGCACGATAAAAATTCGGCTCGATACAAAAAAAACTACCCGACACCACCGTATCAGGCTTCAACATTGGGCGATATGATGTTTGCCCGATACGCTTGTGTCAGGCGATACGAAGCTTTCAAAAAATCACCGTAGGCTCATGCCCGATACGAGGTCCGGGTGTCGTCCATCAAAAGAACATCTAGGCGATACAAACTGGACAACACGGAGAAAAACTACGCATCATACCCGTTCTCCGACATGGGTGTGTCGGGTGATACAGTCGCGTGAGACAAAGTGCCCGATAGGGTTTTCCCTGATAGAAAAATGTGTTGCCCGACAACAAAAACAAGCGAGGCAGCACAAAGATGGGCGACATGGTTATCGCCCGATATAGGGTATCGGGAAAGAGTGTGTTAAAGACGTGTCGCGCGACACATGTGTCGGGTGATATGAGGAAATCAACTAAAGTTGTCAGCTCGATACGATGTGTGTGATATGGTGGTTGTGTCGGGCAAGCAAGTATGATAGGGCTGTCGGGCTATACCTTTGCTTTCTTAAGCTATCTTGCACGACACAAGAGCAAAAGTTAGCTGGATGATACACGAGCAAAAGGGAGAAACTACTGCACGATACAGGTAGTTGGAAAAGTAAAAGCAGTAGCCCGAAATTGTAAAACCTCCATACTATATATAGCAATCCCAGCCAGGGGTAAAACAGGTAAATCCGGGACGCACGTCGGCCGTTGAGACAGGTCATTCCTGAGATGAGAAGTCCCATCCGTCTAAGTTCATGTTGCCCGACACGGGTTCGCGTCGCCCGGGCGTGTCGTCCGACACAGCTCATGGCTTGATGCGATGAGCGATATGTTGTCACCCGATGCGAGCGCGTTCTGCACACCGGCTGAGTCTTTGCCCGATACGATCAGGAAAAAGTGGATACTTGCCCGATATAAGGTCTTCAGGACAAAATTCTAGATGAAAAACTTAAAAGCAAAGTGAAGGAAAAAGCGATTGATGGGTAAAATATCATTGACCTATGGTTAAGTTCCCAGCCTTAGATAGTATTACTCATCAATGCTCATAAAACAGAGCGGTGGCCCATAAAACAGAAGAGTCGGCGTACGTGATGCATGCACTGACTCGGGCCTTATTACAGTCCAAGTGTTCATAGTGTTTTTCTTGCAAGAAAGTAAATAACTTCCTATTCTAGGAAAAGTAAAAGCTCGGGCTGCCTCCCGAGGAGCGTTGTAGTTTGCGTCGCCAGCTCGACAGCTCCAGGTCCTTCACTTTTTGCCTCCAGCAGCTTGCATATCTTGCAAATTGATCTCTGTCCTTCTAACGAACGCTTCGTCTTCATAGAACCTTTTCACCCTGTGCCCATTCACTTGAAAAACCTTGGATAGATCATCTTTGTCATATAGCTCCATCATTTCAGATGGGTATATCTTTGATACGGTGAAAGGTCCAGACCATCTCATTTGTAACTTACCTTGAAAAAGACGAATGGAAGATTTAAATAATAAAACTTTGTCACCTTCACTTACGTCCTTCCTCCTCAGGTGGGCATCATGCCACACCTTCATCCTCTGTTTATTGATCTTTGCATTCTCGTAGGCATGCAATCTCAATTCTTTGAGTTCTTGCAACTGTAGATATCTCTTCTCTCCTACCTTCTCTAGATCCATATTCAAGAACTTAATTGCCCAAAGGGCCTTGTATTCCAGCTCAAGGGGTAGATGACAGGATTTCCCATAGATCAACTTGTAAGGAGTGGTTCCAATGGGCGATTTATAGGCAGTACTGTAGGCCCAAAGTGCGTCATCAAGCTTCATTGACCAATCTTTCCTCCTACGGTTGACAGTCTTCTCTAGAATCTACTTGATTTGTCTATTCAAAACCTCTACCTGCCCAGAGGTTTGTGGGTGGTAGGGTGTAGCGACCTTGTGTTTAACTCCATACTTTCGTAGGAGCGCTTCAAACTATCTTTCTCTGAAATGCGATCCACCGTCGCTTATTACAGTACGTGGTACACCGAAATGAGGGAAAATAGTCTTTTCGAACAACTTGATCACTGACTTAGAGTCGCACGTTTGATTTGCAACAACTTCTACCCATTTGGATACATAATCCACTACCACTAGAATGTACTGATATCCCTTTGATGGGGGAAACAGTCCCATGCAGTCGATTCCCCATACATCAAAGATTTCCACTTTGACCCAATTTTCCATTGGCATCTCATTTCTTCGTCAAATGTTCCCCGTCGATTGGCACTCTGTACAGACTTTTACATACTTTGCAACGTCTTTGAACAAAGAGGGCTAGTAAAATCCTGATTGTAGTACTTTGGCGGCGGTCCTTTCGCAGCCCAGATGTCCTCCATAAGGGGAGGCGTGACACTCTTTCAAAATGTTCGGGATCTCTTCTTCAGGAATACATCTTCGGTACAGGCTATCCGCACATCTTCTAAAAAGGAGAGGATCGTCCCAGTAGTAATTCTTCACATCCGTGAAGAACTTCTTCTTTTGATTATAGGTTATGTCAGGGGGTAGCTCTCTGCAGGCAATATAATTACATATATCTGCAAACCAAGGTAAATGCACATCCTTGGTTTCTATCATCATCAAAGCTTCGTCAGCATAATTATCATTAATAGGTGGTTCCTTCTACCCTTCCACAATGATCCTTGATAAGTTGTCAACGACCACATTCTCTGCACCTTTCTTATTGACTATCTCATGGTCGAACTCTTGTAGTAACAAGGCCCACCTCAATAGCCTGGGATTTGTATCTTTCTTCTGCATGAGGTATCTTATAGCCCCATGATCTGTGTAGACTTTAACCTTTGCTCCAATGAGGTAAGACCTGAACTTATCAAAAGAGAAGACTATCATGAGCATCTCTTTTTCTGTGGTGGTATAATTCACCTGAGCTTCGTCCAGGGTACGACTAGCGTAGCATATTACATGGTGCTTTTTATCCTTTTTCTGCCCCAGGACAACTCCTACTGCATAGTCGTTGGCGTCACACATAAGCTCAAAAGGTAATCCCCAGTCTGGAGCTTGGAGGATAGGTTGTGAGACAAGAGCATCCTTTAAAGCCTGAAAAGTGATTAGACAATCATCAGAGAAATCGAATTCAACATCTATTACCAGAAGGTTGGGCAACGGTTTTGATATCTTTGAGAAGTCTTTTATAAATCTTCGGTAGTATTCGGCATGCCCGACGAAGCTACTTACTCCCGTCATAGACTTTGGTGGAGCAAGCTTGGATATGGCTTCAACCTTACTAATGTCTACCTCGATGCCATGCCTCGAAACTTTATGTCCTAAAACGATGCCTTCTTGTACCATAAAATGGCACTTCTCCCAGTTTAAAACCAAACTCTTCTCCTCGCAGCGTTGCAAGACCAGAGAGAGGTTTTTCAGGAAGGTATCGAAGTCTTTTCCATAGATGGAAAAATCATCCATGAAAACTTCCACGATATCTTCCAGGAAATCCGAGAACATTGATATCATGCAGTGTTGAAACATTGCGGGAGCATTGCACATGCCGAAAGGCATCCTCCTGAAGGCGTAGGTGCCATAGAGACATATAAAAGTTGTTTTCTCTTGGTCATATGGCAGGATGGGGACCTGATAAAATCTTGAAAAACCATCTAAGAAATAGAAATAGTCATGATGCGCTAATCTTTCAAGAACTTGATCAATGAAAGGAAGCGGATAATGATCTTTTTTAGTGGCTTGGTTTAGCTTCCGGTAGTCAATACACGTTCTCCATTTTGTGACGGTCCTAACCGCCACTTCATCGCCTTTATCTCCCTTTACTACTGTTATACCACCCTTCTTGGGTACTACGTGGATCAGGCTTACCCAATTACTGTCACTGACGGGGTAAATGATCCCAACATCCCTCAACTTGATTACTTCTTTCTTAACAACTTCTTTCAGCATCTGATTCAATTTTCTCTATAGTTGAGCCAGAGGTTTGGCAGATTCCTCCAAATTGATGCGATGCATACACAATGCAGGGCTAAGGCCTTTGATATCTTCTACCAAGTATCCTATAGCCTGCCTGTGGAGTCTTAACTCCCCAAGAAGTTTGTCTAATTGATCTTTTGTAAGATGGGCATTGACGATGATAGGATTCCTCTCCTCTCAATCTAGGAATTCATATTTCAACCCTTCTGGTAACTGCTTCAACTCAGGCTTGGCCTTGGGTGACTGTTCTTCTGGTGCCTCCTCAAGAGAGGCAAACTTAACAGTCTCCACTACCTCATCCTCATTGCTCAGGTCTTCATCAGACTGATTAAGATAGCTGAGAAACTCCACAACTTCTGGATTTTCAAAGTCGGAATCTTGATTGCTTATCGCCCTCACAAGAGGGTCTACCATCAAGATATCTTCTTCTACCTCTTTGCAGAACTGGTTGTAGCTTTCCGCAAAGCAAGTGGACTCTAACAGGGATGGTCCTTTCATCGCATCCTTTACTTTGAAGTCTAAGTGGTCGTTTCCGACCCTTAAAGTGATTATTCCCTTAGCAACATCGATCAACGCCCTTCCTGTCGCCAAGAAAGGACGTCCAAAGATGATAGGACAGCCAGGGTCCTCCACAGTATCAATGACAACGATATCATAAGGAATGAAGAAACTTCCTACCCGGATAGGTACATCTTCAACAACGCCAACATGCCTTTTAAAGGTATGATCTACTAATTCAATTCTCATATTGGTTTTGACCATATCAGTCAAACCTAATCTCTATGCGAAGCTTAGGGGCAGAAGGCTGATGCTATCCCCTAAATCAGCAAGACCTTTTCATTCAACATTATCTCCAATGGAGAAAGGAATGGTGAAAGCCCCTGGATCTTTCTTTTTGTTGGGCAAATTTGATTTGACAAAAGCAGAGGACATACTTGCTAGATGAACGGTTTCGATTCTTCATCCTCTTCTCTTCTTGGTAATCAAATCTTTGAAAAACATAGCATAAGTCGACATCTCTTCTAAAGCATCCAAAAAAGGTACTTCGAGATGAAGTTTCTTTATTAATTCCATGAACTTCTCGTGGCGCTTCTTAAGGTGTGCCTTTATCAGCTTGTAAGGAAAAGGCAACTTGGGAGAGTAAGGGATTCTCTTACCAGATAACTCCTCAAAGGATCTTAGTTCAGGTTTTTTGTCATGAGTTTGTCGATCATCTTCTTTTACGGGATTATCAGTCGCAGTCCTTGATTTAGGTTCCTCTGGTCTGGCTTCTTCATGACGTTCTACGGTCCTTCCTGATCTCAATATTTCCATTTTGGCAGATTTGGTGTTGGAGGGTATCTTACCTGAGGGATTCTTTATCAATTCGACCATCTGGGCCAACTGCTGATCAATTTGGCGTTGGTGCGTCTGCATGTCCGCCATCTGGACCTGGATTGTGTTCAGAACTCCTGAATTTGAAAGCGCACTTTGCGCCAGCTGGTTATTGATGGTATCTTCGTCTTTTTACAAAATCAAACAACTGGCCAACCAAGTCTGGTTGGTTCGAAACCTTGTCTATACCTTGCTCCTTGGCTTGACTTTAACCTTGACTGGTGTTTGTCGCTTATCGACCTTGGTACTTTCCTTGTCCTTGGAAATTTGCCTTGTTTGACTGGAAAGAAGTGGTTCTGGTGAACTGACCTTGTCCTCCTCTTTTCTCGAAAACTTGGGGTTGCTTGGTGGGGTGATGCAACTGATGCGAGTTTTCAGCTGCATCCTTGTTGCCATAACTAAAACCAGGATGACCTGGCCTCTTGAAATTAATGAAAGAGACGTTCTCAACCTCCTCAGCCTTGGATTCACTTTCGCTCGACTTGTCAAGTCGGGTGTAGATATATTTATCTACCCCGCGTCCAACTTCCCCGCAGGTGACACATTTCATGACCTTTTCGACTTGTTTCTTCCCCTTTCCACTTGATTCTTTCAGCTGTTTGACATCAGTGGCTATCCTGTGGATGTGAGAGGTGATAGTTTCCAAAGCCTTGGATTCAATTGAAGGTCCTTCACTAGCCTTCTTAGCATGTCCCCGGTCAGATCTGTCGTAGTCGGTGTCGGCTTGTAACTCGGACATGTTCTTGATAATCTTTTCGGATCTGCTAGGCTTCTTCCCCAGAAAGTCACTTCCTATTGCTGCATTCAGCAAAACCCTTTCCTCAGGGGTTAGACTGTTGTAGAAGGTAGTTATCAAGAAACCCTTCTTATAGTTGTGATGAGGGCAATCCCTCTGATATTCTTGATATCGTTCCCAGGCATCGTGTAGATTCTCGTTCAACTTTTGCATGAAAGACGTGATCCTCTGTCTATTCCGGACAGTTTTCTCGATAGGATAAAACTTGTTTACAAAGGCATATGCTAGTGCATTCCATCCATTAAGAGCTTGGTGTGGTAGCCCTAGGTACAAGGATAGAGCCTTATCTTCCGAAGAAAAGATGAAACCCTTGCAATAAATCACTTCCTGTGGGACTCCCCACATTTTGATGGTGTCACAGATATTTTTAAAAGCATCTAAATGGTGATAGGGATTATCATTCTCCAAACTCCCTCTGAAGCTCTTGTTCTGGATCATAGAGATGAATGATGGTTTTAGCTCAAAGTTGGTTGCGTTGAATCTCAGGATGACAACAGGACATCTGGAATTATTAGCCTTGGTGGCAGCTAACTCCCTAAGGGTCTTTTCTTCTTCATTGGAATCGTCACGGTCATTGTCTCCCTGGTTCTGATCTTGATTATTTTGATTTCTCCTGCATCTCTAGTGATGACGTCGTCTCTCCCGGCGATGGTCATCCTCGAACTATTCTGTTTCAGGATCTTCATGTTGATGATTGCCGTCATAGCGTTCATTGTCTTCAGGCAGAGGCGAGTGAGGTCAAACTCTCACATTTTGCTCACCATCTGAAAGAGGTGGTTTAATGCGAGGCGACATGTCTAATGATGTCGGTACTCAATTGAGAAAAACGCCTTCCTTCTGAGTACCTGAATAGCACGTAAAAATCAAGTTAGAAAACCTGTATTAATGATACGAATTACTCATTTCAGGTTAAAATATATATAAAAAAAGTAAAAAGAGAGTCCTATCAAGCTCATTTCTAAGCTTGAGGCACTGGAGTGTAGTTAGTGGATTCGAGTTCTTCAACAGTACCGTTTTGCATTGTCCCTGGCAACGGCGCCAAAAAGTTGACCAGCCTAAATCACGCGTCTGAAAAAGGGAGCAGATTTGAAGTAGTCAGCCTTTTAAATTTATAACTTGAAACCTTCTAGGCCCCCGCAACTTTATTACGGGGTCGAAGTAGATATACGGGGTCAAACATAGGGACAAGGGTGGTAGTGTTGGGAACGCGGAATCGACACGTTACACTCTGGTATGGGTGAGGAGGTGATAAAGTTCCCCAAGGGAACAACAGGCTAATATCGATAAAATAAAAGAAAACTATCTTCAACTGGAGCTACGAGGAAAATTAAGGTTTTAAAGTTTTATCAATTTTTAGGGTTTTTGCGCAACGGAAACAAAGAGGATAATACTAATGCTTTAGTAAGGAATGAAGGAGAAAGCTTCGGTAAAACAAGCAGTAGTAGAAACATCATGTACCCCTTCTCTCGAAGCGGGTACCTCTAACTAAACATCAACACCTCTCTCGAGGTTGCTAGTCTTAAGTTAGAGTGGAAAGGTTACTAAAGCAACTTCGATCCTGGGCAATCTCGTACACCCGTATCGGACCAAACACTAAAGCCACAACACCTCTCTCGAGGCTTCTGCAACGGGAAAACATGATTCGGTAGCTAGTCGAAACGTGATCCAAGCGTACAAGCTAGAGTTCAGATGCTAAACAAAACAATCATCCAACAAAAGGGACCAAACATAAAGCAACAGTTAATTAAAACTCTTCTAATTCCATTAGCATAAAAGGGTCTGGTTACATTGCATAAGTAAAGAAAGTAAATGACTGAAATAAGTAAAGATAAATATCGCCTTCGTGATTTAGAAGGGGATAGGAAGTAGCAGATCGTCAAGATCCCTCCATCCCGATACTAGGCGGGAGCCTTGCCCGATACGCCCGTGTCAGGAAGCACACCCTCTTGGGCGACACGCTCATGACGGGCAGACATATCATGCGGGGCGCTCATGCCCGATACGTTTGTGTCGGGCGACACCCTCTCGGGCGACACGCCGTGACTGGTGATGCGTATCGGGCTTGGTATCGTGTCGGGCCAGAGTTTTTCTTAGAGTATCGAGTACTCATATCGGGTGTCCTTGTTAGCCGATATCAGTCTGCAGCGGTGCCTGGGGATGATCCTAAGTGAACCATTCCCTCCCTCTCGGGTTGGGGAAGTGCTCACCTAGTATCGCCCGGTACACCTCTGAGGCACGACACACTAGCTCCAGATGCTTTCCCAAGTTGGCTTTCGAGAGATTCCACCCTCCTTCTGACCCATCCCATCGGAGTCATGTAGCTTCTATTTATAGGCAACGGTTGGGGGAAATTGTGGTTCTCCGGACGCCACGTGTCCTTCATCAACTTTATCATATCGGATTTGGGGATGCCCGATATGCGTATCGCCCGGCACAAGGATGTCAGACTGGGAGCGTGCCGGTCATCGTGACGAGTGGTGCCTGCCGGTGGGTAGCTTGTATCGCGCGACACGCTTCAGTTGTCGTGGTGAGTTCGGCTCCCTGTCGGGTAAATGGCATTTCTCTCATCCGCTCCTTCTTACACGGCACCCTCGTGTAACGCAATAGTGTATCTTGCTGCCTTATGTCAGGCAGCGATCGTGTCGGCCGGCTGGTAAGAAGGCCGATGCAGGAGGAACACGTTCGTGGGCTGGGACGGGCCTTTTTACTGACAAATGAGTCGAAAAATGAGGAAAACTCTGCAAAAGATGATAAAATTGAGTTAAGAGCGTAGCGTGGCCTGTTTATGCAAAAACATGACAAAAAGGAGAGGAAAATAGTTTAAAAGGGTAGATTTGATAACGAAATAAGGGCCAAAAACATCACAAAATTTGGTGTTAACACTGCTTTTTATGCTCTTGTTGGGTAGGTTAGGACAATAGTGATGAATAAAGTGGACTGGATATTAGCAATACAACCTAGCTTACCAACCCTCAATGCATAAACTTTGGGTTCTGAAAGGATTCTTGAATGACATAGTCATGTTGGAACAATGGAAAATGTGAGAAGGATTAACATTTGGCAATAAAATAGACTCTTCCATAATTATAGACAGATAGTACATCTGTGATGGTAATGCCAAGGATGGGAAATAAGCTAAGAATTAAGTAAATGTCTCTATAATTCTAGAGACATTTGCCTAGTTGTTCTAAAAAGCCAACATTTTTGGTACCACAGTGTAATAAATGCCTAGTGTACTAGGGTAGTAGTCACTAAGTAAAGGCAAAAGTCCTAACTTTTTACCTGTAAGAACTCCTAACTTAGCTTCTATATTGGTAATAAGACCAATAAGACTATGGTACGAGGACAAGAAATAGACATGTTAAGAATACTAAACCCTTTTATTTAAAAAGAAGGATGGAAATGACCTAACAATTGAGGCATAATCAGTAGGGATTATGAAATTTACAACCTAATAGTGTAAAGAGGCAAAAGAAACAACATGAAATAGCTAGAATCTATGTTTGAGTCAACTTAAAGTGGTAGATGACCACGAGGGATGACAGTCAGATAGAGCTTTTTTCATTTTGATATGTCTTCTCTTGATTTTATCTGATAATCATAAAAAGTTAGTTGTTGTTTAGCTTCCTTTAATTAGTCCTATGAGGACATGAGGAAGAGATAAGAAGGATGAAAACTTATATTTAGTAAAATATTCTCTTATATGTTTTCAAAATTTATCTCTTCATGTAGAAAGGGAAGAGATGTAAAAGAAACACCCAGAGAAAATCTGAGATACCAAGTAGTAAAATTTAAAGAGATGTTAAAAGTAAGAAACATAATATAAAACTAATGCATACTACCTAAATTCAGTTCTTGAATACCCTGGCCAGGTATTCATCTATTGAAGATAAGGTAAGTATGACACTCTTAGATTGGTATCTTTCTAATTACTCTGATCAAGTAGTCATTTTGAGACAATCTAAAGAGCATAATGAAGTAGGAGATGTGGCACACATATTTCTACCAAATCCAAATTGATATATGAAGGAATCTGATTTAATCATAGATCAACTTATAAACAAAAGAAAATGTTTAGTATAATGTATACCTTGGTCTGAGGACCTAGAGGTAACAGTTACCTGATAAGCGGTACCAATGTTCAGTGATGAACTAAGGGTTGTAATACCCAGATCTAGTAATCATAATGACGATAATGCTAAAGGGATAATGACATGTAATCATCCTTATAATTCCTATGCCGAAGGCAAGGAACCTAAGAGGAAACAAGATTGAATGACACATGTACAATTGAAAGTTCATGTAATACTCAAAGAAGGTGATAATCTCTTTTCTTTAATAAACAACCCTGGATTATGATGGGGTCATAAAAAGGACTATGTTTCCTTGTGTTCTTTCCTTTCAGGGACATGACAATCAAGTAAATCTCATGATAGTTGATGTGCATGGATTAGAAGAAATCTATAGAAGGATACTTTGAAAAGTATCATCTAGTCCTGGATTTTAGTTCCAAGACAAAGTATGTATGTTAAGTAATGTCCCTAGATGAAAGAAAGGTCTTATTATATGTTTGATTTTAATAATAACAACAGAGGATGGAAATGATAAGATGTAATATGTTTTTAACACCTGTAACTAATACCAAGGTAAGGAATTCTAGTATCCAAGAAGTTTTAAAGGTATGAGATAGGGAGGATATGACTCCTAATAAGATGATTATTGTTGGTCACCTAGAAAGGTCAACTTTGAGATTAGTTTAGTTACATACGATAGTATAGACATCATATGTTAGGGGTTTATGCTCTGCATAAACATAATATTAATAAGGATGTATTAATTGAAGGAACAATTGTAGAATCATTTTGGGAAAAGTTGATCAAGCTAAGATAACTTCTTAGAATATCCCCATCTAAACTTGTTAAGGCAGCTTATGCAAATAACATCCAGAAATACCTTTGTGATAATTCTTCTTGGGATGATAGAATGTAACTCTAGCCTTTCCTTAGAGGAGAAATGACAAACTAAGTGAAGGGTATGGAAAAATCCCAAGATCAAGGATCTTATTACATAAAGATGTAAGTTGAAAAGGTGATAAAGCAATTAGGTTTGGAACCCAATTTATACAAATTATGTATAGTACTTCTCTAATTTTGAAAGTGTTACCTGGCATAGGGTTGACTCTACAATCAATAATGAAAAGGATAGCTATGTATGTGTCATGTGTGATAGATCTTATGATGATCTATAATGAAAGGACTTTGCGTTGGTCAAAGTTCTATGGAATCTCCATGACATCAAGATGTTATGTGGAGACTTGATGATTTGATGCATGAATGACAATTGTCTTCCTTCATCTGGGATTTCGGGGACGAAATCCTTGTTAGGGGATTATAACTTTTAATGACCCTAACCTGGGTTATGAGTTAACCCTATTTGTTTTGGCTAAGTAAGATGCTTAGAACTTTAATATAATCCTCTAAGGTGTTTTCTTATCATGTGACACACTTACGTTTCAAGTTTGGTCTTGATTGAATATTGTTTGAGCAATTTTCCTTTCAAAGTGCAATTTACCCAAGATAAGGGGTTATATTGCAAAATGTCACATGTGTAACATGCCTTATGTGTTTTATAATCATAAGAGAGAGAATGATGCAAGGTGGTGGCTTGTGGAAAGCCTAAATTCCAAGTTTGAACTTGTTTGAATAATATTGGTGCCTTGTGTACCAATTTTGGTACAAGTTGTAATTTACCTAAAATGTAGGGTTGATATGGAATTTAACACCTCTAGAGTATTCCTACTCCCTCCTAGTATCATATAGAGGTGAGAGAAAGAAGGAGAAACCATTATTTAATTATATTTGAGTATGATACTCTTGGTGATGAAAAGACCAAGAAAGTGTTGTATGTGAAACCCTAATTTGAGCATGTATCAGGTTGTAGAGTCTATATGGGAGTGCCTATCAACCAAGGAGCCATAGAGGGGATCCCATATTGGTTTTTTGAAATATTTGCCTTGTCCATGATGAGATAAGAACCTCAAGGAGGTGATCCATGACGAGTTACATGCTCCTTGCAAAAGTTGTATCAGTTTGCATAATTTATGAAGATAAAGATAAGATATCTTATCAAAAAAGATAACTAATGGCCGAAATATCATCTCTAGATTATCCTCAACTGTTTTGCATGTCAAGATAAATATTATTGCATGCAAGGACAAGTGTCAAACATGCATGGAAACGTCGCACCTAGTAGCTTAAACAGATGACATCTCATATACATACTTTTTCATGAACCTCAAGTATATATACCCTTCCTTTCAACCATAAGTGGAATTTTTCAACATCTATCACCCTATTTCTCTTAGATATCACGCATAGAGTCTTGGTATCATGCAAGGGTGAAGGATTATCGTGCATAGAGCCTTGGTATCACCCATAACAAAGTGATATCAACCATTGCAATGTGATACCGGCTAGAAAGGGATATCGACCATAAGTGAGGGATATCGGCTACAGGTGGTGAGGTATCAAGCATAGGGATGAGGAGCTCAAGTCTTGGACTATTGAAAGCTCACCTTCAACATTGGTAACATGAAGCTTTGGAGCTTGGAGCTTTGAAGTTTCTCTTGAGGCATGTTATATAACTTGAACTCAATTATGTTATTATTTATCATCAATCTTGTCTTAGTTAAATGATCTACTTTCAAATAGAATTTACTTACATAAGTGATGAATCCATGAGCTCTAGTAGTAACCCAGGACTATTGTCCATGAACTAGAACAAGTAGAACGAAGGTCTAGAGCTTGAAGATGATTGTATCACCTTATAAAGTGATATTGGGTTCAAGCACATAAGCAAGCACCTCTAACCTGATATGGTGATGCATCTACACCACTACAACGATATGGATATGAGTTTATACTTCCTTGCACTATATGGGGATGTAGTATACACCACTTGCACAATATGATGTCAAAAATACCCCTTAGGCACAATATGATGTCAAGTATACACACACCTCTTTGACCGATATGGTGTGAAGCATACACACACCTCTTTGGCTGATATGGTGTGAAGCACACACACACCTCTTTGCCCGATATTGTGTGAAGCATACACACACCTATTTGCCCGATATGGTGTGAAGCATACACACACCTATTTGCCCGATATGGTGTGAAGCATACACACACCTCTTTGCCCGATATGGTGTGAAGCATACACACACCTCTTTGCCCAATATGTTGTGATGCATACACACACCTCTTTGCCCGATATGGTGTGGAGCACACACACAACTCTTTACTCAATATGGAAGAAAGAACACACCTCATTGCCTGATAGGGTGGAAGCACCTCAATTCAATACACTTGATTGAGTAATACATGTAGTATGTTATGTCAAAGGATACTTTAAGACATAAAGAGTTTAAGGAATTTTGATCAATATGGGCCAATGTACCTTGAGAGAAGGATTGAGCCAACCTAATGGAGTATGAATTAATCAATATCCTATTGAGGATGAAAGAGAAAATTATACTTGTTTAGTACTCATGTAATGAGTATACATTTATACTCCTAATATCTGTGGAGTCTAAATTAGGGTTGTGATTCTTGATGAATATACTTGAAACCCCTAGTCAGCTTAATAAGAGAAACCTTAACCGTAATGAAGGGTAATGATATAATTTGAAACTACAATTAGTTAATAAAGGGAAACCCTAACCATATTGAAACCATGCTGATAGCATGAGATAATGAATATAGCCAAGCATGAGCTATGATGTTTCATATAATACCAATTATCTAGGTCTTAGGACCTAGAGATAATTGTTTCCTAGTGAGAGGTGACAATATGTTTAATGGCCTTGTGAGCCATGTGAATAGTTGTTGCCTAGTGAGAGGTGACAAGATGTTTAATGGACTTGTTAGCCATGTGAATAATTGTTTCCTAATGAGAGGTGACAAGATGTTTAATGGCCTTGTGAGCCAAGTGAATAGTTGTTGCCTAGTAAGAGGTGACAAGATGTTTAATGGGCCTAGTAAGCCATGTGAATAGCTATTGCCTAGTGAGAGGTGACAAGATGTTTAATGGCCTTGTTAGCGATGTGAATAATTGTTGCCAAGTGAGAGGTGACAAGATGTTTAATGGCCTTATGACCCATGTGACTAGTTGTTGCCTAGTAAGAGGTGACAAGATGTTTAATGGGCCTAGTGAGCCATGTGAATAGTTGTTGCCTAGTGAGAGGTGACAAGATGCTTATAAAATTCTCATGTAATAAATGGTAATGTACAAAATAAACTAAGGGAAATGGAAACCCAGTAACATCATAATAATAATAAATGGTTATAACAATAATGAAATCTTGGTAATACATGCTTTATGCTTATAGGCAAATATGGGCTATAGTGTTTTGAATATGCTTAATTGAGATAAGAGGAATACTTGTATTACATAAAGAATGTGAGTAGATATGATGGCTTGCCCCATGGTATAATGCCTAGTAAAGGTGATGTGGTATTCATTGATGAATTTAAGGGATTGATATACCATAATGAATGTGAAAGGGAAACATAAGGGTACCCAAACTACTATGGGATCCTTAGAAATATGGATGTAATCTCAGGATTGGTATAGTCCAATACCCGAATGTGATTTCAGGATTGGTGTAATCCAATACCTGGATGAACTCTATCAGGATTGGCATAGTCCAATACCTGGTTGTGATCTCAGGATTGGTATAATCCAATATCTAACAGAACTCTATGATCTCAGGATTGGTGTAATCCAATACCTGGATGAACTCTATGATCTCAGGATTGGTGTAATCCAATACCTGGTTGAACTCTATCAGGATTGATATAGTCCAATACCTGGCTGTGATTTCAGGATTGGTGTAATCCAATACCTGGCTGAACTCTATGATCTTAGGATTGGTGTAATCCAATATCTAGTTGAACTCTATGATCTTAGGATTGGTGTAATCCAATACCTACCTGAACTCTATCAGGACTGGTATAGTTGAATACCTAGCTGTGATCTCAAGATTGGTATAATCCAATACCTGGATGAACTCTATCAGGATTGCCATAGTCCAATACCTAGTTGTGATCTTAGGATTGGTATAACCCAACACCTGGCTGAACTCTATGATCACAGGATTGGTACAATCCAATACCTAGTTGTTATTTCAGGATTGGTACAAACCAATACCTGGATGTGATTTTAGGATTGGTATAATCCAATATCGGATTAGCAAATTGGCTAAGGCCAACAGTTAGCAATGAGAATAATTCATTGATATCATAACATGATCACAATATAAGCTTGAGATGTTGGCATAATATGATGGGTAAATGATACACATATTCTTCTTATTCCTTATGAAGTGAATAGATTATTTACTGCTCTATCATAGACAATTACAATGTTTTAAAAGATGAATAATATTCTAATCTGCTTATCCACAGTGAATAACCTTGCTTATTAATATAAAAGAACCTTTACTCAATTTTGTACTTTTTACTTGTGATAATAACATTGTTGGTGGAGAGTAATATCTCTCACTGGGACAATTGTCTCACCCCATGGGATCCAAAAATTTTAGGTGGACGTACACAAGGAGGTAGAGACCATTATGTAGAGGAAGGACAACAATAGTAGGGAAAACAATAATAGCTCAAGTTAAGTGTACTATCTGTCATATCTTGTAGATAGAAGTCCTATGTGTCATCTCTGTACTCTCAGGTCCTCAAATTTAGTGTGTGATGGTTTTATGAACAATTTGAGATTTTGGCTTGTAAGCCTCAAGGTTTTATGTTGCTTCAATATATGTTCTAACAAAGAAACCATTATATGTCATCCTCGAGATAAGATGGTACAGTGTATGTACAATGTGAACCCTGATGTATATAAAGTTTTGGTTCTTTCATTAAGAATTTTTCCAAGAAATGGATCTATTTGCAAAATGGTTTTAAATTTTAGTGATTTTTGTTAATATGTTGTTTATGGTTATTACACATAATTAGTAGTGATTTGGATGTCAGTTTGGTGTCGATTGTTACACACCTCATCTAATTTCACATGTTCTATCCCCAATCTCTAACACATGCTCTCTCTTCATCTCCCATGACGAAGACCTTGCCCCGACCCTAGGCACTTCCTCAAACAAATTAGTCTGCCGATGAGCATCTATGAACCCTATGTGATATCCCTCTATTGCCAGTTCATCGTGCCTTGCCTTGAGGTGTCATATCCTATTACCTTACCTATGGGCCTCGCTAACACCCATTGATTTGGCCATCCAGTGGTCTCCATTCACATAGTTTGTACCGATGACCTCGCCTTGACTCCGCAAGTGCGTTCGAGACCTTGGTTTCTATCTACGTTGCTTTTTCGTGATGATTTTTGAGTTACGAAGTCTCCTCTGTTTATTCCCCCCTTGTAGTGGGGTGATCCTGAGCTCCGGTGCTTCCCTAACACCGAGCTCTGTCTCTATGGGCTCTGGTTGGTGTGAGTATGTCTCCAACAATATTAGTTGCTACGAACAATCATGTTTTTTAGGTTTTGATCATTGAACCTCCCCTGCAGATAGTGAGCACTCACCATGGATGTTAGTGGGAGATCCCATGCCATCAAATGACCTTAGCATCCCCTCCATGTCGATTGAATGATTAATATTGTAAGGGCATTTGTGTCTTTTCATGTCCAAGTAGTTCTTTGACCGCATATCCATAGTGGCGAGTCTTCTCACTAGCTGTCCAACCCAGATAGGTCCGCCTCAGCTGGGCCCGAGATCCCAGTGGATAAAAATGTAGGGAAATATGATACAGAGTAGGTAGTGGAATTTAAAATTTTATTACCTATTTTCCATAAATAGTAGATCGCGTCAATAACTATAATGCAGGAAGGAAGGTTTATGGGATATACTTGGTCGTGGAGAAAGTCCAACAACAATCTTTGTCATTGTGGATTTGCAACTCTAAATCCTAGTTGCAATGGGACTCATCTAACTGCTACACCTCCTGATCTGCACCACGGACTGTAGCCACAAATGTTGTCATTTTCAACAGCTCCTCTTGTCACATATTGATAGTTGATGTTGTTCTCCAAGAGGAAAACAATGGATTCCGCCTCTATGGTAGTCCACATGGACTGCCTAGAACTCATGTCATCCGAGTGGACCAGATAGGAAGGAGTTGTCCCTCTCTGTCAGTGTACTAGTCACCGACTTGATGTCCCACAATGACAACTCCTAGTTGTTCTCTCATGTGGCTGTCCCTCCCTTATCGTGTAGGACTTGTCTGGGATCTCATGGTTACCACAACCAGATAGGACAAAAATTGTCAGAGAAACTGATTCTGAGTTGTCTATGTTGTAGTTGTATCTTGGGAAGCCCCCACTCCCCTCTATTTATAGTATGGGTTAGGGTCAGGGTTCCCAGTCCCCAACCAATGTAGGACTAAACGTGGGAGTGGAAGGGACTAAAAGATCTTGAATTTTTGCAATAATTTACAATCTCCAATAGCCAAAATGGCCATCTGGTGCATAAGATGGTCATCTCAAACTATGAGACAGTCGTCTTGTAGTTTCCAGATTGCACACGAATTGGCAAATTTGATTTCCAATAAATATCATATATTGATTTACTTGTTTTGCAAGTATTTGAAATTGAAACTTCCAGAAACATCCTGAATGGTCGTTCACCCAGACTAGGCCATCTTGCACACGCAAGATTCCCATCTCACTCTCCCCATATGCCCGTCTAGTGAGTCTTGAGCCAGTTGTTTCAAGTACATTGAATGATTAGTTCATGGGACCAAACTTAGCCAACTTGCTCCTTGATCGGCCTGACAACCCAAACGGTCGTCTCAACACTTGAGACACCTGTCTGGCTATCCAAACGGCCATCTCGCCCAATGAGATGGTCATTTGGTAGTTCAGTCAGGCAATCTGTCGATCTGTTGTGTGAATTGAGTACCTAAACACTTTAGTACTTCATTCAATTATCATTTAAGATCATAACTCCTCTTCTAGGTCAAGACCTATGTGTGTGACCTATAGGTTCCATATTATGTTGGCAGTGAGTCCATAACAACTTATGACATCACAAGCAAAGAGTGGTTCCTAGTCACACATCATTGCTACCTAAGTAAATGGAAAAGTTGGGGAACAACTTCAACCTACAGTCTGTGGTTGGTGTTACAGTGTTCGTATAGTTCCTTTGTCACTGATGTCTAGATTGAACTAGAGGCGTGGAGCTGTCACCCTCATTATTATTCAATCTTGATTCTTGAACCAAGAGCATACTGTCTGAGATATGTGTAATCTCAATATCACATATTGTCTCACATGTGCATGGACATTATTTTCTCAGTCTCGCTTATTAAGAGTCCTAGGAAATCACACTCCAGTAGGAGGGACAAATCCCATGTCTATCACTCATTATCAATCCCCATGTGTCAAAACTACCCAATCATCATCGTTATAACAAACCATGTTTCAGGACTGCATTTGATGATGTCAAAGTGTACCCAACGACATGTGTTGAGTGCAGTGATTTTAGGTCTAAGAACCACAACCACCACCATCACTGTCAGAGCTGACTATAACTTCCATGATGATGGCTTCCATGTGTCAGTCTCTCGGTGGGTTTGTAAGATACACTATTCTCTAACATTTATCTATGTGATTGGTTTGATATCGCCATATCATGACCAATGAGACTCAGTCATCAACCAACTCACATTATGATCTTATGTGTTATTGCTATCTATCACCTCCCATAATAACAACCGATCAAGGACATAATGAGAATGTAAATATGTACCCTTAACATCCGTATGATCTCATTTCTTTAAAGTCACATACTTGAAGACATACATCATTGAGTAATATTCTTTAGACATTTATAGTATTACATCATTATCTCATAACTGAATTATATAGAATAAATAGGAAGCTTGTCTTTTATTAATAATCAAATTGTTTTTACATGATATGCCATTACAATCATCACATGATTGGCTCTCTGGGAATACATAACCAATAGACTCCCACTTGCAGTTAGAGACAACCACCCATGAATCTTATTCTAAGTGACCTTACATGTCCATCATGCTTCTGCTCTGAAAGTGCTTTCATCAAGAGATCAACAACGTTTCTTTCAATTGGTACTTTGCAAATCTTTACATCTCCACGTTATACAATTTCTCATATGATATGATACTGCCTTTATATATGCTTTAAATGTTGATGTGATCTGGGTTCCTTAGCTTGTGCAATAGCTCCATTGTTCTCACAATATATCTCAATTATGTCGCTGATGCTTGGAACAACCCCAAGTTCTGAACTTCTTGATCCATAAAACCTCTTTTACTACACTTGATGCAGTAATATACTTGGCCTCTGTTGTAGAATCGAAAACTACTTCTTGCTTGCAACTCTTCTAGCTCACAGCTCCATTGTTGAGGTAAAACATGAATCTCGATTGCGATTTGTAATCATCTTGATCAGTCAGGAAGCTTGCATTGGTGTAACCTTTTACCACAAACTCTTCCTCCCCGCCGTACACCAATAACTTATCCTTAGTTCTTTTCAAGTACTTTAGGATGTTCTTTATAGATATCCAGTGAGCATCACCTAGATTTGACTATTATCTACTGGCCATGCTTAAATCATATTAGACGTATGGATGAGTACATAACATTGCAGACATGATTCATCCAATTTCTGAGGCATATGGAACCAAACTCATGTGTTCCCTATCTTCACAAGAACTAGGAAATTGAGTTCTAAAGATGGGAACACCATGGTGGGAAGGCAGGTTTCCTCTCTTTGAGTTCTCCAACGCTGAACTGCTTCAACACTTTGTCAATGTATGTGCTCTGACTTAGTCTGAGAAGTCTTCTACAACTATATCTATATATCTTTATCCGCAAGATGCAGGATGCTTCTCCCAAGTCTTTCATAGAGAATGTATTATCTAGCCATATCTTTACCTTTTATAAAGTAGGGATGTCATTCCCCATAAATAGTATGTCATCTACATACAATATAAGGATGCTCCCACTAACCTTCTTGTACACACAAGGTTCATATTCATTTTGAGCAAAGCCAAACCCTTGGAATGTCTCATCAAAATGAAGATTCTGGCTCTGAGATGCTTGCTTCAATCCATAGATTGACCTTTGTATCTTACAGACTCTATTAGAAAACTTTGGATCTACAAACCCTTTAGATTGTGTCATATACACATCCACCACAAGATTCCTATTAAGGAATGTGGTTTTAACATCCATTTTCCAAATTAATAGTCATGATAAACCGCAATAGCAAGCGTGATACTAATATATTTAACCATGGCCACTAGAGAAAAGGTTTCATCAAAGTCAAAACCTTGAACTTGTTTGAAACCCTTTACAAACAATCTAACCTTGTAGGTTTAGACCTTTCCATCCATGTCGGTCTTCTTCTTGAAGACCCACTTGCACCCTATGGGTTTTACCCCTTCAGGTGGATCAACCAAAGTCCATACTTTGTTGGTATACATGGATTCCATCTCAGATCTCATGGCCTCAAGCCATTTCTCAGACTCTAGTCCCTCAATAGAATCTTTATAGGATAATTTCTCATCATATATGACCAATTCACTACCTTCCTGAGTCACCAGATATCCAAATCTCTCATGTTCAAGGTGTGTCCTATTAGATCTATGATGTCCTTGTATTACTTGAGGCTTTTGAGATTCCACAACACCTTGTGAATCTTTTGGTTCCTCATGTACATCTAATGGTTCAATGTTTATTTTTTGGTCTCGAACCTCTTCAAGTTCTACTTTCCTCCCACTGATTCCCTTAGAAATACATTGCATTTCAAGGAATACAACATCTCTAGAAACAAACACTTTGCTGTTAGATAGGGAATAAAAGTAATATCCACTAGTCTCTTTAGGATATCCAACAAAATAATGTTTAACAGATCTTTGGCCAAGCTTTTAAAGAAACATTTTCTTGACATAAGCTTCACAACCCCAAATCTTCATAAAAGACACTTTGGGACGTTTCCCATGTCTTATCTCATATGGTGTCTTTTGAACTGATTTAGATGGTACTCAATTTAGTGTATACGCGGAGGTTTCTAGAGAATACCCCCAGAAGGTAGTTGGAAGCTCAGCTAAACTCATCATAGATTGCACCATATCCAATAATGTGCAATTCCTTCTTTTTGATACACCATTACGTTGAGGTGTTCCAAGAAGTGTCCACTGGGATACAATCCTGTGGGCTCTAAGAAGGTCCTCAAACTCTTGGTTTAAGTATTCTCCACCTCGGTAGAATGAAGTGCCTTAATACTTTTACCAAGTTGGCTCTATACTTCATTCATAAACTCCTTGAACCTTTCAAGATCTTCTAACTTATGTTTCATCAAGTAAACATAGCCATACCTACTGAAATCATCAGTGAAGGTAATGAAGTATTGATACCCACCTCTAGAGGTTATTCTAAAAGGTCTATATACATCCGTATGTATGATTCCTAATAGATCACTAGAACTCTCATTGTTACCAATGAAAGGGGTCTTAGCCATCTTGCCCAACAAACAAGATTCACATGTCTCTAATGATTCAAAATCAAAAGAGTCTAGATAACCATATTTATGGAGTCTAGATATGCGATTCTCAATTATGTTCCCTAGACGACAATGCTGAAGGTATGTTTTGTTTGAGTCATTGAGTTTTTGACTTTGGTATTCATGTTATATACACCTGTTTCTAGATGTATCAAGTATATGCGATAAGACATTGGGGAAATGCCATAAAAGATCCCATCTTTACTAATAGAAAATCTTCCATTCTTTTTAAGAAATTCGAATCCACTCGTATCCAAACAAGATACACATATGATGTTCCTATTAATGGCAGGTATGTAAAAGTAGTTCTCCAACTCTATCACAAGCCCACTTGGCAGAGATAACTCATAGGTTCCAACTACACTAGCCACAAATCTTGTGCCATTAGCAAAACATAGTTCAACCTCACCTTTCTCTAAAGGTCTACTTCTCTTTAGATCCTTCACATTTGAGAAAATATGTGATCCAGATCCGGTATCAAGTACCCATGATGAAGAGGTAGTGAAGTTAATCTCAATAACATATATCCCAAAAGTAGAGGTCTCTATCCCTTGCTTCATCTTCCTGGGTTCCCTTATCCTTCTCCTTACTTTGAGTGCAGAGGATTTGGATTTTAGATTAGCCACAAAATGCTTTTTGTATTTGCCTTTATCCTTGGACTCAACTCCGCTGATCATCATCACAGATTTGTCCATCTCCATTTGTGCTTCAACATTTATCAATATGTCAAGAAACTCTGACAGCGGTCCAGCCATGTTGCATAAGTGATAACACTCAATGAACCGACTATATGATTTAGGCAATGATTGCAAAATCATATCCGTGGCTAACTCTTGACCCAAAGGAAATCCCAGTTTCTTAATATGCTCCATATGCCTAATCATACTAAGCACATGAGGTTCTACTAGATCTCCCTCTATCAGTTTGCACTCAAATAGCACCTTAGACACATACCTTTCATGCTTATCATGCTATTTATGCAACTCATAGTTCATACAACCCAACATAGGGTTCTTGATGTTCACAACATCATTAGCATGCTTCAAAGAAGCATCCATGTGGAGGTATTGTAGAGCTCGCTTCTCTCTAGGATCACTACTCTGTCTTCTCTCTAGGTTTTCCTGGCGGCTGCCGTTGGGGGGAGGGTACGCCACTCTGTGCGTCCCTCTGCCTGGCCCCCAATGGCTTGGTCGGAGCCTGCAGATGAAGGTTGTGGTGGCTATTCTGGAGTTAGGGTGAGGTCTAGCCGCATCGACGGGGTGATCCTCAGTAGCTCAGGTGGACGAGAGATGGGGGCGTGCAAGAAACTATACCTGGGATCGAGGCGGCATGGCGACTTAGTCGACTCCACACCATTCAAGAGCGACGGTTGGAGAGGGGTCGTTCCTTCTAGATCTAGGATCCGTGCAGCCGCCTTCGCTAGTGAAGATAAGGTGTATCGCCCCTCTTTTACTGACTTCTCGTCTCCTCCTCCAAGTACCTAGTTTGCCAGGGTGATGTGACCCTTGTTTTTGCGGTTGGATGTTGTGTTGGCGCCTCGGTGGTGAATCACCGATGGGTGGCTGGGAGTTCTCTAATGATCGATGGAGTTGCCTCCTCCAGGCATAGTGCAGAGTTCTCTGATGCTCGATGGAGGTGCCTCACGTGATGTAGGGTGTTTGGGGCTACTCGAGCTTCTCATTCTTTCCCTGCTGATCCGACGGATGGCCCATGGCTTCTTGGTGTTGCACGGGTTGGGTCAAGGGGAGCAGTTCTCTTCTCCCTCTTGGCTCTCCTGTGCAGTGTGAGGTGGTCGTGGCTTCTATGATTCCAGGCTGGTGGCTTATCTACTGTCATGTGTAGATGGCCTCTTGGTGTTCGACGAAATGCTTCTGAGTAATCAGAAGGTTTCAAGAAGGCAAGGGCAATCGAGCCTATGGGGAGCAACTTGTTTTCAGGTTTTCTCCTCCTTGGCCCCTCTGCCACTGTTGCGAATGTTACACCTCTTCAGGTGTTTGAGCGGCCACGGGTCTACTCCAATTGATTGGAAGAGCAACGATGTGGTGCGTCCTGATGCCTTTCTTTGCCCGTTCTGTTGCTGCATGCAGGGAACACCTTTTGGGTGTTTTTGTTTGTTGTTGTGCAAACAACTTCTACCGATATTCAAGGACCTGGTGTTTGGTCCTACTTAGATTCAAAGATCCATTTTTCTGCTGACTGGAGGAATGGGGTTACATATCTATCTGTTCTTCACTATTTTGTGGGTGCTCATTATTTCCAGTGAAGGCCTAGTAGGTGGACTAATCGTAGGATCCCAGTGTGCAGTGCAGCATTTTGATGGATTCTTGTATGACTTTCACTGCCTTGTGAAGTATATATTAGGGTTGATCGAGAAGCAACTGAGCCTTAGCAACTAGCACTGCTGATGTTCTTCTGCAACTCTTGACTCAACCTCCAGAAGCCAAAGACATCACTTTTTGAAGGTGCGCATAATGCTAGTGATCAGTATTTGTGGCATGGTTGCTGACCTTATCAGTTGTCGGCTGGAGTCAGTTGTTTGCTAGTTGTCTTTGTTTCTCTTTTTTTCTTGATCTTTCAGGTGGTCCATTTCTGGACTCTCTAGGTTTTTTTTGGGTGTTTATCATCCCAGTTTTGTAGGGGAGCAAACCTCTGTACCTAAAGTTTGGTTTCAATTAATAGCAACAAGACTTTTTACCGAACAAAAAAAAAGAAGCATCCATGTCAGTCTTAGGCGAATTTGGAGTGGATACTGGCTCTGGTATTTTAGGATCATGCAGTTCACTTCTCAAGGTCCTGAACCAATTATGGAAACAAATCTTGTTTAAGTTGTCCGAACGTGATGACTTGTTTGACATTTGATTCTATAAGAGATAAAATTTGCATTTGTCAAAAACCCTTTTGATTTGATTTGATTTGAAAATGTTGATGATATAATTAGGTCTTTAATTATTATCACTCCCACTATTTTATTCAAACTGATAGCCCAAAATATCAATTCTTAATATTGCAGCATACAATATTCTAGTGGGCCAGATCCAAGATAATTCAACTGTGGCCCGATCAACACCGTAAACACAGTCAACCATCAAGGTAGGGAACTCTTGCCAATTACATCACATGCAATTTTTGATAGATGATATGCGCAACCCCTTGCCATAATCATATGCATGCTTCTAGGACCAGACGCTCTGAGAATAACTAGTTAAGCCTGACCCAACAGCCAACATGATAGATATGCACCCTGTGAAGGCTGAAACTACATATCTATCATCACACTTCCACAAGATAGACGACGCACAACGCAAAGGCATAAAATGCACATAGTCGATCAAGATTTTCATGTGGGTTTCTATTAGAAAGCATCCAAGGATTAATATTTAATTAAGGGAGTTTGTATTTATAAGTATATACATATAGTTTATCCAATCACCACATATATAGTATGTATCATATACATGCTATACCCCACAACAAAAACATGCAATAAACAAAAGCAATGGTTATGGCCAATCCTAATGTAATCCTTTGGAGCCACAAGGGACTACATCATCTAGGTCTACTTCACATGCAGAAACCTATTATTGATGAAGATATGCACTTGCCAATCAAGGTTGATCGGTTCAACCCTTAAACCGATTGGCTCGCCTCCTAGCTGGTTGTAAGGTTGTCTCACTAGTCTTCTAGTCCTTCTTTCCACCATCGGCTGACTAGTCCAGTGGATTGGTTGGGTCCACCTGGTGATCAGATCGATTTGTCCACCATGTCCTCCAAGGTCTTTTATCTTCATCATTGCAGGAAAGTAAACTATCCTACTTTTACATGATTATAGGAAAAACTCAAGTTACATTCGAGGGGAGAAAAGGTAGAAGATAATTAACTTTACAATGAGAAGATGAGATAGAGGCTTGGTACGTTGACCGAGATAAATGGATAAACCAACCACATACAACCATGCACAGATAGAGGTTATTGGTTATAACCATTGTACACATCCACCATCAAAACCATTTTAGGGCAACGTGTGTAAATTGCTTATATATATCATATATGTATCTATTAATTTGGGATTATTGTGGTGTTTGGATTTGACAAGATATTATTTTCATCACATGCAATAATAGAATGACAAAACCAAAATACGATCATATCAATTATCTTAGAATATAGTAAATTGACGTTGGCTCTGATACCACTATAGGGAAATGTAGTACAGAGAAGGCAACGGAATTTAAAATTTTATTACCATATTCCCAATAAATAGTAGATCGCGTCAATAACTATAATGTAGGAAGGATGGTTTATGGGATATACCTAGTCTTGGAGCAAGTTCAATGGCAATCCTCATCTTTGTAAATGCACAACTTTGAATCCTAGTTGCACTTGGACTCATCCAACTACTACACCTCCTTGTCTGCACCATGAACTACAACCACGAATGTCATCTTCTTCAGCAACTCCTCTTATCACAGACTATTGGTTGATGTTGTCCTCCAAGCGGTAGACAACGACTTCCTGCCTCCATGGTAGTCCACATAGACTGCCTAGAACTCCTGTCATCCTACTGGACTAGATAGGAAGGATTTGTCCCTCTCTGTAGGTGTACTAGTCACTGACTTTGTCTCCTATAATGACGACGCTTAGCTATTCTCTCCCGTGGCTATCCATCCCTTGTCGGGTAGGACTTTCCTGGCCTCTCGTGATTACCACAACCAGAGAGAACAACAGTTGTCATAAGAACTGATTCTCACTTGTCTGTGTTGTAGTTGTATATTGGGAATCCCCCAGTACCCCTCTATTTATACGAGGGGTTAGGGTCAGGTTTCCCAGTCCCCAGTCAATGCAGGACTATACGTGGGAGTGGAAGGGACTAAGAGATCTTGAATTTTCACAATAGTTTGCAATCTATTATAGCCAAAATGACCTCTGGCGTGAGACGGTCATCTCACACTATGAGATGGTCATCTCACACTGTGTGATTGTCATCTCGCAATTTCCGAATTGCACAAGAATTAGCAAATTCAATTTCCCATCAATATCATATATTGATTTACTTGTTTTGCAAGTATTTGAAATCGAAACTTCGGGAAACATACCGAACAGTCATTTGCCTAGACTGGGCCATCTCGCACATGCAAGACGCCCATATCACTCTCCCCATACACCTATCTAGTGAGTCTTGAGCTGGCCGTTTCAATCACATTGAACTGTCGGTTCATGGGGCCAAAATTAGCCAACTCGCTCCTTGATCAGCCTGACAACCCAAACGATTGTCTCAACACTTGAGACGCCCATCTGCCTACCCAAATGGCCGTCTCATGCAATGCAATGGTTTTTTGGTAGTTTAATCAGCCAATCCGTCGATTTGTTGTGTGAATTGGGTACCTAAACACTTTAGTACTTAATTCAATTATCATTCAAGATCAGAACTCATCTTATAGGTCAAGACATATATGTGTGACCCTATAGGTCCCATATTTTGTTGGAAGTGAGTCCATAACAACTTATGATATCTCAAGAAAATAGTGGTTCCCAGTCGCACATCATTGCTACCCAAGTAAATGGAAAAGTTGGGGAACAACTTCAACCTACAATCTGTGTATGGTATTACAATGTTGGTATAGTTCCTTTATCACTGATGTCCAAATTGAACTAGAGGCATGGAGCAGTCTCCCTCATCATTATTCAATCTTGTTTCTTGAACAAGAGAAGACTATCTGAGATATATATAAGCTCAATATCACACATTGACTCACATGCGCTTGGCCATGCTTTTCTCAGTCTCGCTTATCAAGAGGCCTAGGACATCACACTCCATTAGGAGGGACAAATCCCATGTCTATCCATCATAGTCAATCTCCATGTGTAAAAGCCACCCAATCATCACCGTTATAAAAACCCATGTTTCAGGATTGCATTTGATGATGTCAAAGTGTACCCAACAACATTTGTTGAGTGCAGTGATTTCAGGTCTAAGAACCACAACCACCACCATCACTATGAGAGCTGACTATGACTTCCAAGATGTTGGTTTCCATGTGTCAGTCTCATGGTGGGTCTGTTCGATACACTATTCTCTAACATGTATCTATGTGATTGGTTTGATATCTTCATATCCTGACCAATGAGACTTAGTCATCAACCAACTCACACTATGATCTTATGTGTTATTATTGTCTATCACCTTCCACAATAACAACTGACCAGGGACATAATTAGAATGTGAATATGTACTCTTGACATTCATATGATCTCATTTCTTCCAAGTCACGTACTTGAAGATATACACGATTGAGTAATATTATTCTCTAGACATTTATAATGTTACATCATTATCTCATAATTGAATTAAACAAAATAAATTGGATGCTTGCCTTTTATTAATAATCAAATCATTTTCACATGATATGCCATTACAATAATCACATGATTGGCTCTCTAGGCATACATAACCAACAAAAAAGGCTGCCTTTGTGGCATTTCCCTATTTTCTTATTGGTCAATTTTTAGAAATTCATAGTAAACTATAGGATCCTCAACAAAATATGAATAAATATTCACTGGAAAGAATTTTTTGAGTAGAATGCGATTTTGTGGTTTTCAAGTCTTGTTTTACATCTCTATTTTGAAGTTTATTAGAAACATTATTTTAATTATATAAAAAGCCTTAAAATTGATAACTAATTCATTTTAACTCCAAATTTAATAAATAAATAGGTTTTCTTAATCAGGAGAATCCAATTGATCAATTGGTCCAAGTTTTAAGTGCTAAATAGAAGGTTATCCTAGAAGGTCCAAAATTAGGGTTTACTTACACTTTATGATATATGAAACCCTAATGCATACATATATATTGTAATTTAGGTTAAAGAGGTTTTAGATACAACCAAGTTGGTGAAAGAAATAATTAGGACTCTACATTAAGGTATGTGCAATCCTATTTATGTATGTGTATATGGAACCCTATTTATGCATGAGTGTGTACACTTGTGCCTCAGTTGGGCATTTTGATATCCATCCCTAATATTTCCAATGAGGCGTATTCTTAGCCTTTAATCTTTATATTGCCTTGTTGTTTCACCTTAAATTAAATTACTTTGTGGATTTTGAACCCCACTACTATATTGCTTTTATTTCCTCTCTTCCAATTTAATTTACTCACCGTGATGAATTATTGACTAAATTAATAATGTAATTTACATTTGTACAACCACCCATAGTAGGGCATATGTTATTTTTCCCAGGGGAATGTGATTACTCTCCACATTTCTATATATATTTAGGTGTTTGGGAATGTTTTACTCTCCCTCACCTATTGGTTGAGGTTTGGTAGGTGCCTCAGCCCTATATTAGTTTTTGTAGTCATAATGTTATTCATGCATGAAACTTTATTATTGCTTATCATGGCAGACTTCTTATTTATTACATGCCTCATAATTTTCACCCACTTAGCATAGTAAATTTTTATCATGCAATAATTTGGTTTATAATTGTCCTTATTCCTTTAATTGACACATACATTATTTCTCCTCTTATTGGGTGATTCCATCCACCCATGTTTACGATCAGAGTGCGCAGTAGTAGCATGATGGACCATCCTAAGATTAGGGATAAGGAGTTCATCCTTTCATCTTGGACCTTTCCATTAAGTTATTTCTTAGAGATAGATTGATGTTGTTGAGCTTCCCTGTATATTAAGATCCATATGTTGTATCATGTAAACCCTTATTGGGAAATTTTTGATGTACCATTTATATAATTGAATATAGTCATTGTTTTTTTATTCTACTACTATTCATTGGTCTTTTGCATAATATTATTATTAGTAGAGAGGTGATAGCACTTCTTTGTAGACCATCTATACTATAATGATCCTCACTCCAATTGTAGGAGTTGGAGAGTGAGGATCTGCAGTCTATGATCATTTTCCTTGGGATTTTCATTGAGGAGTAATTACTCATCTATTCTTCTTGCATCAAACTATTAATATTATATAAAAATACATCAATTACCAACAATATAAAACACTAAACGACTAAAATAAGTGAAATTTGAAGTGAAAAGCAATAGAAATATACAAAACTAATTATAAAAATGTAACTAAAAATATGGTGAATATGGTATTTATCACACCCGAGCTTGATCATTGCTTGTCCTTGAGTGACACATAATATAACCAGTTTCTGAATAAATACTATTAAACCAATGCACATGCTTCATATGCAGATCATGTTTGAATCCCCACCACCAAGCATGTCCAAGCAGCCTGAATTCCCTAAAATCACATAATACAACTTCTCATATTCTTTGTCATGATTTTCTTCACACACATGATCCTATAAAGTGTATACAAGATATTATATTCTTGATGTTTCATATAATCTTGCATATTTGTATGCAATTTTTGCACAAGAACAATGTTCAGTTGTGCAAGGTTGTTTTGGGGGTATTTTTCTTCCCCTAAGTGAAAATAGAGTTGATGGGGTTAGGAAAGAAGAGTTGAAATTCTCTCTTCTATTCAACTCGAGATTGCCTTTTTATTGATGGAAATACATATATTATATATATATTTTTATTTTTGTGAACATTTACATATTTTATTTATTCTTGGTGGTACAACCCTATTGGATAGAGAGGGGTACAGAAAAAGTGATTATTGAGGGAGAAAGAGGGTGCACAAACCTTATCTTAGAGTTTGACAAACTTTATGGTTTTTTTGTTTAGAGAATGATGAGGTAAGATGGTGATGGAAGAAAAGTAGAAGAGGACTAAGCTTGTGCATCTCATAAATTAGAATTCAGAGTATAGAAAAAATCTTACACAATAATTTAATCACATCACATCACATGTAGGATTAAGATATTTTTACAAGAATGATATACTAATAAGTATAGAGATGCACTGCATTTGATTCTTCACAATCTCATGTGACTTACCATCATTTCTTGGGAACTTGATGCTTATAGTCATTATCCACAAAGGGTTATTCCTAACCATTGATATTTTATCAGAATATAGTTAACGTCAAGAACTTACTTCAAATAAGGGGGTTGTATGACAAGTTATATAAGCAACATGAAAGTTGAATGTTAACTAAGACGACTAGATAATGGCTTGAGCTAACATTGCATGAACTGTGAACTGAAATAGAAATAGTATTGAGGTACATGCAATCCAAGAAATATAAATGCAAATGATATATGCAAAACCAACATGATGAAATAAAAAAAATAGGTGTGGGTGGAAGGAAGTACGTAACACCCACCCTTCATACCGAACTTCAAATTTTTCTCATCCTTGAGAAAACAATAAACTTGAGATTGAGGGGAAGGAATCCTCGATGCTCATCCAGGAGGTCTTGAAAACTTGAAGAAGGTCCATCTAAAAGTAATATAAATAAGGGATGACACCTTGAACATGTGAGATCCATTGTGAAAAGTGTGACCAGGTGAATGTGGTAGCTCGAATGGACCTTGGAGATGCTTGAATTGATGTTGCATTTCACTCCACAATCCATAAAAAAGATCCAAAAATACTCCTACATCAGTAGAGATAATGTAGTATAAGTTTGTTGATCTGCAAGATGTGGCACAAAGTTGGATTGGTGCATCTATGGTGGCCTAAATATTTTCTCATCCATAAAACATAGAGGTAGACTAACTTATTCTATGCCAAAGGTAGTATGTAAAAAATCTACAAATGGTGTTGCCGACTATGCTTCCAACTGTGCTAAATTGGGTGGAGGATCTTGATCTAGATTCTTCTCATCACCTAAAAATACATAGAGAAGATATAATGTTTGCATATGAGGAACTGTATCATCTATGAAATTAGTCTAGTAATATTTTCTACTGGTTTGTGCATCCTACTGGTCTACTTCCCAATCGACATCAACATCAATAGAAGAAGTGGGATCCTCTATCATCTCAACTTGTGGCTCTAGTTCATTTTAATGAAACATACCCAATTCATGCATGGGTCCAACTAGATCAAGAACTATAGATGAGTTTGAAAAATCAATTGGTGGTGTTATGTAATTATTTGGGTGGAGTAGTACCTCATCATCTGAAACAACTAGATATGTAACAGAAGTTGGTTGTTCATTTTCTAGGGTAGACTCAATGAATATTGGTTGGTCATCATAATCATATGGATCTTGATCTACAATAGGAAAGGATGATGGAGCCTCAATTCATTAGAAGAGTTTTTCTTTTAGATGGGCCATTTGCTCCTCCAATCTTTTGTTTTAGGCTTCTCTTTAAGATAAAATTTCTTGTTGGTTAGATATCATTTCTAGTTTCCTAGATAACACCTTATGAAGGGCATTTATTCTATCATCCATGTTACTGGATATTTATCTTCATGATAAGACTCTCCATCATACCTCCCATGATGTTGATCGTAGTCTATCTTATCTGGACAATCATGCACATAACATGACTCTTCATAGTAGCATCTAGAATATGGTGGATTAAAATAAAAAAAGTATCTACCCCATTAATGCAAAAAATTTCTCTCGAGAATTGTTTTCCACAATGCTACTTTAAACTATGGAGAAGCATCACAATAGTTTACTAACATATTGTCCTAATAACCCCACCCTTGGTATTGCCTGATTTGTGGTTCAAACCACTCCATTTTAACATGGTGCCTAAAATATAGAGAGATTTGAGTATCGGCATCAAGACAAATTGTAAATTAATGGAGGTATAGTTTTCTCTTTACAAAGGAACATAAATAATAAAGTATAAGAATCTAAGATGGAGAAAAAATGTAAGCAAAAATAATTGTGGAACTAAATTAAAAATTATAAGAATAAACTAAAATTACAAAAACATACTAAGAAGCTGACAAATTTTGAACAACAAAATTGAATTAAAATTACAAAATCAAACTAAGAAAGAAAAAAAATCCTAATTTTATCTTAATAGACAAAAAATCTTGAAAGTCCATCATCCCTGATAATGGTGTCAAAATTGATGCGGTAGATTGTAGCACAAGAAACTCACTTAGAGAAAAGTCTCCATATTTTTACCTAATCAAACTGATTAGCACCCATAAAATGATGGGTCTTATAATAGTGTAGCTCTACAATTGAATCCAAAGGACAACATTATGAAGAACAAATCTGAATTTTAGACTAAATAAGAAAAATGATTAACAAGTATTGATGGTTGATTTTTCAATGATTAACTAAATTAGCAATTCAAGAAATAAAAGAATACTAAGAATGAAATGATCTTTAACAATGTAAAAGTTATTAGAACGTTAGATTTCACCACAAATGCCTACATATCAAGTCTCTTACATTATATCACTCATTTCTATAGATATTTAATATGTCCCTAACAAATTTTCTATCTTTCTGGAGTATGAAATTCACAAGGATAGATTATACCGTAGGCTTGATATCTCATTACCTATGGATCCTTAACGTATCACCCCATAGCACTCCCTTCCTTGATCTTATCTAGAGTTTAATGATACTAATTGGTTTTCTAATCCTAGATTTCAAGGTCTCTACATCTATGATTCTAGAAATCATGTGAGATAGGTAGCTAATTAATTTAACATGCAACTAATGAATTGATAATCAATCTAAAAATCCATATAAATAAAATTTATAACATAAAAGTACAAGATATGGTGGCAACATGTGTAATCCCCACACCCTAGTTGAAGATCTACTCACTAATATTGTTTAAGATACAAAGGGAGAGAGAAAAGATTAAGATCTTAGATAAGATGGAGATAAACAAAGCCATTGGTCTCTGACAATAGTTCCTTACTCTGGAAAGTTCCTCTCTCCCTTTGTACCTTGCCCCAAGAATGGTTTACAATAGAGAGTAGGGTGGATCACATGGAGTTTGATCCTTTTTGAAAGTGGCGCCTGGCTTGTATTTATAGTAGAAGATGGGAAGCATTAGGTTTGCCTGCCTAGAATATAAAGAGCCATGATAATTCAAGTATTGAACTTTCAATAATCAAGCCTAATTGGTTGGGTCCCTTTTGAAAATTACATTCCTTGCTTTGATAGATTTTCAATTGATGCCTTCATAGCTTTGTGCATGGTCAAAGGGATAGACTTGATCATATTAAATGACATGTGTATTCCTTAATAAGAAACATACAATGATTTTTTATTTATTTTGATTTAATTTTTGTGACCTTTCAACTTCCTTTACTCCTTTGTAATTAGTATCATTAAAATGTTTGACTGACTATTTAATATATGGTCCTTGAATCCTTTGGTGCAGATTTCCATTGTATGCGTTTTTGGCAACTAGGTGACCAAACTACCTAATGGAAGAGGCCATTAAATATACTTCTTATGTAGAAAATCGAACTACGCTTCCAATACAACTTGAATAATCCAACTTCAACATTGGATGAAAAAGTTAGAGATATTTTAGTAACTATCTATACTTTAATGATCCTCAATCCGGTTATAAGAGTTGGGGAGTGAGGTATGAAATTTGTGGTCATTTTACTTGGGATTTTCATTGAGGAATAGTCATTCCTCTCTTCTTCTTTCATCAACCTACAAATAAAATATAAAAATACATTAATTACCAAATAAATAATATAAATCACTAAAAAAAGTGAAATATGAAGTAAAATGCAACTGAAACATGCAAACTAATTATAAAAAAGTAACTAAAGACATGATGAATAGAGATTTATCACACAAAAAACTCACTTCATCTATATTAGATGGATCCTCTTATGTCCACTTTACATAAATTCCTAGACACCAAAAACATCATGTAACAACCCATACATATATTCTTCTTCAATGTTATTCCCTACATGATTCATCAAATTAGAATCATGTCCTATTTGCCCCAAAATTTCTCCTTAGTTGATCCACATAGAATTAGTAAGGTAAGAAACCTTTAATCAGGACATGTTCATAAGCCACATCCTTAGATTTCAAGTACCTATTGCAACAACTTTTACATGGGCATAACAATAGATTATTTCTTTAAGGCCTTTGATGTGAAAGAGATCACACAAAGAATGCAAAAACCCATTCTCAAAAATATCTACTACAAATGTGTACATAAAGATCATATATGTAAATAGTCCTTCAACATAAGATTAATATACAAAGTCAATACAACATAAATAAGATTATAAAAAGACATGCGTTCAAGAATATCTATGTCAATAAAAGTCATATAAAGATCTTTTATCTTACGAATTTAATTCTCCTCAAAATGATTTGTTCATGTATGGTTTAGTGTTACTGTGCCATTTGACTTTTATTTCAAAGAATGAGAAGCCAAACTATAACTTGTATGAAGGCACATTCATAATGTACACGCTAATTGTTTCATACATAGGATTGATTTCCGTCAACAAGTTATTTGATTTAAAAATTGGGATAATAACTACTCCATCTAGAATACACCAAAAACATGATTTTATACATAACATATATAAAAGAGAACAATCAATATGTGCACAACTAGTATTGATGTTTTGAGAAAAGAGAAGAATTATACATTGAGAATCTATGTAGATTGATAAGTGTGAAATCCATAGAAGAGAATTCCTTGTTCTTAGAGACCTAAATAATTCCATGTTGGTAACAAATAAGTGGAGGATGCTTGTTACCATTAGGACAGGCAGTCATTAATTTTTTTACAATTTTGGGGTATGGAATTTGGAGAATATAGATACTTGTGGATTTGGTCCATATGTTCTGTGAAAGACTGGATTTCTGGCTTAATCCTGAGGACATAATTTCTATTAAGTTGAGTAGGATGTGATGGAGAGAACTTTTGATATTCTTGGTTATACATATTATAGTGACAAAACGATAGTCTTAAAGTGAGTTTTTGTACCAAAATAGAATGGAATGTAGCCATGATGAGGATAAAACTATGGCTCAAATTTCATAAAGTTCTGAAATTCCTAGAAGGAGATATTGTGATATGAAATGGATGAAATAGTGTATGTGTTGGTGACTTTAGAGTTAAGTCTGCTAATGATTTTAGACCAAGCTGTTGATATGAGCAGTGTTACGCTATCCCTTGTTAATGTATATGGGTTGGTGCCTCTTTGAGGCGAGTGACGTGGCCTTGTTTCAGTAGCCACAGATTGGCTTTTAGAATCTCCAATCACGACCATTGGATGAGGTGCGAGGGTTGCTTCCACTATCCCCTACTTCGAGGTTACAAACTAACCATGGCCGTGATCCCTCCACGATGTACGTGGTAGCATGGATGGAGAACGTGGACTGAGAGGGAAGATGCCCATGCCTCTTGAGACCAAGATGTCAGACCTCCATAATGTGGCTTTTAGTTTGGCGTGCATACAGTGTGAGTCCTCCTTCTCTGTAAGCTCTCCACTGCTGCGAGCATGGTTAAGCGAGGCAACACAATCTTCAGTTCTCGGCCTCTCCAGCAGCATGATAGATGAGGAAGAAGGAACCCGAGAGAGGGACTGATGAAGGAAGCTTGGCGGGTGGAAAAGGAAGATGAGATGCAGAGGAGGCAATCCCCAATGTTAACAAAAACTGCTCTGCTGCCGCATCGAGGTGCACACGTTGGCGCTTCCATGGTAGACGCCATCGGGGACGACATGTTTCTATTTGGATCCACGAGGAGGAGCCGCAACAGCAGCAACTAGGAGATCAGCAGAGTGAACCCAGACACAGTAGAAACTCTTGGCTGTAGAAAGTAATGGCAAGGAGAAGGGGACGTGGTCGATCTGTCGCTGGCGTCTTAGTCTAATGGCAGTAGGGTCTCCGAGCCACAAGGAGGCGCCGACGGTTATCCAAGGCCGATGGCGAGAAGGAGATCATGGGTGATCTCTCCTCAGAGACTAGCAGGTGGTGGTGATGCAAAGCAGCAACAGACGATGCCCATGGTTGTGATGGATCCTCATAATGGTCCAAAGACCTTCCATGTCTATTCGTCGAGGAGGTAACGACGCTTGGTCTTTATCCGGGTTTGTCCTGCACGACAGCACCCAGAAATCTTGTCATGCTCATGCCGCACCCAGCAGAGCATGCGTTTGGTTAGAGCCAGACGAGGGACCATGAGGTTTCTGGAATCGCTTGCCGGAGTCATAACCGCGGCGGCGGCGGCGGCCAACACCGACGAGCTGGTGGAGGTCGAGCTCCACAGCATCATCCTAGGATGCGAGCAATGGGTGGAGTCCAGCCGGTGATGAGGCCTGTAGCGGTGTTGCGTCGTGCGGAGAAGAGAGCCCTTGTGTGTGGGACCTCTCTCGCTAGGGATGCCTCTCGCTGCGGCAGCCGTGAGAACGAGTCCTCTGGACTCCTACGCCTGTTGGAGAAGACGACAGAGAAGGCAAGTCAAGTCGGGTCCAGCCGCATGAACCGCCAGAGAACCAGGAAGCCAGAGCTGGAGCTGCGCAACCCAAATGGCCACGTGGCGACATGCAATTGGCCCGACAAGGTAAAAATCCCAAAAAAATGCTCAGTTCGTATATAATTCCTAGTAATTAGGTCGAGCATCAGAAAAATACAAATAAGGTACCAAAATGTTCAGAATAATGAGTAGAATAAAATAAAATGATAATATCAGACTTTTGGTGCACTAATTTTAGTAATAAGATGTAAGATGTGAAATGCTTAATTGATGGATAATAAATATCAAACGATGCCCTAAAATTTTGAGAAAATACCTGTGAATCATATTTTATGTTTATAATGCATATGAAGTCAGTTATAGTCATTTTGATGTACGAAATCATGTAATTTGATTAATATGGCTATTTAGGGCTAATAACCCAAAATAAAATGCAACAAATATGTACATGCCCAATAATGGATGAAAGTTACAGAGTAGCTGATATCAGTATATTGAACCTCAGTTTTAATTATGATATCATAATGATGAACAAAATCCATGTTATATGAAGATGAAAACATGTTATAAAACCCTAAGCTAGGTTAATGATGTAACCTAGGGTTAATATGTGCACAAAAAGGATATGGAACCTAATGTTCAGATGATGAACTTTGATAATGAGATGTAATCTGGAAAATGACATCAGTGAGATAATTATAAGACAAGAATACAAGTAATTGTGCACATATCCAAACGAGTAAGCAAACCCTAATATGAACACGATTAGGGTTAAGATGAGATATAATAGGATGAGAATCTGATGGTAGTATATGATCTTGTCTTAATCAGGTTTAACAAAGAAATAGATGACATGAGGATATGTGATTAGGATGTCTCTTTGGAAGGTACGCCATTACCTCTTACTTAGCTTATTATACAATATGATTGTGTTATATGAGTAGTAAAATACTTGCAATATGGTATTGAGTGAAATGATTGCTCTTGTATGATATGTTGCCTGATTTTCCGTACTTATGTCTATGAACACATGAAACATAATATATTTGTTCCATTATATGAAAGCACTATATCTATTTGGTAAGCATAGTGCAAGTGAGTGATCTATCTCTTTGGTAAGCAGATCACATGTACAATGATCTATCTCTTTGGTAAGCAGATCATGAGGCCTGGATGCATCTATCCCATTGGTAAGCAGATGCACAAGCATATAATGGAAAATGAGCTTAAAATATGTGTTCTATTTTGTTAATGAATATCTTTGTGCAAGTACACGCTTTTCTTAAATTTCTTTAATGCTGTCAAATATTAGTTTTATCTTATTGCCAAGATATGATGAGAGGTATATAAAAGACACGTAGGCGTACTCAGTACAATATTCTTGAAATATTGTGCTGACGTGTACCACATGTAATCTTTTGTTTAGGTTGTGGTTATGCTCTTGAAGATCCAGGATAGTTGATAGTTGTGTGGCGAGCTGATGTACAGGTGGACCTGTTGTCTTAAGATCCTGTTGTTTAGCTGTAGCACATGTATATGTTTAGTAGTTTGCTGTTCAATATGTAATATCAAATGTTGTAACAATTCATGTTGTAATTAATTATATGTTGAATGGTGAACATGTGTTGTGGTTTGTTTATTGTTCATGTATATGTGCTACTGATTGTTTCCTTCTGACTTCCTCTGATTTTCTTCTTCTTAGCCTAGTGTGTGGTGTTTAAATTGGGATTCTCACTGAGGTGAGGGTTTCAATTTGGACGTCACACATCAGATTAAGTTTTATGAAAATCCGGGGATGTCACAGGTGGTATCAGAGCATGAATAATAGCAAAGCCTGACATTTGCTCATTATGCAACTCAAAACTAAAGATCCTTGAACCTTAATAATCTTTAGGGTTAGATTAGTCATCTTTTAGAGACTAGATCTGACCTAGCCTCTAGGTTAGCACCTAGATGTCCGAGAACTAGGTCTAGACTGGTGCTTGTTAAGTAGCAAGTCCTCAGATGTCGTTCTTTCCTTGTAGTGCAGTGGTATGGGACATTGCACTATTTGGAAATGACGTGCATCAAGAGAAGAGAAACCCTAGACATATTGCGCATGTTTTCTAGAGTAGCTACACTAGTCTACCCCTTCTTCTCACTCTTTTCACAAGTTTTCATGACACTGTACTCTCTACTATGTGTGGGACACTCGTTTTCAGGATTTGGTTTTGGATTCCAACTGGATCGAACCGTGATAGTTTTCTCTGACGCATGTTTTATCGGAGAAAAACTATATAATATTTTATTATGTATATGTATTACAAAAATGTGTCCCCACACATGTACGAGTAGGAGGTGGTCATGCAATCTAAGTGAAAGTGAATGACATCAATCTAGAAGAGAGAATAGTTATAGATTAGATGTCTAGAGCCTTGTTAGAATATGAGATAGTTGGAATAGACGAAATAAGTTTTGATGTTATGATGTAAGTCTTATATAGATGATATAAGATGGGCTATGAGGATATATGTTTGTCTTTGAGGACTTACGTTTAGTTTTGAGGTTTTGAGATAAGTTTTGATGATGCAAGTATGCTTTCTTTTATGAGATAAGATATGTTAAGTTAAGACAGGTTGTGAGTCAGCATGAGCCTCATGCTCTTTTACAAAGGAGGACCTCTAGTGTTAGGACCAGTTTTGGGGTTAGCTCAAGAGAGAGAAAGACCCACACAGAGAAGGTCAGAGAACCTAGACTCCACGATATGAGATATATGAGATATGTGATATGATAAGTCCTAAACTAGACTACTCCTGAGTGATTGAGTTGAGTTGCTTTATGTATGATTCCTATAGCTTTGTTGAACCCTAGATGTCCTTGGGAATACCAAGCCCTAGAGATAGAGAGAGGCTGGCTATATATGTGCATATGTGAATAAGAATATGAGTGCCTGCCATCTGGGTGAGGGAGAGAGCCCAAGACCCTGGAGGAGGTAGTATGTTAGTTTCTGTGAAGCCTCATGCTCGGGTTGGTGGTTTCCCACCTAGGAATCTAGTGGTGTATATAAGAGAGTTTTGGGTAAGCATGTTTCATAGATAGAGATCTATGATGAGAATATCATAGCATGTTTTGGTTTGTGCTTTTGTCTAGTGCCAATGAGGTAATCCGAGAACCCTAGACTAGGAAGGAAGATAAAGTTTTTGTTATGAGATACTCATTGAGTTGAGTTGGCTCAGAGAGATTGAGCATGACATTACTCTCATGATAAGGGTTAGGACCTCTGTTGGACTAGATGAAGTTTGATATATGTTTAAATAGCAACTCACATAAGTTTGTTTAGCACAACCATGATAAAATATATGTAAAGATGTGATTGAATCTTGGGATGTGATATATAGATATGATATGATGGAAACCTAGAAATGATTTAATAGATAACAAAGTATAAATGGTTAACCATATACATGAATAATGATGATAATGTGAAAATTTTTTTTTTGGTTAATCTCGTGACGAAATCACCAATAAAGGTTATAGTTTATTATGAACAATGAAATGAGATCATATAGATGAAACATGTTATAATAGGTGTTAATCTTAGTGCTTAATAAAGATGAAAAATATATAGTTTGAGAGTTAGCACAACATAAAGCTGATGACACCTTGATATAATGATCTAACTTTAGTTAACTTCGTTGGAACATGATAGTATGATGTTGAATCTTAATGCATGATTTAAGATAAGGAAGCAAATCTAACATATGAGATATGTAATGACATAACCTAAGCTTCTAAACCCTTGTTTGAGCCTTCTATGGAGTGAAGTTTCACCCTTGATGCTTTTGAAACCTCCAAATAGTGCTTTGGATACATGGTTCTAGGTAACCTTTGCGGATAGGTTACACATAGAATAGTGCCTACTTGTGGATGAAGGCAAGATAAAGTTTTCCCTAGAAGTATGAATATGGTTTAATTTTGAGGACAAAATTTCTTTTAAGATGTATATGATGTGAAATACTGGATTTCTGGCTTAATCCCGAGGACATAATTTCTATTAAGTTGAGTAGGATGTGATGGAGCGAACTTTTGATATTCTTAGTTATACATATTATAGTGACAAAACGATAGTCTTAAAGTGAGTTTTTGTACCAAAATAGAATGGAATGTAGCCATGATGAGGATAAAACTATGGCTCGAATTTCATAAAGTTTTGAAATTCCTAGAAGGAGATAATGTGATATGAAATGGATGAAATAGTGTATGTGTTGGTGACTTTAGAGCTAAGTCTGCTAATGATTTTAGACCAAGTTGTTGATATGAGAAGTGTTACGCTATCCCTTGTTAATGTATATGGGTTGGTGCCTCTTTGAGGCGAGTGACGTGGCCTTGTTTCAGTAGCCACGTATTGGCTTTTAGAATCTGCAATCACGACCATTGGATGAGGTGCGAGGGTTGCTTCCACTATCCCCTACTTCGAGGTTACAAACTGACCATGGCCGTGATCCCTCCACGATGTATGTGGTATCATGGATGGAGAATGTGGACTGAGAGGTAAGGTGCCCACGCCTCTTGAGACCGAGATGTCGGACCTCCATAATGTGGATTTTGGTTTGGCGTGCATACAGTGTGAGTCCTCCTTCTCTGTAAGCTCTCCACTGCTGCGAGCATGGTTAAGCGAGGCAACGTAATCTTTAGTTCTCGGCCTCTCCAGCAGCATGATAGATGAGGAAGAAGGAACCCGAGAGAGGGACTGATGAAGGAAGCTTGGCAGGTGGAAAAGGAAGATGAGATGGAGAGGATGTGATCCCCAATGTTAACAGAAACTGCTCTACTGCCGCATCGAGGTACACACGTTGGCGATTCCATGGCAGACGCCGTCGAGGATGACATGTTTCTGTTTGGAGCCTCGAGGAGGAGCCACAACAGCAGCAACTAGGAGATCAGCAGAGTGAACCCAGACACAGTAGAAACTCTTGGCTGTAGAAAGTAATGGCAAGGAGAAGGGAACGTGGTCGATCTGTCGCTGGCATCTTAGTCTAATGGCAGTAGGGTCTCCGAGCCACAAGGAGAGGCGCCTGCGGTTATCCAAGGCCAATGGCGAGAAGGAGATCATGGGTGATCTCTCCTCGGAGACTAGCCGGTGGCGGTGATGCAAAGCAGCAACAACCGATGCCCATGGTTGTGATGGATCCTCATAATGGTCCAAAGACCTTCCATGTCTCTTCGTCGAGGAGGTAACAACGCTTGGTCTTTAGCCGGGTTTGTCCTACACGGTAGCACCCAGAAATTTGGTCATGCTCATGCCGCGCCCAGCAGAGCAGGCATTTGGTTAGAGCCAGACGAGGGACCATGAGGTTTCTGAAATTGCTTTCCGGAGTCAGAACCGCGGCGGCGGCAGCCAACGCCGACGAGCTGGTGGAGGTCGAGCTCCACATCATCATCCTAGGATGCGAGCAACGGGTGGAGTCTAGCCGGTGACGAGGCCTACAATGATGCTGCGTCGTGCAGAGAAGAGAGCCCTTGTGTGTGGGACCTCTCTCGCTAGGGATGCCTCTCGCTGCGGCAGCCGTGAGAACGAGTCCTCTGGACTCGTACGCCTGTTGGAGAAGACGAGAGAGAAGGCAAGTCAAGCCGGGTCCAGCCGCATGAACCGCTAGAGAACCAAGAAGCCAGAGCTGGAGCTGCGTAACCCAAATGGTCACGTGGCGACATGCAATTGGCCCGACAAGGTAAAAATCCCAAAAAAATGCTCAGTTCGTATATAATTCCTAGTAATTAGGTCGAGCATCATAAAAATACAAATAAGGTACCAAAATGTTCATAATAATGAGTAGAATAAAATAAAATGATAATATCAGACTTTTGGTGCACGAATTTTAGTAATAAGATGTAAGATGTGAAATTCTTAATTGATGGATAATAAATATCAAATGATGCCCTAAAATTTTTAGAAAATACCTATGAATCATATTTTATGTTTATAATGCATATGAAGTCAGTTATAGTCATTTTGATGTACGAAATCATGTAATTTGATTAATATGGCTATTTAGGGCTAATAACTCTAAATAAAATGCAACAAATATGTACATGCCCAATAATGGATGAAAGTTACAGAGTAGCTGATATCAGTATATTGAACCTCAGTTTTAATTATGATATCATAATGATGAACAAAATCCATGTTATATGAAGATGAAAACATGTTATAAAACCCTAAGCTAGGTTAATGATGTAACCTAGGGTTAATATGTGCACCAAAATGATATGGAACCTAATGTTCAGATGATGAACTTTGATAATAAGATGTAATCTGGAAAATGACATCAGTGAGATAATTATAAGACAAGAATACAAGTAATTGTGCACATATCCAAATGAGTAAGCAAACCCTAATATGAACACGATTAGGGTTAAGATGATATATAATAGGATGAGAATCTGATGGTAGTATATGATCTTGTCTTAATCAGGTTTAACAAAGAAATAGATGACATGAGGATATGTGATTAGGATGTCTCTTTGGAAGGTACGCCATTACCTCTTACTTGGCTTATTATACAATATGATTGTGTTATATGAGTAGTAAAATACTTGGCATATGGTATTGGATGAAATGATTGCTCTAGTATGATATGTTGCCTGATTTTCCGTACTTATGGCTATGAACACATGAAACATAATATATTTGTTCCATAATATGAAAGCACTATATCTCTTTGGTAAGCATAGTACAAGTGAGTGATCTATCTCTTTGGTAAGCAGATGACATGTACAATGATCTATCTCTTTGGTAAGCAGATCATGAGGCCTGGATGCATCTATCCCATTGGTAGGCAGATGCACAAGCATATAATGGAAAATGAGCTTAAAATATGTGTTCTCTTTTGTTAATGAATATCTTTGTGCAAGTACACACTTTTCTTATATTTCTTTAACGTTTCCAAGTATTAGTTTTATCTTATTGCCAAGATATGATGAGAGGTATATAAAAAACACGTAGGCGTACTCAGTACAATATTCTTGAAATATTGTGCTGACGTGTACCGCATGTAATCTTTTGTTTAGGTTGTGGTTATGATCTTGAAGATCCAGGATAGTTGATAGTTGTGTGGCGAGCTGATGTACAGGTGGACCTGTTGTCTTAAGATCCTGTTGTTTCGCTATAGCACATGTATATGTTTAGTAGTTTGCTGTTCAATATGTAATATCAAATGTTGTAACAATTCATGTTGTAATTATATGTTGAATGGTGAACATGTGTTGTGGTTTGTTTATTGTTCATGTATATGTGCTACTGATTGTTTCCTTCTGACTTCCTCTAATTTTCTTCTTCTTAGCCTAGTGTGTGGTGTTTAAATTGGGATTCTCGCTAAGGTGAGGGTTTCAATTTGTACATCACACATCAGATTAAGTTTTATGAAAATCCGGGGACGTCACATGTTCATTACTAGAAGATATTAGTTGGTTAGAGACATATTGATCTTTGGTTGAGTAAACGAGCCACCCACCACCAGTTCATCCTCATTCTTATCTATTTGCTAAATTCAAAGTCCTTCTCACCCTTCATTGTTTAGCATAAAAATGAAATAAAATGGTTAAAAAGAAAAAAAAATCATGCATGGTACATACAACAACATGTTACACTTTTTGTTTCAACTAGAAGCTGAGTTGGTACTTCTATCATGGAAAAAACAATATAGCCATCTCAAAAAAAAGTCAAATGAACATTTTGTATGGAGTCATAAAATTATACATCTATATCAAATTATCCCTAAAACATAGTACAAAGCAGACTATATAAAACAAGCCTTAAAACTTTAACGTTGCCCCCCCCCCCAAATATGATAGGAATGTACATAATCGCCGGAGGAAACCTTAAAAAAAGGAAAGACTTGCCATCAACTCACTCTAAGACAAGCTCACAATTTCTCCAAACGATGCTCACCCCAACCACCACTATAGTGGATTGTCAACATGATGGTAAGGATCATATGGGTACTAGAGGATGGCCTTCGAATTTGCTTCAATGTGAAGGAGGAAAGACATCATTCACCAAGGGGGAATGACATTGTTGGGAAAAGCAGGAAGGGGGTGAAGGAGTTAGGTTCTGTTTGATGAGTAGAGGGATGATTAGGAGAAGTGAAGTGGTGATGTCTCCAAACCCCAATATAAGGTGGGGGAAGTCAATGTGCCCTCTATTGTTGTTCTTTTGGATGAGGAGTGTCAGAGTGGAACTACATAATTATTCCCACATACACTTTAGACATGCATAGTTCAAATTGAGGTCCAAACCAAATCAAAAAATAATATTCAATCACGGGTTACGAAACTGCAAATAACGATCAAGGATTAGACCTTAGGAAGAATTTTAAAAGAGTTAGCATTGCTTCCTTGACTAGATAGCCCAAATCTTACCATGTTTCATTGTAGTGTTTATTCTCCAATAGTTGTTTCCTGATATCAAGTGGAGTACATTGATCTTAGTGTGGATTTAATTGGGCATTTTGTGATTGGGATGATGTGAATTTGAAAAATTGTAATAGACAATGCTCTTAAGGATGTTACTTAGTTTTATGGGTAAAAAGGAAGGAAGTGGAAGGGTGATTTAATGCCTCCTTGACCACGTTGAAGACAGGGAGAAGAATCTTAATACACCTGACTCTAAGATTATGAATACGTACAATCAAGGAATTGAGGTCACTGAATAGTGAGAAACAAAACCTAGTAAAGCTCACATCACTAGGAAATCAATCATAAACCATTTTAAATCAAATGTAACTTTTTCATTTTTCATGTTGAATAAAATATGCATATAATTTTTGAAATATATATTTAACTATATATATATATGTATATATATGTATATATATATGTATATATAACACATCATTTATAAGTATATCATATACATATAGTATCCATTAGTTAGATTAATCTAATACGAAATTAGTAATAAACACTTTAGTGGAATACCAACGTTCTAGGGTTTATAATTATGAGCTGAGTAGTTAAAATATTTAATATTAACATACAAGAAAAAATCAAGCAATTAAGTAAACATCATGAGAACAAAGTAACTTATTTGGTACATTTAAATTTGAATAGATTCACATTTTATGAACTTATCATCTGGAATTTTAGCTGCCGAAGTACAAGTCTGATTACAAGTAAATCAACAAATCATCTTAGAGCTAATCAGTCCACTACTATCATAAAAAACTCTAACTAAATATGTGCAAGGTTTCCACATTTAGTATCTACAACAACTATAAATCAATTTGAACTGGTGTCCTAGGTATTCTAAAAGGGTACCTACTCTAACAAGCAAGGTTCACTAATGTTGAACATCAAATCCAAAAAGTGCAAAAAAGCCTAGCCAGACAACAAAAAATGAGATAAATGTCTCCCTGTCCTACATGAGGTCCCACTCTCAAGACAAAAAATTAGTGAATTGATGAACATCACATACTACGGTAAGTTTTGACCAAATTTGTAGCAACCTTGAATTTCCTCACTCTTCTAGTTATGTACATCATTACTCATATGATGCTCCATTGTATTCAACCACCTCTTTCACCCTCGATTGGAGTAGTATAAGTGACATCATGTTCAATAAATGAATTACTTGCTTAAATGTCACTTTGTGCTAGACTGGCTAAAGTTTGAGTACATATTTAGATCTTTTTAACAGTAATTTTGAATATTGAGCACCTTCAACATCATAAAATTGTATCCAAAATTTTTACATAATTAGTAGAGGAAACTGGTGAATCAATGACAAAATATCCATGCAAATTGGAGTTACAATTTAGGATTTTTTTGTAATATTTATAAAGAAAGACAATTTCGAATTTGACTTAACCATGTCAGCAATTTGACCCAAGAAGGCTCGACCAACATGATTGCATAGATCTTTGGTCATGTATCATTGTTCCATGGTAGAGGAGTCATCTTCTATCTTGTTTCAGACAACATACAACTACCTTTACCCTTAATCAATCTCATCATTATACATCCCCTTGGGACAAATTGACACTATCATTTGCTTTACTTCTTTATTCCCTTCATTTCCCATATCTTCTCTTGTTTTTTGATACATGTTTCTTCTCTTTTTCTCCCTTCTCCTCCCACCACCAGCCATGGTGGCTCCTTCAGTCATCCTAGATCATGATCTTCCACATGCGACATCTCTGTTGGCCTAAATAAGTATTATCGAGGCTGTACACCACATTATTGAGGCTCCATATGGATTCTAGAAGCATCCTCACCTCCCTCTTTGGCGTTCTGCTACCATAGAGCAACGATATAATCTCTATATCATGTGTTTGGTCAATGATGGAGGGAGAGCAGGTCGAGTTGTGGCCTGACCACATGGCCCATCTACAATCCTTCCTCTCCCTTGACCCTTCCTTCGTGGGTGGGACCAGGTCAAAACCTCCTTCTAGAATACATGGCTTAAAGGATGGGCTGCACAACACTACCATGATATCATCATCCAAAGGCTGGGACTAGCCATGTTCAATCAATCCAAGAGGCTTTACTCCCATGTTTTTCCTAAGTTTCATGAATGAATTTGTAATAATTTGTAAAAGTCACTCATTTCACAAAATATAGTCTGCCAATATACCATTTTTGATAATTAATATGAATTTTACAAAAAAATACTTCTACAACCTAGATGTAATTCATTTTTCTATGATATTCTACAATTCTTACTATTGAAGTCTTTTTGATATGGTTTATGCTATTTAATGCATCAAATTTGCTCTTTTATGCCCCAAAACATGATGCATCCTAAGAGTAGTAATGTGAACAACTTTATGCATTAATATTCGAACTGTGTCCATATTTGTACCCTCAAATTATCTAATGTTTCTTAAATGACTTATTATGAACTCCTATTAAAAAGATCACTTCTTGAATGCTAAGTCTTGTTCAAGTGCACTCCAAATAACTTATTAAACCCTAATTTAGTAAAGTTTGATGTATGTTGTACCAATATTCGAACCTTTTCATGCTTGTGTCCTATTTTGACTTAACGAAAAGTGAACCATGAAATATGCCTTTGCGTGGACTTGTGATGCTAAATCTTGAACTTTGCTCAATTATTTTTCTAATAGTACTTGAATCTAGTTGATGACCTCAATATCAACAACCTTATAGGCATTATATCCCTAAATTCCTTATGGAACATTCTTGTTTACTTTTATGACTAAGTGACCTAATATGGATAAGAAATGTTGACTGTGATGCATGTTGATAAGTAGAGATCTAATATTATTCAAATCTCACCATAATATTTATTCATGTTATATAACTCTTTCAATTCAATATCTTGGTGATGTTTACGACACATAATTTAAGTAGATCCCATCTCTACTCTAATTATGAAAATCTTACATGATAAGGAATCAAAATTATAATGTTGATGCTTAAGTTTCCTAGCTTTCTCAAATCTTATGATTGATCCATTTAAGATCTTGTGATTGTAATATGAATCCCTCATATTAGTTCTTATGTATCACCCTAGGTTCTAGATGAACCCATGATGTATGTAACTTGATAATGAAGTTGCATGCTCTAGTTAAGATATTGAAATCAATATTGAAGAAGATGATCCCTACACTTAGGTGACACATCCAACCACCATGATAATGATTAATGGGACCATGTCTGACTGATGTTAATCCAATCCTACTTGTTTTTAATCTTAGGATCACTTTATAGCTTCATTGCCAATATTTAGACAAAATTTTTAAATAATGTTTTCTAAACTAAGTTGTTAATTATTTGCTCTGATCAAGATACTTTTTATCCCCCTATTGGCTAGACTAGTGGTATTGAATTTGTTTGTATGTATGTATCCTTAAAATTCTTGGTTTTATATACTTGTTTGAGATAGTTGTTCCCTTTGGTTAGCACTTCCACATTACTTGAAATATGTTAAACCAGCCTTAAAACATAATCATAGATGTCCATTACACAAACCTTGCACACCTGTCAGTAAGCTCTGGGTAAGCAAACAAGGCTGGACATCCCACTTGAATTGTCAAGAAAGGGAAGACCATTTTGAAATTAGGGTTAACTTTTAACATTAACTCATGTATTCCCTCACACTAAAACATGTGTCATAAGTAGGTTTGGCTTTAATGACCCTCAAGGAGCATTCCTATGGGAAGTTGGTCAATGGCCATGAGATTGTTGGTATAAGGGAAATTAACTTAAAACACGTTTGAATTTTAATAAAAAAGACTTTATTATTCATTCTTTCTTTCTTGTCATTATAGCAAGTTTTTCTAAGCATATATTTTCTCTTAGACCTATGATTTTACTTTTATACTATACTTAACATGATTATTATAATGTATACCCATTTTGGAATTTGAGGTTTTGGTACCTAATGAACATTACAATAATCTTTTATTATACTCTATTATAATAATGTACTACTTTTACTCTGTTGGAATGAACTAATGACATGAAAATGGAATTATAAGGATTGATATATGGGACTAAGATCTCACTGTCATGGATTAGTTGAGATTCTTTTGATATGCCATGTTGTTTCATACATTGGTTTTTATATATTGTTAGTTGTGGTTTTATTTGTACATATGTTAGGTGATCCATTATAGGGACGCACACTCAGTCCTGCACACCTATGGCTATCTAGACACTAGGAGTGATGATTTGAGTAATAAAGATATTGTGATAAATGGTATCAGAGAAATACTATGACCTCTATGCATGTTTAGTAATTTAATTACTCATATGAAAATATGGAAAATCAAAGTCCTAAATGGATAAGATGATGTGTCTAGCCTGGTGACTGCAAGGAGGCAGATACACCTCCTATCTTCCTTGCTATAGTGCATAAGGTATACTTTATATACCAACATGGACAAAGTGAATCCAAGGATGAATTATGGTTTTTTTTTGCAAATCTTAGAGAGTATTCTAGCATCTCATCTCAACCTCAAGCCATCTAATTAAGTGAAGAAAACTTAGCTTCCTAATGTGATAGTCTACTGACCAAATTTCTCACATGATATCACAATTTTGGTAGTCTATGTATGGGGAAAAATTGGAATGATTGGAAAATTTTGATTAAGATAATAATGATTCCATGATCCTACCTTAATTAAAAAATGCAATCATGATTAATGAAAGTGCTCTTGAAGTTAAGTGTTCACTTGTAATCCCTCAGATTATGTAAACTCAATTTTACCAAATCTTGACTATGTAGTTCGTATGTTTGAGGTAAAATAATAATAATTTTAATATGATGAAATGAGGAGGATTCATGACCTATCACTCATGGTTTATGAGGTCCCTCTTCTATTTAGTCAATGTTTCCCTATTAGGATCAAACCTCAAACATGACCAATCAACTTTTCCCCTATTTGATATGTACCATGATCATGCTTTGAAATGACTTTGCTTTTGTAATCTCAAAATCATGATCAAAGACTTATATAAAAGAGGAATTTTTCCTTTTTATTTCTATATCTCTTGGATGTGGATCTCAATCTTGTGCTATTATTCTCTAAAACTTGAAGTGCCCAATTTTGACTTTTCAATTTTCAAAATGTACCCTTAGTTTGATCATGAAAGGAAGGGAATGCAATTATGACCTTGACCTTGTGAAATCTTGAAACATGGTTTCCTTGTGATGATATTGATCTTTTATCTCATGATCTTATGAAATATATTTTAATAATTGACACTCTCACAATTTTTATATGATTGACGATTAATGACTTATGAGGAATAATCTACTAGGTTAGGGTGGTACTTGATCTATGAATCCCTTAACATAGGTCACATACCTATTATTATTGCCTCTACATTTTCACCATGTTACTTATTTAGAGTTTTGGAAAGGTAACCCGTCCCAAATGATTTTTATTTCTTCACTTAAGTCCCTAATACTACATATCTAGTATGATATTGAGACTCAACCTTGAATCTCCGTTTAATGATGATCTGGAAATTTGATTATGTCAATTTTATCTTGTTGTTAAAATTCCTAGAATTACTTAACGTATGCAACATTCGAGAAACATTCGGAGATATCAATATCATTTTCATTATCATGGTATTGGAGAATGATGAATGATCTTAATCTTATTTCATCAGTTTCAGTATCATGGAATATGAAATCCCAGTCTTGATTGAAGATTGACTTAAATTTGGGGACAAGATTCCTTTCGTGGTTTGGTGGATGTAACGACTTTGATTTTTCTCACTATTCTTAGTATGTACATCTTGACTCATAAGATTCTTCATAGTATTAGAAAACGTCACTCACCCTCAATTGAATACTATGAGTGACATTATGCGCAATTGATGAATTGGACTTGCTTAAATGCCACTTTGTGCTTAGTGAACTAAAGTCTGAGTGCATAATGAATTTTGGGCATGAATTTCGAATATTGGGTTCCACCAACATCATTACATTGGATTAAATTTTTTACATAATAAGTAGAGGAAACTTCTAACAAAATGGTGAAAGTTGAATACAAATAAGAGTAATGTTTAGGAGTTATGAATTTTACACAATTTAGAAAGAAATACAACTTCAATTTTGGCTCGACCTAGTCAAAAATCTAGACCAAGAACACTTCGACAATAGGATTGCATATATCCTTTTCCACAGATCGTGGATCAAATAGTAGATGAAACTGGGGGACAAATTTGTTGGTATGTTTGCCCAAAGAGACAATCATGTGATGATTGTAATAACATAACTTGTAAATGATTTGATTATTAATAAAGGCAATCTTACAATTTTATCTATTTATTTCATTTTGAGATAATGAAATAACATAATACATGTCTAGAGAATGATATTACTCAATGATGTATCTCTTCAGGTTGAGGACATGAACAATGAGATCATATAGATGTTAAGAGTACATGCATTCTTGTTATGTCCCTGATCGGTTGTTATTATGGAAGGTAAATAGACAACAATAACACATAAAATCAAAGTGTGAGTTGGTTGATGATAGAATATCACTAGTCATGATATGTCAATATCAAAGCAAGAACAAAGAAATATGTTAGGGAACAATGTATCAAATAGACGCACCATAAGAGTGATACATGGAAACCTTAACTAGGCAAGTTAGAATCACATTTTATAGTGATGGTAGTGTTTTTGGTTCTTAACTTGATATCACTCCACCCATCACATGCCATTTGGTATGCTTTGACAATATCAAATGAAATCTTGAAACATGGGTTGTTATAAAGGTGATGATTGGGTGACTGTGACACATGGGGACTGAATGTGAGTGACAGAGATGGGATTTTTCCCTCCTATGGGAGTATGATATCCATGGTGACTTGAGTTAGCAAGACTGAGAAATACATGGCCATGTACATGTGAGTTAATATATGATATTGAGCTTACAGGTATCTCATACAGTCTACTATAACAAGAAACATAGATTGAATGTTTAAGAGGATGACAAATCCATGCCTTGAGTTGAATCTAGATATTAGAGAAAAAGGAATTATACAAACACTATAACACCATAAATAGATTGTAGGTTGAAGTTGTTCTCCAACTTTCTATTTACCTGTGTAGCAATGATGTGTGACTAGGCACCACTCCTTGCTTGTAATCTCATAAGCTGTTATGGACATTCACTACCAATGTAATATGGGACCTATAGGGTCACACACATAGGAACTCATCTAGAAGAGGAGTTCCATCTTGAATGATGATTGAATTGATTACTAAAATGTTTAGGTACTCAACTCACACAAAAAATCAGTTGACTGGACTGCCAAATGAGCAGTTCAAGTGTTGAGATAGTAGTTTGGAGTGTCAGGCTGATTGTATTGTATATTGGCTGGAATTCAGCCTGACTTGACTACGAGACATGCATATCGCTTATGTGAGATTTTCATTTCATGTGGTGCGAGACGCCCATCTCGTCTGCACCAAATGACCATTTTGGGGGTGCAATTTGATTGCATCAAGGATTGGTGTTGACATCATGTTATGCATCTATAAGAATTGAATTTTCCAAATATGTACATGATTGTGAAATTGCAAAATGAGTGTCTCATAGTGTGAGACAAAGTCTCACGTGTCTGACAAATGTATGGTCATGACAGACGACCCTTTGGGCTGGCACATGTTGCAAAGTTTCTACAATTGTTGTGAAAAATTGAGATCTTCTGGTCCCTTTCACTCTTGCATAGATTGGGAACCCTGACCCTGGCCTCTACTACAAATAGAGGGGTATTGGAGGATTCCCAGACCACAACATAGAAAATTGAGAATCAGTTTCTCTGACAATTTTTGTCCTCTCTAGTTGTGGTGACCAAGAGATCCCAAGTAAGACCTACCTGACTAGGGAGGGATACCTAGGGGAGAGAAACAACTGAGGATCATTTTTGTGGAGAGTAGGTTGGTGACTAGTACACCAACGGGAGGGAAAACTTCTTATTATCCATTCTAGCAAGATGACATGAGTTCGAGTTGGTCTGCATGGACTTCTCTAGAGGCGAGGTGGCCTTTGCCCATCACTAAGGAGGACAATGTCAGCCAGTAGTCTGTGACGTGAGGAGTTGTTGTAGATGACAACGTTTGAGTCTATTTTCCATGGAGGAGTAGTTAGACGAGTCCATGTACAACCAAGAACTACACATACACTGTCCAAAAGAGAGTGCACATCTATATCGACGAATATTGTCTTTGGACTTGCTCCAGGATCAGGTATATCTTTGTAAAACCATCCTTTCCACTGCATAGTTATTGTCACGATCCTTTGTTAATGAGAAATATGTTAGTAAATTTTTTTGTTTCCACTACCTATTCGATGCCATATTTTCCTACAGTGGTATCAGAGCCACACCAATTAATTGTACTTTGGGATAATCGATATGATCGGATTTTGGTTTTATCGAGTTGATATATTGCATGTGTACAAATATTTAAACTAGATGATGTGCACATCCGACTAATCACCACATAAGAACCCATACAAATATATATACATATATATATATGTATATAGTTAGGATAGAATACACTCAAGTGTACATATCACATGAATACACTCAAGTGTGTTTGCATATCAAGACTATTTTTTACAAAATATAAACCATTGATATTCACCATCATACTATAACTAGGATACATACAAATTTTGAGCCCATTTGGATGAGTGTAAGTCATTCATCCAAGGACAACAAAATCGACGTGCGAAACTAATTTGAAATACATAATTTTTGCGGTCTTTATAACATGATCTATAAATGTCCAATTGTGCTCAAATTTTGTGTATGAGCTATTCACAAGATGTTTAAGAAGATAAATGGATTAGATTTTTGAAAAAAATATTGCATATTAAAAACTACTTGAGTGTATTCTGCTCTGAATGCACTCCGAATATATATATATATATATATATATATATATATATATATATATATATATATATATATATATATATATATATTTGTGTGTGTGCATGTGTGTGTGTGTGCAATTTATATGTGTTGCCATGGAAGCAAGTTTTGATGGTGGACGTGTATCATGGTTATGGACAATAACCCATATTATCTGTCCATGGTTGTGTGGTTGGTTTATCCTATTTATCTTAGTCTGTGAACCGAGCATCTCTCTTGTCTTCCAAATGTAAAAGTATTATCATCTTATCCCTTTGCTCCCCTTGAATGTAACTCAAGGTTTCTCAATAATTATGTAAAAGTAGGATAGTTTACTTTCTTGGTTTGACTAAAAATAAAGATGCCAACTGACCGCACGGAGGAGCCGAGCCGACGACCGATGGTGGGGCCGAGGTGACAAGACGACTGTCTGGTGAGCCGACTAGGAACCTGAATGACCAGATGAGATGACTATTTAGAGGAACCAAACGATCAACTATAGGATGGCCAACTGCTCATTTGGAGGAGCCAAACGACTGGCTAGAGGAGACCAACCGATCGGCTAAGAGGCGAGTTGACCAGTTTAAGGTTTGAACTAGTAAACTTGGATTGACAAGCACAAAGCTTCATGAACAATAGGTTTCTACATCTGATGTTAACCTAGATTGGGGTAATTCCTGGTGGCTCCGAGGAATTACATTAGGCTGGTCAACTATCACTTTCATTTATTGCATGTTTTCATTGTGGGATATAGCATGTATATGATACATACTATATATGTATTTATACAAACTCCCTCAATAAAAATATTAATTTTTATATTCTTTCCATAAGAAACACACATGAAAAGTTTGATCGACTAAGCGTGAACATGCCCTAGCGTGGTGCATCAACTATCTCATGGAAGTGTGATGGTAGATAAGTGGGTATGCCCTAGCAGGGTGCATAGTCTATCGTGTTGGCTTATGGGTCAGGCTTAATTAGGTGATCTTAATTGGATTAAGCACGTAGGAACATAAACATGATCAATGACAAAGAGTTGTGCATATCATCTATCAAGGGTTTCATGTGATGCAACTAGAAAAATTTTGCTACCTGAAAGAATCAAGTTGTGGTGACAACCCTAGTTGGCTCATGATTTTAATGAAATTAGGAACTTGTCCCACTAGAATATTGTACGCTACAATATTCCAAATTGATATTGAGGTCTATCAAGAGAAATAGTTAAATAAAGACTTAATTAATAATGACTTTTCAAATCAAATAAAATCAAAAAGGTTTTTGACAAATGCAAATTTTCTCTGGTAGAATAAAATGAAAACACTCAATCATCATGATAGGACAAACTAAACAAGATTTATTTCCATAATGATTTAGGACATTGATAAGTTTTCTGCATGTTCCTCAAACACCAGTGCCAATATCCAAGGCTTGTGAAAGAACCAAAGCAAAGGGAAAACAATGGGAGAGGCTACAGTAGAAGAACATCGACGTCTCCAATGCGTTTTGTGGAGCTTTCCATGACCTATGACCCCATGGTTCATCGGTATAGAAGACCACTACAAGGGGTGAGCTCTAGCAGCTCCCACCACAAATCGGCAATGAGGTCAGGCTCGGGAAGGTTCATAGGAGCTTTTGGAAGCCTCAGACCTGTACGAGGTCCAGCAGGGGCGGTTGGCCTCTTTGTCCCCCCACAGTCCCAAAGCCAGGTGGCGTCACACCAGTGGAGAACGAGATCCACGACCGACGACCACGAGGCGAGTAGCTATGGGTACCTGAGAGAGGTAGACAAAGCTGATGGAGGCCTTCAGAGCTGACGAGGAGCACTCGATTGTGGATGATTTCTCACCGGAGGTCCCCTGTATGGCGGCACTCGCATATAATAGAGTCCCACGGACTCCCTGACCGCATGAGGAAGAGAAGAGGGGGGTGAACCCCGATATAGTCACCCAAAACCAACCCGGAACTAACCGACCACAGCAAGTGAGGAGCAGTGCAACCGTAGTGGCCACATGGCGTGAAGAGATTGGCCCAATGAAGGTAAATACCTCAATAATGCCTAGATCTTGTATAGGTCATAGTAAATAGCACGATTATCAAAAAAATACAAGGTACCAAAATCCTCAGAAAAATGTGTATAATAATATGAAACCATCATATCAGCCTTTTTATGCTTAAATCATAGTGATATCATGTAAGGTGTGTAATGATTGTTTAATGGATAATAAATATCAAACGATGATATAAAATTATGAGAAAATGTCAGTAAATGTATAATCATGTCTATAATCCATATAAGGTCAATGATTATGATTTTAATGCTTGAAATCATATAATTTGCTTCATATAGCTAATTAGGGTTGTTAACCCTAAGTTAAATGCAATAAATACATACATGCTCAATAAATGATAGAAATTACCGAGTAAGCTCATATCAGTATATGCAACCTCAGTTTTTATTATGTGATCAGTTTTATACACAAAATCCATGTTATGTGAAGTAGACACCTAATACATGATTTAAAACCCTAATTTAGGTTAATGATGTAACCTAAGGTTAATATGTGCACAAAAAGGATATGGAACCTAATGTTCAAATAATGAACCATAATCTAGAAAATGACAACAGTAAGATAATTCTAAGACAAGAATGCAAGTAATAATGCACATATCCTAATGAACTAAGTGAAACCCTAATATGAACACGATTAGGGTTAAGATGAGATGTAAGATGATGAGAACCTAATGGTGATATGTGGTCTTGTCTTAATCAGGGATTGATCAGGATATAGTAGATATCAGGAATGTGGTATAGATTGGAATATCTCTTTGGAAGGTACACCATTACCTCTTACTTGGCTTATTATACAATATGCTTGTGGTATATGTGTAGTAAAATACTTGGCATATGATATTGGATGAAATGATTGTTTTTGTATGATGTTTAGCTTTATTTTCCGTACTTATGGCTATGAATACATGAAACATAAGATATCATATCCATTATATGATAGCACTATATCTCTTTGGTAGAATAGTGCATTGATGAAAGTACTAAATCTCTTTGGAAGAATAGTACATGTGAGCACTAAATCTCTTTGGCAGAATAGTGCATTTATAAAAGTACCAAATCTCTTTGACAGAATAGTACATGTCAGCACTAAATCTCTTTGGTAGAATAGTGCATGTGGATGATCAACTTTACATATAATGAAAATGTGCTTAAAATATGTGCTCTCTTTTGTTAATGAACATCTTTGTGCAAGTATATGTTTTTTCTTATATTTATTTATAACTACCAAGTATTAGCTTTATCTTATTTCTAAGATATGATAAGGGGTATATAAAATACACATAGGCGTACTCAGTACCACATGCAATCTTTTGTTTAGTTTTTGATTATGCTCTTGAAGATCCAGGATAGTTGAGAGTTGTATGGCGAGCTGATGTACAGGTGGACTTATTGTCTTAAGATCATGTAGTTTAGTGGTAGTACATGTATATGTAAAAGTTTGTTGTTCAATATGTAATATAAAATGTTGTAACAATTCATGTTGTAATTATAAGTTGAATGGTGAACATATGTTGTATGGTTTGTTAATTGTTCATGTGCATGTGCTACTATTGTTTCCTTTTGACTCCCTTGATTTTCTCTTTCTTAGCCTAGTGTGTGATGTTTAAATTGGGATTCTCACTGAGGTGAGGGTTTCAATTTGGACATCACACATTAGATTAAGTTTTAGAAAATCTGGGGACGATACATTCCTCTAGGCTAAAAATCCTCTATCTCCATGTAATATTATTCCATAAGGGATGGACACACATACAAAGTAACTACTACAAGGAGTAGGACTACAATGGCTATATACTCCAACTAATAGTGGGTTCTACCAGAATCTCTAGTTATTGTTGGATACCCCTACTATTTAAATAGTACCACTAGGATCTCTTATTATTATTGATTACTCTGCTATTAAATTGAAGTACCACCATTACTCGGTAGGTTAGTGTTGGATACTCAATATTCGGGCTACTTCTTCAAATATATGATAGTCCATAGCTTATTTCACCCATCCCGTTGCATACCTGTAGGGAGGGTTCTCCATTTTTCATGACATCTAATACTTGTATATTTTTTGAGTATATCTTTCTATTAGACCGATCTCTTTTCCTTTTGTATTTATTTACTTGGAAAACTAAACTATATTTATTGATAATACTGAACTAAATTCTTAACATACTAATTACCCTTCTCTCACAGTTTCTCATTGCTTAAAAGAATAATATACTGATCAACCTTATTTTAGCATTCATCATTTCTCATTCACAAATAAATTTCGTCATATTTTCAAATAGATATTATGTCTACTAATACAATCATTCTCATTCAACTTTTCACATGTTTATGCATAGTAGCAATAAAATCCACTAACTAAGGAAAAACCATTTCTATTTACTTACGGTAGCATATCAAATCATTAATTTTTTTATAATGATTCGAGCTCAAGATTTTACATCACACAAATTAAACTGACTATGCATATAAAATAATATTTAGCTAGAAACCTAAAGCATCACAAGAATCATCTCAATCAGCCATTTACTGCTAATTTGGACATTTATACTTTTAGAAGCATACTAGAGTAGGTTTCCATCAATTTATTAAGGGACACCCCAACAATATGATCCTTAGTTTCTTACAAAGAGGTCTCAGGTACAAGCCTCGATGATATGTGAATGAAATATCCATTTTTTTCTTAAAAAGTGTTGGTTTCCATCTGTGGGGGAAATACACGCACAAAATATAGCAACAGAAACCAATTCTTTATCCATCTGTATTCCCATACCAGCAAGATTGCACCAATTACTATGAAATAGGATGGTTTAATGAGTTATACCTGGTCCTGGATCAAGTCTAGTGAAAAAAGTCTCTTCAATGCAAATATTGTCTAGTTTCTCTTGGACAGTGGTTGTGTAGCTGCTGGTCTTCACCACAGAAAGTGAACATGACAACTTTTGCAACGACTCATGTGGTCTTGCCACAAACTGGAGACTGAATTTTCTCTCCTAGTAGCAACCAAAGGTCTCCTACCTCTAGAGTAGTCCACAGGGACCAACTAGAACTCCTGTCTTTCAATTAGAATAGATAGGAAGGAGTTGTTCCTCCCGTTGGTGTACTAATCACCAACATGCTCTCCCATAAAGGATTCTTAGTTGTTCTCTCCCGACGCTATCCCTCCCTAGTCAGGTAGGTCTTTCTTGGGCTCTCTCAGTTACCACAACCATAGAATACAATAATTGTTAGAGAAACTGATTCTCAGTTGTTTTGTTGTGCTCTGGAAAGCCCCCAATACCCCTCTATTTATAGGCAGGGTTCGGGCCAGGGTTCCCAGTCAGTTTGGGATTTATGCAGGAGTGGAAGGGACCAGAAGATCTTAAAATTTTGCAACCTATGAGTCATGAGACGATTGTCTGGTCACATGAGACGGTCATCTCACACTGAGATACAATCATTTCATAGTTTTCAAAATGCATACAAAATTGGCAATTCGATTCCAATCAATGTTAAACATTAATTCCTTGCACCACATGTATTATGAAATTGAAACGAGTTTCGAAAACTTCCACAACATTTGTTTGGCCCCAATAGAGCCATCTTGCTTACCCAAATGGCTGTATGGTGAGTTGAGTTGAGCCGATCAGTTCATTAAAATGGACTGTCAGTTCATGCCTGAATTTGGATAGTACTTAGCCAATTTGATTTCTGATTAGCCGGATAATCCAAATGGTTGTCTCAACACTTGAGACGCTCGTCTGGATGCCCAAAGTGCCTTCTCACCCTATGAGATGGTTGTTTGGTAGTTCAGTCAGCCAATCTATTGCGTGAATTGAATACCGAAACACTTTAATAATAATCTAATCATAATTCAAGATTAAAATCCTCTTCTAGATGAGTTCCTATGTGTGTGACCCTATAGGTCCCATATCAGGTTGACAATGAATGTCCATAACTTTCTTATGAAAACACAAGTAGAGAGCGGTGTCTAGTCACACATCGGTGCTACCCAGGTGAATGGAAAGTTGGAGAACAACTTCAACCTACAATCTTTTTAAGGTGTTGCAGTGATTATATAATTCCTTTATCTCTAATATCTAGGATGAACTCAAGGCATGAAATTGTCATCCTCTCAACATTCAATCCATCTTACTTGAACCAAGAGAAGACTCTTTGAGATAATGTGACCTCAATATTATATATTGATTGACATGTGCATGAGCATGTGTTTCTCAATCTTACCTATGAGGTGGCCAGGAAATCATACTCCAATAGGAGGGAAAAATCCCATCTCTATCACTCAAAGTCTATCCCCATGTGTCAAAGTCACCCAATCATCACCGTTATAACAACCCATATTTCAAGACTGCATTTGATGATGTCAAAGCACACCTAACGACATGTGATGAGTACATTGATTTCAGGTCTAAGAATCACAATCGTCACCTTCACTATGAGAGATGACTATGACAACCAATGATGGTTTCCATGTGCCACTCTCAAGATGAGTCTGTCGATACAATTTTCCCTACCATGTATCTGTGTGCTTCGTTTGATATTTCTATATCATGACTATTGAGATTATGTCATCAACCAACCTACACTTTAGTCTTATGTGTTACTAGTGTCTATCTACCTTCCATAGTAACACTGACTAGGGACATAATAAGAATTTACACAATCTTAACATTCATATGATCTCATCCTCCAATTCATGTACTTGAAGACATATGTCATTGAGTATTGTCATTCTTTAAAAATTCATAATATTTCCTCATTATCTCATAACCGAGTGAAACAAAATCAATTGGAAACTTGCCTTTATGAGTACTAATCAAATTCTTTATGGTTTATGCTATGTCAATAATCACATGATTGGCTCTCTGGGCATACCTTACCAACAGACTCCCACTTACACTTAGAGACAATCACCCATGAATCATATTCTTAGTGATCTAAACATGACCACCATGTTTCTACTATGCAAGTGCTTAATCCAGCAGGTTAGCAACACTTTGCTTATAGTTGGTATATTGCATGTTTCCTTATCCTCTCCCTGTGAATTGAAACTATGATAATATGGTATCGGATATTCCTTTCCTAACAAGTATCTCCATTATTGTCATAGTACTGTTTTGAGACATCAATTGTTGGAAAATCTATAAGTTCATCATAGGAACTTCTAGATCCATATAGTATCGCTCTTTGTTCATAACACAAGTATAATCAGTTTCTAATATAGAATAGTATTTATGGATATTAGTTTGGAACCTTTCCAACTAACAACATTTCTCTTTTAAATCAAAACATATTTTAATTTGCGATCACTTTTGTCATTATGAAAGCTTGCATCGATGTAACCCTTTACATCCAACTCTTCTTTTATTGCTATCTCTATCGACTAGCAATCTATTCTTAAGTAGATAAAAATTACTAATGGATGTTTTTAATGACATTCCAATAACCCTTATTGTATTTTAGTGTTATCTTGTCATGTCTAGTACATACACGATTATATGGGATAAGTACATTTATAGAAATCCGGATACACCCATTGCTACAACCTATGGAATCTTAATCATGTTATTTTACATTTTTCATAAGAATTGGAACATATGGTTCATGAGAGACTAATCCATATTCTCTTTCATTGAATCCTTATGTGCTCAAACTTCCATTGTGAAACATTTAAGAACTATATCTATAGATCTTGATTCTTGTCTCATAAGATGTTTCACTTCATCCTTCATTATTGAAGGGGTTTTCCATGCCAGACTTTAAGATTTTATTCCTCATCATATGTGGAATATTCATACATGCTCCTAGTAAATCTTTTGTAATCCCAAATTTCATCTTTTATCTTGATTTAAGTCAAACTCTTTGACTAATCTTGTCCAAATCAAAAGATCCCATCTCTGAGATGCTTGTTTTAATGCCATATTAAACTTTGTAGTTTATAGACGTTATCTATATTCTTGAAGTTATAAAACCTTTTAGGTTATGTTACGTACACATTCTATGATGTATTCCCTTTAGGAATGCAGTTTTATCTTTATATGCCAAATCTCTTAGTCTATTTTAACTACAACAACAAGCATGACAATTGGTAAAGGAATTTCTATCATGTTCAACAACTTGAACTGATTTAAAAAACTTATTCAACCAATTTGTCCTTTTATGTTGTCCATGTAGGTCTTTTCCACAAGACCTTATTGCACATTTTAGGTATTACCCCTTTAGGTGGCGCTATCAAGGTCCTTCCTGGTCATGGACCCCATAATGGCCTAGAGCCATTACTCATATTATTGTATTTAATATCTTCTAGTTGATTAGTTACCTCATCCTATTATGACCAACCTATATGAGACATTGGATTCACAATCCTCAACTTTAGATGTGTTCTACTAGAACCATTTTATTCTATGTTATATGGCAAACTTGAGGTTCCACAACAGCTTGTGATTCTTTTAGTTCCCATTGTACCTCTTTGTTGACATTGAACATTTCACGTTCTACTCTTACTCCCACTGATTCTTTAGGAACTCAGTTGTCCTATCAAAAGACACTTTTTTCATTGGATCGGGACTAATAGTAATATTCAAAAATTATGGTTTGTGGATAAAACTTCTTTAAGAAACTACTTTCTCAATGTAGGTTTCAATCCCTTAGACATATTGGGACATTCCCAAATCATTATATGTATGATGTCTTATAAACCACTCATACCTTACATCTTTTGGTGATAGCTTTATATTTTTGAGGATTTAAGAAGATTAGATTAGTTGATAATTATATCATGCCTCAACAAGGTATACTTCCTTCATTCTAATACATCATCATGGTCAGATTGACTTGTGATACATTAACACATTTCTTCTTGAAGGTTATTAAGGTATTGATGTAAAGCATTTCAACTTTTGATCCCATCAAAGTTTCTAAATCCTTTCATCAAGGTCATACTTCATATATAATCTTGGTGAACACTTCAAGTGATTTATGTTTCTATTATATTGAGTAAATATCATCATATTAATAGTAAAATAAGATGAAGTATAAATAAGCATTCATTCCATAAGATCTTCGTGCATCAAATGCATGAGGTCTAATGGAATGCTTATCCTCCCACTACATCTAGTGAAGGATGTCATGCCACATTTTGCATAAATAATGCTTTGCATGTTTCCTTAGGTTTGATAACCAACGGAATCTAGATTAACCTCAATATGTATTCTAGACATGCATTTCTAATATGTATGTCCAAAGTGACTATTGCTAATGAATGTCTTGAGTCATCAATTATAATCATTTGGTATTAACATTATAAACATTCATATCAAAGTATTTCGTACAAAGATCATTTGATGTTAGGCATTTCCATGCAAGATCATATCTTTTGAAATAGAAACATAAACAACCTTTTATTGATTTATCATCCTTGTCATACAAGATGCATAAAAGAAATGTTTCTAATGGCATAATAAAATTGTAGTTCAAATAACTCTATTACATGCCCATTGGGATAAGATAAATTCTAAATGTAGACTAAAGATTTTGCAACTCTTGCTGTACCTTGCCCGTCATTCTCCTTCCATGAAGGCCTTTACTGCTTGTCAGATCCTGCACATCAAGTATGTCAGATCTCTGTTTGGCATCACATACCAAATGAATAAGTAATAAAATTTATCTTTTAACATTTAGACCCGAAGTGTAGGCCTTAGTGCCTTCCTTCTTCTTCATTAGTTCCTCTAACCAGAGTGGGCAATTTCTTTTCAAATGTCTAGGCTGGTGACAACGGCCTCTTATTTTCTTCACACCTCCCTTTGCATTGAGATATGAAGACTTGGGCTACTAACTAGCTTTAGAACTCTCATTAGATTTGCCTTTGCCTTTAGACTTCCCCTTTGTCTTGCTGATCATCATCACAGACTTAAGCTTATCTTTCTTCATACGTCCCATAGTTGTTCTCAACATGCCCAACAACTTTGTCAATGTCTTGTCAAAGTTGTTCATGTTGTAGTTCATGACAAATTCACTATATGATTCAGGAAGAGACTATAGAATCACATTAGTGGCCAACTCTTTAGGCAAGGGGAATCCCAGTCTAGATAGGTTCCCCACATACCCAATGAGCTTGAGTACATGAGGACCTACTGGGTCACCTTCTGCCATGTTACATTTGAATAGTTTTTTGGAGGCATTATATCTCTCTTGTCTTCCCTATTCTTGGAATATGTTCTTGAGATGTGTGACCATCTCAATCACATCCATGTTCTCATGCTACCTCTACAACTCATAGTTCATGGAGAATAACATCAAACACTTGACATCCATCACGTATTCGATGTGCTTCTTGTAAGCATCCCTGTCAGCCCTTGGTGCATTTTGAGGTGGTTCCTCTAGTTCTGAGGTCTGTAGGAAATAGAGCTTGCACTCATGTGTGAGAATGATTCTCAAATTCTTGAATTGGTCATGGAAGTTGTTTCTAATTAGTTTTTCCTTCTCAAGAACCGATCATAGAGAAAAGTGATTGTTGTTCAATGCCATTTGATTCTACAAAAGAATTTACAATTTTTTCAAAAACTCATTTTTGATTTGATTTAAAATTTAGGTGATAATAATTAGGTCTAGAATTCATTATCGTTCTCATTATTTTGATCAAATTGACAACCCTAAAGCATCAATTGGAAAAATTTCTACGAACAATTTTTTTAATGAGCTAGGATCCATGTTTCATTAAATCATGAGTCAGATTTTATTGATTGCCCACAACTTGAGTATCTAGGTAGGCAAACTTGCCAATTGCATCATATGCAACTCTTTGATAGATGATATGCGCAACTCCTTGCCATGATCATCTGAATGCCTCTAGGCTTAGGCTCTCTAAGTCACCGGTTAAGCCTGTCCCAATAGCCAACATGATAGATATGCACCATGTTTTATGCAAATCAACATATATACTATCACACTTCCATGAGAAATGATGATGCACCATGCTTTGTGCAGATCTACGCTTGGTCAATCAAGCTATTCATGTGTGTTTCTAATGGAAGGCATCTTAGACTTAGTATATTTGTTTTAGGGATTTATATATATATCATATATATACATATATTGTATTCAATCGCCACATGTATAGTACATATCATATACATGCTATATTTCACAACATAAACATGCAATATAAAACTAAAGACAATGGTTATGACCATGTCTACTTGTAATTCCTTAGAGCCACAAGGAATTACTGCCATCTAGGACAATCATCACATCTCATGTATGAATCTGTTGTTGGTGTAGGTCTATGCTTACCAATCTGGGTAGATTGGTTCAACCCTTGAATCAGTCATCTCACCTCTTGGCCGGTCAATTGGTTATCTCAAACGGTTGTCTGGCCTCCATTCCAACTGATTTTTGGACTCCTTCTAAATGGTCAATTGGGTCAACCAGGAGGTCATCTAGTTCCATCATTCTATCCTCCATGGTTCTCCAGATGGTTGGCCTATCTCATGAACTAGTTGTCTCATCTAGAGATGATCATCTTCTTTTTTGTTGCAAGTAAAGAAACTATCCTATTGATATTAAATTGTTACATTGTAAAGAGAAACCTTGGGTTACATTCCAGGGGAGCAAAGGTAGGAAAGAATTAATTTTACATTTGGAAGAGGGAGGTAGAGGCTCGATACATAGACCGAGATAAATAGGAATAAAGCTAAACCATCCAACCACACACACATATAGGGTATTGGCCATAACCACACTACAATTCCATCATCAAAAATGCTTTTAAGGCGATGCGTGTAAATTGCATATATATATATATATATATATTAGTTTGGGACTACATATATATACATATACATATATATACATATACATATATATATATATATATATATATATATATATAAGTTTGGGACTATGTGGTCTTTTAATTGAATATGCATATGAGACAGTTTAAATACTCGCGTCGTATGAAATAAGTAAATGATTAAACAAAAAATCTGATCATATCGATTATTCTAAAACATAGTAAATTGAAGCGGCTCTAATACCAGTGTTGCAAAATATGGGCATAGAGCATAGAAGTAGAAACACAATTTTTATTTATCCTTGTTCCCATACCAACAAGATCACATCAACTACTATGAAATAGGAAGGATGATTTAACAAGTTATACCTGGTCCTGGAGCAAGTCTAGCGATAACAACTCGCTTCAATGTAACTATTTTCTAGTTTCTCTTGGACGGTGGTTGTGCAACTCCTAGTCTTCACCACAGACAACAAACATGACAACTTTTGTAGCGACTCCTATGGTCTAGCCATGGACTTCATACTAACTTTGTTCTCCAAGAAGCATCCAAAGGAATCCTACCTCTAGAGTGGTCAATAAGGACCAACTAGAACTCCTATATTTCAATTAGAATAGACCAAGGAGTTGTCCCTCCTCTTGGTGTACTAGTCACCAATGTACTCTCTCACAATAATGATTCTCAGTTGTTCTCTCTTGTCATGATCCCTCCCTATCATGTAGGACTTTCTTGGGCTCTCTCGGTTACCACAACCAAAAAGGAAAAAAATTCCATAGCAATTGATTCTCAATTGTGTTGTTGTGATTTAGAAATCCCCCATTACCCCTCTATTTATAAGCGGGGTTAGGACCAAGGTTCCCAGTCAGTTTGAGAATTGTGTAGGAGTTGAAGGGGACGGAAGATCTTGATTTTTTCAACCTCCAAGCCATAAGACGGTCATCTAGAAACCCAGAAGATCATCTGGTCATAAGATATGGTTGTCTCGTACTACAAGACAATCATTTTGCAGTTTCCAAATCGTATACAAAATTGGCAATTCGATTCCAATTAATGCTAAACATTAATTCCTTGCACCACAAGTATTGTGCAATCGAAACAAGTTCGGGAAACTTCCAGAACCTTCGTTCGGCCCCAAAAGAGCCATCTCACACATGCGAGATGCCTGTCTCGCTCACCGATGGCTGTCTAGTGAGCCGAGTTGAGTCAATCAGTTCATCAGAATGAACTGGTTGGTTCACGCCTCAGTTTGGGTAGTGCTTAGCTAAATTGATTTTTGATTAGCCCAATAATCCAAATGGTCATCTCAACACTTGATAGACTCGTATGGATGCCCAAACGACCATCTCATCCTATGAGATGATCATTTGTAGTTAGCCAATCTATTGTGTGAATTGAATACCTAAACACTTAAGTAGTCAATCCAATCATCATTCAAGATTAAACTCCTCTTCTAGATGAGTTCCTATGTGTGTGAGCCTATATGTCCCATATCACATTAGCAGTGAATGTCCATAACTAGCTTATGACATCATAAGCAGAGGGTGGTGCCTAGTCACACATCAGTGCTACCCAAGTGAATGGAAAGTTGGAGAACAACTTCAACCTACAATTTGTGTAAGGTGTTGCAGTGATTTTATAATTCCTTTGTCTTTGATATCCAGGATGAAATCGAGGCATGGAATCATTATCCTCTCAACGTTCAATCCATGTTACTTGAACCAAGAGTAGACTATCTAAAATAATGTCACCTCAATATCATATATTGATTCACATGTGCATGCTCATGTATTTCTCAGTCTCTCTTATCAAGTGTCCAGGATATCATACTCCAGCAGGTGGGACAAATCGCATCTCTATCACTCACAATCTATTACCGTATTTCAAACTCACCCAATCATCACCTTTATAACAACCCATGTTTCAAGACTGTGTTTGATGATTTCAATGTTGGTAAGGTATGCCCAGAGAGCCAATCATGTGATGATTGACATGTCATATACCATAAAAGATTTGATTAATACTAATAAAGGAAAGATTCTAATTCATTCTGCTTCACTAAGTTATGAGATAATGAGGAAATATTATGAAAGTCTAAAGAATAACAATACTCAATGACGTACGTCTTCAAGTATTATCCTTGAATAATGAGATCATATGAATGTTAAGAGTGTGTATAATCTAGTTATGTCCATAGTCAGTTGTTAATGTGGAAGGTTGATAGATGCCAATAACACATAAAACTATAGTGTGGGTTGGTTGATGACATAATCTCATTAGTCATGATATGGCACTATCAAACCTAGAACATAGATACATGATAGGGAATAGTATATCAGACAGACCCACCTTGAGAGTGACACATGAAAACCATCTTTGGTGGTCATAGTTAGCTCTCATAGTGACAATGGTGATTATGATTCTTAGATATGGAATCACTTCACTCGTCACATGTCGTTGGGCACACTTTGACATCATCAAACACAATCCTGAAACATGGGTTGTCATAAAGGTGATGATTGGGTGACTTTGACACATGGAGATGGATTGTGACTGATAGATAGGTGATTTATCCCTCCTACTTGAGTATGGTATCCTGGCCACCTGATAAGAGAGACTGAGAAATGCATGGGCATGCACATTTGAATCAATATATGAAAGTGAGGTCACCTTATCTCAGACAGTTATCTCTATGATCAAGGAACATGGATTGAACGTTGAAAGGATGATGCGTCCATACCTTGAGTTCACTCTAGATATCAATGACAAAGGAATTATACAATCACTACAACACCTTACACATATTTTAGGTTGAAGTTGTTCGAGAACTTTCCATTAACTTGGGTAGTATTGATGTGCGACTAGGCACCACTCTTTTTTTGTGTTGTCTTAAGTTAGTTATGGACATTCACTACCATTGTGAGATGGGATCTATAGGGTCAAACACATAGGAACTCATCTATAAGAGGAGTTTAATCTTGAATGATGATTGGATTGATTACTAAAGTGTTTAGGTATTCAACTCATTAAATAGATCGATAGATTGGCTGAATGAGCTACTAAATGACCACCTCAAGTGTTGAGAGATCCGTTTGGGCATGCCATACAAGTGTATCAAGTGTTGAGGTGGCCATTTGGATGGTCAGGCTGAATGGCCTTTGAATTAAAGAGTGATCTAATCGATTCAATCTGTTAAACCAACTGACTCGACTCAGAATCACCATACGGTCGTCTAGGTGAGCAAGATAGGTGTCTCACATGGGTGGGATGGCTCGATTGAGCCAAATGACGAATCTATGTATTTTCCAAACTTGTTTTGATTGCACAATACCTATGGTGCAAGGAATTAATATGTGATATTAATTGAAATCAAAATTTCCATATTTGTATGCAATTGGGAAATTGCCAAACAGTTGTTTGGAAGTGTGCGACGACTGTCTCTTATGACTAGACGACCTTCTGGGTCACCAGACAGCCATTTTGGTGGTTGTAGGTTGCAAAAATTCAAGATCTTCTGACCCCTTCTCCTCCTTCACAATTTTGTATAGACTCGGAACCCTGGCCCAAACCCCGCCTATAAATATAGGGGTACTGGGGGCTTCCCAGAGAACAACAACATAGACATCTGAGAATCAATTCCTCTGACAATTGGTGTCCTCTCTGGTTGTGTAACCGAGAGAGACCAAGCAAGTCCTACCTAACAAGAGAGGTAAAGCTATAGGAGAGAGAACAACTAAGGATCGTTGTTGTGGGAGATCAAGTTGGTGACTAGTACACCAACAGGAGGAAAAACTCCTTTCTATTTGTTGTAGTTGAATGATAAGAGTTCTAGTTGGTCCGTGTGGACTACTCTAGTGACAGGAGTCCTTTGAGTACTGCTAGGAGAGAAAAGTCATCCTACAGTCAATGGCGAGTCCACAGGATCACTGCAAATGTTATTCATGGTGAAGACCAGGAGCAACACAACCATTGTCCATGGGAAATTGGCTGACAATTGCATTGAAGTGAGTTTTTGTCACTGGACTTGCTCTAGGACCAGGTATAACTCATTAAACCATCCTTCCTATTTCATATTAGTTGACACAATCTTACTGGTATGGGGATACACTTAGATAACTTTATATTTCTGATGCTATACTCTACACCCGTATTTCCCCATTGTGGTATTAGAGCCAGTCAATTTACTATGTTTTAGGATAATCGATATTATTAGATTTTTGGTTTAATCATTTATTTATTGCATACGATTATTTAAACATTCTCATATGCGTATCCGATCAAAGACCACATAATCCCAAACTAATGCATATACATATATACATATATATACATATATATGTATAAATAAATAAATAAATAAATATATATATATATATATATGCAAGTTACACGAGTCACCCTAAAAGAGGTTTTGATGGTGGATGTGTAGTTTGGTTATGGCTAATACCCTATATGTATGTGTGGTTGAATTGTTTTGTTTTATTCCTATTTGTCTCGGTCAACATACCGAAGTGGTACCTCCTTATTCAAAAGTATAGTTAATTCTTTCCTACCTTTGATCCCCTCGAATGTAACTCTAGGTTTCTCTTTACTGTGCAATAGTTTAAGTAGCAATAGGATAGTTTAATTTCTTGTAATGACGACAAGGATGATCATCCCCAGATGAGACGACCAGTTCATGAGACGAGCCGACCTTATGGAGCACCATGGAGGATGAAATGATGGAACCAGATGACCACCTAGTTGACCCAGTTAACCATTTGGAAGGAATCCAAACATCAGTTGGACTGGAGGCCAGATGACCATCCCTCATAACCAACCAACCGGCCAAGAGGTGAGACAACCAATTCACGGGTTGAACCAATCTACCTAGTTAGGCTAGCACAGGTCTACACCAACAATAGGTTCATACATGTTATGTGATGGTTGACCTAGGTGGTAGTAATTCCATGTGGCTCTGAGGTATCACAAGTATACATGGCCATAACCATTGCCTTTTGTTTTATATTGCATGTTGTCATTGTGGGATATAGCATGTATATGATACGTACAATATATGTGGTGATTGGATACAATATATGTATATATATGATATATATATAAAATACCTCAAATCAAATATTAAGTCTAAGATGATTTCCAATAGAAATACACATGAAAAACTTATTTGACCAAGTGTAGGTTACACTAAAACAAGGCATGCCGTCTACCTCATGGAAGTGTGATGGTAATAATGTAGGTTCTGCTAAAGTAGGGTGCATTATTATCATATTGGCTAATTGGTCATATTTTATTGTCGACTTGGAGAGCCCAAGCCCAGAGGCATGCATATGATCGTGGAAAGGAGTTGTGCATATCGTCTATCCATGTGTTGCACATGATGCAATTGGCAAGTTTTCCTACCTAAATAGTCAAGTTGTGGGTGATCAACAAACGTTGACTCATGATTTGACTCATTAGAAAATTGATTTTCTGCTATTTTTTGAATTGACACTTGAAGGTTATCAATTTGAAAAAATAATGAGAATGATAATGAATTAAAGACCTAATTATTATCACCTAAATTTTAATCAAATTGAATCAAATCATTTTTGACAAAATTGCAAATTATTTTATAGAATCAAATGGTAACGGACAATAATCACTTTTCTCTATGATCGGTCCTTGAGAAGGACAAAAGAATTGGGAACAACTTCCATGATTGGTTCAGGACATTGAGAATCATTTTCACACAGGAGTGCAAGCTCTATGTCCTGGAAATGCAAGAACAAGAGGAACCACTTCCAGCTGCACCAAGGACTGACTGGGATGATTACAAGAAGCATACTGAAGACCCCATGGATGTCAAGTGTCTAATGCTATGCTCCATGTACTAAGAGTTGTATAGGGAGAATGAGAAGATGGATGTGATTATGATGGTAACACATCTCAAGAAAATGTTCCAAGATCAGACAATACAAGAGAGATATGATGTCTCCATGGCACTGTTCAAATGTAACATGGTAGAAGGAGATCCAGTAGGTCCTCATGTGATCAAGCTCATGTTGTATGTGGAGAACCTTGCTAGACCGGGATTCGCTTGGGTCAAGAGTTTTCCAATAACGTGATTCTATAGTCTTTGCCATAGTCATATAGTCAATTTGTCATGAACTACAACATGAACCGTTTTGACTAGTCATGGACAAAGTTGTTGGGCATGTTGAGAACAATTGAGGGATACATGAAGAAAGACACACCCAATTCTATGATGATGATCAACAAGAAAAAGGGGAAGTTGAAAGGAAAAGGCGAAGCTAAGTAGAGTTCTAAAGCTAGACAGAAGCCCAAGTCTTCAAATCTCAAGGCAAAGGGAGGTGTGAAGAAAGTAAGAGGCGGTTGTCACTAGCCTGTAAATTGGAAAAAGAAATTGCCCACTCTAGATAGAGGAACTAAAGAAGAAAGAAGGCACTGAGGCCTCCACTTTAGGTATAAATGTTATAAAATAAATTTGATTACTTCTTCAATTTGGTATGTGATACCAAACAAGAAATCTGACATACTGATGTGTAGGATCTGATAAGAAATAAAGGCCTTCATGGAGGGACAAAGAAGGACAAAGAGGAGCTATTGTTGTATAAGCTTTAGTCTAATTTTTAATTTATCTTATCCCAATGGGCGTGTAATAGATTTAGTAGAACTTCTATTTCATCATGCCATCAAATGGAAACATTCACTTAAAAACATCTTGTATGAAATGGATAATGATTCAAAAAAGTAACATATTAATGTTTCTGTGTGGCAATGCCCAAACATCTATATGGTCTTTGTATGAAAGATTCTGAAATGAATGGTTCTAATGTTAATATCAAAATATTATAATTTATAACTCAAGACTATCATTAACAATAGTCACTTTGGAGTTATATATAAGAAATGCATGTCTAGAATACATGTTTATGTTAATCAAGATTCCCATGGTTATCGAACCAAAGGAAACATGCAAAACCATATTAACACACAATATGACATAGCATCCTTCACTAGATGTAGTGGGAGGGTATTCTTTCCACTAGACCTCATGCATGAAGATCTTATGGGATGAATGCTATATACTTTTTTTCTAGTACTAGTAATATGATGATATGTACTCAGTAAAATAGAAACATAAATCTCTTAAAGTGTTCAAGGAGATTATAATTGAAGTATGACTTTGATTAAAGTATTAAGAGACTTTGATGAGATCAAATGTTGAAATACTTTACAATAATACCTTGACTACCTTCAAAGAAAGGACTACAATAATGTATCACAAGTCAAATCCATCTAAACATGATGATGTGTCAGAATGAAGGAATTACACCATGATGAGTCATGATATGATTATCAATTAATCTAATCTTCTTATTCACATAAATATAAATCTATCACTAAATAATGTAATGTATGATTGGTTTATTAGACATCATATATGATTTTATTAGACATCATATATGATTTTATTAGACATCATATATGATATGATTTGGGAATGTCCAATATGTGTAAAGAATTGAAACCTACATTGAGAAAGTAGTTTCTTGAAAAGGTCTATCCACAAATCATAATTGTTGAATATTACTCACAGTCCAATAACAAAGTGTTTTGTTGATAGGACAACTAAGTTCCTAAAGAATCAATGGGAGTAAAAGTAGAACTCAAAATGTTTGAGATAAACAAAGAGGTACAATGAGAACTAAGAGAATCACAAGATGTTGTGGAATATCAAGTTTGTTATGTAACACATAATAAAATAGTTCTAGTAGATCAAATCTGAGTTTGGAGGATTGTGAATCCAACGATTTAGATGGGTTGTCATAATAGGATGAGCCAACTAATCAACTAGAAGTTATTAAATACCTTAATCTAAGTAGAGGCTTAGGGCCATTATAGGATCCATGTAAGCTAATAAGGTAGGACCCTGAAAGGGCCACCTAAAGGGGTAATACCTAAAAGGGTGCAATAGGGTCTTGTGGTAAATACCTACATGGATAAGATAAAAGGACACATTGTTTGAATAAGTTTTTCAAATCAGTTCAATTTGTTGAACGTGATAGAAATTCCTTTACCAATTTTCGTCCTTGTTGTTGTAGTTAAAATAGACTAAGAGATTTGGCATATAAAGTTAAGACATGATTCCTTAAAAGGAATGCATCATAGGATGTGTACGTGACCCAACTTAAAAGATTTTACAACTTCAAGAATGCAATAAAGTCTACAAAAAACAAAATTCAATTAGAGATTCAAACAAGCATCTTAGAGATGGGATCTTTGGATTTTGACAAGATAGTTAAAGAGTTTGATTTGAATTTAGATAAAAGATGAAATATGTGATTACAAAAGATTTAGTGGGAGCATATATGAATATTCTGCATACGATGGGAATGACATCTCAATATTGTGAATATTGACATCTGCCATGCAAAACCCCTTTAGCCTTGAAGGATAGGGTGAGACATCTTATGAGATAAGGATCAAGACCTATGAGATTGTTCTTGAATGTTTCATAATGGAAGCTTTGAGTACATACAATAGCAATATTTTGAAAGAGTTCAACACAGAAGGATTCAATGAGAGAGAATCCAAATTGATCGCTCATGAACCATAATTCCAATTCTTATGAAGAATGGAAATGACACAATTAAGATGTTGTAGGCTGTAGCAATGGACCTATCACGAATGCTATAAATATATTATCCCAAAATAAATCATGTATGTATTGGACATGGCAAGATGATGGTAAATTCCAATAAGAGTTATTGGAATGTCATTAAAGACATCCATGAGTACTTGTGAAGTTCTTAAGGATAGATTTCTAGTCAATAAGGATAGAAATAAAAGGAAGAGTTGTATGTAAAGGGTTACGTCGATGCAAGCTTCCATAATGTCAAAGTGATCACAATAAAATATATTTGAAGGAGAAATGTTGTTAGTTGGAAGGATTCTGAACTAATATCCATTAATTATATTCTAACATAGAAGCTGAGTATACTTGTGTAATGAACACATAGTGACACTATATGGATCTAAAAGTTCATATGATGAACTTATGGATGTTCCAACCATTGATGACTCAATAGTGATACTATGACAACAATGGGGCTAAGTGTTAGGCAAGGAATATCAGATACCATTTACAGTGGTTTCATCTTAGAGAGAAGAAATAAGAAACATGCAATATATCGACTAAATAGCAAAGTGTTGTTAACCTGTTGGATTAAGAAATTATGCAGCAAAAGCATGACAAACATGTTTTGATCACTAGAATGATATTCATGGGTGATTGGCTCTAAGTGCAAGTGGGAGTCTGTTGGTAGGTATGCCCAAAGATGCAATCATTTGATGATTGACATGGAGTATACCATAAAGGATTTGATTAATACTAATAAATACAAGCTTCCAATTCATTCTATTTTACTCAGATGTAAGATAATGAGGAAATATTATGAATGTCTAAAGAATGACAATACACAATGACATATGTCTTCAAGTATTAGTCTTGAAGGATGAGATGATATGAATGTTAAGAATGTGTACATTCTTGTTATGTCCATAGTTGGTTCTTACTATGGAAGGTTGATAAACACCAGTAACACATAAGGCTATAATGTGGGTTGGTTGATGACATAATCTCGTTAGTCATTATATGATAATATCAAACCAAGCACATAGATACATGTTAGGGAACAATGTATCGGACAGACCCACCTTGAGAGTGACACATGGAAACCATCTTTGGTAGCCATAGTCAACTCTCATAGTGAAGGTGGTGATTATGATTCTTAGACCTAAAATCACTATACTCATCACATGCCTTTGGGTACACTTTGACATTATCAAACATAGTCTTAAAACATGGGTTGTCATAAAGGTGATGATTGGGTGACTTTGAAACATGGGGATAGAATGTGACTGATAGATAGGGGATTTGTCCCTCGTACTAGAGTATGGCATCCTGGCCACTTAATAAGCAAGACTGAGAAACACATGCACATGCACATGTGAATCAATATATGATATTAAGGTGACATTATCTCAGACAATCTACTCTTTGATCAAGGAACATGATTTGAATGTTGAGAGGATGATGAGTCCATGCCCTGAGTTCACTCTGGATATCAACGACAAAGGAATTATACAATCACTGCAACACCTTACACAGATTGTAGGTTGAAGTTGTTCTCCAACTTTCCATTCACTTGGGAAGCACTGATGTGCAAATAGGAAGCACTCCTTTCTTGTGATGCCATAAGTTAGTTATGATCATTCACTATCAATGTTATATGGGACCTATAGGGTCACATACATAGGTACTCATCTAGAAGAGGAGTTTAATATTGAATGATGATTGGATTGATTACTAAAGAGTTTTGGTATTCAATTCACACAACAAATCAATAGATTGGTTAAATAAGCTGCCAAATGACCATCTCAAGTGTTGAGACAGCCGTTTGGGCATCCCAGATGGGTGTATCAAGTGTTGAGATGGTCGTTTGGATAGTAAGGCTAATCAGAGTTTTAATTGGCTAAGTTCTACAAAAATTAAAGAGTGAACTGACCGGTTCAGTCTGTTGAACCAACTAGCTCAACTCAGGAACACCAGATGGCAGTCTAGGTGAGCAAGATGGGTGTCTCACATGGGTGAGATGGCTCAATTGGGCTGAACGATGGTTCTGGGTGTTTCCTAAACTTACTGGTGGTGCAAGGAATTAATGGGTGATATTAATTGGAACTAAAATTTCCAAATTCGTATGCATTTGAAAAACTACCAAATGGTCATTTGGCATTATGAGACGACCATCTCGTGTGACCAGACGACCGTATGGGTCACCAGATGGCCATTTTTATTTTCATAGGTTATGAAATTTCAAGATCTTCTGGTCCCTACAAGTCCCAAATACCGTATAGACCGGGAACCCTGGCCCAAACTCCGCCTATAAATAGAGGGGTACTGGGGGCTTCCCATAGAACAACAATACAAAAATTTGAGAATTAGTTCCTATGACAATTTTTTTCCTCTCTGGTTGTGATAACTGAGAGAGCCCAAGCAAGTCCTACCTGACAAGGGAGGGATATCTATGGGAGAGAACGAGTGAGGATCGTTGTTGTGGGAGAGAAAGTTGGTGACTAGTACGTCAATAGGAGAGACAACTCCTTCCTATATGTTCTCATTGAATGACAAGAGTTCTATTTGGTATGTGTGGACTACTCTAGAGGCAGGAGTCCTTTGGTTGTTGCTACGAGAGCAAAGTCATCCTGTAGTCCGTGGTGAGGCCACAGGAGCACTGTAGAAGCTGTTCATGTTCATTGTTTGTGGTGAAGACTAGGAGATGCACAACCACTGTCCAAGGGAAACTAGTTGATATTTGCATTGAAGTGAGTTGTTGTCACTGGACTTGCTCCAGGACCAAGTATAACTCATTAAACTATCCTTCCTATTTCATAGTAGTTGATGCAAATTTGCTGGTATGGAAATATGGATAAATAATTTTTTGTTTCTGCTGCTATACTCTGTGTCCATATTTCTCAATAGTCAGAGCGTATCTAATGACATGTGAAGAATGTAGTGATTTTAGGTCTAAGAATAACAATCACCACCTTTACTATGATATCTGACTATGACCACCAATGATGGTTTCCATGAGTCACTCTCAAGATGGGTTTGTCCAATACATTATTCCCTAACCTGTATCTATGTGCTTGGTTTGATATTGCCATATCATAACTAATGAGATTCTATCATCAACCAACCCACACTCTAGTCTATTGTGTTATTGATGTTTATCTACCTTTCACAATAATAACCGACTAGGGACATAATAAGAATTTACACACTCTTAACATTTGTATGATATCATCCTCCAAGTCATGTATTTGAATACATATGTCATTGAGTATTATTATTCTTTATAAATCACATACTTGAAGACCTACATCATTGTGTATTGTCATTCTTTAGACATTCATAATATTTCCTCATTATCTCATAACTGAGCAAAACATGATGAATTGGAAGCTTGCCTTTATGATTATTAATCAAATCCTTTATGGTTTATGCCATGTCAATCATCTGATGATTGGTTCTCTAGGCATACCTTACCAACACCATCACCAAGTACTTGGTTTTCACAAGATATATATTCTATAAATAAGAAACTCTAACTTATCAAAATATAAAATTTTATTTACCAAACATGTGTGATTAAATATACTAAACATATACACATGATAATATAAACATTTATCTAGTTTTCAACTGGATTGCAATTCAAACCCCCGAATACTTCAAAAATTTAGATTTCTAGAAGGATCTCTAATATTCCAAATACATGGGTTTCTATATTATTTCACAGATAAACATTTTCATATCATGATTGGAACATAGAATGAAATGTTCTACAAATTGAATTTAAAAACAATAACATTTCATTTACTTTCAATAATGGATAAATTGAGAATTTCAACTAGAATTATCTAATTAATTGTGACTGAATAAAATATTCTTTTACCCACTCACCAAAGGTATTAAGTACCTCAGAAACATGGCCCAGGAACTGATCTTTAATCCAAATCAAACGTTGAAAAATCAATCATTTTCTTCCTCCTTTCAACTCAAGAACCTTAGAAGTAGAGATTGGAAAGAAAGAGAAAAGATGATGATTTGATATCCTTATGATTCGAATCAGAGGAGGTATATAATTTATACATAGGAGAGAAGATTCACCATGGAAACTTATTTAAAGAAGGTTAACTTGCTTTATTTTAGCATGTTTTAGAAGATAGAATCCAAGATCCACATCTCTACTTCTTTCCCCTTTAACACCCCAACTTTCCCTATATCTCTAGAATTTCATTTATTTGGTATGAATCACAAAATATGAGATATACCAGGGTCTTAGGTTATTGATATATATCATTCGAGGTGTTTGGGTTCATTACAAATAGTCCTCATATTACATTTTATTTAAATTTTGTAAACAAATTCTGTCATAAAAGTTTACTAATACACTAATTATTTTACACCTTATAAAATGTTAAAAAATTCAAATATTTTTTGTCTAAAATAGTTTTTGACCTACACTAAAAATTTCATCTAATTCATACTTAAGAAAATAATAAAATTAAATACTATATTGATAGAATTTCAGTTTCAGTATGATTGATTGAGTATTTGCAGATAAAAAAAGCTTATAAATATGTCCACCAATGAACTATGCATTCTAAAAATTTTAATATATCATCAAATGAGAGTTATCTAATATAGATCTAATTTTTAGAAAAATTTGAGCTAAAAATAAAATAATGATCATCATTTGTCCAACTTTTATTTAATCAATGAGTTGCTTCTCACATTTTGGTTTAACATGCCATACAAATTCATTGCATGGTGCTTTAAGGGGCAAAAATTATTTTACATTAGGATTCTATAGAAATTATGGTGCTAATAAAATTATATTCTATTATGTCTCTGATAAAGGATCTTGCACATCTAGATTCTATATCAAACTCAAATTCAACGTCTAAAAAATTGGGCTTAGGATCTCAAAACCCTAAATTACCTACTAAGTAGTTGAAAGGTCATTACAATAAGCCCCCTTGCCAAATCTCTTTTGTATAAGGTCAAACCCATTTAAGTTCACCACATCTAACTCCACTTCCTGAAACTAAGCAAGCTCTTCTAGGAAGATACTTTAAATAATGCCAAGTTTCCCACTCAAAACTTCAGTGTTCTTTATGCCCTATTAGTGTATTCCTTATGTCTTTATTGAGATTTGTTCAATTTTATCCCAAGGATGTGAATTTGCTTACCAATTCTTATACTCATGGGTTGAAAAACTACTTCAGTCATATCTCATACAAATATATTGTTGCTTAAAATGTTTACCATACAACACCTTGTACATTGAAATATTACCTTTAGTATATTTTTTCTATGAAAACACTATCAAACATAATATGGATCCCAAATGAGTAAATATTACAATCCTTGGGACTCCAATATGTCTTATCCTGTCTAAATAATCCTCTCAATTGACCATTTATATTTGGGTGGAAAGTTATACTGAAGTATAACAACATATCATGACCTCATGGAGATTATACCAAAACCTATTGAGAAACGAATGTCCTCTACCATACATTATATAGATGGAATGTAAATACTATATTTTTCATTGAAATTCATGATATGAAATGAGACATGAAACATAAAGTACATTATTTGTACTTTGGATTCATAATAATATATTTACTTAAAATATAAACAAAAAATAAAGCATAATAATTCCAACAAGTGTTGACCTTGGAGCCTTAATTTTCTTGTTAAACCTAGATGGCCAATATTAGACATATCCCTCAATTACACACCAAGTTCATGCTATCCCAAAGGGTCCTAATAAGTGCATTTCAGACTATATTTTCATGCCTTAGTTCAGTCACTTATGAAGTTATTTGTCTTATTTTGTCATGATTTAGTGTATCTCTTCTTGTAATATATCTATTTATCTTTATGGACCAATCCTTACTATTTTATTTATAAATCAAGATAAATATATGATAAATAATTTAAGGGCCAATCCATGCAAAGGAGGCAAAATAACGAATAAAATTTATAAAATACCTAATTTTATCAATATACATTATGTATCTTAAAACACATTGTGTGGAGATTCAACAGCTTCATTGAGCCTCAACAACATAAGGCATGTCATTCTCCATCTCAATAAGTCACTTGACCGATTCGTGCAAGGAAACTAACATGCAAAATGCCATGTCTGACTCTAGAAACATCGTGTCTAGCTTAGTTAGGCATCAAATGACAATGTTTCTTCCACTATTAATTGTTATTCCTTGAGGGAATGTCTGATACATGCTAACACATCGTGTTAGACTTTTACAAGAAAATTTATGAATTTAAAGGATTGAAAATGCAAATTGTGAGAGTCATTCAATCTCCAAAATATTTTCCTTCCACTTTTGTCTCTTGTGAGTTGCCTTCTCACCCCTAAGATTGGAAAGTAAATAGATAACAAGGAACAGGAGAGAAAGAAGTGTGCAGAAGAAGTGTGAGAAGAAAGTAGGTGAAGTAGATAGACTTTCTCCATGATGTGATGACCTGACGATACAATCTCCTCCCTTATTTTGTTTTCTACTTATAAACATCTTATTTTTGTTATTTTTTCTATTGCTATTGTTATGTGTGGTAGAAATATGATATCCATCATTTTACATGTTCTCTTAACATTTTAATTTTGAATTCTTGTTCATGTTATCATATATCTAAGGTACTTGGGTGATTTGTCTTCCTATGCACTAACTACTATATGTATTAATAGAATTCCTCACTCATTCATTATTTTAGGTATTTCACATGACGGGTCAATAATATATCCATGTAATATGCTTAACATGAATTACAATATGTGGTGAAATACTATTAGTTATATTCTAGATTTTTGTTTTATGTCTCTCTAATTATTTCAATTTACTTATAGGAATTCAAGGTTAGGATTCCTTACATCCACTTTTTGACATGCTCATAAGAGATACAATTTTAGAGGAGGATAACTAAAGCTTTGATTGCATATTATATGGAAATGAGTATAATCTACTACATGATAGTCTCCCTATGTAAATAATGTAGGTTTATGTATGATTCTTATCCAAGGAACTTAGGGAAATGTATTACCTCAAGCTATATTGTTAGTTGGAAGGCATCAATTTAACAACCTAGGTGGTTCATAGGTGGAAGTCATAAATCATAATATCATGTGAGATATGGATAAATAGGGAATTCATGCTTTTGTGAATTTTCATATGCTAGCATGCTTAAATACAAAAATTATGTTATTGACCCTCTTTGTTGACCAACTTTTTTCTATATGTCTACCATCTTTAATCTTAGCATTAATTTATTAATGAAACAAACAATAAACCAACTGTCCATTGTGCCTAATTTCTCATTCAATATTGTTAAAATCAAATTATGAAATCTCATCGATTCCCTATGGATTCTGGCTCACGCTATACTACTTGTAATTTGTACTATTATAGGTTGAAAGGTGTTTCATTAGTTTTATAATTGTTCGCACACTTTGTACCACATCAATTTTTGGCTCCATTGCTATGCATTCAATTTCCATTAATTGATTTTGGAATTTTGTTTATTATTTTAGATTGGCAATTTTGTAAATATGTGCTCCCATTTAAATTTTGTTAATTTACTTTGGATTCTTTGTGCTAATAAATTTTCCTTTCATCATTTCATGGAAATATGTGGTGAGATTGAAGTCCACGTCATAAAATTTCTACATTTTATGATTTGAATTATAGATATTATAAATTGATCAATTGGGTGCCTATTTCAATATAAAGGCAAGTATCCATCACTTTATATGCACCAAATAAAGACATAGCACAACTCCAAGCCCAGCCACTACTGCCACCATGTGTAAAGGATGTGTGAGTCACCTTTATCTTACTCCTTTATAAAAGGAGAGAAAAATTAGATTAGGTATGTAGTTTAGTTTGTATCTTTGATTCCTTTCTATATGCATGTTCTTTACTTTTGACATGTTTTACTTCGTTCATTTACAATGAAATTGCTTTTTAAGTACAAATTATATTGTTATCAATTTACTTACATGGTCTTGACATCACAACAAAATGATTGTCTTTTTCATCTTAAAGAAAAATGACTTGTGAGAACTTTCAAAATTTGATTGTAGTATGAATTAAAAATTATTATTTTGTTCTCTACATGAACAAACATTATACTCCATATTCCCATCCATATTTTAATAGATGATATTTTGATATTCTATTTTGATGATGTTATTTATAAATAACTACATGCAACCAATATCTTGCATGATAATTAGTTTAAAAATAATTTGAAATTATAAATATGCAATCATCATCTCATTGTTTGATTGATGAGTTACAAGTACATCAAGAAATCTTATTGTAATTCATTCATGGCCAACATCAAAGTTTTCATAGTGCACAATTTTATAAAACTTAGTTCTGCAATGTGCAAATATCTCCCTTAAAAATGTGAATAAAAACCATTTATACTTAAAAGATGCTAAGAGTCCGAAATTAATTCCTCATGAGACTAATAATTAATGAGCATCCAATTCCATATTTCCAAGTGGATTTGAAATTCTTAGATGTATATCTCATATAGATAAGTCTCCATGATTAACTAGATGGCCTTTAGGGAAATCGGGGTGGCAGATAAGACAACAAAAACAAAAAATTTAAAGCCCAATTTTCCTAAACAGCAAGATCGCATCAACAACAATGTATCAAGGAAGGAAAGCTTGCAAGGTTATACCTGATCCTAGAGCAAGTCCATTGACATTACCCTTGCAATAGCATAGTGCTTCTTCTTCAAGTAGCAGCTCACTCCTTCTTCAACAGAAACACTCGAACAATCCTCTCCACTGGCCTCTTGGTTGATGGCGTCCTCCTAGTAGTAGACAATGGCCTCCCTCCTCGAGAGAAGTCCATGCAGGCCATTGGGAACTCCATGTTGTGCTACCACAGCCAACAGGAAGGAGTTGTCCCTTTGGAACATCAACCTACTAGAGTTGATACACTCTCCCAAAATTGTCTCTCCCTTGCTATCCCTCCCTTTACCAGGTAGGACTTGCTTGGACTCTCTATTGGTTACCACAAGCAGAGAGGACAATAATTGTCAGAGCAATTGTTATGTTCAGAGATGCTCCCAATACCCCTCTAGTTATAGGAAAGGCCACAATCAGGGTTCCCAATCTGTGCTGGAGTCGAAAGACTCAGATTCATGAATTTTCTAGAAACTTTGAGTGGAAAACTAGTTGGTTCGCACACCCAACTGGTCGGTTCATGCCGCGAACTGGCTGGTTCGTGTAGCTTCCTATTCTGATTTGCATTTGTATTCAATGCACAATTAATGCAAAACATGACGTCAACACCAATCCTTGATCCAATCGAATTGACCATTGAATTGGGCGGTTCATCCCATGAACTGGGTGGTTGGGACCAATGAACTGGTCTGTTCACTATGTAAATCGGTAATTTCACATCCTGTTCAGCCATTGATCAACCAATGTTGATTCCAATTGACCTGACAATCCAACCAGTTGGTTCAACACCTGAGTCGGTCGTTCAGAGTCCAGTAAGTCAATTTTAAACCTCAGTTGTTTAATTGAATATTTAAACATCTTTAGTAATTGATCTAAACACCATTCATGAATATACTCCTTTAATCCAAGTGTATCCAATGCATGTGACCCTATAGGTCCGAAATTTCATTGGTAGTGAATGTCCATAACCAACTTATGACATCAAAAGCAATGAGAAGTATCTAGAAAGACATCATTACTACCCAAGTAATTTAGAAAGTTGGAGAAAAACTTCAACCTACAATCCATGAGCAATGTTACTGTGATCATATAGTTCCTTTATTTCTGATATCCAGATTGAACTCGTGGCATGGAATCATCATCCTCTGAACGTTCAATTGATGTTCCTTAAACTAGAGCAGTCTATCTGACATGCGTGTGAGTTCACATATCACGTATTGAGTCACATGAGTATGTCCACACATTTCTCAACATCTCTTATAGAGGTCCTAGATATCAATCTCTTGTAGGAGGGACAAATCCAATATACATCATCCACACGCTATCCTCATGTGTCACAATGCACCCAAACACCACCTTTATGACAACTAATATTTAGGATCATGGTGGATGATGTCAAAGCACATGAATGACATGTGATGAATGTAGTGACTTCAGGTTTAAGAACCATAATCACCACTTATCACTGTGAGAGGTGATTCTGACTACCATTCCATGGTCCCCATGTATCACTATCATGGTAGGTCTGTCTGATACACTAGTCCCTAACATGTACCTATGTGCTTCACTTGATATCACACATCATGACTACTGAGACTTAGTCATCAGTTAAAGTGCTAGTCTTATGTATTAATATTCTCTATTTTTTCTCCACAGTAATATCCTACTAGGGACATAACACGAATGTATATACTCTTATCATACATGTGATCTCATCATTCAAGTCACGTACTTTAAGATATACATCATTGAGTAACATCATTCTTTAGACATCTACTATGTTTGTGTCATCATCTCAGGCTGAGACAAACATAATAGACATAATTACCTTTGTTATAATCAAATTAGGTATTTAATTCCTCATTCTAATCATCATATGATTGGCTCTCTAGTCATACATACCAATAGCCCTTACTCAGATAAATTAAATTTTGTGTTCTATGTTGAGTTTGTATTAATACTTCATCCTTTTTTGATAATTTCTAAACATTAACCAGTGATTTGGATATAGTCGTGCATAAATCTATTGATATTATTGTATTCATTACAAAAAACAATATTTGTTTTGTGATGGTTATCTTCATGTCTAAAATATGAACTTATTTCCTATCATATAATTGAAAAAGTTGAGTATTAAGCATAATGAATGCATCACTACTAATACATGTCCTGTTTATTGATTATTTATATACTCATTAGTATTTTTCTTGAGGAAAAACAATATGTCTAAGTGTGTAATGATTTAATTAAGTACATTTCATACTATTTTTGCATGCCTTGATTCATTCACTTACCAGTTGATTTGTCATGTTTTTCCATATCTTAGTGTGTATTTTCTTGTAGTCCATTTTCTCATCCATAGGGACTAATTCTTACTACTTTATGCAAAAATCAATATAAATACATAAGTAATACTTCAAGGACCAGTCCCTTACAATGACAGAGACAAATGATGATGAAAATGCACGATACTGCCCTACTTTACGTCTCAGCCATGGTCATATCAAAACACATTGTGTCATCCTTAAGGAGCATGACCGAGACTCAACGACATATGTTTCATTGTGTCTACATAAGACATGCCACACTCCATCTCAGGAAGTTGTTGGGTTGGTTTATGCAAAGAAACTGACACATGACACACCATGTTTGACCCAAGACATGTATTTTTGGGTGTAGTAAGATCCCAAATGATGATTGTTCCTCCCCAATTGATGATTCATTATGAAATGTTAGTGATACACTTTGTCTTTCCCTAAACATGTCATGTCAGACAAGTTTTGGTCAAAAACATACAAATTTAGATGATTACAACTACTATAGGGGAGAACCATTTCATCCCACAATATTTTCCTTGAAATTTTGGCTTTCTAGAGCATCCTTCTCACCTAGGAGATGGGAACTTAAATGTATAATAAGGATAGGAAGACCAAGAAGAATGAAGACAAATAAGAATAGAATAAATCAAGTGAAGAAGGTGGACTTTCTCCATGGAGTGACAACCTAACAGTGGAATCTCTACTCATATTTTGTTTCTCCTTTTAATTTTTTTATTCTTTTATTTATTCCATTTTTATGGTTTGTGTGTGGGTTAAACACCATATCCTTCATAATTTATCCACAATATTCAAGTTCAAAGGATAAATAGTTGTGTTTCTACATGACATATCTAGTTCTGAATTTATAATGCTTCACTTATCATTTGTCTAAATTATAAGAGTGATTTCTCTTCTAAAGCATGGATCGATATGCCTATTTTCAAAATTGGCCACCATATAAATTTTTAATTTCATTATATGTCAATAATATATACATATAAGTGACATATTTAATATGAAAGTGTAATGAACAACTGTTAGTTACGTTATGCATTTACTTCTTTATTTCCTAATTATTGGGCATTTCTTTTGGGAAAATATGACTAGGTTTCCTAACGTCAACTTATTAAAATACATGGGAAGATACCCCCTTTGTGGAGGAATTAGATCTTTAACTACCTATTATGTGGAAATGAGAATAAATAAATTTAGGTACCTAGGTGGTCTATAGGAGAAAATAATTCATCATAATGTCATGTGATATATGGAAAAAGAGAGTATTGACATATTTTATAATGTTCATTGCTTGACTGCTTAAACACAACAATTTTTTTAAACCTTTACTTTTTCCATTATCTACCATCCTTAATCTTAGGATTTTTTCTTGTAATCAAATAAAAAATTAACTACTTATATGTTTTACCCAATATATCATCTAATATTGTTTTGAAGTTCTCTAAAACCCCATTGATTCCTTGTTGATTTGACCAAATTATCTATACTATTTTTGATGAAATGGTGTTGCATTGGTTTCACTATTAAGAACACACTTTGTACTACAATAGATCCATTGCGCATGAGTTTAGGAGATTTCATAAATGTTGATACACATTACAATATTAAGTAAGTAAATGAATTAGGTCCTAAATACATGACTTATGCATATAAAATTCAAGGACATGAAGGAAAAAAGCTTGTGTTTGGAATTATCCTGAAATTTACATTAGGTTTCACTATATTCTCACTCAATAGGGTTTTTTGGTAAGTATCACTATTATAAATGAGGACACCTTACCAATGTAATGAAGAAGGATATGCATTGCTCAATGCTCTATATGTGTAAGAAGTCATATTTGTAGTATGTGCAGGGTTCTGTGGATGTGACAGGCACACCAAAAGCAATAAAGAACTAGAATTTACATTCCCACAAGTAGATCTCATCAAAATGATATGCATTGAACCAAGGTTGTGATATATATCTTATTACAAAGTAGATCTGACAGTGTTATCCAAAAAGAGTAGAAGATGTGATAATATTGATGACGTTCTCTAAGAGAAGTCACAAAAGTGTTTGTTTTTCTATATCACCCACACAAATGAGGGGAACCCGACATCACATTATAAGAGCTAGTAGAGAAGGAGATACATTCTCATTTACAATTTGCTATAATTTCAAAATCTCACCTTCTCTCTCTCTCTCTCCATGTGGGTAATGATGAGTACTCTAAAGGTGTAAGAAAAACCTAGGCTATCATGCCACTATATATAGGAGAGACATGACAACACAATTTCTATAACTAGGAAATAAAAAGAAACATGCCACCTTTTAGTATCCTACTTGCAAACATTTGGTTGGTCGACTAGCTTGGTCCATTCCATTATTGGGCTAGGTCAAGACTTACTAGATCTAATCGATCGATCCACATATTTGGTCCAATCGATCGATGGAGCCCATCGACCAATTGACTGATCTTGTCTAGTTGGTCGACTGGGCTAATGATGTGGTAGATTATAGAACAAAAAATTCTCCTAGGGAGAAATCTCTAAATTCTTATCTAAACTAATGTGCAATAATCACCACCTATAAGAGAATGGGTCTTGTCAGAGTATAACTTTAGGGTTGAACCTAAAGGACAACATTTTAAAGAACAATTTGGATTTCTAGCATAATTAAGGAAATTACTTAATAATGATATATATTTAAATTTTGATTGATTGAATAAATTAAAAAATAAGAAATGAAATTAAACTATGAAAGAAAATATTTTTAACACTAAGATAAAATTACCAAGTTTAACGACGGGTAATTATATCATTTCAATGACTACTAGTTACCTTGGACAGTTAGAAGATTGGACAATTATATCATGGCACATATGGAAAAAAAGGAATAAGACCATATTTCAGTCTAAAATCGTACAAGTTGGACATCCAATGAATGAGATTAGACATACTATTTGAGAGGTCCACAAATCCTTTACTGATCAAATGTCTCATGGGAGAGCAAGACATAACTCGAACAAACTGAAACATGGGTGCAAGGCATGGCGATCATCAATGTCGATGCAGTTGAGGATAGAAGGAGCAAGTGGTAGGCAGCCTGTGCAATTGCTAGATACCATATAGGTAAATGAATATGAGCATCCACAACACATCTCCAACGACTAGACACACTAATGCTCGATCTTCACATTATATTTGAGGGAGTTATACTTGAAACCAAAACAAGCTCACAAATAGATCCAATAATCTTAGATTCACAGGTAGCATGCAATATGCTAAAGCAAGAAAAGTGGAAGTGGGGAGCTTATGGAACTATTTTCTTTACAATTAAGGAGGTGGTTGAGAGAAGTACACAATGACATACTATACATAAACCAAGAAGATACAACAATTTGGTTTATAGACTAGACAAGCATATCTTGAAGCAGATGCTTTGTATGGGACATGTGACATACCGGTCACACCAAAGCGACATCACTAAAAACAAAATGTAGAATTATCAACTAAAACCCACATTACCAGAAATTAGGGTAAAGTAAAACCAATCACATGTTATCATCTCAAGCAAAAACATATACATCAAAGTCCACAAATTGTGCCATCTGTATTACATATCATGCCATAAAGGTATACACTTTGTTGTACAGTGGCCATCTTGCCATAACCTGAAACCTATTACAAGGATAACCTATCCACACATATATATACAAGCCCTACATATACAACCATGGCATACTTCCAAAAACCTCATATCATTATACAACATCTACAAAACACCCCAAGGACCTGAGAGTATAGGGACAATATATAGAACTCTAATACAAAACACTAGCAACATATCCAACCTTTAATGACTACTGATACCCTCGCTACTCTTCCTCAACTGCATGATCTATACTAAATCATGCACGACCACCTAAATGATGTGGAAACACACATGGTGAGACCAACATCCTAGCTAGAGATATAACTCTCTGCCAACAACTATTGTAAACACATATATATAGTAGGTTAAGCACTAAGAGCAGACTCAACTAAATGAATTATGAAAAACTAATAACACAAATTAAGTAGGTTAAGAAAATACAAGTGATTAGTAGAACATCATATACATTTAGAAGGAAAATGAAGAACATGTATAACCATTACTAACTAAACAATATAAGAAACAAAGAAAGGCATCAACCAAGGTGAGTCATATTTATCCCTAAGTAGATATAATGCATGTCTCTGTTACATATTTTATTATGTCCTGAGGATTTGAGTCGTACCACTCAAATCCAATTGAGCACTACTAAGTAAAAATCAGTTCCATACAAGATCTATGGAAGAGCCAAAATTCACAATCTCATATCCACTTCCAGGTTTGTATGAGAGACACCGCAAAGACATGACAGTCAACTACCACCAGTGGTATATAGTCAAGTTGAAAACACCTGGTCCACCTTGGTATAGGTCATGACGCTAGACACCAGGGTATGGAACCCTTCCACCAAGGTACAACTGCATTTGTTATCCAAAATCACATCACATAATATAGTCACCGAGACATGACCGCAACAGTTTTCAAAATAGTTGGGATCTAGATAACAAGGATATTCTTCAAGAACCTCGCATACTCAACAATATGCGCTCTGAGTTTCCTATGGGAAGACTCTTTTCACCACCCATTAAGTTCTAACACAGGAATGGATCTATGGCACATGGAAACTACATGATTAGGTTTTCACTTGAGTAGTTATGCCAATTGACTATCTTTTATAGTACATCAATCAAGTTACAATGTACAAAAATATAAATAGATTCTACAAGGATAAGGGTGGATTGGAATGTCAGAAGATATAAAACTTCTTAAGCATAGCTAATCACATCACCACATGATATGTCTCACTGCCATACACAAGGCTATTAACATTATCACATCACTAGGGGATATCACTTCAAAATAGGCACTAGACCATCACTAAGGTCATTAGACCATTCTCATAATTCCTGTAAGGGAGAATTATCATTATATCAGCATTCCTCATCAAGGCTCATAATCACCACATATGTGTCACACACATGAATCCACATTTAATCATTAGTCATGATGTGCATTCAACCTACAAAATAGGTTACAACAAGTAGAAAGAGGAATACTTCATTACATGCTAGTAACTTAAGAAAGATAAGCATTACATTATGTACTCAAGGATTAGGATTATGGTTTTTTAGCTAATTAGGGTTTCCATAACAAATCTTAACCTTATACCCTAAATGTCATCACTTCCCACATTCTTGGAATTCATTAGGTTAAACATTATAACCATAACCAAACGATCATTAAACCAGCAAAATGTAGCGACCATGTGAGTTAACATCACCTCTAGCAACTACTAGGCATCAATTGCCCTAGCGATGACTAGGGTTAGGGAAAACCATAGAGACCATCAAAAGACCCATACACACGTGTAGCAACCAAAACATGTAGAGACCATTCACATGTAGTGACCAAGCAAAGCTTAACCAAGTGTAGTGATTGTAAGAGAAATTATGTTTAGGGTTTGTTGCAATCAAACCATGATCATTTCGACCAAAACAAGAGAATCATCTCAAGAATAAAGACCAAATCAGATTAGGGTTAACGTTTGTCGCGACCAAACCACCCTAGTGACCAAAGGTCAGTAGATCATTGTGACCATTTAGGTCAACCTATGTAGCGACCATCATGGAACAAAAACCATAATGACCACATACTCTAAAACATGTGGTGTAACACCAAGAATCCAAAGCATCCAAGATGTAAACCTCACGAAGAAGAAGATCAAAACCCTAATATCCGATCTTTAACATAGAAGAAAACTAATCCATGAATCAAGGAAGAGGAAAAACATGTTCCATCACCAAGGTATCCAAATACCTCCATCATCAAGAAGGAAAACATAACATGATCATGATAAGAAATGAAACGTTCAACATCTACATGCAAAACCAACATCTCCAACAACACTAAGATTTCAGGTACAAGAATTAGTGTTAAGAGAAAGAGTTATTCTATGCAAAGATCACCACATAATCTAAACCATAAGTCAAGATATCAACACCAAGAATCTTAAATTCACATTTAAAGGATAAGATAACATGCATACAAGATTATGTGTAACAATAGAATAGGGGAAAGTTATATAAACTGCCTTGAGGTGAAGGTCAACTCTAAAAGCCAAGAAGCTCCAAGAGAGAGAAGAAATGCCAAGTTTGGATCAACTCCACAGACAAGAAAGATCACGTCAAGAGAAGAAGAGCAAACCAAGGTCAAAGGAAGCCAAAAGGAGAGAGAGTACAAACCCTAGACCGAAAAAGAAAGGGGAAAGAGGAAGTCTTCATCTCACTCAGGTACTACCGTGGAGAACCATGGATTTGACCTGTGTTAGAGAGAAGTTCCTCAAGAAAACCACCATGGAGAACCATTGTTCGGCCAAGAGAAGAAAGAGAGGGGTAGGGTTCAAGTAAAATATTTCAAGAAGGATAAACTACTTACCAAGAACAAAGACCACCAAAGTATGAAAATAGGAAGAAGCTCCAACCCTAGATCACCACATGCAAGGGGAAACAACCACCTTATTGAAGCTCGTCAATATATAATGATGTGATCAACTTTATACTTCATACGTTTTATATTTTTGGAGGTTGTAATCTACCCATGTTTTGTAAAATTCCTTTAGGGGTTGTATGTAACTTGATTGGTGTAGTTAAAAGATACCAAATTAGCATTAACTAATCAATTGAAACCCTAATCATGTAGTGCCCTATGCTATAGATCCATTCTAGTGTCAGAATTGTTGGATGGTGAAACATGTATCCCTCTTATGGAAACTCAAAATGTAGGAAGTTAACTATGCGAGGTGTAAGAGATTGTATGTCCTTAACATCCCGATCCTAAGATTTTGAGGATGGCCATGGTCATACCTCCACAGGAGAACGGTTGCAGTCGTATCTCAAGTATATGGTGAAATTGAAGACAACTGTGGTTGTACCTCATATGGTATGATTTTTATACCCTCGTTCACTAGTGTCGTGACATATATATCAAGGACATACTAGGTTGTTATGTAGCTGGACTTATATGTCACTGCGGTAGACTCATACTGATTGAGGGCGGATGAGATCATAGGATTCCAACTCTCTTAGATCTTGTGTCACTGATTTTGACTTAGCAGTGGTCAGTAGGAGTTGAGTGGCATACCTCATCTCCTTAGGGCTTAATAAAAGATGTAATACAACCATGTAGTATATCTATTTAAGGTTAAACATGCTTCACATTGGACGTTAACCTTGTCTTGTTTCTTATATTGTTTGGTTGTTGGACTTTGGTTGAAGAGGTGGCATCATGTGTTGATGATAGGGTTTTCATGGTTTGCATGGATGCTTGGGTTAATGGTAGGTGTTGACCATGTTTGTTAATCTTTAAAGTGTTGCAACTGAAATGCTTCTTGGTTGTGTTTTGTAGTGACCCATTTTCCTTGTCCCTTATCTTGGTTTAAATGCTTCGGTTTGTGTTGATGTGTTGTGACCCTTTTCTTTGGGTGTCGTGGGTAGAAATTTCTGCCATGATAACCTATGGCTTTGTTTCGGTCGAAAGGGTGTAGTGGACCAAGTGGTCACTACATGACCTTGGTTATAATGATCTTTGGTACATGCATATCTTGAGTTCTTGAACGGTCGAGGTTTCTAAGGGACAAGTGTCCTTAGAGGTTCTAGTATCTTGACACCATATATCCCTCACCTCTTTCCTACCCTTGGGGTACTTATACCCCTACTTTTTCATACAAGTAACATGTTTGGATCTCTCTTCTTTCTCCCTTCTTTCTTAGAATTCAGCCTTGTTCTTGGTGGTCCAAGGAGTCCCTATGGACCATTCTCTCTCTCATGATTCTAAAATTAGGGGGCACAACCAACATGTGACAAATTACAAAACAAACCCTCAACATGGGTAAAATTGCAACTTAGTCCAAAACAAACACACTTATGGCATAACTAGTTCAAACATCAACCAACTGGACCAAATTGAAAAAATAAACATGTCACATGTTATTAAGGCATCTCAAGAGATTAGATTAAGGTTTAAGCATCTTATTAAGAAAAGCAAGAAAAATCAAGCACTAAGCTAGGTCAAGGGTCTTATAGGACATTGGTCAATGTCCATGTTTCCTGTTACAAACATACAAAGTAAAAGCAAGAGAATTAGGGAGACATTGAATGATGGCTCCAATATTGTAATAGACGAACTTTGAGTGAATGTTTTATCCAAAAATAGATAAATGACCATGACGATTGAGTTCACCACTACTACCTATGTAGCTTATCTAACATTGTATTATTATTTCATATGAATATTGAATTGAGGCCAATGTATTTCATATCATTTTGGAGTATGAGATCAACATGGACCAATTCCACTGAAGGCCTAATGTTTTTTTACCTATATATTCTTAGTTTGTCACCCTAGAGAACACCCTTCCATGGTATCATCAAAGATTCAATGATATAGTTTGGTGTTTTAATCCTAGTTTTCAACGTCTCTACATCTAGCATTTTAAGAATCATGCAAGATAGATGATCAAGATATAAATCAAGAATTAAATAATTGATTATCAATCCATATGTTCACATAAATAACATTAACTATGTATAAATAGAATACAAGCAACGGGGATAATCCCCATGTCCTAATAAAAGATTTAATCTTTAAACATGTCCATGATATAATAAGATAAATAAGAAGAAAATCATGAAGTAACTAGAAACATAGAGGATAACATCAATGGTCTCTTCACAACTCTCAAATGATAACTTAAGTCTCCGATCTAGATCTACGATGAAGCACATCTCAACATCAAATCATTGGTTTTCATCTCGTACTCTCCTTGGAAGCAGATAGGGTTGTATATGAGAGAGAATAATTCATGAACCCTTGCCTGGATGTCCCTCGAAGTGCTACTGTATGTGCCCACTAAATATTAGATCTAGCTAAATTAATCCAACGACTATTAGCTATAGATTTCCATCATAATATTTTTGAGCAATCCTAGGGCTGCAAGGATGATCCAAAGTAGTTAGTAAATATTTTCATTATGTATATAATCAAATTAACTTTCCAATTCAACTTGAATAACTCAATTATAAATCTAGAGACATTTTAGTGTTTTGGTATACTTCTCGGCCAGGAGATCCCCTTTCTAGATTGGCAGACCACTAACTGATGGATTTTCTGCTATAGGTAGGCCAGTCGACCCACGAAAGAGGTCGCCTGATCATAAGTGTGTAAATGGCCATGTGGCTATTAACTAATTGATGATTAATTATGATCAGAAATCCATAACACTGATTGGTTGATCATCGTTTTTGCTCATTATTCTACCTATACACTTATAGCTTGATCAAAAAGGTACTTCAAGGGTTGGTCTCCCATTCATAATGTTACATACATATACTATATTTGAATGTAATATAATTGTGAATCTTTTGGCTATCAAATCATCCAATTCAAAATTTGAATGCATATGATATGGCCATTCAAGTGACCATCTATACTTTAATGATCCTTACTCGAAAGGCCATGGTTGGGGAGTGAGGATATACAATATTTGATCGTTTTATTTGCTTTTAAAGGAGGGTTATTTGCCTTCTCTTCTTCTTATTCTACCTACCAATTAATATAAAAAATATATTAAATACAAAAAAATTGCATAAACAACTCATGACTTAAAAAAAGTGAAATATTGAGTTGAATGCAAACAAAATATGCAAAACTAAAAATATTATGAATAGACATTATTCAGATGACATTCAATTGGTTTGTTTGATCTCATCTTGTTCAATCAATTTGACATTTCTATAGGGTGACTATACTTTCCATTTGACTGGCTGGGCTTTTAACCTGTCCATCAATCATTTAATTGATTATCTAAACCTTTTAGTAACTAGTTAATCGTGTTTGGTGATTATACTCCTCTTCCTTATGCATCCAATGTGTATGACCCTATAGGATCCAAGTTAGTGATATCTATAATCATATTATGATTTCACAAACAATAATTGATATCTAGCAAGTAGTCATTGCCACTCAAGTAATTGGAGCAGTTGGAGAACAACTTCAACATAGTACTGTGACCAATGTTACAATGATAGTATGATCCCTTTGACTCTGATATCCAAATTGAATCTTAGGCATGGAAATCTCATCTGCTTAATGTGAAACATTTTTTTCTTATCTAAATAGACTATTTTACATACATATGAGTTTAACATCATATGTTGACTCACATGAACATGGTGTGCATTTCATAATCTCAGTCATTAAGTGGTCAAGATATCACTACAATAGGAGGGACAATTCCATATACATCACTCATAGCAATACATATATGTCCTAGTGCACCCAAGAAACCCTTCTTGTATGGCAACCCTTATTCAAGGTCATGAGGAGTAGTGTTAAATCACACTGAACAACATGTGATAGTTGTAGTGACTTTAAGTCTAAGGACCAAAATCACCATTTTCACATGAGGTAATATTCTGACTACCATTTATGGCTTACATGTATTACACTAAAGTTGGATTTGTTTAGTGCACTTGTTCATGATAAATACCTATGTGTTTGACTTGATATACAATATCATGAATAATGAGATGTCGTCATTTGTCAACACATATACTAGACTTAATATCATATTTTTGTCCTAATTTCCTAAAGTATATCTGACTAGGGACCTTGACATGAATGGATACTCTTAGCATACACATGATCTAAAGTTCATGTCATGAACCCAAAATCCCACATCATTAAGTCATTTGTTTGTAGGACATTATTATATGTATACATTATCTCACATTGAACCAAACATAATAATTGGATTGACCTTTATTAATAATCAAAGTGTGCCATTACAATAATTATATGACTAACTCTCAAGACATACTACAAACAATCTCCCACTTTTACTAGAGCCAATCAATCGCAAATCCAAGTCCAAGTGATCTAACATGACTATCATGCTTTTGTCATAGGGTCAACGATATTGCTTTCAGTTGGCATTCTTCAAATCTTTAGACTTCTTTACTATATAATCTCTCATTTGATATGGTAGTTTTGGAGTATATGGTTGGAATGTTGATGCGATATGGGTTCAATAGCTTGTGCAATTGGATCAATTGTTGTTGTAGTATAGATCTACTACATCTTCAATGTATGGAACCACTCATAGTTCATCAATGAACTTCTTGATCCATAAATATTCCTTTTTTGTGCTAGAGACAATAATGTACTTGGCCTCTATTGTTGAATCAACAATTATCTCTTGTTTGGAACTTCTCTACCTCATAGCTCCACCGTTGAGGAAAAACCAAAAACCTAATTACAATTAGTAATCATCCTTGTTAGTTTAGAAGCTTGCATTGGTGTAACCTTTTACAACCAATTATTCCTCACTAATGTGGATAAGAAACTAATCCTTAGTTTTCCTCAAGATCTTAAGTATTTTATCATAGTTCAGTAACCTTCACTGAGAACTATTTAGTACCTACTCATCATGCTCAAAGCATATGACACGTCAAGATGTGCACACAACATTACATACATAATAGATCCAATTGTAGATGCATATGATTGAGTGTGCCTTATCTTAAGAAGAATTGGTACATTTAGTTCTCGAGAGACTTATTCCATAATACATGGGTAAGTTTCTTCTCTTAGAATTTATCTTGATGAACCTTTTCATCACTCTATTAAGGTATGTACTCTAATTTTGACTAAGAAGACTTCTAAATCTATCCCTATATATCTTGATTCTAGTATATAGGAAGCTTCTCCTAAGTCCTTCATGGACAATGTGTTTTCCAACTATAGAATAGGAATGTCATTCCCAATTAATAGTATGTCATCTAATTACAACATGAAGTATATAATTATTCTCCCACTAAACCTCTTTTAAAGATGAGGTTCATCTTTATTTTAAATAAAGACAAACTATCTGACTTTCTCATCAAAACAAACATTCCAACTCCAATATGCTTGCTTCAATCCATAGATCGACCTTTGTAGATATCAAACATTTTTAGTTTCATTTGAATCAATAATACCTTTGGGTTATGTCATGTACACATTCTCAAGGATATTACCATTATGGAATGTAGCTTTAACATCCCTATGATAGATTACACAATCATGATAAGATGTAATGGCAAGCATGATCTTGATGGATTTAACCATGGCAACTGGTGAAAACATTTCATCATAGTCAACACATGAAACCCTTTTTACCAAATGACCATTTTAGGTTTATACAATACCATCCATGCCAATATTCTTCTTGAAGAACTATTTGCACCTTATGGGTTTTACCTCTTCAGGTGGATCCCCAATGGTCCATATTTGTTGGTATACATGGAGTAATGTTAGATCTCATGGGTCGAAGACATTTCTCAGAATATGGTCCCTTAATAGTCTCATTGTAGGTTGTTGATTCATCATCATCAATGACCAATACATCTTCTTGTTGAGTCATGAGAATTCCATATGCCTCTAGCTCAAGACGTGCCTTACTAGATCTTTAGGGTTCTTGTGTTATAATAGTAACTTGAGATTCCATTATTTCTTGTCTTTCTTCTTGTTCCTTATTAACCTCTATCGGTTCAATGTTATCTTATTGGACTTAAACTTCTTTAAGTTCTATTTTTCTCACATTGGTTCCTCTGGAAGTAAATTCTTTTTCAAAGTATAGAATATTTCTGGAAATAGACACTTTGTTGTCAGATGAAATGTAGAAGTAATATCCCTTGGTTTCCTTAGGATATCCAACAAAATGACATTTTTGAGTCTAAACATTTTAGAATTTCCCTCACAGAAGCTTCACATCTCTAAAACTTCATAACCAATAATTTGGGAGATACTTCATAACTCACGTGGTGTCTTTTGAATCAATTTAGAAGGTACGTGGTTAAGTGTAAACACTATGATTTCTAGAGCATATCCTGAGAAGGAAAGTTGGAAGAATACAAAACTCGTCATAGATCATACCATGTCCAATATGATGTGATTCCTTCTTACAAATAAACCATCATGTTGTGGTATTCTAGGTGGATTTCGTTGTGATAGAATACCAAAATCCCTCATAGTGGCCTCAAAATCTTGGCCTAAGTATTCACCACCTTGATTTAATCAAAGTGCGTTAATTCTTTTTCCATGTTGTTTTGTACTTCATTCATACATTCCTTCAACCTTTAAATGAATTCTAAATTGTGATTCATTAGATACACATAGCCAAATCTACTAAGGTCGTAAGTCATTGTGATGAATTATTGATACCCACCTTTGATATTTGTGTTGAAAGGTCCAAATACATCAATATGGATGAACCCTAATAAGTCACTTTCCCTTTCACTATTTCTGGTAATAGATTATTTAGTCATCTTAGATAATAAACTAGACTCACATGTGTCAAATCAAATGAGTCCAAATAATCATCTTTATGGAGTCTAGATATGTGCTTCTCATTTGTGTCCCATAGACAATAGTTTCATAGGTAAGTTTTGTTTCATTCATTAAGTTTTAATCTATTGGTGTTAATTTTATACACATGTGTATCAATTTCTAATAAAAAGAGACACCAAGACTTGTATACATCCTCTCTTAGAGTAGATATTTGATTATTCTTTATGAAAATATTAAAAACCATTCTTGTTCAAACAAAATACATAGATAATGTTTCTATTTGTGGTATGTATACAATAGAAGTTTTCTAACTTGTCTTCATTTCAAGAACAAGCAAATTGTTTATCTGTCTAATTAAAATGAAGATTCCATCTATGAGATGCTTGCTTTAACCCATGGATTGATATATGTATGTTCCAAAAAATTTTGGCTTCATTTAAAGTGATAAAACTTTGATTGTGTCATGTACACATCCTCAATGACATTCTAATGAAGGAATGTGATTTTAACATCCATTTTCCAAATTTCATAGTCATAATGAGTTGTGATTGCAAGGATTATCCATATGGATTTAAACATGATAACTGGTGAAAAAGTTCCATCATAGTTTGTACCTTAATATTGTTTGAAATATTTTTCTAGCAATTGGCCTTTGTAGGATTGTACATTACCATCCATGTCGGTCACCCCCTCGAAGACCCATTTGCACCCAATCAGTTTTACCCCTTCAGGTGGATCCATAAGGTCAAACCTTATTAGTATGCATGGAGTTCATATTAGATCTCATGTCTTCAAGCCATTTCTTAGAATTTAGTCCCTAACTAGCTTCATTATAGGCCAATGGTTCCTCATTATCATCTATCAATACATCATATTGTTGAGTAATAAGAAATCCAAATCTTTTGTGATCAAGACGTTCCATGATAGACCATTAAGGTTCTATGTTTATGATGTGTTGTCATTTGCACACCAAATCTCTAGGAAAAGTAATAGATTTTAACCTTCTTAAGAGGAAGTCAAGTTGTTGCAAGTAATGAGTCAACCTTATAGAAGTAAGGTATAGATCCTATGTACGACGAAAAAAGATGGTTGAAATCCAAAACCAATCGTAAGAACAAGAAGGAAAATCTAGTTTGTTGAGATTTTGATTAGGCTAAGAACAGAAGAAAAAGGTGTAGAAATCAACAATTTAAGATCAAATGATAAAATGAACTGGGGTCCTGGGAATCACTCCCAATAGCCATGCTTTTACTCAACAAATTAATTCCTAAGTTTCAATAATCAAATCAGGACCATGCAGATTGTGTCCTTTTGGAAAAATCTCACAAGGGTCAGACTTCTCACAAAACTGTTGATCCCATCATTTGTAGATCCTCATCCAACCATCCAACATATCACTATCTGTGATCTCAATGAGAGATATGTGATTCCCAACTGATGTTCAAACCCATGAATCAGGTGATTATGGCACCATGGGATATAACAAACAATTCACACAGGTACAAGGATCATAAACTAAATCATGTGATTGTGTCATAAGATCATGGGTTCATTCTTGTGAGGATTCAAGATCTTGACATCCCAATAAGAATATAATGATTCTACCAGAATAAACAAGTATAAGATTAGTTGGATAAAAAGATAACAATCACAAATAAGGGATTATGGGTTCATTCTTGTAGAGATCCCTGATCACATGACTCCATAAGAGTATATCAATCAACCAACAATCAAAGAAGAAACAGAAAGGGAAACATTCTTTAACTAAACTTTGGAATCGATTCCATCAAATAAGAACACGCTATGGGGTTAGTCCCCATGCCCTAAAACGGAACTACTCAAACATAATGTAAATAATAGAAATAAAAAATAGATAACAAGGGATGAAACAAGTGATAACAAGGGATACCTTTGTCTTAGGAGTTCACCCTCCTTTTATAGGGAGAAAGGATGGTAAAAAAACACTAAAAATGAGGCTTTGTGGTGGTGGTGGTACTTGGATCCATTTTGACTTAGGTTTGACTACAATAATGCCCTTCTTAATTTGACTTTTGACTAGATCTGGGCACAAAATGGTTGATTCATATTTGTACCAAGTAGTTCTTGATTTGAACTTGGCGATTCATATCTAAATTTGGTGGTTTGTGATTTGAACCAGGCGATTCGTATCTAAACTGGGTGGTTTTTGAAACTTGATTTGGAAAATTTAAAGACTTCTATTCTTGGTCTATTCGGGCTTTATTTGCTTGCTAAAAATGGAGAGATTTTTGTCGAATTACCTTCTTTGACCAGTTGACTATATTAATTTTATGAGTCAGTTTGGTAAAACCCTAGAATGGCAGTTAGCAGTGGCGATTTGACTGAGTCTGGGTGCAAATTATACGGTTCGTGATCTGAACTGGGCAGTTAATATCTCAACCGGGTGATTCTTGATCTAATTGGGGTGGTTCGTATCTAAAGCGGGTGGTTTGTATCTAAATTGGGCCGTTTGTGAGACTGGCTTTGGGCATATTTGGTTATTTCCCTACAAAAGTTAGCCAAAACCAGTGAAAACTCCAAATAGAAGAAAGAACAACTAAAGTAGATAAATTTATGCTATAAATGTTCAAAGGCCAACAAATTGTTGTTAATAAAAGATTAAAATATGAAAATACATGTCATGAATTTGAACTCATCAAAATACCATGAACTTAAAACTTTGCTTGTCCTCGAGCAACATTGAATTTAAAACACTACCACATAGTACTTTTGGCCCATCATCGTCATTTTCATAATACCACTTGAGTCCTTACGTCTTATATGGCCAAGCAAACTTGACTTCCTGGATTCACATAAAACAATTTTCATATCCCTACTTCAATATTATTTCACAACTTGGTTAAATTTCAAGACCCATAAAAAATAGATTTCATATTCCCTTTGCATTTGGTACTCCCACATATTCTTACAAGTCATTGCACAAGAATAGAGCTCAAGGATTTGATGGAATTATGTAGATTCCCTTGTGCATAAAAGTGGAGTGAAAGTAGGTAGACATGAAGTGGTCTCTCCTCTCTTTGAATTGAGACCTTCTTTATTTCTTTATTTGCTGTTACATTGACTGTATATTTTGGTCTGCTCTTTTGGCATCTTTTCTTGATGGTATGCCCTATTAGATTTAAGAGTGGTATGGAAGAAGTGAAAGAGGGAGGAGAAGGGGGTCTGCCAACCTAAACTTGGATTTTAACACATTGGCCTTTTGTGTTTTCTTTTTTGGATGGAGAGATAAGAAGGTTATGGAAGAAATGTTCAAAGTTGTTCTTTGTACAACTCATTTTTTTGAATATAAGCACATTGGGAGTATCATACATTGTGGAAAATAATTCGGAGTTATGCAAAATCAAGAAAATTTTCAAGTGTATCTATAACTCTAGATAAGGAAGGATTGTTGTTAATCCTATAGTCCTCTGTGACTTGCCATATTTTCCAAGGAATGATGTTAATTCAGATCCTTGGTGATAGGATAATTTCTTTTAATGGTAGATTTAGAACTTATGTTACAAAACAAGTTGCATAATGCAAGCGGGTATGTAGATAAACTTGTTTATCATCATGGACAACTAGATAAAGGCCTAGGCAACAAGACGAAGGAAAAAACTAAAGAATTTTTTTTAAAACATTAAAGATAAAATACATAACATAATGGAAATTGGAAGAAATTTAAGATAAAGTGGGTGGAGTGAGTATGTACCACCCACCTCCACCCTAAACTTAAAATTTTGCTTGTCCTGAGAAATAACTAAATCTAAAGTGGAGGGAAGAGAAGTGCAGAGATCACCAAGAGGGCTTGGTAGCTCAAAGAATGTCTGACTGAATGGAATGTTGACAAGGGTTGGAACCTTGCAAAGAGGAGCTTCTTATTACACCCAGTGATTGGATGGTCATGGAAGCTTAAAGGGGATTTCAGGTAGAGAAATATGATGTTTTTTTTCCCTGATGTCCTTCAAGTAAGATCCACAATTCTTCCTTCAATAGTGGAGGAAGTTCTATTAATGTATGTGCATCAAGAAAGATTGACCCAAGGTGGAGTTTGAGTCAGTCTGTTAACACATGTAGTGTCAGCTGTGCAAGATCAAGTAGAGGATATGGTTCTAGTTTCCCCCCACCACATTGATCTACATGTAGGTGAAGAAATGTTGATATGAAAGGAACAATTTGATTTATATCAACATCATAATTATTTTTTCTCTTCTAAAAAACCATACAATAAAAATCGTAATTAATGGGATTAGTGGGTTTTCTTGTTGATATGGAAAGTGTCTCTAGTTCCTCTATGTAAGACATTCCTAAGGGTTTAGGAGGAAATAAAACTGGAATATCATCTTCATAGTTAAGGAATGGGGGAATGTGACTTTCTTCAAGTGGTGGCTCCCCATCTAGATCATCCATATGCAAAAAAGAAATTGGTTGTGACAAAGTGTAAGACTCTTGATGAGTAAGCCTCTCTCCAAAAAATCTACTAATTTATCATGGAGGGGTGGCGGTTCATTATCTAGAAGAGGTTCAACTTAAATGGATTGGTCAATGATAACATCTAGATTTATGTCTATGATAGAAGATTTTTCTTGAGATTTAGGATAAGGACAACTCTCCTGTTGCAATTTTTCATACTCAAGTAATAAAGCCTCTAATGGAAGGGTCAGAATATCAATGGTCTCATTTACCAAAGGGTGCGACTCTTTGGTAGAATCTGACGTAAGTGACATAAATGTGGGGTCATTGCCATCATGGGGAATAAACATCTTAGTCCATTTTGAATGCTTGAGATTTAGTTCGGTCTGACTGGAGAGAGTTCCTGGGGAAGGATGCAGAGATGCATCAACAGAGCCAACTGTGAGTCAATTGATTTTTGGTGAGCTTTATGGTTGTCAAACATCATGTATTGAATGGGCATCATAGCTTGAACACCTCTTTCTAATATAGAGATTTGTTCCGCCTGTTGAGGTGTATATTGGCTTGTACCACAACATTTATACCCCCCAAAATTTAGTTGGTAATCCTCACCATAACCACCATAGTGGCATTGTTGCACATAATGGCCTTCAAAAAATTGTGGGTTGTAATTTTCATTATGTCCACCTTGGTAGGAAGACACAATTTTATAAGCTGCCACCATAATATGAGTGAACACATCTGGACAACTTAGCGATGTATGGTTGTAATAACCACACAATTGACATTATGAACCATTACGCATTGACCTTTCCATTTGAAAATCTTTTGTTTTTTAAAGAAAGAATTTACAAAAAGAAATCTAAGATAGGGAGAGGGGAAAAAGATCAAAACTAAAAAATTATGCAAAGAACTAAAACAAGTTAAGGGGTTTGCTTAGAATTTACAAAAGAACCAAAAATTACAAGGATAAGATGAGAAATTATAAACAAGATATAATTACAAAAACAAACTAGAAATAGTACTACCGGAATGGAAACTCAGTAGAAGGAGGAGATAAACTAATAGAATGGGTTTTGGTTGAAAACATAAATACTAGAATGGAAACTCGGTAGAAGGAGGAGATAAACTAACAGAATGGGTTTTGGTTGAAAACATAAATACAAATTTAAGAAAAGAAATAATGGAACAAGACTAAAATTATAAAATGTCTAAAAATGATAAACAAGCTGAGGATTTATGAAATGAGATTTAAATTATGGAACAATTGAAAATTATAAAACCAAACTAAATTATAAAAAGAAAGAAGAAAAATCCTATTTATAAAAGAGATTGAATTTGACAAATGTGTTTCGTCCCTGACAACGGTGCCAAATTTGATGCATCATCATTTGCACACCAAATCACTAGAAAAAGTCTTATAGTTTAACCTACTTAAGAGGCGGTCAATTTGTTGCAAGAAATGAGTCAAACTTTTAGTAGTAAGGTATCGATCCAAGGGACTACTCAAAAATATGGTTGAAATCCAAAAACCAACAGCAAGAACAAGAAGGAAAACCTAATTTGTTAAGAGTTTTATTATGCTAAGAACAAAAGCAACAGATGCAGAAATACACAATTTAAGATCAAATAATAAAAGGAACTGGGGGTATAGGGTATCACCACTAACAACAATGCTTTTACTCAACAAAACAACTCCTAATTTTCAATAGTATAATCAGAACCATGTGGATTGTGTCCTTCTAGACAAATCTCACAACGTTCAAACTTCTTGTAAACCTGTTGCTCCAGACATTTATAGATGCTTGTCCAACCATCCCACATATTACTATTTGAGATCTCATCAAGAGATCTTTGATTCCCATCCGACATTTAAACCCATGGATCATGTGATTGCATCACCATGGGTTATAACAAACAAGTCAAATAGGTAGAAGGATCATAATCAAAATCAGGTGATTGTGTCAAAAGTTCATGGGTTAATACTTGTGAGGATCCAAGATCTTGACATCCCAACAAGAATATAATCATTCTACTAGAAAAAAAAGACAAAATCAGTTGGATAAAAATGAACAATTGTAATTAAAATGTTATGGGTTCAGTTTTGTGGAAATTTGTGACCACATCACTACACAAGAGTGCATCAACCAACCAACAATCAAAGAAGAAAGGAAAGTGGAATCATTCTTTTATTAAAACTTCGGAGTTGATTACATCAAATAAGAATAGGGTATGGGGCAAGTTCCCATGCCCCAGAAGGGAACTATTGAAGATATAATGTAAAGAACAGAGACTAAAACAAGATAACAAGGGATTAAACAAGTGATTACAAGGGATGCCTTTGTCTTTGGATTCCCCCCTCCTTTTATAGGGAGAAAGGACGGGCAAAAACCCTAAAAGTGAGGCCTTTTGGTGGCGGTGGCTATGAGATCCTCTTTGAATAAGGTTTGACAGCTAGAATGTCCTTCTTAATATCCAGACATAAATAACACAATAGTGAATCCTAGTCATATAGACAAAGGTTGATTGTATAGTCATAGTCGTATAGTTTTATTTATGTCTATTTGTGTCACACAATGTGTCACATGGGCCTTTTGCTTTACTGGATTTGTATCCAGATGCCCATATACTCCAATCGGGTCTGTGTTTGTAATCAGACCCTAATCCTGAACTGCTGTATATATTGGCAAAGCCAAAGGCAAATGATAGAGTGGGACTTCATTTGCATATTCCCGCCTTTCTCTTCTTTCAATCATGATATGGTATCAGAGCTTTGAGCACCACCGCTCAACTATCTCGAAGAGAAAGAGAGAAACCCTAACATGGGGAAGAAGTCGGGCAAATAACGAGGAATTTGCTCGCTGTTGTTCCAATCTGAGATCCAATCAGCTTCTGCAATTCCTTCCTCATCATCTTGTTCTCTAGATCGACTGGACCTGCTTGAATCTAGAATTTGAATCGGCGTCCAGGGACGACGATGACAACAAGGTTCAGGCGTCAGCCATTCGTTCCTACAATCATCTCGTCTACATCAACAATCTGCTGTCAGGGCTTCCTTCTGGTTTCCGATCATGTTTGGCTACTCGTCTGATCTACTGGTCTTCTTCTGACTCGTCATCTAGCGATCTCCATCATCCTATATGAGAGATCTAGTTTCCTTCGTATCTGCTACTACATTAACAAGGTTCAGGCGTCAGGCGCTCGTTCCTGCCATCATCTCGTCTACATCAACAATCTATTGTTAGGGCTTCCTTCTGGTTTCCGATCATATTCAGCTACTCGTCTGATCTAGTGGTCTTCTTCTAACTCGTCATCTAGCAATCTTCTGCTCCTCTGTGTTCTTGTTGCCTCAGTAATTAGGTTTGACAAGTTGGTTATCTCGATTAAGATCCCTACATCCTATTCTCGATCTTCCTTGTTCTTCTCAGTAAAATCGATATGGAATTCTCTAGAAAATCTATGACAAGCAAAGGGAAAGCATCTATGGATGTTGAATATTCGTATCCCTTAGGTCTGAATGTATCAAACTTTATGTCGATTAAACTCAATCAACACAACTTTCTTCTATGGGAATCTCAGATTAGAACATTAGTAGAAAGTTGTTGTCTCGAGGGATTTGTGGGCGGAACAGAAAGGCAACCTTCTATGGTCATCTCTGAAGATGGAGAGCTGGACATAAATCCAAAATACCGTGTATGGACCAGAACTGATCATCTTGTTAAAGGATGGATCTGTGGATCTCTGTATGAAGAGGTTATGGGTGAAACGATTGGTTGTAAGACAGCTGTTGATGTCTGGAAAACTCTGAACAAAAAATTCGCTGAATCAACCCAATCTAGAGAATTTGAGTTAGTCTCACATCTTCGTACCTTTAAAAAAGGATCATCTACTATAACTGAGTATTTGAGAAATTTCAAAAGCATTTGTGATCAATTAAATGCCATTTGACATAACGTGACTGAAAAGGAGAAAGTATTCACCCTATTGAATGGGTTGGATGGGTTTGAGTACGAAAGCTTTGTAGTATCCATGTTAAAGCCTCCAATACCTGCTTATACTGAAATTCTATCCTTACTTCAAGATTTTGAAAGAAGAAGAATGAGGAAAGGCAATACGTTGTCTGCTACTATCTTCTATGCTGACAAAGAAAACAATGCTACTGCTCAAAGAACAAGTTGGAATAACAATGTACCACAGAATAATAGTTATAATAATGGTAGAGGAAGATCTTATGGAAGGGGAAGAGGAAGAAGTCAAACTAACTTCTATTCTACCAACTATAATACTAGTATTTTAGGAAGTGGTCCATCAAATAGTACCTTCAACTACAGCTCCCAGGGAAGAAGCTTTCCTAAAGCAGTAAAGCAGCCTAACACTGATCCTGGAAATAATTACACAAATAGAAGAATGCTATTCTATCAAATCTGTCACAAACCAGGTCATGAAGCCTACAAATGTTGGCGTAGGTTTGACACAAACTATCAAAACACTGAGGTACCATGAGCTATTGCTGAAAACACTACTACTTTGGCTGCAATGAGAGTAAATGCTAATGATTTCACTGAATGGCTCGTGGACTCTGGAGCTATTGATCATGTGGCAAAGAATGAAGGTAAATTTCATTACATAACACCTTATAATGGATCTGATCTGATAATGATGGGAAATGGAAATTATGCATCAATATCTCATATTGGACATGGATACATCTATAATAAAACCAAAATACTTTTGCAGAAAGTTCTTCTTGTTCCCAGTATAAAATGTAACTTGTTATCTGTCTCTAAGCTTACAAATACCTATCCTTGTTATTTTATCTTCACTCATGATGTGTTTTACATAAAGGATGTGAGAAACCACCTAACTCTGGCCCAGGGGAGGTGTAGAAATGGTATGTACCTGTTGGAGGAAGGAGGACCTCAAGTTCTCTTCTCAAATAGATTCAAAAGAACTAATGTTGTGACATGGCACAAAAGACTAGGGCACCCATACCCAAAGATTCTGCAAATTCTGATTCAGAACAAGCAAATATGCAGTACAGATAGCTTTAAAGGAATTTGTAATAGTTGTGAAATTAGCAAAAGTAGAAAACTACATGTTACTTACAAGCATATAAGGTCATCACAACCATTTTCTATAATTCATTGTGACCTTTGGGGCCAGGAACCTACTGTTTCTCGCCATGGTTTTCAGTACTATGCTTTGATAATGGATGATTATAGTCGATATTGCTGGATTTTACCTTTAAAGAACAATGATGATTTCTTTTTTGCGTTTGTTTCATTAAATGCCATGATAAAGAATCAATTTGATACTACTATTAAGGTGATTCCATATGATGGAGGTGGAGAGTTTGTGAACTCAAAAATGAAAAAGCTAATGGATGACCAAGGTATTATTCATCATATATCTTGTACTCATGATCATGCTCAGAATGGAGAAATTGAACGAAAGCATCGACATCTTGTTGAACTTGGTCTGGCTTTAATGTTTGAATCTGCTATTCCAAAGAATTTCTGGGTTAAGGCTTTTACTACTACAAATTTCTTGATCAACAGATTGCCTTCTTCTGTGTTGGATTTTAAATGTCCAGTCAAAGTTTTATATAATAAAATTCCTATCTATGATTGTCTAAGAGTTTTTGGCTCTCTTTGCTATCCTTATCTATGAGATATAACAAAGAACAAGATCTTTACCATGTGTTTTTATTGGCTACAGTGAGCAATACAAGGGTTATAAATGTTTGCATATATCTACAAATAATGTTTTCTTATCAAAACATGTGGTTTTTGCTAAAAATGTCTTTCCATTCAAAGAACATGATTTCAAAGATCATTCAAGTGGAACTGTTATAACATATCAAGAGTTTGTACAAGGTTGTCCAACGTATATTTCAACATTTAATGATACTAACAAGGATAATGAGCAAGTTTCACACAACATGGGGTGTAGTACTCAATTCAATGTTTTTTCACATGATATTCCATCTGCAAATCTGGATGGGACTCTTGCAGGTGTTACTCTTAATGATGACAAACACCATGATTTAAATACTCAATCTAAAGACACTGGTATTACTACTGTAGAGTATGTTTGCGATGCTTCCTCTTCTGACAAAAAGTCTATTTGTGAAGTTCCTTTCTCTAATAATAACTCTGACAAGCATGCTATTGATGATATTACTACTGTTGAAAGATCTGAACAACCAGAGTACCCAAGTCCATTATTAAATAGTCACCCCATGATAACTTGCTCCAAAGCCCGAATACTTAAGGCAAATTCTAAGTATGCTCTAAGTGTCACTGGTGTCCCTTATACGCCCAAGAATGTCGAACAAGCTTTGAATCACCCTGAGTGGAAACAAGCAATTCTGGACGAGCTGAAAGCTGTTGCACATAATAACACTTGGACTCTAGTACTACGACCTGCTAATACAAATATCATCAGTTGCAAATGGGTGTTTAAAACAAAGCTCACACCTGATGGCTCACTTGATCGACTTAAAGCCAGGTTAGGAGCTCGAGGATTTACTCAGGAAGAAGGAGTGGATTATTTAGAAACTTTCAGTCCTGTGGTAAAATCTCCAACCATCAAAGTTGTTCTGACCGTTGCTATTTTTAGAAATTGGAACATTAAGTAAATAGATGTCTGTAATGCTTTCCTAAATGGAACTGTAGATACTGAGGTTTATATGGAACATCCTCCAGGTCTACATACTCATGACCGAAAATACTATGTTTGCAAGTTGAATAAAGCATTATATGGTCTGAAACAGGCTCCATGAGCCTGGTATAATGAAATCAGTTTGTTTCTTAATGAATTAGGGTTTGTTGCCAGTGGAGCTGATCCTTCTTTATTTGTTTATCAATGTGATTCTGTCATCATGTTCTTATTGATGTACGTGGATGATATTATCATTACTAGCAATGATCCAATTTCAGTAGACACATGCATTACAAGGCTGGAAGCTACTTTTTCTTTACGTAATCTTGGCAAGCTACATTATTTTCTGGGGATCGAAGTTGAATATAACTCTCTGGGTCTGTTATTACACCAATCCAAGTATGCAAGAGACCTATTACAAAAACATGACATGTTGGATTGTAAACGTATCTCGGCTCCTATTTCTTCTGGTTTTCAACAACAGCTACTGTCAAACTCAAATACTACCCTTGTTGATCCTACACTGTATAGACAAATAGTTGGTTCCTTATAGTATTTGACCATCACACGACCAGATCTTACCTTTGCAGTGAATATTTCTTGTTAGTTCATGCATACTCCTAATACCTCTCATACATCTCTAGTTAAACACATTCTGAGGTATATAAAAGGGTCCATCAATAAAGGAGTTCAGATCTATGCACAAGATTATCTGTAGGTTATATCTTTCTCCGATGCTGACTGGGCAGGATGTCCATTGACTCGACAATCCACCAGTGGCTATTGTACCTTTCTTGGATCAACCTATACATCCTGGAGTTCCAAAAAGCAATCAACTGTGGCACACTCTAGTACTGAGGCAGAGTACCGTGCTCTTACTCACACTGCTACTGAATTAACTTGGCTAGCATCTCTTCTCAAAGACTTATGTGTTCCTCAGCCAGTTCCAGCAGTTCTATACTATGATAATCTGAGTACATTACATATATCTGTTAATCCAGTGTTTCATGCCAGGACAAAACACATTGAGTTAGATTATCATTTCATTACAGAAATAGTGGCCCTTGGATATATTGTCACACACTATGTCTCGTCCAAGGAGCAAATAGAAGATATATTCACCAAAGCTGTCACTAAGAACATATTCAGAGTTTTAACTTTCAAGTTGGGCCTTCGAGCTACTACGACTTAGCTTGTGGGGGAGTATCCAGACATAAATAACACAACAGTCAATCCTAGTCATATAGACAAAGGCTGATTATATAGTCATAGCCGTCTAGTTTTATTTATGTTTATTTGTGTCACAAATGTGTCACATGGGCCTTTTGCTTTACTGGATGTGTATCCAGATGCCCACATACTCCAATCGGGTTTGTGTTTGTAATCAGACCCAAATCCCAAACTGTTGTATATATTGGCAAAGCCAAAGGCAAATGATAGAGTGGGACTTCATTTGCATATTCCCACCTCTCTCTTCTTTCAATCCTAATACTTAATCAGACTTTACTGGATCTAGGCACAAAATGGTCGATTCATATTTGAATCGGGTGGTTCATGATCTGAACTAGGCGATTTGTAACTGAATTGGGCGATTCGTATCTGAACTGGGCGGTTTATGAAACTAGCTCTGGGCAGATTTGAAGCCTCTGATTCTTGGTCTTTTTGGGCTTTAATTGCTTGCCAAAAATAGAGTTGCTTGCCAAAAATAGTGAGAATTTTTTTGAATTGCCTTGTTTGAGCAATTGACTATATTAATGTCATGAGTCGATTTGGAGAAATCCTAGAATGACTATTTGTGGTGGCAATTTAACTGAGTATAGGATCAAATCAGGTGATTCATATCGAGTGGCTTTTGATCTGAACCGGTCAGTTTGTGATATGGACCTATCAGTTCCTATCTGAACTGGGTTGTTCGTGAGCTTATCTCTGGGAAGATTTGGTTATTTCCCTACAAAAGTCACCCATTACCAATGAAAACTCCAAATACAAGGGAGCAAAGCTAAACTAGACAGATTTATGCTTAAACTATTCAAATGCCAACAAATTGTTGTCAATTAAAGATTAAATTATGAAAATAAAGATGATGAGTTTGCACTCATCATGTTACAAGAGCATTTTTAGGTTTAACATCATTGTGATTCATCTTGATTCTTATCAACACTAATTGGTTCAATATTATATTGTTGGATTTGAAGTTCTTTGATTTTTGTTTTCTCCAACTTATTCCTCTGGAAATAAATTACTTTTTTGGGAAATATAGTAATTTGGAAATAAAGACTATTGTCTAATCAAAAATAGAAATAATATCACTTCGTTTACTTAGGATATCTAATAAAACAACACTTCTTATATTTGGGTCCGATATTTTTAGAAAAATACTTTTTGGCATAAGCTCACACACCTAAAGCCTTATAAAATCCATATTGGGACGTCTTCTGGTCCATATTTCATACGATGTCTTTTGAACCAATTTAGAAGATACAAAATAACGTGTATTTGCTATGGTTTCTCGAGCATATCACCAAATGGATGTTGGAAGCACATAAAAACTCCTCATAGATCAAACCATGTCCAACATGGTGTTATTACTTCTTTTTGATACATGATTATGTTGTGGTGTATTATATGGATTCTATTATCATACAATACCACAATCCCTCATAGTGGCCTCAAACTCCCATCTTAATTATTCAGCAACTTGCTCAAATCAAAGTTCTTCAATACTCTTACCAAGTGGATTTTGTACTTCATTCATGAATTCCTTGAATTTTTAATGTATTTTGACTTATGTTTCTTTAGATACACATAGACATATCTATTGAAGTCATCCATAAATGTGATGAAGTACTGATAAACACCTCTAGAATTGTGCTAAAAAGGTCCATAGACATTAGTATGTATTAGTCCTTATAAATCAATTTCCCTTTCACTATTTCTAATAAAGCGTGCTTTTTTTCAACTTGTCTGATAAAAAAGACTCCCATGCCTCAATTGATCCAAAATAAAATGAGTCTAGATATCCATCTTTATGGAGTCTAGAAATGTGCTTCTCCTTTATGTGGCCCAGATGAAAATGCCACTAATAGGTTTTGTTTGAGTCAACAAATTAAAGACTCTTAGTATTTATGTTGTATATATTTGTCTCAATATCTAATAAACAAAGACCATAAGCCATAGGGGCACCACCATAAAAGATATCACATTTAGAAATAGAACATTGACCATTCCTGATATGAAAAATCATTCTTGTCCAAGCATGAAATAGAAATGATGATCCTATTTATGGAAGGTACATAATAGCATTTCTCTAACTCTATTACAAGACTACATTGCAAACATAAATATAAGGTTACTAAAATAGTAGCCACAACTCTTCCTTCATTTGCCACACATGGGTCCACCTCTTCTTTCTTTAAGGGTCTACTTCTTTTTAAATCTTGCATATTTGAACATATGTGAGATCCACATCAGGTATTTAATATCCTTGTGGAAGAAGTAGACAAATTAATTTCTATGACATATATACCTAAAGTGGAGATCTATATCCTCTTCTTCTTCTTGTTCTGTAGTTCCTCTAGGTGAAGAGGACAATTTCTCTTCCAATATCCAACCGAGTGATAGTGGTGATGATTTCAATTATATGTCGAATCTTCCTTTTTTCATAAGTGCAGAAGACTAAGAATTTTGGATAGCTTACAACCTTTGTTTTGTTTGCCTTTTCTATTGGATTTCCCTTTTTCTCTACTAACCATCAGTACATAGTTGGGCTTGTATTTCTTTTTCCCCTTAGTTATCTATACATTCTAAATAGATATATCAACATTTAGACATAATTGTTCATCTTATAATTTATGAAAAAATGTTTGTATGAATCTGACTATGATTGTAGGATCACATCCATGGACTATCCCTAGAGGAAATCCTAATCTTGCTAGGCTTTTGATATATACAATCAACTTGGGTACATGTGGTCCAAATGGATCACCTTCCTTCATTCTGCACTTAAATAATGCCTTGAAGACATTGTACCTCTCCTTCCTTTCCTATTATTGATACATGTTCCTATGATGTGTTATCATCTCGACAACCCTATGTACTCACGTTGATTCTGAAGCTCATGGTTCATGGAGTATTATGTAAGGCACTTGATGTCCATAATGTCATGATGGAATGCTTCTTATAAGATTACCGTTCCTCCCTGGACACATTTAGAGCTGGTTCATTTGGTACTAGTGTATCCAGGACATAAAGTGTACACTCACATGTCAAAATAATTCTCAAAGGTCTGACCAGCCATGGAAATTGTTTCCATTATTTTTTTCCTTCTCAAGGACCAATGATAGGGAAAAGTTGGCATTGTACTTGGTTACCATTTGATGTACAAGAAATATTTGTAGTAGTTAATATTTGATTTGAAACTTTTTTTTCAATATTGATTTGGTTTTCCATTAATTTTTTCTCCCACTATTTTATTTCAAATTTATAGCCCTCAATATTAATTTAGAATAATTGCATTGTATAATCTTCTAGTGAGACTAGATCCACATTTCATCAAATCATGATCCAAATTCCGTTGATCACCCAAAACTTGACTATTTAGGTAGGGAACATTTGCTAATTGCATCTACTACAACTGTTATAGATGGATGCACAAACATTTTCTATAGCCATACATATATGTGTAGATGTTTAATCCTATTGATGTCACCTAGTTAAGTCTGATCCCAGGGCAAACACAATAGAATATGCACCTTGCTTTGGAAGACTCACATATGTATCTCACACTTTTCTGAGGTAGAGAGTGAACCATGCTTTGTCGTGCAAATACATAGTTGATCAAGTGTTTTTGTGAGTGTTTTAGAATGGAAATTATCTAAGACTTATTATTTTATTTATGATTATATATACATATACATATCCAAACACCACATATAATATGACTTACTTATTATATCCATAATTTACAATCACAATCCAAATGTGTCCATACAAATGAAATACTTTAGCGTCATGAAAGATCATTACCCACCTAAGGTCAAATGTATCATATGTATAATCAACTTAAGAACCTACATTTCTTGCATCACATCCAAATCCCCATGGATGCTCCTTAGATGTTCATGGTTTCCTTGTCACACAAAGTAATCCAAAAATTATACGATTCATATCTAATATTTACATGATATGTAGAAATCTTGAGTTACATATGACTTGAGGTAGAAAGAATAGAAACCATTACATAAAAAAAATATGAGGCTCAATGTGCAAAAATAATACTTGTCATTTAAAAAGGATCCATTCACTTCCACATCATCCACCCACAAAGGAGGCCTTGGACATAACCATGCACACATCCACAAAAAACATATATTGATAGAAATGTGTATGATTTATAGATATTCCATATTTTATCTCTCTAATGTATAACATGCATATGTATATATATGTTAGGTTACATATTTTTCCATGTGGAACAATCCCCATGAATAAATATTAAAAATTTAAACAAACTAAGTAGTGTAGGTAGGGGCTACACCCCTACATAGGGATCATGCTCCTAGTTAGTGGGCACGACTCAAGGATATGTCTCCGATCATAGGACCTCAGAGGCATTGCCCCTAAAAAGGCTTACACAATTTTAATTTTGTGTACTAGGAAAAAAACACATTTTCCATAGTCAAGCCGGTCTACCATATCAAAAATGTAAATGTAGATATATTTGGAATTGAACAAGATATGACATGTCGATTTATTGTTCACATTACATGTAACTACACAAATGGTATAAAACAAATCCCATCATATCAAATATAAAATTTTGATATATATAGACTGATGTTGCTTTGATACCATGATAAGAATGTGAGAGGCATAGTGGATGAAACAAAAAAAATTATAATCCATGTTTCCACGAGAATATCTTGTCAACAACAATATACTAGGAAGGACAGTTGTGAGATACACCTTGTCATGGAGTAGATATAATAATGTTGCTCACAAGGTAGAAGACAAAAGGTTGTCATTGATGTTTTGCTAGATATAATAAAAAAAATAGTTGTGTCTCTATATCATCCACCAGATGAGGGGAACTCCACATCGTGCTACATGATCCAGTGAGGAAGAAGTTACCTTCTCATTCGCATGGTGCTAGCATTGCACAATCTCATTGTCTCTCTCTTATAGTGGGTAATGATTGTTAGTAAAAAGGTGTATCCCAACCCTAGACACATACCCCTTTATATAAGAGAGGTTGGGGACGTAGGATTTCTAATAAATGTTGGGAAACAAAAAGACAATTTCCACCTTTTAGAAGCCCACTTGTGGATAGTCGGTCGATCGAATGGCTTGGTCCAGTTGATTGACCAGGATGGGTCCAGACTTAATGGATCAAATTGATTGGTCCAATGATCTAGTCTAGTCAATTGGCTAGACTAGATAGTCAAACAGTTGACTAATATCATCTAGTCAATCAAATGGGATAGCGAGCCAATCGGTTGGGTGAGTCTAGACCTCGTCAATTAATTGGAAAGTGTAGTTGTAACATCCTAGGCTTTGAGTCCTCAAATAAGTTGATCTTAAAAGGAAAGATTGGACTACCCATATCACCAAGGTGCACCTCCTTTTCTAGGAGCCCATCCCTGAAGAACTCCATAGTTAAGCGTGCTCAACTTGGAGTAGTTCTAGGATGGGTGACCATTCAAGAACTTTATCTAGGCTTGTGCGTGAGTGAGGACAAAGCGCGCAGTTAAGGCTAGTGGTGGTCTATGGGGCCAGTCGTCATTCCTGAACCCTTTCTAGAGCCTTAGGCTGTGAGCTTGGGTGTTACAAATGGTATCAGAGCCATAACCCCTCTAGTAGGTGGGGCCCACATGGGCATGTGGCATGTCAGTCTCGAGCTGTGCGGTCCAGGCATGTAGGAAAGGGTTGTCCATGGTTGACGTAGCCACCCTTGTGCTGGTATTCTGTGATCGGGAGCTAGGTGTCCATGGGCCATTGTGGGTCTGCACTGAAATGGGGTCAGATTATGAGGCCATATAGTTGAGACTTGACGAGGACGTCAAGAGTCTAAGTGGGGGTGATTGTAACATCCTAGGATTTGAGGCCTCAGATAATTTGATCATAAAAGGAATGATTGGACTACCCATATCACCAAGGTGCACCTCCTTTTCTGGGAGCCCATCTCTAAACAACTCCATAGTTAAGCATGCTCAGCTTGAAGTAGTACTAGGATGGGTGACCAGTCGGGAAGTTTATCTTGGCTTGTGCGTGAGTGAGGATAAAGCATGCAGTTAAGGCTAGTGGTGGTATGTGGGGCCAATCGTCATCCCTGAACCCTTGCTAGAGTCTTAGGCAGTGAGCCCGAGTGTTACAATAGTCAATCAAGTGGTCTGTCTAGTTGTAAGATTGGACTTTCTATTGAATCGACTAGCTTACTAGTTCTAGTCTATAAATGATCTGATTGCTTATCCAAATCTTTAAATAACCAATTAATCATGTATTTATTATTATACTCCTCTTTCAAATGAATTCTATGCATCTGGCCCTACAAGCTCAAATTGTGTCGTCATTGATATCTATTATCATTTTATGATTTCATAGACAATCATTGATATCTGATAAGGCTTCATTTTCACCCAAGCAATTTGAGAAATTGAAGAATAACTTCAAACTAGTATTGTATCCAATGTTATAGTGACAGGATAATCATACATTTGTGTCTTACATCAAAGTTGAATTTGTGGCACGGGAATTTCATCCTCTTAATGTTCAATATGTATTCCTTGATCTATGTTAGATTGTTTGAGATACATATGTTCTCAACAACATATATCGACTCACATGAGCATGACCATTCATATAGTCCCATTCATCATGTGGCCAGGATATTACCCCAATGGGGAGGATAAATTCCATCTACATAACTCACAATAATCCACATGTACCACATAGCACCCAAGAACGTCTTATATGGAACCCTTATTCAAGGTCATATTGAGTAGTGATAATGTACACTAAACTACATGTGATCATTGTAGTGACTTTAGGTCTAAGGACCATAATCCCCATTGTCACATGAGATGTGATTTTTACTTCCATTTATGACTTCCATGTATCATATTCAAGTTAGGTTTGTGTAGTACACTCATTCGTAACAAGTATCTATGTGTTTGAATTGATATCTAGTGTCATGACTTGCAACACAGTCATCACTCAACACATACACTAGTCTTAATTTATTCTTCCTAATTTCCTCAATAACACCTAGTTATGGACCTAGACAAGAATGGATACTCTCATCATACACATGATATCATTTCCAGGTCCTAAACCCAAATCACACGTCATTGTGGCATTCATTTTTAGGGACTTTTATATTTATTAATTATCTCATACTGAAGCAAACATAATAATTGGATCTGTCTTTATTAATAGCCAAAAATTATCTCTTAGAGAATACTACCAAAAGTATGCACATGTTTTATTTATTTAATCACTTATACAATTCGTAATCATGCTTTTCTTATTAACTATCCCAATTAATAAACATTAGTATAGAAAAATCTCATAAAATAATACTATAATGGGTGATACTTCAAGTGGTCCAAGGGTTTCATTTATCATCACTATTACCAATTTTAAAACCTGTGAAAAAAATCTCATCTCCTTGTATTGTTTGAAATAACAACATGTCACTTCTATCAATAATCTCAAATATTGTAAACCTAACAAACTAGTTTTAGTAATCATATCTCAATTCAGGATCCAACTTAGTAATATTGCTTTCAAAAAAAAAATTAATAGGAGGCATTATGTTGTTCATTTAAACTATAAGAGTCCATAATAAGTACCAACAACATTAAACTCATTAAATTTTGTCATTTATTATTTGCATAATGTTCAATTAACCACTTTAGGTATAATGATAACAAAAATTGGATTCTAGAAGATTTATGGATTGTTCAAGAATTTACAAAGGACATGATCTGCATTTTTTGGAATTGCATATATGCATTGTAGCTCCCAAATCTCCATCAATGCAAAAAGAATCAAAACTATCATTTCAACACAACCATTGTTTTATTTATAAGGGAACATCTGTTATGTAAGTCCACATAGAGACCCACCCAACAACATAAATCTCGGACCCTCAGTGCCTCAACCACTTTGGAACCATTTAAAACACCTAGTTCACTATCCTACATGACATATAAATAAATTCAACAAATAGACCTCACTCGAAATTAAATCTGGGACCCTTATTTGGGTTTACCTAGCCAAACCACCTAATTTACACCTCACCAACAACATCACCACTTGACTCACATTAGTTATTTGGTGATTAATTATGGTACACTTACAAGTTAAGAATCTAAATAGAGTCAGCTCAAGTCCAAGGTGAGATTCCATCAAGTAGGTCAAGAAGACTCCATAAAAAATCTATGAAAACATAATCAATTAATTTTATAGACTCCACTAAAGGTAGGAATCAAGAAAATAATAAGAGAGATATATTAGTGTTTAAGGAAAAGAGATAACATTATTATGTATGGGGAGAATAAGATGGAGGAAATTGAAAGATGTTATTAGACAAAACCATGCTCCTATACACAAGAGAGGAAGACATTTACAACTTGGACTCAAACCCTGATGGGACAAATACACTTAGGACCATTTAAATAATAAAGTTAACAACTAATATCTCTAATACTCACCCTCAATCTAGAGGATGAGTGAAATGCATGTCCATCTTTCCAAACAAAAATAGATAATAAGAGTCCATATGAAAAAATGATACATGTCTAAGTCTTGATGTACAATAATTGGAACACTCAAACATTCTCACTGAAGAAGATGTGACATAGTACTAATAGAAGATTAGACTCCCCTTGAAATTGGTGATCACAATACCACTTGGAGCAAAACTTCTAAAACATTAGTGAGTATATAAAACAATATATGATCGGTTACATTTGCATAAATTTTTGAGTCACAATCATCATCTAAATAGTTCACCACAAGAAGCACTACCATTTGAATGATGCATGGTAGTCTGGATAAAGGGAACTACAATTGCAATATTTGTGGTATAGCAGGTGGTCAATGTGTTTGAGAGATGTTGTTACATGAAACATGTGTTATAGTAGGTGCCAAAAAAGTATTACCAAACATGTATGAGGTGGGAAGCATGCATGGATCAATTATCTTGTACTCTCTCTCAATATCTCTCCATCAAACCAACAACAAAGTATAACATAGTGGTTGTTGATGGACAATGGTAAGATGCTCCTAGCAAGTTTTCCATTTTAGTGTTGTGGGTCTAGGCAAGTGTGTCCCTCTTGCCTCTTGTGAGGGAAGTCCCCCCTTCATGGTGGGTAGTAGGGGGAGTGTGGATACCCCAACAAAGGGGATACAAAAAATTCAATGGAAGATTAAGAATAAAATTCAAAAATTAGGAAATATATAGATGAAGGAAAAATCAATTGTAAGTTCAACATGTTGCAACAAAGGAATCTATATATGAGGTAACATCACTGGTTACATCAGTGATGTGCATATTTTATATATACTTTTAACCCACTTTTGCAAACATGTTCAATCCATTATGAGACTCATTTTTCCTCAAATCATACTTGATTTTCATGATTTTTAGTTGTTTTACTTGTTTCATGACTATGATCATAGGTACACAATAAAGATGAAGAAATGGCATTAACTCAACCCAAGTCTAACCCTAGTTGGGTTCCCCAACTATTTTCAATCGATCCAGAGAAGTTCTTGATGTTTCATAACAGGACATGATGTGTGTTATTTTACACATGTCATGTATCATTCCATAAAGGTTATTCTTTAATGGCAAAGCTAAAACATAGTGTATTCCTCTGAGATACACAGTGTGTCCACTCAGTCAAGAGTTCGGCAAAGGCTGGTGAATCAAACTGACATGTCATGTGGTAAATAACACACAACGTGTGTTATTCTCTCAGGATGGCCTCATACGACTGCTACACGATGTGTCTTTTAGTAACACAACATGCACTCTTTACGAAAGCAGTTCCAGCCAACAGTAACACACAATGACATGGTGAGTCTGCCATTGTACACGTTGTGTCTCTGTTAGTTTCTGCAAAGTTTGAAAATAACCACCCCTCATTTCAAATATGAGGTCACACATATGGGGAAGTTATCTCTCATCATTTTAGAAGCACACTTCATCCAAAGAAGAGTCTAGAGCAAGGAGGCAATTTTGGGGAGAAAGAGGTAGTTTCTCAAGAGAGAACCTCATTTCTTCACCATCCTTCTTCAAGGAGTGTTGTAGGAGCTTCTCTACTTTGTTGAGACCTCTCGAGAGAGAAGGTTGTCTAAGTCAAGGTACCATAAAGCAAGGGATTTCATCCTCAGATTGGAATTCTACCTCGCCCTTCTTCATTTTTTGGGTTTTCCTTGTTCTTTCCTTCTCTAATCATGTCAAACTCCGAAATCTGTATCTATTTCCTATGTTTCTTCATTATGGAAGAGTAGTTCCCTTTTTCTTGGGCATGGGGGAGTAGCTCCCATGCCATTGATCATGTGAACTTGTACTTCTTAACTTATATTAATTAATTTTCTTCTCCAAGATTTTATAAGCTATAAATTTCTTATATGTTTGCCTGGCCATAAAACCTACATGTTTTATGCTTCTTTATACGATTTAGGAGGACATGTAGAGAACCAGGAAGTAGTTCTTTTTGACAACGAATCCTTGACCACAGGAGTGGTTGGGATACGTTGAGGATATAAGGTTGCTATTTGAATTTTGACATAAGCACGTGAGTGTTTTGTTAAAATTAGAACAACCTCATATCATCGGGAGGTGGATGATGACAACAACCTCATATGCAAGTTAATTAGAATGTTATTTTCATTGTTACATGTGGGTAATGGTATGGAAATAAAATCTTATGACCAAGATCTCTTCAATTATGATCTAAATACATTTAGTGTTTAATCCTCATAGTTTTCTTTAAGTTGCTAAATAGTGAAATCACAAACTAAAGTCAAATTTTGTAAATTGATCTAGATTGTTGAACTCTAACACAATTGCGGCTAACAATACCATGCTCCCTTGGATGATCTCAGAATTACTACATGCAACCATATAGTTGTGGGTTGATGCTTGAGTTTACAAATGTTAGAACTTACATATTTATGCTAACAAGTTTTTGGCATCATTGTCTGGGAGCATCGATATATATATATATATATCATCTATCATATCTTGTATTGTTTATTAAGTGTTCTCACTAGATGTGAATTTGGAGGACTGAATGCAGTGTTCAAAATACAGTCTTCAACCATCTATGTTCTTAGAACCAGAAGTTGAAAGTACCATTATCACCCATAGATGAGCAAGGAGGAGTGAAGACTTTTCAAGCTTGGAAGGCTCTGAACTATCATCAATTTATTCTTGATCACCATTTTCATTGGGCAGCTAAGAACCAATCATGGAAGATGACCATCCTCTCAAGGATTTTTCCATTCCATCTGCAATCAATATTAATGGGGTTATCAACAACCCACAGATTGAGGCAAATAACTTCTCAATCAGCCCTACAATAATGCAGTTGATTAAAAAAACAAATTTGGAGGGACTCCTACATAACACCCTAATCTTCATGTAGTTGAATTCTTACAATATCTGAACATTTTCAAGATTAATGGCATTAATCTTGATGGTATACACCTATTATTATTTCCTTTTTCTTTGAAGGACATAGCCAAGGCGTGGCTTTGTTCTTTTCCTTGGAACTCCATCAACAACTGGGATGAACTTCTTAAAACTTCCTTAGCCTTGTACTTCCCACGAAGAAAGACTACTCAGTTGAGAAGCCAACTGACTAGCTTCACTCAACAAGATGGAGAGACCTTGTATTAGACATGGGAAAGGTTCAAATACCTTCAATGTCTTTGTTCTCATAATGGTCTAAGCAACTGGCTGCTTCTTCAAACATTCTATAATGGGCTTTACCATAATACCAGGATGTCCATAGATGTTGCAGCCAACATAGATATAATGAACAAATCTTACAGGGAGGCATATGCTATAATTGAAGACATGACAATCAATCACTACCAATGGAGTTCTAAAAGGATTAATCAACCACTTTCATCTTTGTTACTTATGGGGGAAAAATAGGCATCCATGCTATTGATGTCGTTGATCTGATTACTACAAAGTTGGATGCGTTGACACAAAAGTTTGAGAGGTTGAGTGCTCAACCATCTCAATTGATAAATCTGATATGTGATGCAAGTGAATCCATGGAAAGTTGGTGAACCTAACGTACCGGGATGGTACAAGCATTTCCAATAATATGAATGAGTTCTAAAGTCTTGTAAGTCAAATGGGGTCCTTGAAAATGATTCTTGATGATGAACTTCAAGGATCATTACCTGATAGTTGGGAGACGCTCATTGTGACAGTTAGTAATTTTACACAAGAAGAAAGTTGACACTTGATTAGTTGAAGAACAGTCTATTGAATGAAGAGACTCGACAAGGAGCCTTAGGCGATAGTGGGTTAGAGGTGCATTTCATATAGAGAAGGGGTGCTGACACAATACAGTGAGTCCCAAAACAATGGAAAGTCTCACAGTGTATCTAAGTAGAAGACTAGAGGATGATTCCATTGTGACATTTAAGAAAGACTGTAGGGTTTGGAAAAGGAAACATGGGTATGATGCTAAAGACAACAAGATTCACAACAAGAATACTATAGTGGAAATGTGAGATGATGGGGAGGATGATGATGATGTGGTTTTGACAGTCACGGAGCAATGTTTGCATGCTGAGGATGATGATGTTGAGTGGGTGGTAGATGTTTTATCTTCTTATCATGCTTTACAAAGTAAGGATTTCTTCACTTCATTCTGAAAGGGTGACTTTGGGAGGGTGAATATGAGAAATTCTAACTTCCCTAGAATTATTGAGATTGGGGACATTTGTGTTCATACAAGTATTAGTTGCATACTTGTGTGGAAGGATTTTGTCACATTCCAAATTTGCGATCACGTTTGATATCTTTCTCTTTCTTTGATAGAGAAGATTGTAATCTGGATTTAGTGATGATAAATATAATATCAGAAAGGGGGGCTTGATTTAATGTATGATACAAATTCTATCCTACTTTATACAACACCCAGCTTAAAGTGCTCAAAGGTTGCGGTATACATACTATTGAGGATAACCAAGAAAATCAATGGAATAGATGATTAGGACATATGTGTGAGAAATGCGTGAAGCTTTTATTGAAGAAGAGATTGACTCTGTTATGACAAGGACACCAATGTGCGCTTATGTTATTCATGTCAGATAGGAAAGCATCAACAAGTTTCTTTTAAGATAAGATTAAAGGTGAAGTAAAATCTTCTACGGTTGATTCATTCAGATGTCTATGGTCTATTTTAGGTGGCTTCATTGGGTGTCAATAGGTATTTTTTCACATTTATTGATGATGCAACTAGGAAGGTGTGAGTCTACTTACTTAAGACCAAGGATCAACTCTTTTATTATTTTTAGAAATTTCATTCCATTGTAGAGTGAGAGATAGAGAAAAAGCTGAAGTGTCTCTGCATAGAAAATGGAGAGGAAAAAACCTCTTGGGAGTTCCAAGATTACTATGCATAGCACAACATACAACATGAGAGGACTGAGTCGACACACCACAACACAATGATACAACTAAGAGAATGAAATGTATCATAGTGGAGAAAGTCAAATGCATGTTGAAGACTACACAATTGCCAAAGACATTCTGGGGTGAGATAATAAGTATTACCTAATATTTGATTAATCAATATTCATAAGTTCCTTTGGGGTTTGAGATACCTGAGAATGTATGGATAGGTAAAGATGCATCCTATGCTCATCTATGAGTATTTGGGTGCAAGGCATATGCAGGAAAAGTCAAAAAAGTTGGATGATAAAGTGATGCATGTATCTTTCTTGGCTATGGAGATCAATAGTTTAACTACAAGTTATGGGATCCTATGAAAAAGGCCAAGAGTAGACACAAAGCTATGATATTCTATGAGAGGCATAAAGTTACAAAGCATGAGAGTGATGACATAGAGGGTGCATGATCAAGTGATAGTTCTTCTGATGATGATTACGAGGATACTTTAACTTCTTCATGCGTACAGTCATTAGATGATGAGGGAGAGAAACATGATCACCCTAAGAAGTAGAGTGATAGAACATTGAGTATTCCTATCTCAGATGCACATTTGATTGTTTCAGACTCACAGTGAGAGACATTTGGGCAGAGGGAACAATATCATCACCATGCAGAGTTCTCAGAGCAGTAGTTGAGGAGGTTTGACATAGTTCATCATCCTTGATCCAAATATCTAGTATCTTAGTATATTCTCATTACTGATTAGGGGGATCCAAAGACTTTTTATAAGGCACAAACTAATAGAGATAGAGCATAGTGGCATCAGGCGATGTAGGAGGGATGTCTTCTTAGTAGAAGAACGATACCTATGAGCTTGTGATGCTTCCTATGGGCTAGAGAGAAGTAAAGAATAAGTGAGTCTATAGGACATAGAGAGAGGACACTAATAAGGATATCAAATGCAAAGCCAAACTAGTTGTCAATGGCTTTGGTCAAAGACCAGGAGAGGATTTTGATGAGATGTTTTTTTGCTATTCTGAAAATGACTTCAATTAGATTGGTTCTAGGTTTGGTTGCTATCCTAGATCTTGAAATTGAGAAGATATATGTAAAGACACTATTTCTTCATAGTGAACTAGTTGAGGAGATCTACATGGAGCAACCAGAAGATTTCCATGTAAAGGGGAACGAAAATTTAGTCTGCAGATTGAATAAGAGTTTGTATGGTTTGAAACAAGCTCCCAAGTAGTAGTATAAGAAGTTTGATTCTTTCTTGTAGAGTCACAAGTACAATAATTCAAATGTAGATCCATGTGTTTTCATTGGGAGTTTCCCAATTACAAGTTCATTATTATGTTATTCTATGTGGATGACATGTTGATAGTGGGACAGGATGTTAGTTTGATCAGAATACTGAAGACAGAGCTTACCAAAGCCTTTGAGATGAAGGATTTGGGACCAACACAAAATATTTTGGGATGCATATTACACGTGATAGGAAGAAACATAGGTTGTTGTTGTCATAGGAGAGATATGTTGAAAGGATTCTAGAGCGGTTCAACATGAGCAAGTCCAAAGTTGTGAGTACTCTAATATCAGGTCATTTAAAAGTAAGTAAGAAGTCATATCCATCGACTATTGAGGAGAAGGAAGAGATGGTCATGATTTCCTATCCTATACTATGGGGAGTTTTATTTACATAATGATGTGTATCTGTCTTTATATTTCTCATGTGGTTGTTGTTGTGAGCATGTTAGTGGGAGGTAATCAAGTGGATTTTCATATACTTATGAGGTACTAGTAATATGTGCACAATGTTTGGTGATTGTAAATCAGTTTCTGAAAGGCTTCGTTGATGCTGACATGGAAGGTGACATTGATCACATGGAGTCTACCTCTGGGTATGTTTTCGCTTTTGCAGGGGGGCATATCTTGGCAGTCTAGGTTGTAAAAGTGTGTTGTACTTTCTACAACATAGGCAGATTACATTGCGGTAGAGAAAGTGGGAAAATAAATATTGTGGATTGTGAGATTTTTGGTAGAGTTGGCCATGACTCAAGTTGGTCTGACTATTTTTTATGATTGTTAGAGTGTTATTGACTTGAGCAAGAGAAGAATGCATTATACACGGACAAAACACATTGATGTGAGATATAATTGGCTTTGTGGTGTGACTGATAAGAAGTTTCTGATTCTAAAGAATATCCATACTGAGAAGAATGCCTCTGCCATGATGACCAAGGTAGTGACACAAGACAATCTAGAGTTGTGCAAAGAGCTCCATGACATACATTACCAATAATGATTTTGTGATGACAATCTCCTTCTTTGAGCTGGACGGGGAGATTGTTGGGCTTGGTGTCCTGACTCAGCCAATGGAAGAAATCCCATTAAGGCTCTTCCATTCACACTATCGCTGCTAGTCTGAGATATAAATCTCTTAGCCAAGCAGTTGTGAACAGCTAGCCAACACAATCATCAATTGGAAAGGCTTGCAGCCAACAAAGAGAAATAAAGGGCAACCATTGTTCTTATTTTTCTACAGTGATAGGAAGGGAAAAAGCAAAGGAAAAAGGAATAAAAAGAAAGGAAAGAAGAAAGGAAGTGGGACAGGACTGCCAAGGCATCCATATGTTCTTGTTTGGGCCATCTACCGTACCATGCACTTTGTGGAAGAGTGTCTTCCCAGGAAGTTCTAGGGTGATAGAATTGTAGGAATCTCTCCCTACCATGTGGTATCTTCTTATTTCTCCTTTTTAAAATATTATCTCATGTTTAGGGTCAAAACTCAAGAAGAAAAATTCTATCTTTGCTTCTTATAGTAGATTTGTCTATGATTGGCCTCGTGTTTTTTCACATAAAAACCTGGTCTTTCTTTTGCTTTGATTTTTTTGTTGTGAATATCTTGAGTTTCAAACGCTCGTCCGACTCTTCGGCATATATTCTATTTTATGTTGGATCGTAGTTCCATAATATACGTACACATGTTCTCCATCAACAACCTATCAATTTATGCTTAAGTGTGTTAATTGGTCAACGCTTCTACTATATTGAACCTTCAAAAATTTTCTCACAATAACTATTGGTCCCTTAAATTGAGGTTCAATGTAGATATAAGAATCGAGCTTGGTATGATGTTCAGCACAAAATCTAAGAAATACTAGAATACGAAATGTGGAAGTCATTAACCAATCTTCGCAATTATTTTTTCCAAGCAAATTCTGAATGAAACCCTCTTCTCCACGCACTTCTTTGTCACATGCGTCTTTTGCACTGCCTAAGTATATTTGGACAAAATATTGGTTGATTCTATCTTTTTGGCAAATGAGCTTTACATGTTGGTGGTTAAATATGCTTCATGGATCACGTGTATGGGGACCACTGAGTTGGCGATAGACCGACCCTATCTTGGATAGACATTATTCATGTGGGGATCCGAATGGATCAGTTAACGAGATGCTCCACGTTGTGATTGGGTTCATGGCAGCTCGAGATAGGTGATGGTATGACCAATCAGGACATTTATAGAGAACAAAAATGCCTTAATTTCTTCACACAGATGCTTTGGTAATTAGGTAATCGTACAATGCGCCAATGCCAACCTTCCAGAAGAACTCTCACCCAAAGGTTGGGCATGGCTGCAGCTGCCTCTTCTCTGTACGCTAAGATGACTTTGCTATCGTATTGATCTATATCTTGGAATAGGAAAATGACATGAGGTGTGCACAGTGCAGAGGACGGCATTGGTTCGACTTCGAGGTCATAAGGAAATGGTAGAAAGATCAACGTCTGGGGCCTGTTTTGTTGGGTGTAGTCTAGCACACTCAAACGCGTCATGCTAAAACTTATAAGCAACCCACGGTAAAATGAAATCTATTGACTGTTCTTTGATGTTTCCGGTGACTGAGTCTACCTTTGCATGTGAGAGGGACCAATGAAAATCGGTTCTATAACTGCCAACCACACTCCATGTCTTCGTTTTAGTTGTATATTACCAGGTATACGTTTTCAACGTGCTATAGCATGTAGCGTCCTCCACAAAGCTATATAACGTCCTTCCAATCGGGAAAGGTTTCCGTTAGTAGTTGCTACTCAATTGACGGTTAGCCAAAGCGTACTACTTACTGCTTTAAATGGACAGCTACCAATATGAAAGTTGCAACGGCTACAGATGAACTTGGGTGATGGCTAGTTAGAGCGCCATTGTCTATCGGCTGTTGCAACAAATTAAGGAAATGAAGCTGATACGCGTATTGTCATGTGCGCATCTCGTGATGTGGCAAAAGGCCAGCTGCTACATCGTTTTCTCAACATCTTCAACAAATTAAGTATGAAAAACACTTCCATGTGTTGCCGCTCTCGGTAGGCTCATAAGAAGAATTTGAGTATATACATTTGGCTAAAAATTTTCCATTTATCTTCAGAAAAAAAAGTTTTTCCCTTGCAATTACCGTTGTGTTGATAAGGAAATCAAACTAAGCTGCTAAAGGACGTGAGGGAAAAGGGAATTAGCATTCAGATATGTCTTAAATAGGGAAAACGCCGAGAACAGCGATTCCGACATTTGCCATCTTTTAGGGAGTACACAGCTGCTTTGTATTCCCCAAGAAAAAAAAACACACATCAATTGTCAATATGTAGAACATAAAGTGAGACAACTTGCAAAAGAACCACATATTAGTATATACGAAACTGTAAGTTAAACAACATCTTAACCCAATTGCTACAGTGATGGATATAATTGAGTTTCCCAAGAAGTTATGCATCTAAATAACTTAGAATTCGATCTACTCCCCATATAAATCATATGCTAAGAGAAATCATAAACCCACCGAACAAGAGAGTTTGCCCCACCCATATGTAAATCGTTTGAAGTGGCCTGGGTAGATCTTCAGAATGTTGTAAGACCCATGTACTTGGTTTGACGTCTGCCCACTCCTAGAAGGTCTAGGAGTCTAATGACCTCAGAAAATGGGGAGCTGGCTACCGAAGCCCAAATACTAGATATTCTTAACATGATTAGAAAGGATCTCATTGCTATTACTCAAACAAACATGATATATATGCTTGCATATTTGTATGTCAATCTGAAGCATTATCTAAGTGTATTAAAATACTTAATGGTCTATATATTAAAAATAAGATTCTTTGTTCAAAATAATCTAGAACTTTATATGCTACTCTTTCAGACTCAGATCTGTGCTTAACCCTAAGATATCATTCTTTTATCTTAATTACATGTTTAGTTAGAACTTGATCAAGTTGATTTAATTATGATATCATAATTCAAATAATACAGTAAACATGAATATCGTTGATTTATGTTGTGCTACAGGAGTGACAACAAAGTTCTATAGTTGTATGTATATGTATATGATCTTTGTTGTATCTCCTGAAACTAGGGCTTCTGACCTTGCTTTGTGGTATGGTTTTGGTGGGCCCTAGATTTGGCCATATTCACCTAATTTTGGCCTAAACTCGAATCAACTTTAGGATTTTTCTATTCTAGTGAGAGAGGGTGAAGCAAGAGAGAGATTTCATTGGTCGGGTCATGGACGCGGCCATGTTCATGTGAAATCAATTCAAATTCATGCAAAGATTAACCCTAGTGAGGATAGGAGAGAGGAAGAGATGTTTTTCTATATGTTGTTATTGAACCTTGGCCAAATTCAGTAGAGTTGGTTTTGGATTTTTGTTGGTCAACTTGGGATAGGTTCCTTGAACACGGGCGAGTTGCCTCCTTCCAGTTTCCTTGAGAAGAGATCGATCCATGGGTTGTTGTACTCTATTTTTTATCCCAACTTGAACCTCCATCAATGGAGTACCCCCTACATACCTACAATCCATTAAATGTTTGAGAGGATGGAAGTGTTGTCAAAGAGATATGAGTGCATCCCATGATTCGGTCTCGAATTGGTTCTTGCATCTGGACGCTATAGCTTGGATCATGGATTTGTATCTAAGAAGCTTCTTCCACAAGCTTGCTTCACACAGTCCCAAGTAAGATAACCCTCTTTTCTCACCTTTTCCTTGCTAATATTCCTTTTCTTAGCTTCTATAGTTGTAGTTTTTAGAAACAATGGTGGAAAAACCTTCTCCTACCTAAGATCATCTTCTTTCTAGCCTCTTTGGACTAGATCATGTTAGCTATTTGTAGGGGGAATTTCAAAAGGATTGTTTGTAGCTTGTTGGGACGATTTCGAGGCTTTTTGAAGCTAAATTCATGATTACTTCTTGTTGGAGCTCATGATCTTTACATAAGCGAGTGATATAATGACTATTTTGCATTTTTCATGTTGTAAACCCTACTTGTAATCTTTAATAAAGTTTAAGTCATGCTTGCATGATGTAAATGTAAACTTTATTGGTTGTAATGGTTGTAAGATGAAGAAATATGAGATTTCCTACCATCTCTACTCTTTCATGTCAATTTAAAGTGACAATTTTTCTTTCTTCTGTAAGCCTAAACATCTAGTTATATACATGATCTTGTTTAAAAAGTGGTACCTTTATGTGTTTTTTGCCCATGTTTGTTAAGATGGTCCAAGATATCTACCAATCTTGTTGTTTCATGAGTATATAGAACAAAATTGGGAAATATCTTGTTGTTATAATGCTAAAATATTTTTTGGATCTGATTATTACCTTAAAATAGCTTATTTATGCCGTCTCCTACCTTTGTTACATTTTACACATGTTAAGAACATAATGAACATATTATATGATGATTTTTTAGTGGAATAAGAAGGCACACATATATTTTCATGTTAAAAGTTGAACCTTAGAGGCTTTTTTCTTTGCATGACTATTTTAAGAAAAAAGATAACTTTGACCTTGATAGTCACGAACTAGGGTTTCCCTTTGAAACCAGAATGAGTTCCACATTGTATGTTTATGTTTAAAAAAATTTCCAATATGGGCTAGGTTCCCATAAGATTTACCTTGTTTATAGGTACAGATCCTTGATCAATGACCATTTGTATAAAACATCATTGGGGGCTTCAAATAGTAGATTTATATTTTTGTTTGATGTTATGTTCTACTTAATGCTCAGTCGTACATGAAAGATGAGTACAAAATGATGAAGCCTAATGTATGTAGTGCGATGTGACCCATAGAATAATCCAATATTCATAACTTGGGATAACAAAATAGGTAATCTTGTAGAAATCATGGATTATGAGAATGTACTTAAAGTCATACAGTCATCTACCCAAACATGGATGAGGTGATTGAATATGTAGATGACTCAGAAAGGGATATAATGGTTGTAAGGGAGACTCCACTGTAGGAAGTAATGAACAAAGAAACAAGCTCAGTTAGGGAGAAATTTAACAGACCCAAGAAGGGAGATACCATAACAATGGCAGGGAGGATGATCAAGGGGTATGGTACCCAGATGAAAAGGAGAGGAAAATCTGGAGCCATGCCAGAGCAGAGAAGAAGAAGTTCTCAGCTACAGAGTGAGGAAATACAAGATGAAACAGGAGAGATAGAAATTGAACCCACACTACTAGAGGGTCACGAGGAGCATGAGGTGGAGGAAGAACAAGTAGTTGACCAACATCACCACAGGGATCCAAAAGAGGGTCGTGTAGAGTAAGCAAGCCAGGTTAAGAATGAGTTCATCAATTAAGTATATTAAGAAATATTGTCTGCTGGAGATGTTTCTGGAGATAATTTATCTGGTTCGTGAATCCTACTGGGTCACTGAAGTCCTGGTGAATAGTCACCCAAAAAATTGCATTTGCCACTGTCTCTATGAGAGACTAGTGGACCTAGAACCCACAGTTAGGGTTGTAGTGATCTTTTGTAATGGTATGGATAATACCATGTTTACTTCAGTTCATATCGGGTCATATTTTGTAAGTTTTTTAACGATTGAGTAAACAAGTAAAAGGGGTTCAAAAAAAAACTAAGGGCCCATATTATATATGGTTTTGCCTTGGTGCCTCAATGTTGAATATGTATCTAAATATGGTTGATTCATATCTCTTGTTATATGTAAAAATGTGAATCAAATATGTGACATCACGATATATATGGGTCTTTATAACCATGTGAAAGGTGTTGTCGCCTGAGTACCCAGATAGACCTCATTTTGTTATGTTGATTTCTAGTCAGAGAACCCCCACTTATTATATTCACACTAAAGTGTGGCCTAATATAATGGATGTTGTTAGTCCTAATATCTGATATAGTGAATTAATAGAATTCAAAATCACTATCTAGTAGTAGGGTGGTTCATCCCAAACTAGTAGGAATTAATAATAAAATAAGTAATCAGCTCGTGTAGCCATACATGTATAATAACTTGGTGGTTTACATTTTATGGTTTAATGCCTTATATGCTTTGCACTAATTCTTTATCTACCATTATACTACATCTAGGAATAATTGTATCACATTGAAGTTGCCTCTTAATGATTAATTTGTCTAAATGTTTCTTATAATTGTATGCTTGTATGCAAATAATAGCTTACATTTGTTATATCGCCTGCTAGGACATGGGTCATACAGTCATAGTTCTCTGTATCATTTTAGGAGATCAACCTTGTACCTAGGGTCATATCCCTGAGGATCTATCTTCTGAGATCAACAATAGATGAAGGTTGGCCCTCAAAATTTTAGAGGTGTTTAGAGTTTTCCATATATCTCATGTCTATGCAGGGGATTTATATCACAATGCATCTGTGAATCCAACTTTTGGTACATATATCTCATGTCTATGTAGGGGATTTATATCATAATTATTTGACATATCAGATTTGAGCATATTTGTTTGGTTGGAATCTACCCTCTCCTAAGGCATCCTAGTAGTCAGTGTGTCAAACTTAGTGGTATTAGTGCCTAGGTTCCTAGAGTTATAGGGAAATTGAATTTTGTGTCTATCTATATGTGTTACTCAAATTGTGTAACCATCTATATTATGTAGACATAGCTGAACATCACGAAGATCATGCAAATAATATCCTACTATTGTCGTTGGTTGGAGAGAGATAGAGGGCATATGGGTCAAGAATTATTAAGGGTAGGCATTCACAACCTCCACAACCACCCTTGAACCCTATGGAACCTCTTCTAAGTGTTTATTAAAGATATTTAAGAGATTGAGGAGAGTTGGTGCTATAGAATATGCTAGGACATTAGATTTGTTAGATATAAATAATTAGCTGAAAAACTTGAGAAGGCATTTAAGATTTAAGAAATAGAAGAGAAGGAGAAGACTGTGCATGCCCTATACATTCTAAAGTATAATGAGCCATGGAGGACAAGAAAAGGCATGGAGAGGTGATTTCCTAGAATGAGTTTTGCAAGGAGTTTTAGGGAAGGTACTTCCCTCAGTTGTACATATAGGAAAAGTTGAGTCAGTGTAAAAGTCCTACGTAAAAGGACTTTGTTGGTTAATAATTATGAAAATCAATTAATGGGTTTGTTGAGGTTCTATCCTCATGTAGATATTATGGATGATGATAGGATATGATAGTTTGGTAGAGATAATATTTTGAGTGTGCATAGTTCACTAGTATTTAGAGGATGGTGGTAGTTTTTCATGATGTTGAGTGAGGAAGAAATCAGATCCTTTCGACAATGAGCACTCTAAGATTTATAAGAGATTACATATTTTGGTGTCATGACAACAATAATAATAGTCACAATAGATACTAGAAAAATCAAGGACAATGATACAAGTTCAGTTACAATGGTCACCCAGTAAGAGCAAATGCTGAGGATTTCCACCATCGTGGGAGATGAGTTTGGGTTTCATGTCAGATATAGGGCCACCTAGGCAACAATAGATAAGTAAATGTAAGACTTGCAACAATGAACAAATTTTGTTTGTGTAGGTTTTAGATGAGGTAGTTCTATAAGTGTGGATAGATTGGGAACATAAAGACATTCTACCCCCAATTATACTAAGATGTGACACTACAGAAAAGGTAGATTCAATATTATGGGAAGTACTGCAATGCTTCTAGAAGAGGATTACATCAGACATCATAGCTAGGGATGTCAGGATTAAAAGGAAGAGATCATATCAACTTCTCATAGAAACAACTTGAGTTTTTTCTAAAGGAGTCGCAAACCCATGGGTCATAATAGGTCAGATGGAATTTTTCAATAAGGACTTAAATAATTCCTCTTATGTATCCAATTTAATTGACTAGGTGTGACACACTAATTTTTATCATTGTAAAGGTGATATATGTACTTGGTTTTTTTGTTGGAATGTCCTCTGATGGGTACTACTATATTGAAGGAAATGTGTCATCTTGTTACCTCCATTTATCAAGGCACAAAATTTCAAGTGGATCTCATGTCGTTTGAGATGTATGGATTTGATATGATCCTAGGGATGGATAGCTTAGTGAAGTATATGGTTGTTTTGTATCGTGGGTCCAATGTTGGAGTTTAGGGATTGTGATGTATCTTGGTATTTACAAGGAGATATGAAGATCTTCCCTATGAGTTTGGTCTGAGATGATATAATACAAAATATAATGAGGTTGGGATGTACAACTTTCTTATCACACATCACTGATATTAGGAAAAAGGGTTTAATGATTGAGCATATATCGATTGTGTAGGATTATAAGGATGCATTTCATAATGAATTTAGAAGTGTTACACCACCTAGAGAGACTTTTTTTAAATCAATATAAATCTTGTATCTGACTTATACAACATGCACCATATAGCATGGCATCAAATGAGATTAAAGAGTTGATGATGTGGCTTCAATATCTATTAGACAAAGGGTTCAAAAAGTTGAGTATGTCTTCTTGGGGTGGTCCAGTGTTTTTTTGGAAGATAAAGGATATAACTATACCATGGTTCATAGGATATGGACAGTTGAAATGGTGACAATGAAGAACATTATCTCTTATAGATGATATATACCTTGTATAATTAGTTGGTGGAGCTATAATATTCTCTAAGATAGATCCGCGATCAAGAATCCATCAATTGAGGGTCAAGAAAAATGATATACCTAGGAAAGTTTTTAAGACTAGGTATGGTCATTATGACTTGATGGTTATACTATTTTGGTTACTTAATACATTTGCAACTGTTATGGATCCAATTGATAAATGGTTTAAGCCATATCTTGATCAATTCATGATGGTGTTTGTAGACAATATCCTAATCTACTACAAGTAAAGAGAGAAACATCTTTTCATGGCACTACAATTGTTGAGGCAACATTGGTTGTATGTGAAGTTTGGAAAGTGCAATTTTAGCTCACAAAAGTACCTTTTCTTGGTCATATTATCTCATAGAAGGGCATTTTTCAAGATCTCAAGATGAGTCAGTCTTGCAGTGGGACTAGACAAGACACCAATATAAGTGATTTTTATTGGTTTATATAATTCTTATAGGTGGTTCATCATGAATTTCACTTGGATATTTTTGTTGTTAATTAGGCTAGCTTAAAAGGGAACACCTTGTAGTTGGGACAATAAATGTTAGTGTTGCTTTTCATTGTTGGAAGAGAAGTTAATGTCTACACATTTGCTGGTTATTCTAGAGATGTTGAAATGATACAATGTTTTTTATGATGCTTCAAATAAAGGGCTATGATGTGTGTTGATACAAAATAAGAACATGAACCCTTATTCTTCTGGACAACTCAAGAAGCATGAGTAAAACTACCTGACACATGATTTGGAGCAGGCATCTGTGGTTTTTTCTTTGAAGGTTTGCAAGCACTACCTTGATGGAGATAAGTTTCACATCTTTACAAATCCTCAAAACCTCAAGTAAATCTTTTGATTTGAACATGATGTAGAGGAGATGGATGGAGTGTCAATAAATGACTACAACTATATGGTATATTATCACTCCAACAAGAGAAAATGATGTGTCTAATGCTTTGTGAGAAAAAGTGTCTTCATCTTCCATAATTGATAAAGTGCAGTCGCACTCCTGTGTGTGAAGAAAAAGGTCATTGTTGGAGTCTTTTTGTTAGATGAACATTCATATGTAGGTTTCTATGTTGACAGTTTGTTGGAACAGCTATAGATAGTGCCAAACTTGGTACATAGATCAAAGATTCATCAAGGTATGAGATTGTGATACATAATATTTGAACAAAGTTCAATGATAAGAATCATTTGCATGACCCTACAAATGGATAGTTTTCTTTCATAAAAAGATGGTGGTTTGTGAGGCAGCCTGAGAAATATGGTGCTTGAAGAATCACATTCCTTGATATATGTGATGCATCCTAGAAGTACAAAGATGTACTATAAAATGTAAGATTTCTATTTATTACCATGAATGAAGCATGATGTGGTAGATTCTATATCCATGTCCCTAGTTTATTAGTCAAGGCAGAGCATCAAAAACATATATTGTTGGTGCAACCATTGCTAATTTCTAAGTTGAAATGGGATTATGACAATTTGTGTTTTGTGGTTGGTCTTCCTAAGATAGACAAGAGATATGATGCCATATGGTTAGTTGTTGTATGACTGACTAGGTCATCTCACTTCATATTGGTTAAAACTTATCTAACCATATATAATTTGGTGTATATATATGTTGTTGAGATAGTTCACCTACATAGCATACCGGTTACCATAGTATCAGATAGAGGGCCATAATTCATGAGTAGGTTATCTGATCATCTGCATGGAGATTTGAGGACTCAACTGAAGTTCAGTATAGATTTTCATCCACTAATTGATGATCAGTCAGAGAGGACAATATAGATGTTAAAACATCTCTTGAGATCTTGTATGATCTAGTTTCCAAGAAATTGAGATATCTATCTTAGTTCATTGAATTATCCTACAATAACAATTATAAGAGGATCATAGAATGGTACTATATAAACCATGTACATTAGACATCATAGATTGCCACTTTGTTGATACAAGCTACAAGTATATTTGCTTTTGTCCCTAAGTTTGTGTTGAAGATGACATAGAAGATAAAGATTGATATGCAACAAATGAAGACTACACATGGAAGATATGAATATTATGAAGATAACCAAAAGAAGACACTAGGGGATATTATCCTATTATTTATCATGTTAGTAAATTGGCCTAAAATTTGCAGCTTCCTCCAAGTTGAGAATGTAGCATAACATTTATCACATTGATGCTGAAAAATTATCATCATGATATGGAGCATGTGATACAACTACCATAAGTGCATCTTATAAATGATTTTTCCTATGTTGAAAGAACAATTCTTATCTTGGGTCAGTGCGTATAAAATATAAAAGAAGCATATTTTTCTAATGAAGGTTTGGTGGAAACAATGTTGCATTAAGGAGGCCACTTGGGAGTTAGAGGATGCGATGACTAGGAATTACTTGTGTTTGTTTGCAATTTTGGGGATGAAACCCTACTAGTAAGCAATGACTATAAGACCATGACCTTTTTAACCCTATTCTTGTTATTTTTTAAATGGAAGCTTAATTAGAACTTAATCCACTTGATAAATTACAACATAATGCTAATCAGATGATAAACACAAATATGGTTGCTTTACATTGTATTATAGGCTTTACATCAAATTTTCATGGTCATATGTACATGTATATGGTCATATTTGGTTTTTTTCACCTTGAGCTAAGGTTTTAAATCTTGCTTCATGGTAGGGTCATTGTGGGACTTTCACTACTCTAGATTTACCTAACTATGGGCCAAAATTGTGTTGCCTTGGTTTTGACCCAAAGCATATTTATGTTTTTCCTATTCTAGTGAAGAGGGTGAAAGAAGTGAGAGGTTTGGCTGATTGGATTATGAACTCGATAGATTTCATGTAAACCCATGTGAGATTCATGGGGAAGTTGATTTAGTTATGATAGGATAGAGGAAGAGATGTTTTATAGGTTTATTACTGACCCCTTCCATATTTAGGTGAACATGAACCAAATTTAATGGAGTTGATTTTGGGTTGGCGCTACCTAACTTGGAACAGATTTCCTAAATTAGAATAGGTTGCCCCCATAGGAATTTCATTGGATCAGAATGTGTGGGATGTTGGACTCTATTTTTAGGGTTGACTTTAACCTCTACTTATAAATATAGGAACCTCCACGTACCTACATTCCATTTTCTTCATTGAGTGGGACATAATTCAATTGGAGAGAGAGAGGAGAGATACCTCTAAAATTAGATATCGAATTGGTTCATGTGGACGTTTTAGATTGGATTTTGGAAACCTATCCAATAACTTATTCTCCAAGATTTCTAGACTATTTCCAAGTAAGATAATTCTCTTTTTTGAACTTTTTCTTTTCTAATCTTCCTTCTCTTATCTTCTTTGATCTTTCTTTTTGGAAACCATGTTGGAAACAACTTCTCCTACCTAATATCATCTTCTTTGTATCATCTTTGGCCTAGATCGGGATAGATTTTATTATAAGAGATGTTGAAAGGATCATTTGTGGGCTGCTCAAGATGGTCTAGTGATGTTTTAAAGCTTGGTTTAGTGTTCCTTTTTCTGGAAGCTCATTATGTTCATAGAGGTGGTTGATATTATGATTATTTTGTGTTATCTAGTATTAAATCCTACTTGTAATATATAATAAAGCTAACATCTTTATTGCATGAATTTAAATATAACCTTTATGGGTTGTTAGGGTTGTATGATGATGAAAAATAATAATTCCCACCTTCTACACTCTTTCATGTCAATTTAAAGTGGAAATTATGATCTTAATTATGGGTTGTTTTCCAATGTATGTCAAGAGACTATAGGAGTTCTACCTACCTTCTCATTTCATTGGTATCTAAGATGAATGTGGAACTATCTAGTTGTTATAATTCTCTAATCTTTTTTTGGATGTTACTCTTATCTCAAAATGGATTCTTTATGCCTTTTCCTACCTTTGTTGCATTAACCTTAAATAACAACATCATGGACACTTTTTATGATGTTTTATTACTAAGATAAGTATGTAGACACACATTTTTGTGTTCAAAATGATCCTTTTATGCTTTTTTCCTTGTAGGGTGATATTAAGGAAGAAAAAGATAACTATGACCTTGATAGTTACGAGCCCAAATTGGACCTTCTAAATCCATCTGAGTTCATGTTGTATGTTCATGTTTGGGGGTGCCCTTGTGGGGTTCCTATAAAACTGATCATGTTTAGGGGATCTAATTTCTTTAGTAGTGATCTTTTATAAAAACATGATAGGAGGTTTCTAATAGTGTATTTATATATTTAATTGTTGTTATTTGTTTCATACTTGGTTGTACATGATAGATGAGTAAAATTATAGTTTCAAGTGAAACCTAACACATGTAGTGCCCTTTAACCATAGAACTATTCTAGTATTCAGAATTTGGGGTAGTGAAATGAGAAGCTTTGTAGAAATATTGGATTCTGAGAAGTCACTTAGAGTTGTAAATTATTGAGTATACACATGTAACTAAGGTTTCATATAAGGTATGGCTCTCCCTTAGCTTCTCAATATTTGATACGTATATGAGTGTGATCAAGGTTGTATATGTGAACTAGATATGTGAAATCATGATATATACACATGTTATTCTACCCACATGATAGGTGTTGTCCTAAGTACCCATGAAGTACCTAGTTTTGATATGTAGGTTTCTAGATGATGATAACCTACTCATTATACTAGCACCAACCAAGTTGGAGCAAGATCTCATGGAGAATGACAATCTTATGAGCATACATGGTGATCTGTAGACTTCACAATCAATATCTAGTGGTTTTTTTGGTACATCCAATAAGGAGTGGAATCATATATGGGATCTGCTCTTATTGTGAGAAAAGACATACAAAACCCCATAAAAAAATTCAAATTTGCATAAGGTGGTGCATGCCAATTTTTCAATAAGTATGGTAAAGAAAATGTGTAATTGTAGAAGTGCAACAATAAACAAGACTATTACAAAAATCATCATTGTTTCACATATAATACCTAAAGGACAGCCAAATGGAAAATGAATTCTAAACTAGATAGATCACTTGCATTGGGAAACCTGGACATCTCAAAACATTACAACAACTAGAATTGAACATCTTTTCTAACCTCACGGTCGACATGCTACATGTCTTCAGGGTAGGTTGGAGACAAAACCTAGAGGAAATAAATCAAAAGAGAAATGGTAATCAACAAACAATGAGTATGTATAGTATAAAAATAGTTGGGCATTAATTAGAACAAAATTGAGCAATTAGAAAGATTCCAATTAGGAGGGTGCAAGTTAAGGAGATAGTTCATAGTGTAGTACATCTCAGAGATTATATAGGTGGAATAGATGAGGAATCAACTTATTAGGAGGTGTCATCATTTTATAGAAAACTTTCTATTTGAAAACACTTTCATACTATTTCAACAACAATAGTGCATGTTGATGACAAAAGAGACTAGATAATCTAAAAGGCATAGCTAGAACCCCTACATCCAAAATGAAGGGCACGAGGAATAAAAACATAGTCCCAAGTAAAATGTAGAAGTGAAGGAGTAATACCACCTCACTGCATGGTAGGAGGAATACAAATGTAATGCCTAAATGGGAAATAAAACCTAGTACATACATATCACATGTGGTAAGGTGAGAAATACCAATGCCTTGTAGGGAAATGCAACCCACCGGATACATATATCTTTATATTCACTCATTACCTCAATTCAATTTTCCTTGGCTACTTGGTCTATTTTGATACTCAAACTCAAAATATAGTGATCAACATGGATTTCATATACCTTGTAACACTAAAAATTAGGTTAAATTATCACTTTATCCAAAGAAATGAATTTGGAAACATAACTTCATATTTTAGTTTTCAAACTTTTTATAAATTTTATGCACATTTTTGGGAACCTATGGTCCAAATTTCATCTCAATTGGACATTACTACAATTTTCTATGATTTCTTGAAGTTAATGTGTTAAAAACCCCTATATTTGCCTTTTCATTTGATCCATTCTGCGTCAGTGATCCATGGCTTAGGAAGGGGGAAAACCTCAACCCTTGGATTGAACATCCATAGATTGTGGCCCGATTGTGTGTTTGATTGATCGTCTCCTATCTCCCACAATCAGTAGGGAGAAGTTATTGTGACCGAAGGAGGCAATCAACTTGAGATGACCATGATTCAAATTTCTGATCGAGTAGAAATGCTCCTCTCACGAATTTTTGCCCATCTATTCCTGATTTGAATACCTTTAATACACCATTTCTCCATCAAAATGAAATTCTCACTCACCCCTCTCTCAGCCGCCACCACAGGCACCCCTCTGAAACCCTAATCCTCACCTTGATACCCTATAAAAACCCAACCTAGAGCTTCGGCTCACTCCCACAAACCCTGGTGAAATTTATCCTTTATCCCTCTTGATCCCCTCCTTGTTTCTTATTTTGCTCCTGTGGGCCATCCACTATAGCGCTACCCCACTGGGCACAAGTCGTTTCGGCTGGGGCAAAGGACCGAGACCATTAGATCGCGATTAATGTCTGACCAGATCCAATGATCAACGGCCACAACACATTGCGCCCCCGCCCCCTATCCTTCCTTTTGTGCATGTGACTAGGAGGAGGTTCCCTCCTAGCCACGAGATATCGATGCTAGTTAAGAGTTAACTGACTGATCAACATCCCACATTATTCCCATCTATTTCCTTTTATGGTATTTCAGTAAATGATCAAATCTTGCAAAAATGGTAACTTTTGATTCCTCACTCTAAAAATTATGAACAAATAGTCCATTTTGATAAGAAAAACCCATGTAATCAATTAAAAATACTTTTGAAGCCTTATTATTTCTGGATTTCACTAACATCCCTAGATTTTGATCTCTTGCGTATACTTTTGTCTAAATGACTCATTAATCATGATTTTTGACTCTACTAATTATCTTGATACACTAAAATCATGACTATACTAATGAAGAATCTATATCTATATTTATATACATGTTAAAGCTTGAATATGATTTCTATTTCATAAAATGATGATCAAGATTGATGATGGGTTCTAACCCTAGAATTATGATATTGAGATTATAAGTGTTCTAAATCTTGTAAAATACCTGATCTAGACCCCTAGACCTCACCCATGAGGGTGATTTAATAAATAAGTGCTCATTGTAGATTAGGTGTGGATATCCAACATATGATGTTAGTACATGATGTTTGGACTTGAAAAACTTGATAGATGGAAATATTGATAAAAAAATGTGATACCACATCCAATCATAATAATGAGGCTTAATGATGGTTCATATAACTCCCTATTATAGAATGGAATACTAATGCATGAATACCCATTAATTTGTCATGTCTTGACTTTGACATTACTTTAACTCTCGAGATCTTACTCTAAATATTTGATGAAAGGTACACTTTTATATCAGTTCCTCCTTGAACAAACTAGTGGTATTGAGATACTTGTATGTACCTCTTGAAAATCTTGACTATATATTTGTTTGAGATAAAACATTCCCTACTGAGTAGTCTTCTGATTTTCTATATTATAGTTTGCAACAAACTTGAAAACATGAATTATATTCCCCATTATGACTGCTAGTAATACTTGTTAATATTGAGTACAAGCGACCTCCTCATTCGAAGGGTGGAACTTATACATGTCGATTGATCTCAAACTTGCACATGTCAATTGACCTCCTACCTCATATGGAGAAAAGGAGCCAGATGACATCCCCCTTCTCGTTGGGGTGATGGAGCCACATAAAGATATAAACATGCTTCTCGATATCAACATAATGGGAAACTTGTAATAAAATATTGTCCGATAAATGTTTGTTTGGAAAATCATTTGTTGATTATTTTATTTATAAGTCGTTCCAATTACTATATTTTCCTATAAATATTTTCAATTATTAAATATATGTTCTTTTCAAAGCGTAGCGATGCATTTGCATTGATTGCTTCTCAATTTACCTAATTTTAGGAAAACTAGATGGATCATTACGAAGAATTGACTAGATCGCTTCTGCTCATGACAAACTCTGATGATATAGACAAACTCTCATATTTGGGTTGGTTAGTGCTTTAAATATCTTGTTTTATGAGTTATTATTTCTTATTCTATATGCCAGTGTGTGAGATCCTTTTGGGCCACAAAGAGATGGGCGCTTCAATCTCTTTACCACTGTCTAGGCAATGGTATTGAGATTGGGATAAGAACGATTCTCTGACAGTTGGTATTAGAACATAGACTCTCATATTCATTAAGTAAATAACATCTTGAGTCTCCTGAACCCAGGAAACCCTAAAGTCCATAATGGTGAAAATTGAGGTGTATAGACTTGGGGTTCTGGCATAATCACCTTCTATCCAACTCCACAGTGGTTGAGGTTCCCGCTCTACCTTGCCTTAATTGATCCAGAACTAGACGTAAAGGTTCTCTATTGAAACCCTAGAGAGTCTTTTGATTATCTTATCTTCTCTCTAAGGACTACATATAGACCACCTTTTAGTTTGAAGTTGGTTGACTCCTCGCCTTTTCCTTTTCTAGGTATCATGACTAGATATGCACTCTCCCTATTTTTGGGTAGTATGGGAATCCACAAAAATTGTGAAATAAATTTTGAAACTATGAAGATGAATATCCTATAATCTGATATACTCTTAACTGGACCTATGTGATTAAAGGACTCACAAATGTATGTACCTTGCAGATGGCCCCACAAACCCATAGTAAAATAGAAAGACACTCTGGAACCAATAATGATCGAGAAGGGAAGATTGATAAAAGGAAGATTGAGAAGAAAATACATGAAGAAAGGGAAAAGACAATTGAGAATGAGAAAGTTTTTGAAGGAGTTGAGAATGATGTAGACAAGGTAAAAATATCCATGCTCAATAATGTTGATTGTTGTGAGGATGAACCAAGAGAGGCTGCCATGGATGATACTTGGGAAGTACAAAACAAGATACTACTAGATGCTATGACCAAATGGGAAAAATACACAACATCGATAATTCCTAGAGGAGTCCAAATCACCATGATTGCCTTTACCCCTACATCTAAGCCCATACTCATGGAGATAGAGACAAAAATAGGGGTTGGAATTGCAAAGGAGGATATGCTCAATCACAAAGTCTAGTGATTGCTTAGAAGGCCATATCAAGACTCATTAGCAATGAAAGAACCAATGAACTCATTACTAGATCTAGATTATGATCTATTGTTCATGCAACCCTTTGTAACTTTTTGAAATAAACCATGCACTCACCAGGTCTTTGAAAATTTAAATTTGATGCCATGTTATATTGGGCTCACTTCCCTATGATTTGGAACCTATCTTTAGATTTGAAATTTCACTTTTTCTTGACCTAAGCATCAAATAGGTTAGGTCAAAGACAATGCTAATACTCGATCTTGAAACCCAATCTTAGTAACAATGTTGAATATAGCTTCTGGCTAAATTATTATTGATACTAGGTCTATATCATTCATCAAATCTCAATACCTTGGTGATCAAATTGGTGATTGATATCACAAATGTTGCTCAAATGTTGCTTGAATATTGCTTAATTATTGCTTGGATATGGAATATGGATAAATGATCTCCCCTAAGGTATAAATTGGAATTTAAAACCTAAGCTTGGAAATGTTTCTACCTATGATCTTAGTGTCCAAACTTTGAGTATCGATATTGATGTAAAAAATCTTGAAACATGACTATAGATTTTGATATTGATGTGACTCATATAATCACCTATGTGGATCTTGAGATCACCCACAATGTGGCTAATGACTTTCATATCCCCAAAACTCAGATCTAAAAGATGTTGACTCAGTAATAATTTTTTAGGATGGTAATGTTGAATATATGGATAGGGTTAAGTTCCTAAAAATGTCCTAGGTCCAAATCACTCACCCACCTCGAATATACTTGATGAAATATTAATGTTGAAATTTTGAAATATTGCTAGATTGCATTTATGGGTGGATGACCACACCTATGGTATGGACATGATTTAAAACCCCAGATTTGCATATTTTGAACCCAAATCTTGATGTTTGAATCTTGATTTACAATATTGTTAGTACATGGACCAATTTAAATCATGACGTATAATCTCAAATCTCGATCATAATTCTCACTCAATATGGAGACATGACTTGAAAATGAACTCAATTAATGAGCTATGATCTCTTGACCTATTAATCGATCAATACAAGTTTATACGAGACTATTAATGTTTTTATAATTTTGAAGACCTTATTTTGATTATATATTTGAGGATCTTCCACTATTATAGGATGACTTGGATGGATAGTCCCAATTTTTGAGGATGTTCTTGAATTTTGGGGACAAAATTCCTCTTAAGGGGGGAAGAATGTGACAAAGTGCATTTTGGCATATATGTGGTTTATTTACTCTTTTTCCCTCTTTATATTCACTCATGACCTCAATTCAATTTTCCTTAGCTACTTGATCAATTTTGATACTCAAATTCAAAATATAGTGATCAACGTGGATTTCATAAACACTACAAATTAGGTTAAATTATCACTTTATCCAAAGAAATGTATTTGGTCATATGCTTCATCTTTTGGTTCTCAGACATTTCTAAATTTTGTACACATTTTGAACCTATGGTCAAAATTTCATCTCAACTGGACATTCTTACAATTTTCTACGATTTCTTGAAGTTAATGTGTTATAAACCCTTTATTTGCCTTTTTATTTGACCCATTCCAAGTCAATGATCTGTGGCTTAGGAAGGGGTGAACCTCAGCCCTTGGATCAGATGTCATCAGACCATGGCCTGATCATGCGGCTGATGGATCATCTCCTCCCTCCTCCCACAATCAGTGGGGAGGAGTTATCGTGACTGAAGGAGGCAACCAACTCAAGATGACCATGATTCAAATTTTTGATCGAGTAGAAATGCTCCTCTCATGAATTGGTTCCCATCTATCCCCGATTTGACTTCCTTTAATACACCATTTCACCATCAAAATGAGATGCTCGCTCACCCCTCTCTCATCCGCCACCATGGGCACCCCCGCAAAACCCTAATCATCACCATGATACCCTATAAAAACTTGACATAGAGCTTCGGCTCACTCCCACAGACCCTGGTGACATCTTTCATTTATCCCTCTCGATCCCCTCCTCATTTCCCTCTTAAGCTCCAGTGAGCCCTCCTCTACAGATCTACCGTACTCGGTACAAGCCTTTTCGGTTGGGGCAAAGGACCGAGGTCATTATATCACAGTCAATGTCTGACCAGATCCAGCGATCAACGACCACCATGCATCGCGCCCCCACCCCCTGTCCTTCCTCTCATGCACATGAATAGGTGGAGGTGCCATCCTAACTGTGAGATCTCAATGTTGGTAAAGGGTTGACTGACTAATCAATGTCCCACATTATTCCCCACTATTTCCTTTTCTGGTAATTATCTCCTCTCTACTCAAAAATTTCAATAAATGATCAAATCTTGCAAAAATGGTAACTTTTGATTCCTAGCTCCTAAATTATGAATAAAAAGTCCATTTGATCAGAAAAATCCAAGAATTTATTTAAAATACTTTTGAAGCCTAGTTCTTTCTTTATTTCACTAACATCCCTATATTTTGATCTCTTGCTTATACTTTTGTCTAAATGGTTGATTAATCATGATTTTTGACTCTGATGATTATCTTGAAACATTAAAATCATGACTACAGTAATGAACAATCTAGATCTATATTTGTTGACTTGTTCAATCTTGAATATGATTTCTATGTCATAAAATGATTACTAGTAAGTCCACGTGCTTTGCACGTGTCTATTATATATGTATAAATGTGAACTATATTCTAAAAAGGTATTCACAAAGTTAATTAGCTTCTACAATATTGTATCTACTCCATATTTGAGTTTATAAATACAACCAAAAGTTATTTCAAGTGTAATAACTTCACAATAGGAACATCAATTAATTTGGGTATTTTATCTAGTTACAAGGTAGATTGCTTCAAAGGTAGTAAAGCATCATGTGTATGAGGGTGCATTACATCCAATTTTTTATGTTAGAATTTAATCCCCCAAACAACCTAAAGGCCTCAAGGACCCATCTCAAATGATAAATTGAATGGGCACTGTTGGTGTTCAAGTTAATCAAAAATGTAAGAAGGAGTTAGAAATGAATAATGGTTACCTTATAAATGAGAAACCATGGCACCTGATCTATACAATGAAATCTCAAAAAATGACATTTAATATTTCTCTCAACTATGTCTTCACATCAGAAACACCCATTAGATTGAACAAAATTGAAAAATAATGTTATATACAAGAACAAAAAAACTAAGTTTATTTTTGTTCCATGCATAAAAATATAATATGGTGCATTATGGAAACAAAATGTGAGTCATGTTGATTGAATTATTATTTTAGTTGTAAGCTAGGAACATGTATGTATATCTTAATATATTTTATTTTCAGTAAGTTCATCATTTTTTATATCTAATAGAACATTTGAGTGCATTATGGCTAACTCTTAGTGTTTATTGTCTTATTTTATGGTTTTTCTACTTAGATCTAATTTTAGTTGAAGTAGAACCAAAGAAGAAGATATAGATCACTATGTTTCTTAAGAAGAAAATACATTAAATTATATTTTGTTATATGTATGCTAAATCATTAAGGTAAAGCTCATTTTGTGAAATAAAACGCTATAGATAAACAAAGAAAACCAAAATGAACAACATTTTTAACAAGTTCATGTCAAGGAGATTTCACAATCATGAATGATCTAATCTTCAACATAAACAATCCTAGACAAACAAACTATAACACATTCTCTAAACCAATACAACTTCTAGGAAAGAAGGTAAGTAATTTGAAAGCCACCATGATACATGACTGTGAGGTTTGGTATGCCACATTGACATAATGCATTGGATTTTTTGTTACAGAGGAAGTGAGGCACAATCTTATGTTTCAGGGTAGAAGGATTGTGCCATAAGAAAGGTATGATAGATATGAATCCATTTTCATATCAATGGTCTTAGCAACTTATCAACAAAGATAAGAAATGTTCAATTAATAAGAAATGGATGCCTTGGTTTGGTCACAAAAAGAAAACAAAAAAATTAGTGTTAATATATATTAAAGACCAAAGAAAAAACAAAAGAAAACTTATTGAATAGTGTTGAATCAATAATGCCATAGGTCATTGATATCTATGACAACCAAATTATGTAAAATTATAACAGATCTATAAAACAAATATATGTTTAATAGCCATGCAATTGACCTGTAAGAACTTTCACCATCTGGTACACCTTAACTTTATATATATATATATATATATATATATATATATATATATATATATATATATATATATATATATATATATATATATTATATATATATAGTCACTTAAATCACAAGCTATATGGTGATATCAAGAAACATTGATATGAAGATTTCATACGGGTATGAGCATTGTAGGATCAACAAATGAATAATACAAATATAATAGACACAACAAAATAATTTGTATAGATGACACTGCTAAAATATAAGCAAGATACATGTGAAACTTAACAAAACTGTAACATCTTTTCTGTCTTCAAACCAATAATATAAAAGGCTAAAATGTATTCAACATTTCTTTGGTGATATTAGTAGATGAAAAAATTGTGAATGAAACCAAGTTTGAAAATCTTGTAGGACATTATTATCAAGGGAAAGGAAAAACCCAATGTTTTAATAAGAATGAGGGGCTGGTCATACAGTAATTGCTAGTAGTAGTAATGTAGAAGAAAATACCATATCTTACAAGTCAGTGAATGGGAAAAAAGATATTAAGAAACAATAATACATGGCAAAAAAAAAAGATTCATGAAGGAAAAATACATGCAACTTGTCAAACATGACAAAAAAAACAATGAAGGAAATATACAGGTAACATTTAAGAACATGGGAAAAAATACATAGCAAAAAAAAAGAATCATGCAGAGAAAACAATTACTGAATTGTTTACCTGTTCACCCCATATGCTTCTTCGGTTTGCTTATGATGTGTTGCAAAATGAATCCACATGGAGATGAGAGAATACATTGATCTAGTAGATAGAAGTGAACAATATTAGTTCACTTTTTTATATTACTTTATAGCAATAAAATGATGTTGCATAACTAAAGAGAATCCATTCAAAAGATTAAAGTGGTTCCCAAACGTAAATCATTTCCCACCAAAACTCTGGAGAACTTCACAACCGTAATTATATTATAACTTGAAGGAACACTCTCTAGGAGGCGCTTCTCAAATAATGGAGTCGCCTTCCCAGCTATATGTATAGTTCAGTGCGTCACAAGTTTCATAGGATGAGCACTGATCTTAGATGCCTAAAAATCAAGCTCTTAATCCAAAGTATATGTTTCCACCCCCACCTTACATTAATGTACATACAAGATGAGTTGTTGCTTAGTTTCTAGAGCATGCCTACTCATGGTAGTCTTCTAGAATAACATTTGTTGTCTGAATCCTTTCAATATGGCTACTGGCTTCGGCAACAGAAATAGGGTCCTGGAGTGTGAGGGAAATTGCTAAGTACGAAGCATTGCGGATGCGTCTCCAAAGGACAACCAGTCACCCATTCACCAACTAATGGGGACCTTGCTTTTCGAGAGTCAAGATGACAGTCCTTAACCATGCGTGTTTCGCCATGATGGATGAGGAAGAAGGAAAACACTGCTGAAGAATCTGTTGTCATCAAGTCCAACCAACCTAAATTCATCCAACCAACATATATATATCTGAGAACCCATTGATAGCTAGCACCTCTGGAGGTTGCTATTTGTGAATCTTTTCTTAAGGTACGTACACAACGTTTCACCTCGTATATCCAAGAACCGACTGATAGCTTACAAAGGTACCATGGTTAGGGATTCGTCACGCTGCTCTGGAGGTTTCTATATATTTATTGATCTTTTCTCAGTACCTACATAATATTTCACCTTGTTAAATACAAATGAAGTTTTGGATGCTATGATGGGTAGAACGATCAGTGGAGTGTGGTGGCTCACTGCAGTAACTTCGTCAAGGGCAGCAAGCTAGAGACAATGTATCAATCAACACCAGATTACGCATCCCTGCATTCTGCAGAAACAGGAAATCACATCCTGAACGTCATTGTTTCATCTCAAAAATACATCTTATCAGGATACAGATTAAAACGTTATATATTTCTGGATCTTATTCACAGTTTACTTACAGAAGATTTTTGATCTCGATCGTTCATCAATTGAACTCGGATGCATGGAGATGAGGACGCCATTGTTAGCATGGAAAAACCAGTTCAACAATTAGTTAAGGCTAGGAACATGATTTCTTCGGTAGGGATTGTCGATGTGCCTCCCTAGGCAGGGTTGTTTTGTGTGGATTGCAAAGGTAGAGACTGCTACTACTGCTTCTTTCATCAAAGAAAACATATATTAAAATCTACATAAGACACTGAATACAAATTAACAATCCAAAGTTGTCAAGCCGATTCCCCAAGTAAAAGAAGGATATGTCATTTCTATGAGAACACTCATTGTGAAGAGCAGGCACCACGTTCTCCGGCTAACTCCTAACATAGATATGGAGTTGATGCTACAAAGGGTAAAAGTAGTCGACGGTGTAGTAAACAGAAGGATACCAGCTAAGCGTCGCTTAAGGATCATTAACGCTGCCGCCATGGGTGGACCTGCTGGAGGCACGTACAAACCCATGCTTGCTGTATAATTCTTGGCAGGCCGGACATTTTGGACACAGTGCACCATGATTTTGACAAGCCGACAATTTTGGGATGGTTGTTTTTCCAACCCGTCCAAGGTCATGGATCTGTGAGACGATCTCCTCATTCATGGAGCTAGTCCATATATAGGTAGCCAGCTATTCCCAGATCTACATTTATCTGTTTACTGGTTTGGATGATCTGAATCTGATCATAGGTAGCAACTCTGCTGGCCTCCTCAACAGCGGTGTAACGGTAGGAATCTCAGGAACCCAAGAAATCTATGGCAGCACTGACAGTATCATGAGTAATAGGAACAAAGAAGCGTGGTGGTTGGAGATATTTAAGCCGAGGAGTCTATAGATATTGGAGTCGTGGAGAAGTCCGTGGATTTTGGGAGTAGAGAACAGAATCGAAAGGAGTCCAAGGATTATTGGATTGGTGGAGGACGGAAACGAGTGATGGCTCTTAGTAGAGTAGAATAGTAGATTAAGCGTGATGATGGGTTCTAACACTAGAATTGTAATATTGAGATTATAAGTGTTCAAAATCTTGTGAAATACCTGATCTAGACCCCTGGACCTCACCCTTGAGGGTGATTTAGGAAATATGTTCTCATTGTAGATTAGGTGTGGATATCCATGATATGATGTTAGAACATGATTTTGGGCTTGAAAAACTTGATAGATGGAAATATTGATCAATAATGTGATACCACACCGAAGCACAATAATGAGGTTTAATGGTCCTTGTGACTCCCTATTATAGACTAGAATATGAATGCATGAATACCGATTAATGTACTAGGGCTTGACTTTGACCTTAGTCTAACTCTCAAGATCTGACTCTAAATCGTCGATGAAAGGTACACTTTTATATTAATTCCTTCTTGAATAGACTTGTGGTATTGAATGATACTTTTATGTACCTCTTAAAAATCTTATTTATGTATTTGTTCGATCTACAACATTCCCTATTGAGTAGTCTCCTATTTTCTATATTATAGTTTGCAACAAACTTGAAAACATAAATGATATTGCCCATTATGACTGCCAGTAATACTTGTTGATATTGAGTACAATCAACCTCCTCATTCAAAGGGTGGAACTTGCACATGTCGATTGATCTCAAACTTGCACATCTCAATTGACCACCTACCTCATATGGAGAGAAGGAGCCAAGTGACCTCCTCCATCTCGTTGGGGCGATGGAGCCACATAAATATATCAGCATGCTTCTTGATATCATCATAATGGGAAACTTGTAATAAAATCTTGTCGAATAAATGTTTGTTTGGAAAATCATTCTTTGATTATTTTTCTTATAAGTCCTTCCAAGTACTATATTTTCCTATAAATGCTTTCAATTGTTCAATATCTATTTTTTTCAAAGCGTACGGATACATTTTCCATTGATTGGGTCTAGTTTTACCTAATTTTAGGAAAACTAGATGGATCATAATGAAGAATTGACTAGATCGCTTCCTCTCATGACAAACTTTGATGATATGGACAAAATCTACAAAATCTCATATTTGGGTTGGTTAGTTCTTAAAATCTCTAATTTTATGAGTTACTATTTCTTATTGTATATGCCAGTGTTTGAGTTCCTTTTGAGCAACTTAGAGAAGGGCACTTCAATCCCTTTACCGCTATCTAGGCAGTGGGATTTGGATTGGGGTAAGAATGGTTCCATGAATAATATACTTTTAAAATATTGTAAAAGATAAGAAATGGAGATTCATTTTCAAAAGGTATGCCTCTTACATGATATTTAGGATTTTAGTCATAATAATGCAAAAAAGGAATAGAGTTGATGCAAGTAACTCAAATTAAATCTGGGATCAAGGCATTACCACTATTTTCCACCGACTATAGTTTCCACACATTTATACACATTATTTTTCAAAAATTAGGGTTCATGTTTTGACTATATCAGAAATTACTGAATTGTATTCTAGGATATCTTCAAATTAAACTCTAATATCACTCTAAATGTAAAGATCATATTTTTTTTCTCCAAAACGTGCTTGTTTGTATTTTTGTGGATTTACAATCTATTTTCTACGAATTTTGCAAGTTCTAAAAAGTTTGAAAAACCAACAAGTCATATCTTTAATTGTTTAAATTATTTTCTAAAAACCATAAGAATATAGTAGATAAAATTCTCACAATTATCAACATTTTTAATTGTATTTCTGTAACTTATAGATTAATTTCAATGAATTACTGAATATAACTCAATTTACTAAATTATTTAAAAGCCTAATACTGTGTAAAATTTTACTGTTATATATGTACCTATGCTCATCAATAATAACACAATGACAACCATACAAGAATCCACATGAAGGTGTTGTTGGGTGTTAGTTTTCCTATTGATTTTGTGATATTACTACTGCAGGTTGCTTGCTGATATACATACATGGTTTCATTCATACACATGGTGCCCATTTCCTTAGACAACTACTCTCCAATTTTTATATGCTATATGTTGTTATGTTGTTGTTTACTAAAAACTTATCATATTACTTATCCTAATTTCAGACTCATTTACTAGAAGTAAAATTTATGGTTTTTTAGACTAAAATTCCTAATTGAAGCACCTTGCATGGTCTCATAGCTAGGGCACCTTCAAGTTGGATTTAGATATGACAATGAATATTGCCCTTGAAGCGGAAAAGAGTCTAGAATATCTTCATGAACATGTTTATATTACTTATGTTGAGGATCCTTATGTTTATATACAAGGTTTTGGGTTGATGTGTACATCTAAATAGTCAGAAGCAAACTAGGTGGGTTTTGTGAGTAGCACGACCGTGGTAGGTCACCACGACCATGGTAGGTAGGGTAGACCATGACAGTGGTAGATGGGTACGGTCGTGGGTTTATTCCATAAAAGTTAACAGGGTTTTGGTCAATTTTGGGCTGAAATGGCCATGGCTGTGGTGATCAGCACGACCGTGGTGGTGTCAGGGCGCCACGGCTGTGGTGTCTAGCACGGCCGTGCTGGGTTGGGTGAAGTTGGACATGGTGATGCTGCACGACCATTCTAGTCTGTTGTAGCACGGCCGTTTTGTGGTGCACAACCATGGTGGCTGTCACTGGCACGGTCGTTCTGTTCTGCACGGCCGTGCTTCTCTTTGCTTGACTTGGAGGTTGTTCTGTTGATTTGTAAGTGACCTAGCACTTTGACTCTATTCTTTGGATTTTCTTGGACATCTTTGCTTCAAATGATCTTTGGCCACTAGGGGTAGGTTGAGGGAGCCTCAGACTTCACTTTGGGTCTCTCCAAGGGTAGAGGAACCCTAGGATCACTCCTTCTCTCTCTCTTCCATCAAGTGTGGTCTCAAATTTAGCTTTTACTAGCAATCAATAATGGATTTTTTTATTGTAACTGTGAGTTGTGCCATAGTTATATTGTGCCAAGACTTAACTTGCCCGCATTCAGCTCTGTTGGCTAGAGTTTTTACACTATCATTGCTAAAACATTTCCTATTCATTTCTTTTTAGGTCCTCTTTAATGTAGCAATGGTTGGTTGCACAATCTCTTCATTGAAGAGAGTACATCATTCTTTAGTATGCTCTTCATGAATAAAGGGGGTTGCTGTTGGGATTGAAGAGACTAGTCATTCATTATGGTATATTTACACACAATGTTGAGTAGATGAACTTAAATTCCATCATAGTTTTCTCTGGGGTATGCCATTGTATAGTTTATAGCTGAATTAATACATAATACCAAACTATTTGATTGTTGAATTGAAGCTTATTTTGTATCTTTCAGTGTGCTTTGCTCAAAGGACAATATGATGCCCTGTATGCTTTGAAGTTGTTGTTGATTCTTTGTGAATATCAAAGGCTTATAGAGAAACTTCTACAACAAAGGGAGGCGGAAAAAAAGGGATAATACAAGTGGTGGAATAAATATAAAAGAAAAATCAAGATATAAGAAGATGTACATGATCATGTGGCATATAGAGTCTACAGTGGATAGATGTAGTCAGAAGAACATATTGTATACATGTGTCTTTTTCCCATGCATATTGTAAAATAGGGGCCAGGTTAATGTCCTCCTCATGTGTACTCATTGTTCAAATATAAATAAATGTATCATTGTTGACATTGTAAGCATAACTCAATCTTGATTAACATTCATCTGTTTTCTTATTGAAAACCCCTTTATATTGGCAAGCGACTGACTAAATACATAATGTCTCTCACTACATATGTATGTATAGTACATGGTGTCTTTCACTACACACTAGCTATAATTACATGTGTAGCAAGTGCTAATTTTTTCTATACATGAACTACAAATACAATTGTAACCAATGTCATCTCTCCCTACATATTATAGGTACAAATTGAATTGTAGTCATGCATTTGGCTATAATGGAAACTACATTTTTATGTGTAAGGTCAATTTTACCTACAATTAGGGTTACATATGAATTTGTAGCCAGAGGCATAACTAACTACAAGTTTGAAAAATGTAGCCTAAACAATTAGCTACACGGGTATTAGCTATATATTATAAATGTAAGGATAATTGTAGCCAAAGCTTTTGGCTACAAATTTTGGGGTTTTCGCTACAATTTTTTTTGTAGTGAAAGGCCATATTTTTCGTAGTGACTAAGCATTATATCAGTTATAGAGGCTGTTAAGTAAAGTAAACATCCAACCATACATCGATGGAGATTCTCATCTACTTTCCAACCTTCTTCATCTCTGTCAAGCTTGGTGGTGTTTGACATGGGGGTGTCCATAAGCTTGGTTTTCTCCATCCCAAACTGCTTAAGTAGTTCACTGGTGTACTTGCCTTGGTTTATAAAGTTACCTTCCTTGGTTTGCTTGATTTGGAAGCTGGGGAAGAAAGTAAGCTCCCCCATAATTCTCATCTCAAACTCACTTTTCATAAAAGACAGAACTCATTGCGAAGATCAAGATCAATTTCACAAAAGATAATATCATCAATGTAAATTTTGAATGATAAAAATATTGCTAGAAGTGTGTTTTAGAAACAAGGCAGGAATCAAATTTTCCCATGATATAGCCATTATCTAGAAAAAAGTTCCTTAGTTTCCCATACCAAGCTCTAGGGGCTTTTTTTTATTCCATAGAGATCTTTTTGTAACAAATAAACATTTCTAGGCAATTTATCATGTTCAAAGCCAGGAGGTTGAGCCACATAGACTTCCTCCTCAATTATACCATTAAAAAATACACTTTTAACATCCATTTGATAAAGTAGGACTTTTTTTTAACTAGAGAAAGCAAGTTGCATTCTAATAGATTCAAGTCTAGCAACTAGTGCATAAGTTTCATCAAAATCAATACCTTCCTGTTGTTTGTACCCTTGAGCTACTAACCTTGTTTTTATCTTACTTCTTGTTGTGGTAGACCCATTTGGTGCCAATGATCTTCTATCGGTTGGTAGTGGCACTAAGGTCCACACCTTGTTCTTCTCGAATTGTTCCAACTCTTCTTACATGGCTAGGATCCATTCATCATCTGTGAGAGCTTGTTTGACATCCTTTGGCTGAAGTTGAGAGATGAAGGCGATGTCAGATTGTTCTTGGTTTAATGCAGCTCACATCCTCACCCTTTCAAAAGGATTACCTATGATCAGCTCTTTAGGATGATGTTTTGTAAAGAGAGGAGTTGGATTCTTCTTTTCTTCTTCTTTCTCTTCTTCATCAACTAGCACCTCTTTTACTTTATCAACAATGTTGAGCTCTTTCAAGTGATGGATCATCTCATCTACTACATCATCATTAACAATATTTTTAGAAATAGATGGGTTACTCTCAACATATTTAACATTAACAGATTCTTATACTTTGGACAGTTCAATGTTAAACACTCTACAAGCCTTGCTAGTAGTGTTATATACAAGAAAGAAAGCCTTGTAAGATTTCAGATCAAACTTGTCGAGGGAATCCTTGGTGTTCAAAACAAAACAAGGACAACCAAAAAAATGAAAGAAATCAATGGAGGGATTTCTACCATGTCGTATCTCTTAGGGGGTTTTCTTCAAATATGGATGAGTGAAAATCCGGTTTTGCACAAAACACAAAGTACTAACGGCTTCGGCCCAAAACTTCTTTGGAGTATCACACACTAAAATCATAGTCCTAGACATTTCCTGTAGTGAACTATTATTTCTCTCTACAACCCCATTTTATTAAAGTGTTAAAGGTGAAGAAAAGTTATGTGATACTCGAATTCCTCACCAAAACATTCAAACAAGTCATTTTCATATTCTCCCCCATGGTTTCTATAGATAGAGACGATATGACAAGAAGCTTCATTTTCAAATCATTTGCAAAAAGTCAAGAAAACATCAAGAGTATCTATTTTTGAAACAAGAAAGAAGGTCCAAGTATACCTAGACTTTTGATAAATCTCCTTTGGATTTGAAGGTGGACTTGGTTTGCTTTCCTTGGGTACAAGGTTGGAATTCCTTGTCCTTTTCAAAATCCAATTTAGGAAGTCCCTTTACCAATTCCTTTTTGCTTAACTTCTTCAACTAATGCATATTTACATGACTGAACCTACAATGCCACAAAGAAATATCATTTGAATTAGCAACAAGACATCTACCAAAAATAGTCTTAATAGAGTCAAGAACAATAACATATAGATTATCATTTCTAGTTCCTTTATGTATAATATTGTAGGAGAGGGAATCTAGAAGCAAGCATTCAAGTGATGTAAAAAGAACAAGATAGACATTATCACATAATTGACTAACACTAATTAAATTTTGACATAGGCCATCCACAAGAAGAACATTCCTGATGCATAGAGTATCACATGCATCACCCTCACCTATCACTTTACCTTTTTTGTTGTCACCAAATGTCACTGATCCTCCTTTCTTCTTTGTGAATCAATTGAAGTGGTTGATTTCACCTATCACAAGCTTTGAGAAAACACTATCAACAGTCCATTTTCCTTTTACCTACAAGAAAGGAAGACTTCAGTGACCAATTCAAACCTCGGGATTTGATGTTATCTTGGGGACCCATTTCATTTTTTGGTTGGTCCTCTTCTCTCCATAAGGAAAATAAGTAGAGTAATGGTCATCACTCTTGCAATGCAAAAAAACCATAGGGTTCTTAGAGCCTAAAGAATCTCCATGTAAAATAGGAGGTTCCTTGCTCTTTTTCTTACCCTTTCCCTTGCTCTTGCTCTTAGGAGCTCCCCCTACATATCCCAAACCACTAGTACCAACTTGTTTGGTCAAGTGATCTAGAACTTCATTAAGGGACCTTTTTCCCTTTGATGAATTTTTGTAAGGAAGCTCTTGGTTTGTGATTATCATCACTAAGAGTAATAATAGTAGAAGATAAGCTAGAAAGATCATATTGTGAATGATGTAAGTAGGCCTCCAAACAGAGGTCTTTAGTAAGATAAGAATCATTTTTAGATTAGAAACTTCATTACTTGGCAATAAATGTCTAGTAGAGAGATCATTAACTTGAGAAAGCAATCTAGCATTTTTAGTTCTAAATATAACAAACTCATTAACATTGATTCTATACTCATCCTTAATAGCATCACAAGAAAGTTTAAGATCATCATTTTTAGTTCAAGTAAAACAAGCTCATCTACTCAGGCTTTGGTTTTTTGCCTTAAGACTATTGATGCTCTTAAGGTAGATTCCATTCTCTACTTCAACTCCATTGTATTGGAACTCATGATCAAGAAAGTGCCCTTGCAAGGAATAAATTCTATCAAGATGCAACTTCTCATATTGATTAAGAATATCAAATTTAGAACATGAATCATCTATGATCTTCTCTAGACTCTTCTTTTTAAACTTACATTCAGAATAAGAAGAGTGGGTAGCATTAAGCATGTCAATGAAATTTCCTTAGATAACTCATGTAAGATTACCTCACGTACCTCACTTACCTCACCAATGTCTTTACTTGTAGAGTCCATGAGTGCAAGATGGAATTCTCCCTCATTTGAGCTTCCATCACTAGAGGAGGAGTCTTCCCATGTGGCATGGGCTGCATCTTTATATCTTTTGTCCTTCTTGTCCTTCTTATTGTACTTGCCATCCTTCTTGTAGTCCTCCCTTTTCCTGGAGCTATTCTTGTGGTAGGACTTCTTAGCCTTAGGGCATTCATTCTTGTAGTGCCCCTTTTACCCACATTCATAGCACCTCAGAGTGGACTAGGAGGATGGATTTCCCTTTAAGAGTTTGCCCTTGGAGCAGTTTGCTTTGTACTCACTTGGGGATTCATCTTCACTTGAAGAAGGAGAAGTAGACCATCATTCTTATTGTTGTTGGAGAATGAGTGCTTCCATTTGATCTTTGAATGCACTATCTTTGATCTTATTTGATTCCTTATCCTCTTGTTTTCCATATTCTTCATACTTGTCTAGTCTTGGATCATGGGCTTGAAGGTTTCCAATGAGTTCTTTGATGGCTATGACACCAAGGCTTCTAACTTCTTCAATGGAGGTCACCTTGGATTCCCATCACATACAGAGTTACCTTAAGATCTTGGAGTTGATTGTTCCTCTATCATGGTGTTTCTCAATTGAGAAAATTCATTGATGATGGTGTTGAGCCTTGTATACATCTCTGCCACTCTCTCCTTCTTGCCCATCTTGAATTTTTAAAGGAGACCCTTAAGCATGTAGATATTGGACTCCTTGAATTGCTTTGTACCTTCACATGTGATGCACAACTTGTCCCAAATCTCATGGCATGTGTCCCATGAGGAGATGCAGTTGAACTCAGAGGGAGTGAGGGTTTCATAGTTGATGCACTACTACAGAAATGGCTTATAAAGTCACTTTTCAAGGTGTCGGTTGTATACATAAACCGACACCTAAACTCTACAGTGTCGGTTGATAACATAAACTGACATCCAATCTATGAAGGTCGACCAGACATGGGTACCGCTTTTATTAAGTGTCGGTTAATTAATAAAAACCGACACCTAAAATCAACCTCCAAAACCAAAATTCCAGCGAAAAAATTACCTCCAAAATTTGACATATGGCGTCGGTTTATAAATAAATAACCGACGAATAAATGTTATTCGCGGGACAGGAATAGTTGTCGGTTGTCTTTTAGTTAAAAACCGACGAATATAATCTAGTATAGGTGTCAGTTTTTGGAAAAGAACCGACACTTATTGTCAACTTAATAGCTCACCAGCGTGAGCGACTCTTCCCCTTTTCCTGTTTCATTCCCGATTTCAGTTAGGTCCGACGATTTCTTGCTCGCCCCCACTGCTCCACCGCCGCCGCTCCCTGCCGCTGCTCCCTGCCGTCCGGGCTCCTGTCCTCTCATCGCCACTCAGTGCTGCCGCCGGTCGTTGCTCCTGTCCTCTCGCTGCCGTCAGCTTCCTCTGCAAGGTAACCCTTTTCTCCTCTGCCTTGCTTTTCCCTGACGGCCACCACCCCACCCCCAACCGCCGCTACCACACCCCCAACCCCAACCATCGCATCATTCCTGTGGCGCCGCCTTCCTCTCTTCTCCTTCCTCCGCCCTTCTTCTTCCTCTACCTCACCCTAGCAACAAACGACCTATAGAGCAGCGCCGACGGCCAGAAGTAGCAGCTGCAGCTGTAGAGACACCGTCCAGGAGTAGCTGGGCATGAGCGACACTACCAAATGCCTCTCTTGACTCCGACTAAGAGCCCTAAACTTGATTCCGCAGCCCCCTCAGCCACGAGCAGCACGTAGCTGCGTTTCTAGCTGAGCCCTTTCCACCTGTGCATGAAGCAGGTCTGAACCAGGGGCAGTTCTGCCCAGGAAACACCACGAAAATTGCAGCCTTGAGTTCGGCCTTCAGGCCCAGACCCGAATCTACTTATTTGTATTTTTCATCTACTTATTTGTGTATCATGCTATTCTGAATTAAGTGTATATTTATTTCATAATTGAATGCTTAAGTAAGTTATAGATATCTTGATGATGAACTGTAATGCACACATGTGACATGCTTGGAATGTAAATGATGAATTGTAATGCACACATGTTTAACTTGTTTCATTGTTGAGTATATTGAGAATCTAATCACCCTTCTTGCTTAATGATGAACTGTAATGCACACATGTGACATGCTTGGAATGTAAATGATGAACTTTTCCCTAAATTGCCAATCATGCTTTTAAAGACAATATCAATAATCACCCTGACTTGAAGAACTAGGATTTTGTTAATCATGACATCACATGTATTTGTTAACCCTAGACCCTAATCCACATTATACCAATCTGATAGTCCATGATAGAACAAAGCATAATGATGTTGACTGCAACTTTGTGCGTCATGCTATTCTGAATTAAGTGTATATTTACTTCATAATTGAATGTTTAAGTAAGTTATAGATATCTTCAGCAAACCTCTTTCGGAAACTTGTTTCATTGTTGAGTATATTGAGAATTCTAATCACCCTTCTTGCTTAATGATGAACTGTAATGCACACATGTGACATGCTTTGAATGTAAATGATCAACTTTTCCCTAAATTGCCAATCATGCTTTTAAAGACATCAATAATCACCCTAACTTGAAGAACTAGGATTTTAGGTATAAGAATGACAACACATTATTTGTTGGCCTAGAAACCCGTCCAAGATTTACTCATTAGGAGTAAATCTTGGATAGTCCCCGGTTTGGGACTGTTCTTGAACACCTAATCTCGCTTAGGATGTAAGTGTATAATGTGTATTGGGTTTTCAAGAAAATTTCGGCAACATTTCCCCGTTTGTTCTCTAAGTACATATGTACTTGGAGAATAGCGGGGAAATGCTGCCAAAATTTTCTTGAAAACCCAATACACATTATACACTTACTAGTGAGATTAGGTATTCAAGAATGGGATAGGTGGTACACATTTATTATATATATAATAATGACATCACATGTATTTGTTAACCCTCTTCAAATGTAATTGGGTTGATAACACCAAAGGAGTTATAGTGGATGAATTGGGTTTCACTTTAGTGAACTTTGAAAAGATTGGCGAGAAGGATGAACCATTCATATTGGCATCACATGCGAAACAAGTATTTTATATCGATGATCCTGCAAATGATAAATGGTTGGTTGTTCTTCATGGTAAAAGACAGTTCATTGAAGATCCTATAGATGAAGAACAGTACTATGATAAGTATGATGACTCCAGTCCATTCTCAGTTGGGTTGCCAATACCAACAAATATTGAAGCTAATGATGACTTGTATGTGTGCGGAGATCACAATGAAGGATTGTTAATTGATAAAAAAATCACAATATTAGAGGCATGTTTATACAATGTTTTTTTATATGTTTTATTTTTCTGAATGTGAACTTTACAATGTGAATGTGAACTTTACAATGTGAATTTTACAATGTGAATTACTTTATAATGTGAACTTTACAATGTGAATGTGAACTTTACAATGTGAATTTTACAATGTGAATTACTTTATAATGTGAACTTTACAATGTGAATTACTTTACAATGTGAATGTGAACTTTACAATGTGAGCTTTACAATTTGAATTACTTTACAATGTAAACTTTACAATGTGAATGTGAATTTTCAGATGGCTGAGCATTCTCCTGATGACCGTGCTGATGATTACCGTGAGGGTGAGGACATCAATGCGCCGCCTCACAATGTAAGTTTTAAAAATATATCATATATTTATATCTATATGTCCATTTATAGTTATATCTTGTAAATGTGTATATTTTGTCAAATTTTAGGTTGATGATGCACATGTACCATATGAAGCACTTGAGGCACTTGATCTGTAACACCAAAAAGTTGACAGGAGAAGGGGCATCACTATGATGAAGAAGTTAATAGCGCAAAAGGGCAATGGACCCAAAATTTTTGTGGATTTTGATGATGCAGGAAATGCATCTGGTGTGAATCGCAATTCATTTGTTTCATATCTTGGGTATGTTACTCATAGCCATTGCGGTTGTAAGATAGATTCTTGGCATAAAGTTTCTAAGGAGAAGAAAGACGTAATATGGAAGGATTTATGCGTGAGTTATTATTAATTTGCAATTATATTTTGTAGATTACTAATTTTTTGGATACTAGTTAATAGAAATTCTAATTTGCAGAGTATATTTGAATTGGATGAAAAGCTGCATCGTAAATGCGTGATGCAACGCTGTGGGAGAGTCCTAAGGAACTATAGGACAAATCTTACCCGAGAATACATAAAAGAAGCTGACAAGAGGAAGAAGACAACCACTGAACAGTGGAACTTCCTGGACAAAGAAGAATGGGACGTGTTTGTTGCTTCAAGACAAACTGATGAATTCAAGGTATTAGGCGTCAGTCCCAATCTCATTAATATATGTTGTATTCACCTATTCAAGATTAAAATTTACTGTTACTAACCAAATCATTAATGTGCATACTAACTAGGCCCTCAGTGAGGCACAAAGATCAAGGCGTGCACTGAATGTGCATGACCACACAATGGGTCCAAAGGGGTATGCAGGCATTCGCCAAAGACTACAGTCTGAGGCTACTGCTCAGTCTGCTGCTACTCAGGAGTCCTCCACTGTAGGTAGAACACCTCTGCCTCGCCATGATATCTGGATAGCTGGGAGGCAAAATAAGAAGGGAGAAATAAGGAAGCCCGCAACTGCTGAGGCGGCTGCAAAAATGGTAAAATACAACTCTTACAACAATCGTTCAAATATTGATTATTTGTGGTGTTTACTTAATTACAAATTTTTGTTTTGGCGATTAGCGGGAGCTGCACGAGCTGAGGAAACAAGGCAAGTTCATCCCTGAGGGCACAAGGGATGAATTGACAGTTGCTCTGGGTAACCCAGAGCAGCCTGGATGTGTTAGGGCTGCAGGCGCTGGTGTGGGGATCAAATCTTTTTTTGGGCCATCCCAGCGCAAACATGTCCCAAAAGTGGGACTTTCACAAGAAGAGGTAATATATTCTTTCTTTATAATGTTACTGTAAAAAGAGAATTCAATAATTAGAAGCTAACATTTCTTTTATCCATGTATAGGTAGATAAGCTAGTTGATAGGAAACTGGAAGAAGCACTGAAAAAGTGGCAGGCATCTCAGACTGCCACTCAGCAGACAGTACCTATTATAGCATCCCGCTCTACTCCTACTGCAGAGGTTGGGAGTAATCCTATAGACCCACCACCTAGCACATCCACTGTAAGTATTTTTATGACATAGTAACTAGTTTTTTAATTCAAGATGATATGTTTTCAAGATGATATGTATATATGTATATAACATTCTTTACACAAAAATTTGTAGGGGTTGAAGCCATGACGTCTAAAAGTTAATGAATATGTCGTTGCAGAGGCATCGACTTACCCATCCCTACCAGGGGAAATGTTTCACGGGTCTCCATTACCAACTGGTTGGATTCGTGTGAGCCCGGTACATATATTCCCCAAGTGGATGGATCTTCCATTGCCATATGCCCACCCAGATTGTGAAACACTTGGTGAGGCACTAGGCGGAGTGATATTGTGGCTAAAAGCGGATGTCATCTTTACTGAACTTGTATGGTAAATTTACATTATGTTAAATTGTTAGTGTGTGTATATGATGTCAGTTGATCTGATTTTATTATATATATACAGGTTAAAAAGAAGACAAGATATGTGCATATTTTGCAGCTACATAGACAAGATATGTGCAGATTTTGCATTCGAATTAATGCATGCGTTGATCTCATTTCTTATTTATTAATGCATGCGTAATTAATACATATTTTGCAGCTACTTAGACAAGATATGTGTAGATTTTGCATTCAAACATGTAGGATTTTTTATTCCATCTTTGATTAGTCTAGTAGCTAAAGACCCTCCATCAGTTCAACAATACTGCTCTGAGGCTTTTTCAATTTTTGCTAAAAAAAAGAAGACGATGATAATGGCTCCATTCAATGTAGAGTAAGTTTACTTTGCTTATTAAGAAAATTACATTTTTATTGTGGATTTTGAGTTATTAATTTTTAACTTTTTTACCTCTAGTGGTATGCATTGGGAGTTACTGGTTATTGTCCCCGAGATGTTCACTGTCTATTATCTAGATCCTAAGGGGAGTAAATTGAATACAAAATATGGACACATAATGAAAATGACATTATTCCGGTGAGAAATATTTTATTTTCATATTCGTTAACATATGTTATTATATTACTATTTAATTATGCAATGTACTGTGTTACATTAACATGTAGGGGTTTTGATGAGTTCAAAAAGGCTGGAGGAAAGGTCCCCACGAAAAAGAACCAGCCAATAATTTGGAAGAATGTGAAAGTAAGTTCCTGACTGCAATATATGTATATATTATTTATGTGAACAATGCTTAATTAGTTGTAGTTTTTAATATTTTGTATGTTTGAATTTAGAGTGTGCCACACAAGACAACGGATGGGCATGTGGATACTACGTGATGCGATTTATGCACATGATTATCAAATATGCCGCAATGGACATCGATTGTATTTCTGAGGTATTATATAGTCTCATTAGATAATATGAAATATATCAATCTTATTTATAGCTCATTAATTATATATATACATGATTCTCTTTACAGGTGCTTACACCTGACCACACTACAGGAAATGCCTTACCAGATGTACATGCTCCCTATACGATGGGAGAATTAAATGAAGTAAGAGAAGAATGGGCAACAACCATACAAGTAGTGGGGATTTAAGATATAATTGGGATGTTGATAGCGAATAATGACTAAAGAATTATATTTTGTAAATGAATTTCTGAATTATAATATATGTGTGAATGTTTCTACATGTCTGGATGTTTCTACATGTGTCTGAGTGAAAATGAATGAAACTGTTGGTTTCTATATGAATGTTTCTACATGTGTGACTGTGAAAATGAATGGAACTACATATTGCTAGCTACATGAATGTTTCTAAATGTGTGAAAATCAAATGGAACTGTAGGTTGCATTGCTAAATGTGTGAATATTTTTGTTGTTAATTTTGCAGGTTTGTGACCTGTTGTTGGCTGATATCAATGGATGTCGTAAAACCTGCAGTTCATAACTGAACTGCAGGTTTCTCATCCTGCGACCAGCCATACAGCAGGTCTGCAGACTGACAGAAAAAAAAAACAAAAAATAGGCATCAGTTATTTGTATAAAACCGATGCCACATCGTTACAGTGTCAGTTTTATATAAATACCGACGCCTATTTCCTGTGGCGCGAAGGCATATGGCGTCGGTTGCTTATCTAATAACTGACGTTGATCGTTCCCAAGATGGCGCCCTTCTGTGTGGTGCGAAGGCATATGACGTCGGTTTGTTATCTAATAACCGACGCCTATAAGGAATATGGCGTCGGTTGCTTATCTAATAACCGACGCTGATAGTGCCCAAGATGGTACCCTTCTGTGGCACGAAGGCATATGGCGTCGGTGTCTTATCTAATAACTGACGCCTATAGTGCCCTGCTAGTGCCCTTCTGTGGAGCAAAGGCATATGGCGTCGGTTTCTTATCTAATAACTGACGCCTATAGTGCCCTACTGGCACGTTTTCAGTGGCGCGCGAAGGGTTATGACGTCGGTTTTTGAACCGACGCGTAACGGTTGGGCTTTTAGCGTCACCCACATAGGTGTCTCTTAGAAACCGACACTAAAGGCCTTAAATAACCGACACTAAAGATCGGTTAATGACTAGTGATGCTTATTGCCTTTGTATTCAGTTGTTCCTTCCTGACCATAGCTTCATTCCAAGTGGATACCTCCCCTGTCAGCTCCTTGTATGGAAGACTCACCACCTTCCACATGTCATAGTTCATCCCTTGAAGGTAGAATTGCATCTGTCATATCCAATAGAGGAAATTTGTGCTATATAAGATCTGGGGTCTTATGAAGAAACCTCCCCCTAGGTTGAGGGACCTGAGTAGGTTGTAACCCATCTTTCTTCTCATAGGAGAACTTGTCAGAGAAGACTGTGGATCTGATACCACTATTTATATCAAAATGGCTCTAGAGGAGGAGTGAATAGATATAAAAACACTCATAAAAAACTTGTTGACCTTCAAGTTACTTCAACTAGGCACAATTACAAATAGTGAATTTGATGGCAATCTAAACATACATCGAAAGGATGAGAGAGAATGAAACAAGAACAAGAACAAGCTATTTAGAGTGGTCTACTCTCCAAACTAGGAAAGAGTCAGTCTACTACATAGAGAGGTCGTGCCCTAGGATTTTGCAACCGATGTATACTTATATTTCAGTATAAGACATACAATTGACCTTCCTTTTCTAGGACAAGGATGTCCAACATCCCTTTAAGTTCAAGGGAGCCAATAACCTTACAACCAAGGACTTACTTATACAAGAGATAGAGTCTTCTACCTCATCAAGGTCTTACCCACTCTTGCAAGCAGTTGGACACCTTTTCCTAGGAGATCCCCTCTTTGCACTAAGTCTTTTGCCTTGAAGGATTTGCCCACTCCACTCTTAGATCTTTAGCCTTGTCCTCCTCCTTCACTCAAAGAAGCTTTTTGAACCTTCTTGTACATCTTGAAGAACCTTGCACCTTCTCCTTCACTTGGAGAAGCTTTCACCAACTAGATCTTGAAGAAAGGGGTCAGGGTAAAGGAAGCTTTGAGAAATTTAGAAGTTTTCAATGAAGTAGCTCTCTCACACATATCCTATCTCACTCATATGTATGTTTGTATTTGCAAACAAGAGAGATAAAGGGCTCAAGTAGACTGGATGTACTCAACTATATGTATGAGCTTGAATAGCAAGAAGGAGCAACCTTGGAATGAACTCCAAGAGGTTTTATTTATAGTTGGGGGTGTCCACTAAAGGGTAGGAGCACTAAGGAATGATTTCTAACCATTTTGATGGTTGCAAGGAATATAATTTCAAGTTTTGCAACACTCCAATGGTTAGAATCAATTTTTCTATACTTTTTGTATAGTGCATTCGGTTGAGTTTTGATATAGGTAACTCGACTAATAGCACTATGCAACAAAGACAATTTGAATCATCGGTCGAGTTTATTCGGATGAAACTCGACCAAACTATTAAATTAGTTTTTTGTAGTAAAAGGATTAGTGGAGTTCTGTGAGTGTGCAACTCGATGGAACCTAAATTTTCTAAAAATCCAGTAAGGGGATCGGTCGAGCTTATTACTGGTAAAACTCAACTGAAAAACTCCCAGTAATGGATTTTAGAAAATGTCATTAAAGTGATTAATCGTTCGAGTTAAGGGCTCCTGTTTTTTTCTCATTTTAGTTACAAGTCATTACATCAATACAAATGATTACAAAAATAGTCCTAAGGGTTTTAGGGTGTATTCCACATAAGTGCATTTCAATAGCATTTGACTTGAACTAGATCGAGCTAGGGCTTGATGAATTTGATCCTTTTCATGTACCTAATGTATGAAATGAATCTAAAGTAGACATATTAGATACATATGAATGGAATGGTAAAGTCATTATCAAAGTATGGACAATGTGTAACACTTAGGTCAACAAAGACAACATCAAAACTAATAAAGTTATGACTCCTTGGAACACCCTTCTTTTAAAACCCAAGATACCATCAAATAGTTTTTGAACTTTTGACTCCTTAGTAAATCATCAGTATCTTGAAACCCAAGATCGTGTCAAAATATTTTTCATGGAATTAGGTAAATATATTACCAAAATGACCAAGCTATACAAAGAACATGACCAAGGTCACAAAACAAAAAGTATACAAAGGGTAGCTAACTAAAAAAGCCCCAATATTATTTGGCACGATTAGAGAGGCCAGAGGCTAAACCTTTTTTGGCCTTCAAAATCAAAGAAATATCATACATTATCCTAGAGACCAAGAAATTTTCTTCTTACAAGCTTTCATGTGGATCCTACCATTCCTTTCATCCCAGACAAAATAACAAAAAATTGCAAGGCATATGCCTCCATTGCCGATTGAGCTTTGTTCTTGAGTTTTTGAAGGAGCCACTCTGAGGTGTCTAATTGCCTAAATCCATTAGTACTCTAGGTGTTCTTGAGATAGGTAATGGACCATACATATCTTGAATAATTACAATTATTGAAGAGATGATCATGTCTCTCATTGTCAGCAAGGCATAGGGGACAAAGGGGATTGACTTGCAGGCCCCAATTGATCTACCTATCTCTGGTGGGAAGTTTATGGAGAAAGGCCCTTTCACAGGGTAGTACTCCACTTCCAATCCTTGGTAAACCCATTTTTTTTCCAAAACCAAACGTGCATCAAAATGTTGTTGAGTTTTTGAATCCTTGGTTATAGCCAATCTCCCAAAATCAAAGATACCATTAAAATGTTGTTAAACCATTGATTCAGTGGTAGTACCAAACATTTTGAAACCCAAAGTAGCATTGAAATGTTGCTAGATTTTGACATTTTTGAAAAAAAAAACTCTTTTTCATTAGCCAAATAAGTTTGTGAGTCTAAACCATTACAACCTTTACGTGTGATTATTTCTAAAAATTCAAACCAAATTAAACCTATAGAAGGTCTCGACTTTAATATTTCCTAACATTTTCAAAATAAAAATAGTGTCACAATGTTGTTGAAATTTTAATCCTTTTTTGGTAACAAGCACCCCTTCTCACACACACCAATTGCAATATTCTAAAAATATATATACCTTTTTGGCATTCCTCTTTCAAAATTCAAACAACGTCAATGCTACACCTGGTCTTATTTTTTGTACATGTAACTATTTATAAAACCCAAAATGACGTCCAGGTTCTCTTGAAATTTCATTTTTTTGTCATAGTAGCAAAACCCCAATCCACAACAATGTTCCCCTTCCTTGGAATACACTCATACAATATTATTGGTTGTTAAATAGTACAAACCCATATAAAATGCTGATATCATATCAAAATTATTGATTAGAAACTCAAATAACTTTCAAGTTCAAGACAAAGCATCCTGCAAGCCATATATTCACCAAAAGAATAAGAGATGAAACATTTTTCTAATGATATCACACACAAAATATATTCACCTTAGTACCATGGAAGACTCTATAAACCTAACTTCACATTATCAACGATTAAATTTCTTCTATACTTCCATATTATTAACTTCAATGAAATACATCAGAATAAATTTCTTGAGACACAACTTTGCCCCTACATGTAATTTTTGTATAAATGATGATTTACTTGGTTAAACTATAATGGTTTCCAACCTAGATAGGAACACTCACCCTACTACATAAACATAATGAAAAGTTTTCAAATGACAAAGATATTGCATGGGACGATATTAAACAAAGTTATATGGTTAATTAGGATGCATTTCCCTAATATTCACAAATGAAATCAAGACCACTAGATGAAGCCTCTTCATCCTTGCAAAGGGAATATTCTTTTCTTTTTTACACTACATCATAATCTATGAGAACAATAAAGGATCTTAATATTATACCCTTCATAAGAAAGGAACAATGGTATTCCTTTACCTCTTTTTTTAGCATTTCGATAGTATTCCCCCTTTTTCTACACAAGCAAAAATTTTATTTGATGTAATATGTTACACTCAATTTATAGCCCCCTTGTAACACAAAAATATTTTTACATACAAATCAATATTTCTAGTACTTATTTGTATGTCATCTTGGTTAAGGTTGTAAACTATGACATTTATGTATAGAGTGTTACATGTACTTACACATAGGGTCTGGATGTAGAAGTATGCCCCACATATGGAACCCTTTCTTGCTATGTTCATGTGTTTATCTAGAATCATCACATAATATAAATCTAGTGTGAATGTCATGGATGCAAAATATAGGAAGATTGAGGTCAAGATGTAAGTCATGGTCAACATTGTGAACATCTCATCCTCTAGCACTAGGCATCCTGATCCACAACTCTAGAAACCATACTTAAACTTCTGAACTAATATTAAGTAAACCCAAGGGACATGTTCAAGTTCTAGAAGGTGTTTCTGATATTTCATACAACAACAAAGATGATGAGCACCATTGACCTATTGTTGAATCTTGCATCAACCAAGGATAACTTGCCCATAATCCACTATATCCTTTAAACTATCCATATTATGATGTCAATTATTGACATGGAATTATCTAAGACAACTTTCATCATTGTCAATCATGCAAAATATGTTCCCTACATTCCCAACTCCATTAATGGTTCCACTAACAATGGGATGTTCAAGATTTATATACCATTTGTTGATCTAGATAAAGATGCATCAAGTAAGAACACACCTTCAAAGAAAAAATAAACTAGATAATAACAAAACACACAACCTATAAAAGAACCAAATATTTGTATCCCAAAAGAAAATCAAAATGTGTTGTAGTACATACCCTTTTTTGAATCATTATATGTATTAGAAACCTATAACACCATCGATGCCCCCTCCAAGATTTTTGGTTGTCAATATAGATTATATTCCAAATACAGCTCCTGAGTCCAATGAAATCACATTAGAGTGACTAGCAGGCTGTCAAAGAATATCTAAGGTCTATAAGCAGGGCTCAATTAGTTTGGGGATTTCTTCTATTTCCTAGAAGAACATCTATGGTAGAAATTTGAGGCTCCAAAATTGCAAAATAAAAAGGGTGTGGTCACCCCAACCTCCACATCCACTTACTTATCTAGCATGTTTGAGGTCTAGGATGATGAAAAAATTCTGATTTGACTTTTTAAAAGGTCACTAGAAGGGCCATTGTTAGTCTTGTAAAATATGAAAATTCATCTGAAATTGAAATCTTGTTCAGAACTAACCAACAACTTTAGGGAGAAGCACTTGTAGAACATTGATTAGTTTCCATCAAAAGATCAAATAAAGTATTGAGACAAAAATCTAGGAAACATTCACATATTTTATAGGGAGATGGAGGGATCTTATAGCACATATCAACTACAAGGTACCTACAAAGAAAACACACACATGGTCATCAAGTCCACCTTGTCAACTTTATCAGCCATGTGACATAACAAAACATTGTATGTAAATGCAAGTGTATGAATGTCCAATTATATAGGCTAATTGAGTCCCAAATATTTGAACACCAGTAAGTTGGGTCAACAGAAACTAGTAGTAACTAAAAATGATCAACACATCTAACAGAAAAAAAAGTATATTCGCTATTAATTAACTAAACAAATGAATAAAACAATAACTACTAGTTGATTGCATTCTAGCTAAAAAGCATAGGGGTGTCAAACTTCACTGTAGTCAATTACAATTGACTCCATGTGTGGGAAACCAAAGTTTTTGTGTTCAAGATTCAAACATTTCCAAGAGTTGATTAGGAGATATATCTACACTTTGGAATAATAACATTATTATTGGCTTGGAATCAAGTTTGCTCAAAGTTATCTAGGATTTTGGAATAATAATGTTATAATTCGCTTGGAATCAAGTTTGTTAGTGTTATTTAGGATTTTTTTCCATATCCATTCATATATTTATGTATTCTCTCTCATTTATATTTTAGGATTCATAATTATCCGCACAAGTTTATACATGTCTAAGCTACACATATACTTTATAACCAAAGTCTTATAGTGTCATTCTCTTTGTAATATTATAAAATCGAACATGCAATTGTTTTATTCTATTTCTTCTAGAGTAGATCTATTTGATCACTAGGTTTGGAGATCATCTATTATGTTCTTAATTACTATTTTTAGTTACAGCCAAGATTGTACGTATTACCAATTCATCATTGTGATGTACTTTATCTTAGTTCATTAATTAATTACTATATTGTAGTATCAACCTTATATTATACACCAATACATGTCGTAATGGGAATTCCGAAGTCATATTAAAATACTCCCTCTCATATATCCTTTCATTCAAATCGATGGATCTACATATATTTGTTTCCTATATTTATATGTATTTTTGATAGGCCATTATTTGATAAACATATTTGTCCATCTTGGGCTATTGATTTATGAACATTATCACATTTATTGATTGATTTTCATACTAAGGACTACTAAACCACCTCTAAACCCTTAGTAATTGAATTTCATATGTATTAATGTTACTATGAAATGTATTAGGTAGATCAAACTTTCAATTTTCGTTATTATCATTATTAATCATTATACCATACTTGTTACCTAGAGATTTGATGTTTCATGTTTTTGTATGGAAATTGTATATCTCTCATCTATTAGTCTTATTATTATAGAACATACATGCATAAATATTTTTATAATCCAATGTGATATATATATATATATATATATATGTATGCTTGTATAATTAGGTTTCTAAATACATTAATCTAACAATGTTCCTTAACGTTATTGGCTATTAGTGAAATGTTTTTTAATAGATGATAAATGTACATGATAAAGGCTTCAAATCTATTTACTTGTGTTCATTGGGTTTGGAGTTTGTTGTTTGTTGGATTCATCTTCCAATCATGTTTCTCTTCATGTTTTTTGGTTGTTCCCATGCCACATGTCTGACTAGAATCATCATGGAGTTATTCTAGTTGCTGATCTCCTCAGGAGAAGTTTTACAAAACTTCAAGGCATGATGATATTCTCCTTATCGAGAAACTAGAAGTTGAGGCTTCACTTACTGGTCTATGTTTAGAACGTTGGCACATGGAGGGGAAGAAGAATTGTGTATAGGGCTCTTGGAGCACTGAGGAAGATTGGGGGGAGGAGGGAATCATTGGTGGTGTCATGAAGGATTTGAGTTTCCAACAACACGTCAATAATGGTCGACAACATCTTCCTGTGTTGTAGGTTTTAGGATGGATGAAGAAGGCAATTTAAAAGAGAGAACAATGGTACTGGTTGCCTATCTTGATTACCGATGCACCACCATGGTTGAGGAGGCAGGTGATAATTACTATTGAGATAGTTGATTGGTAGAACTGCATCATCACTACCAGCCTTGTGCCTAGGAGGGGTGGTCTCAATTGTGGTGGTGTGAGCAGGAAATTTTCTGACAAGGACTATAGAAATTCATGACTTTTTATGGACAGGAGGAGTATGCCTTTATTTCTCCTTGAGTCTAGGAATCACTGGCGAGGACTATGTTTGGCTGTAGTAGGAGATGGAGATGAAGGCACTATATAGTGGTGTTACAAGTTGAAAAGGTGACAAGTCTTGGCTAAGAGGAGGTTGATTTCATGGTGATCGACATGTTTTCAATTATCGTGAGGCCAGGAGGAGCAAGAGGGGGAGGATTTGCATGATGCACATCCATGGTCTGATATAAATCTTGAAGGCTACCAATTCCTAATGATCTAAGAGGAGGGGAAGGTGGATTGGGGTCCAACCGTTGGAGGTTGAGGTTGTGCCCTGAGTAGCATAGGGATCCTATGGTGTTGTGAGCTTGTTGTAGACTAGAGAAGGATGACATGAAGTAGTGACATGGATGAAGTTTGGTGATGACTATCAGGGAAAAGGGTGTGGTATATCTGCCTCTATTAGGTTCTAGTTTGGAGATGGCTAACAAATTGTTGGAGGATGCAATTCATTAAGTTGCATGTTGCCATCCAGGGCTAGCAGGGGGCATAGGATTTGTACGTCTAGGTTGTATATGGGTCTTCCTTGGGAACCCTAGGGATTCGAAGGACTTATAGGTGGTAATCTTGGCAATCAGTTTTGGATGGGAGGTTGAGGTTTTTGGGGAAAATGAAGGAAATGGTGGGTCAACGTCGGGTGAAGATGTGAGGGTTTATGTGAAAGAGGTCTTACTACATTTATTAAGGTATAAGATTAATAACAATAGTTACTATCTTATTTATTGCTCTTTTCTAAACTTTATAACTTTTAAGTGCAAAGGGAAATATCCATGCGATCTTAACCATGCGTCTAATTTGTGCTAAAGTAAATACTAAAAAATATTAACTCCTATATTTATGATCCTTAGTTGACTAATTTAATTACTATCATAAGCACATCAACATTTATATTCAAAGTGTAAAATGTATTCTAATGTTATTCCAAAGCCAAGGGATGAAAGATTGGGTATGATATTGTAATACTAGATCAAACCAAAATACCCTAGAACAAGAAATTCAAATTATACTAATTAATGTTGAGGTGATTCATTGAGGGACTATTTTGTAAATAGTCTAAATTAAGGATAATGAACACAAAAAACTCCAAAGGAGGTCATCTTGTATTAAGGAACACGAGAATAGATCAAAATGGTCGAAGTGAGTGATTTTAATTGAACTCATATTCAGGGCAATTTATGAATCATATCTCAAAATTGATCTACCTAAAATTCAGTATGTTACACGGGATTTGTTCTATAGGTTTCTCCATGCCCCTACAAACTCGTCTCCTGTGTTGTCTTGTTTAATTTATGATTTTTCCCCATTTTTTTATCTTCTTTCGTGGCCTATTTTGTCTGAGGGTTGTTCAAATGCTCCTAACCACCTTAGGATCTACCAAAGGGGTATTTTCATCATAAGGTTGATTAGAAGCACAATGTTATATTTCTAATAGTGGAGATTGATGCAATGTGTGTGGTTTCGATCTCCAAAGATATACTTCTTCTAAACTAGAGATGAACACATGTAGGGGTGATTTACAAATGATACCCTTGCTAACATTTTCATGGGTATTCTGGACATAGGAGTACCCATATCTTTTCCTTGTATTTTTGGATTCTGATCATGTAAGGTTTAAGAAATTATTTTTTTTACTCTTTACCCCCATAACATAATAAGTCAATCACATCAATACATGGGTATTTTAGTCACTATAAATTCCACTAATTAAACATCAAAGCCAAAAAAGGATAGAAAGGAAAGGAAAAGCTTGGAAAAGGGCCAAAAAGAGAATATGTCCAAGTTTCAGTATGTTATAATAATTGTATAGGATCAAATACAAAAAATTGTTTGAGGCCTTGCTTGATCTTTATACAATATTTTTGATAGAAAATATACATGTTCTTCATATTCCTTTTTAGTTATTAAGTTGTTTCATAAATCAACAACAATTGCTCTTCCTATTAATAACCATTGCCTTCTACATCTTAGTTATGTTTATACTACTACTCAGTTTATCTTATCTGTGATAATAATATAGTTGGCAGAGAGTTATATCTCTCGATGGGACTATGTGTCTCACCCTATTGGTTAAACCCCTTTTTAGGTGGATGAGCATGAGGAGGTAGAGATCGTGTAAAGGAGGTTGAGCAACAGCCAGAGGAGAAGTAGCTGCTAAGGTTGGATTGTTGTTGGATGTCTTTTTTTGATAGAGTCCTAGTGTCATCCTTGTACACTCAGGTCTTTGGGAGCATTTTGTAGATGTCTTGTGGATGTGTTATCTTTATGTGATTTTTATATATTAGATATGATGGAATCATGTATATATGTTCTAGAACAATGCTTTCATTATAGGTTGACAACATGCGAACACTTTGAGGCATGAAAGTATTCATGTGTAAAGGTTCTTGCTGTATGGCAGTTTTACAAAAAATGATTTAAACTTTTAGTGTTTTCTTTTAATAAGTTTGTTAATCTCTTCTCCATGGTTTTGTTTTGAGTAATCTCATTTCAATGTGGTGTGGGGCATCACAATACAGGTTGGTATCAGAGCTTTAGGTTCGTTGAGTCTATAGGGACCTAGGACTAGGGTTTGTGTCTATTCTAGTGTTCTCCAATCTGTCTTATGGTCACTTCTTCTTATGTAGAAGAAGAAGTAAAGCTAAAAAGATGTCTAGAGAACATGAAGAACATATCATTGAGAGCAGTGTTGCTACACCAGGTGGTGGTACAAAGAATTAGGCATGAGATGATCGGGTGCCTGAAGTCCCCCAATTTTACCCTACCATGATAGAAAAACCTAGCTTTTAATCACTTTTTGGGCAGTTTATGGAAACAATGACTCATATGGCGGATAGGATTCCTACACCTCAGCCTAGGGTACCTATTCCAAATGATGAATCTATAGGTATTGGGAAGACTTTCAAGCGGCTTCGCCATGTTGGGGAAGTTGAGTATGTAGGGACAGCCGAACTGGAGGATGCCGATCTTTGGCTAACTGAGATTGGGAAGACATTTAAGATCCTGAGTATCCCTAAAGAGGATAAGGAAAAGCATGTGGTACCTCCTGAGAGGGAGTATTGGCCATTGGTGGGCCATAGAGGAGGAGAAGAGACCTGATGTTGTGGTTGGTTGGGAGGAGTTCTGACGAGAGTTCATAAGTTGATACTTCCCATAGACATATCTGGATGAGAAGATCAGTCAGTTTGAGAGGATTCGATAGGGATCCATGATGATCAACGAGTAGGAGGCAAGGTTTATAGATTTTTTGAGGTTTTGTCCTCACATAGCTACCATAGAAGACAAGAGGATTCGTCATATTGAGAAGGGGTTGAATACTGAGTTGTCTACCCTAGCTGCTGCTTTAGAGAATCGAGGGAGGTTTGCTGCATTTGTGGATAGGAAGATTCTCTCGATGTATCTTGTATCAGCTATGGTAGCAAAGAAGCTTCTGAGACAAGGTTGCGAGGCATTTTTGGCACACGTGGTGGATACAGAGGTGAGGAGTCCTAGTATCTAGGAAGTGCCAGTGGTTAGGGAGTTTGAGGATGTGTTTCCTGAAGAGTTCCTAAGTGTTCCCCCTCCTCGTGAGATTTATTTTGAGATCAATCTGGTTCCTGGTATGCAACCCATAGCTCAAACACCGTATAGGATCGCACTAACAGAGATGGCATAGTTGAAGAGACACTTGTAAGAGCTGCTGAGAAAGGTTTTATCAAGCTGAGTATGTCTCTATGGGGTGCTCCAGTGTTGCTTGTGAAGAACAAGAAGGATGGTTCTATGAGGTTGTGCGTAGATTATAGACAGTTGAATAAGGTCAAAATAAAGAATAAGTATCCTTTGCTGAGGATAGATGATTTGTTTGATCATTTGCATGGTGCAACAGTGTTCCCAGAGATAGATTTGTAGTTAGGCTATCATCAGTTGAGGATTAAGGAGGATGACATAACAAAGTTAGCTTTTAGGATGTGATATGTTCGAGTTTGTGGTTATGTTGTTTGGGTTGACCAATGCACCGATATCATTTATGGATTTGAAGAACAGGGTGTTCCGACCATTCCTTGATTAGTTTGTGGTTGTATTCATAGATGAAATTTTGATATATAGTCAGGACAGTCAGTAGCATGAACAATATCTCATCAGGAATTGACAATGTTGAGACAACACCAACTCTATGCTAAGTTCAACAAGTGTGAGTTCTGGTTGAGAGAGGTAGCTTCTTGGGGCACGTTATATCCGTAGAGGGAGTACGGGTGGACCCTAAGAAGGTAGAGTGTGTCACAGAATGGGAGCAGTGAACGCTGACAAAAGTGCACAGTTTCTTAGGTTTGGCAGGCTACTACTGGAGGTTCATCAAGGACTTCAAAGCTATCTCCCTACCTCTAACTTAGTTGATGAGGAAGAATGTGACATTTGTTTGGGATGAATGATGTCAACGTGCTTTTCAGACATTGAAGGAGAAGCTGACAAGTGAACCAGTTTTGGTTTTGCCTGAGCAAGGAAAAGGATACATTGTCTTTTGTGATGCATCCAAGAATGGTTTGGGATGTGTGTTGATGAAGGACAATCACATAATTTCTTTTACTTCTCAACAACTTAAGAAACATGAGGAGAATTATCCAACTCATGATTTGGAGCTAGCTGATGTGGTTCATGCTTTAAGGATTTGGAGACACTATCTATACGAGGAGAAGTGTCAGATATTCACAAATCCCAAGAACCTGAAGTATATCTTTTCACAACAAGAGTTGAACATGAAGCAACGTCGTTGGATAGAGTTGATCAAAGATTACAATTGCACGATTGATTATCACCCAGGAAAGGCAAATTTCATGGCATACGCTTTGAGCCATAAGTTTTCATGTATGGATTAAGGTTGGTTGAGTTTTTTGATGTGTTACAAGAAAGACATGTTGGCCTCCTTGCATCAGATTAATGTCAAGTTATAATTCTCTTTGTTAGCCAGTTTGTTGGCACAATTACAGGTGAATCCTTAAATCTTGGTGGTTGTTCTTGAGGTGGGTTATATAACTCTAAACCTACTTTTTTATTATCACCCTTTTTCTTATTTCCTTGCTAATTTTCTTTTGCTCATTATTCTTTGCTAGTTAGTAGCTTTTATTGGTAGCCCTTCATTCTATTTTGTGAATAGAATCTTGTTAAGTTGCTTCCATGAGATGCGCCTTCCTTCCACCTTGTTAGTATCATCATCTTGAGGTAGAAGATGACTAAACATGTATGATGTGCTAAACTGATATGCATGAAATCTGATATGTGAGACCAATATGTTCTTGTGTAAATTGATATATCTCTTATGATGTTGGCTTGTTATGATCTAGATATGTGTAGTGAGAAAGTGTGTTGAACCTTGATGCTTTTAGTGGAGTATGGAAGTCAATATGGGTAACCCTAATTTGATATATGTGTAATCTGACACCCCTTGCAATCTGATAATCCTTAGCCTGGCACATCTTGTTTAGAGGTGAGAAACACCTACCTTGAGGTTCAACCGATACAACCAAACCCTAATGGTCAATATCCTATAGAGATCTATGTGGATGATACACAAAAGGGAACATAGGTCGATACCCTAGTTGAGTGGGTCGGCTGATACCCTAGTTGAGTGGGTAGGTTGATACCCTAGTTGAGGGGGTAGTCCAATACCCTATTTGAGTGGGTAGGCCAATACCCTAGTTGAAGGTGAGGCTGATACCTTACGAGATGGTATGGCTGATACACTTTCTTATGACCTCTATACCGATATCCTTTGTTATGCCTTGGCCAACACCCTCTCATTGAGGTGTTGAGCCGGATTCAAAGTGATGTTAAACTTATACAAAGTGATGATAAACCAATACCCTACCTTAGTGTGGTGTTTGATACCCAACCTTAGTGTGGTGGCTGATATCCTAACCCTAATCGACATCTTGTGATGTGTAGTGAAGCATCCTGTTGACGCTAGGGTAACATGGTGTGATGTGATACCCTATGGTGTGAGCAAGTATATAATGTTGAAAGCTAGATCTCTCTACATGCTTCATAATAATAATTGGAATATGTTTCTACCTCTCATAAATATACTTCATGACAACGAGGAAGTGATAACCTAAAGATGGTTGTTGATCCAACCCTATAAACCCTAATTGGGTAAGGTGAAACCCTAACTGTTATGATGTGAAATGTATGATGTAAATGTTTACCATGAGTTCTATAAGATAATGATGCTTTTTCTTCTTGTTATCAGCTTCTAACCATGCAGGTGATACTGATTGATGTACATAGATATGTATGAGCTATGGTGGTTATGATGTGATGGACATTGGCCCTTGTGATGGGCATGCGGTCCTTGTAGTGGACATTGGTCCTTGTGATGAACATGTAGTCCTTGTAATGGACATTGGTCCTTGTGATGGACATATGGTGAATAGTAAGCATAAAGAGACATGACGTGATGAGATCACACTTAATGTGAATCAATATGTTCTGGTGATGAGTTATGCCCTGTTTATGTAGATCTTGTTTAGAGGTTATATGGTGTAACTTGATTGATGCTTAATGATGTTAAATTGATCTAATTAATCAAGTGAAATATAATAGTGTAGTTTAATTTATGCCATAGATACATTCCAGTGTCAGCTTTATTACTGGATGGTGAAACGAGTTTAACTTGGAGCGCATATTTTTGAATATGCGGGGTACAAGTCAAGTAATTCCTTGTATCCTTAAATACATGATGTATGAGACGGCTATGCGTGAGCCGATCTTGGTGTGATATGGATGGCCATGCATGAGCCACTCCTTTGTTAGAATGGGAATGTGTGAGCCTATTCTTCTAGCACCCTACCTGTAGTAAGGTGGGCTAGTTATGATTATATATGTGGATGACCATGCGTGAGCCAATCCCTAATCTTGACTATATGTCATTGTTGTAGTTGACTGATATGTCTCTGTGGTGTTTTCTCTTGTAATGACCAAGAGGTGTGGTGAGGTTGTGGATTACGACTCTTCCATTAGACCTTATATGGCACTAATTTCGAATATATACATATAGTGGTTGGTTTCAATTGGATGGTATGATTCAAATCCTCAAGGCATAATAAATACATAATCAACCGTGTAGTATAATTGTTTAGGATCAAATAAAAAAACATTGGTTGAGGCCTTTCTTGATCGTTATATAGTGTTTTTGATAGAAAATATGCATGTTCTTCATATTCCTTTTTATTTATTAAGATATTCCATAAATCAACAACAACTTCTCTTCTTATTAATAACCATTTCCTGCTACATCTTAGTTATGTTTATATTGTTGCTCAGTTTATCTTATCTGTGATAATAATAGATTTGGTGAAGAGTTATATCTCTCATTGGGATTGTGTGTCTCACCTCGTTGTTTAAACCCTTTTTTAGTTGGACGGGCCTGAAGAGGTAGAGATCGTGCTGAGGAGGTTGAGTAGCATCTAGAGGAGCAGTAGCTGCTAAGTTTGGATTGCTGTTGGATGTCTTTTGTTGATAGAGTCCTACAGTCATCCCTGCATACTCGGGTCTTTGGGAGCATTTTGTAGATGTTTTACAGACGTGTTGTCTTTATGCGCTTTCCATCTATCAGATATGATGGAATCATGTATATATGTTATGGAACAATGCTTTTGTTATAGGTTGACAACATGCCTTGTGAATGCTTTAAGGCATGAAAGTACTCATGTGTAAAGGTTCTTGCCATATGGTGGTTTTATGACAATGTTTTTAAATTTTTAGTGTTTTCTTCTAATAAGTTCGTTAATCTCTCTTCCATTATTTTTTTTTGAGTAATCTCATTTCACTATGGTGTGGGGCTTCACACTCACTTGAGTAAGAAATCCACATCTCCTCCTGCTTCCCCTTAAGAAGTCATAGTATTTGGTCTTTCCTCTTCCTCTCTACCTTCTTTTCTTCTCTATCCCAGTCAAGCACTTTACCCATAAGTTTTATGATTGGATAGTAGAATTCCACGTGGTCATCCTAATTCAAGTTATAGAAACTTCTTTTATTCTAGCTTGTATTTGCCTTGATCTGAAAGTTAGTTCCTCGCTAGGTTTTTCTAGTGCAGATAAGGATATGTCTAGTCTAACTAGATGCAAGATAAGACTTCAACTACTGAGTTGGGAAAATGTCCACCCATTCCTTGTTTTCAACAACACAATCTAAATGTTCTTGAATCAGCCCTCTGTTGGAGGTCATCTTAGGACCCAATGCTCCCACTTCTTCAATGCTACCTTTACAAGTCCTTCAGCAAAGTCATGATAGTTGGAAAGGTTGATGTTGTTGCTTTTGATCTTCTCTTTAGAGGTGAGGATTGTATTACTGTCTCCCAGAAAAATCGATGAAAGTGCTAAGGACTCCTTAATCATGGAAAGATGGTTTTTGAGGAGCCTTCTCATCATCTAATTGGTACTCGTATGGAAAAAAGTGAAGAAGTGTTGATTTATGAGATATTGAGTAAAGTGTATGTGACTTGAAAGGATGTTCTCTCTCACTATCATGCGCTTCCAAATTACCCAAATGCCACTTGAGAATCCATTTTCCTCAACTTATGAGAAGCAATGAACCTACATGCTTGATGATCCTTTCGACAATGTCTTTGCTACTCCTTGGTTCAATAATAGCCATAATATCAATTTTGTGGTGTCGAACATACTCCTTAATCACATTTTGGGTGTATGACTTTTAAACACGATGAATATTCCAAGCTATGGAAATTAATAAAATGAAGGAGGAGTTGTGCCTAGTCCCTCATCACTTCTACCTTCCTACTCCCCCACTCTAGTGGATGTTTGCTTCCCTCTCTTCCTAGGTTTGGAGGAAATTATTTTGCGATTCCTAAGGTGGATGCCCATCCCACTTCTATATGCTTTATGACCATGGTACCTCGTATTCATCCCTGAGCTACTCCTTATGTGGAAAGTGAATGGTGTGGACTCAATGGTGCTTCCTTTACTTCTTGGGACAATCACAATGTCACCATTAATGATCACCATCGATGTGTATTGGTTCTCCTTGCCCATCATCCTTCTCCCTTGTTTTAGGTTGCTAATTCTGTGTTTTAGGTTTGGATCCACCCCACTCAAGGGTTGCTTCAGGTGTTCCTTAGATTTCTATTATTTTTTCTCTCATCTGGAGTTTACCATTTGTGATATGTAGTTGATACATGTAATCCTTTTTGCTACTTGTTCCTAAGGAGCCTATTGTCTACTATCTTCCTCCTTGATGTTAAGGTTTTAAAACTTGTTTTATGTCTCCAAGTATTGTTTCCCACCTCCTTGTGGCCTTCTTGGGTTCCTCACAATTGGATTTCCATGTAGAGCTTTACATAAATCCCCCGTCAAAGGTGGATACATGGTGTTTTTAAAGTTTCTTTGTTGGTTCATCAAGGGAGGCTTGATTAAACATGTAGCTTCTTTATACCCAATCCTCCTGTAGTGCATACAAATGAATGGGATATTCCCATATTTAAGTTTGTACTCTTACCTTACACCATGATCTCTAGCACAAATGGTTTGTCGATGTTAAGATTCACTATAATTGTTGAAAACTTCCCCCTTTACTTTAGATCTCTCTTAGTTTCTACCCTGACTATCATGCCCACATTGTCTCCAACCTCATCTAGAAACTCTCTTTGATACATAAAAATTGGAAAGTTTGAGATTTTGACCCATGCCATAATGGAACATGAGGCTTCATCCGTTAATATAAATGTCAGATCCCATTGATGGACGCTCGTATACGAACCCATCATGAAGTAGGGATTGTCAGTTAAATCTTCACAGTAGTCATCTTCTCTGAAGAGATGTACTACAAAGAAGTTATTCTCAATATTGATAAGTGGAATTCCCCTATATGTTTCCACATCGATCAGATCTGATTCTAGGGATTCATGAAGCCTGTGTCTCTCCTTTGGACTTTAACATCACCAAATAGCACCATTAATTCTACAACTCACTAAAGATTGTCTCCTTGATTTGGAGGGATGGAGTATCATCCAACTCTCACATTTCGATGTCTTGTTTATTTAGTTGTACATTGGGATCCTAAGACCCTAGGAATGACATGCATTTGTAATTATAGAAAATTGAGGCTAGATCATTATACAAGTTAGGGGACCTAGGATCCCTCCCTTTAGATTCCATGCCCTTGTATGAATCTACCTCTTAGTATTGTTAAGTTTGACCTTATGATCCCCCTTCTTGCCTATTTGTAACTGAAACTTTATGCCCATTATTTTAAGGATATCCATTTGCACTACTAGATAGATCACTTAGATGTGTATGATAGAACATGTCCCCTCAACCTATGTTTGGTGGTCAATGGCCACAACCAACCCCGCCACCACAACCTCCTCCTTTCCCTCTATTGAACCCTACCATCACATCCCTCCTTGATGTTCGATGGTCAATGAACATGGTCACCCCCACCACCATAGAGTAAATTAGTTTATTCAAGTTTCTTATTATGATATATACTTCTATTTAAAATGGTAATGGACTTTGGACTTCACTATAAATATTTCTTTTTGCAAACCAAAAATAGTGTCAATGTTGCTGAAAAATTGGTTCCTTGGTAAACCCCTTTTAAAAAATCCAAGACTGTTAAATCAAAAGGCTCTAGAGGGGGGTGAATACAACTAAAAAGACTCACCAAAAACTTGTTAGCCCTTCAAGTTACTTCAACTAGGCCAAATTTCAAATAGTAAATTTGATGGAAATCTAAACATACATAGCAAGGATGAGAGATATTTAAAAAAGCACTAGAGCAAGCTATTTAGGGTGGTTCCACTCTCCAAATTAGGAGAGAGTCAATCCACTACCTAGAGAGGTCAAGCCCTAGGATTTTGCAACCTATGTATACTTATCCATTATAAGACATACAATTGACCTTCCTTTTTCCAGACAAGGATACCCACCCTTTAAGGTCAAGGGAGACAATAACCTTACAACCAATGACTTACCTATACAAGAGCTAGAGTCTTCTAACTCATGAATGTCATACCCACACTTGCAAGCTGTTGAACACCTTCCCAATGAGATCCCCTCTTTGCACCGAGTCTTTTGCCTTGAAGGATTTACCCACTCCACTCTTGGATCTTTAGCCTTATCCCCCTCCTTCACTCAGAGAATCTTTTTGCACCTTCTTCTATACCTTCAAGAAGCTTGCACCTTCTCCTTCACTTGGAGAATCTTTCACCGACTTGGTCTTAAAGAAAGGGGTTGGGGAAAATGATGCTTTGAGATCCTTTTAAGTTTTTAATGAAGTATCTCTGTAACACATATCCTATCTCACTCATATGGACATTTTGATTTGCAAATAAGAGAGAGAAAGGGGATCAAGTGGACTATATGTACTCAACTATAGCTAGGATCTTGAATAGCAAGAAGGAGAAACTTTAGAATGAACTCCAAGAGGTCCTATTTATAGTTTGGGGTGTGCACTAGAGGGTAGGAGCACTAAGGAATGATTTATATCCATTTTGAGGGTTGCAATGTATATTATTTTGAGTTCACAACACTCCAACGGTTAGAATCACTTTTTCTTCACTTTCCATGCATTCGGTCGAGTCTTAAAAAAGGTAACTCAACCAATTGCACTATGCGACAAAGCAAATTTGAATCATCGATCGAGTTTATCCTAGATGAAACTTGATCGAACGATTAAATCAGTTTTTCTCAGTACAAGGATTGATCGAGTTCTTTGAGTGCTCAACTTGACCGAACCTAAAGTTTCTCAAAATCCAATAAGGGGATCAGTCGAGTTTATCACAGGTAAAACTCGACTAAAAAACTCCTTGTAATTAATTTTGGAAAATGTCATTAAAGTGATTAATTGCTCAAACTAAGGGCTCCTGATTTTTCTCATTTTAGTTACAAGTCATTGCATTAATAAAAATGATTTAAATAATCATCCCAAGGGTTTTAGGGTGTATTTCACAATTAAAAGTGCATTCACATATCTTTCGACTTGAACTAGATTGAGCTAGGGCTTGATTAATTTGATCATTTTCATGTACCTAATGCCTAAAATCAATCTCAAGTAGACATATTAGATACATATGAATGGAATGGTAAAGTCAGTATCAAAATATGGACAATGCATAACATTTAGGTCAACATTCTCCCCCTTTTTGATGACAACAAACCATTCCTCAACATATTGAAAGGGGTATGGAAATTAAACCTTTACCATATGAATTGCAAGGGGATACATGAATGAAAAATGTTAATAGCTCCCCCTCAATTCATGCTTACCTATTATTTCAATGTTAGTCTTTTCACAAATAACCATAGCACATATATATTATATTTCCCTTTAGCAAGTTACATGATATTTCAGTTAATTGACAAGAAAAGGATCACAAAATCCATAATACAATATGACTGAGGTCATTTTTCCACCTTTGTCATATCAAAAAGGCAGGGAGTAGAAAGATCTATGAAGTACACTTATTCTCCATAGGCACAAACTAAACAAGGAACCACATATAGCACACACTAAATAGGTGCAAAATAGAGAGAAACAAGCAATCTAGTATCACAATCAAAATATGGGATAACATACCAAAAACTCATAAGATATAGTCAACCAAGAAATTATGGTACATGACATTAAGATTACAAGATGGACCATGTCCTCCAAAAATAAGAACTACAAACCAACAAGAAATGATGAGATGATAAAATAGTACGCCTTAGATACACAATGCCCAACTGTCTAATACATGATAGTATAGAAAAAGATATATATAGGAGAGCTTTAATAGACTATAGAACTAAGAATCTAAGAAATATACTACATCAGCTATATCCTCATATTCCTCATCCTCGGGTTGATAGTCCTCGTCATCATCAAATGGTGTAGCAATGGTAGCCTCACCATCATCAAAATCATCAACATCATCAACATCCTCAATGTCCTGGTCTGGCATCTCCTCATCAGTAGGAGATCCAAAAGCATGACCAGACCACCTGGCATTCTGCATAGCCCATAACATGCGAAATTCATGTAATGCATTTTCTTTCTCAAAAAAGGGACCAGAAGTCCCATAAAAACCAGCAAACAGAGTGGCAGTAGGGCCAAGCAGAGCCAGAAGAGGAAGAGCACCAGGGGTAGGAACATGTCCACCATCAGCAGTAGGGGTGGCAATAGAAGTAGTAGGAGGTGGTGGGTAAGGGTATAACTATTTGTATGCAAAGGAGGCATAGTCAATGTTGGGGTATGCCTGGTAGGGTGGGTAGGGATGGTTGTAGGATAGGTTCATGTGAAATATGAACTGGTAGAGGTCTTGGTGAAGATGATCATGAATGCTAAGGTTGTATGCATGTGGATGCATCATGTATCCCATTAGGGATTTATTTGATACAGAAAATGAGGTGCGGATAGAGAGAGGTAGAGATGGAGGTGGAGGTTCCTGGGTGGAGGTAGAAGCACCTAGTGTGGTGGAAGAGGTAGAACAATACATAATCATTGTTGTGTTCTCTACAATTTCAATTTGATTCCTCTTGGTATGAATATTGTAGTTAACCAATAAAGTGATTATTCTTGTCTTAATATATAGGGGAGATGAGGGTAGGGTTGACTTCTTCTTATAAGGAACTTCACGTTTCTTTAGGAACTTATGGATGTCAAGAAGGGTAAGCTTGGGATCAAAGCTCTTGTAGAAACCTTCAAGGTCCAAAAGGTCATGGTATTGTGGATAAGAAGCCACCCAATAACCAAAGATGCCAGAACCAGAGAAGTAGGTATTTAGAGAATCCTCTGAGATTTTAATCTTAGTGACGATGATCATGAAGTCAAAACAACTTAGGTATTCTGTAGTGGGACTAGGGAGGTGTAGTTCCACGTCAAATTGGCATAGAATTCACAGACAACCTTTGTGATTGACATGGTATTTGCAAAACACACTTTCTCCATACATAAAGCACTTAAGTGATGTTATTTAGACACCCTAAATACCTCCTCAATCACCTTAGTTGTTGCAAACTGGGGTTCAAACAAAGCTCAAAAAGGAAATGAATTCCTAGGTAGGGGATCCTTATATCGATTCAAAGCTTAGTATGAGATGAAGGAGGTACCATCGAAGGACACATGCCAAGGAAAATCTGGTGTAGAGGTTGCTCTAGTAGGGGCAAATCTTTTTCTTTGATTAAAGGCCATCTAGGTCTTAGAGGAGAGAATAGCCATCAACCAGAGAAGAAAACACATAAGGCATGTCTGAAAAACCAACTAGGTCGCAAGGGAAGAGGCAAGGAAGGCTGATTCTAGGGCTAGGAAGGAGTTAGAAGAGGATGGTCTATCCTAGTGTTGAGGATGAATGGCTGGAGTTTAGGTATTGGTCAGATTTTCTCTATTTGAGAGGGAGAAAAGTTCGTTGATGCCCTTTTAATTTTTCATCCAATCGTGTGATCGATCGAGTTCTTTGTGTTGGAAACTAGACTGAACTGACTTTTTAGTTCAATCCTCGGATAGCGATTGATCGAGTTTGTATTTGGAAAAACTCAACCAAATGGCAACCTGCCCAGAAACATAGAAAATTTAATTCTAGTCCTCTAGAGATCTATATAAATTTATTTTTCTAGCCTATCATGTATTTTAAACATATAGAGGTTGACCGGCCTAAATCACGCGTCCAAAAGTGGAGGCGGATTTGAGGTAGTCGAGCTTTTACATTTATAAACCCGAATCCTTCTAGGCCCCCGCAACTTTGTTTACGGGGTCGAAGTAGATATACGGGGTCGAACACAGGGACAAGGGGGGTAGTGTTGAGAACCCAGAATCGACACGCTACACTCCGGTCGGTAAAAAGAGATATAAATTCCCAAAAGGGAAATTGCAAGATGTCACAAATAAAACAAAGAAAACTATCTCCAATAGGAGCTACAAGAAAGATTTAAGGTTTTAGTCATTTAGCAGTTTTTAGGGGTTTTCATGCAACAGAAACAGAAAGATAATACTAGAGCTAGGGCAAGATGCGAAGGATAAGACTACAGCAAAACAAGCGGCAGCAGTAACACCCTGCACCCCTCCTCTCAGAGCCGGTACTTATAACTAAGCTTCAACACCCCTCTTGAGGTTGTCAGACTTAAGTTAGAGTGGAATGTTACGGAAACAACTCCGTTCCAGGCACTCTCGTACTCCAGAATCGGACTAAACACTAGAGCCACAACACGACTCTCGAAGCTGTTGCGCCGGGAAAACACGATTCGGTAGCTAAGCAAAATGCGATCCAAACATGCAAGCTAGAGTTCAAATATCAAACATAGCAGTCATCCAACATATCACACCAAGCATAGAACAACAAGTAATTAAGCTTTTCTATTTCCATACACATTAAGGGTCTTAATACATTGCGTAAGAAAGGAATTAAATAACAGAATTAAAGATAGATGTCACCTTCTTGATGTAGAAGGGAGACAGACTATAGTGGCTCTCCCGCCCGATACCGGACAAGGGCCTAGCCCGATATAGCGGTGTCGGGCGACACACTCTTTCGAGCGGCACTCCGCGACGGCCGAATGTATCGTTCAAGGACCTGGCCGATACGCTCAAGTCGGGCGACACACCCTCTCGGGCGGCACACATGACGGGAGAAGCGTATCTGGTTCGATATCGTGTTGAGCATGGAGCGACGCGTCCTACTGTCGGGCACTTGTGTCGCTCGTCATCGTTGGCCGATAACGGCCCACAGTGTCGCCTGGGACGGTTCTAAGTGAAGTATCCCCTCCCTCTCGGGACGAGGAAGAGCTCACCTAGTGTCGCCCGACACGAGCACTGGGGCACGATACTCCTGCTCTCACAGTTTCCTCCAAAGATCACTCAAAGCTCCCACTGCCCGAATTCTGAAGTCTCCGAACTATCTTTTCGGCTTCCTGTAGCTGCTATTTATCGGCAGCAGTTGGAGGAAGTTATGGTGCTCGAAGCATCAGGTGTCCTCCTTATTTGCAGGTCAGTGGACGACCGATATTGGTATCGCTCGGCTCACGAGTGTCGGCTATCGGTCACGTGATGGACGGCGCGCCTTCCGGTGGGTGGCTGTGTCGCCCAACAAGCTGGGTTGTTGGGGCGAGCTGGGCTCCCTATCGGGTAGAAGGCGTGTCGTCCATCTGCTCCTTCTTGCGCGACATCCTTTTGTCGTGCGTCATTGTGTCGCTCCACCCTGTCGGGCGGAGGTTGTATCGGGCGTCAGGAAGGCCGAAACAGACTTGGACTTATTCTGTGGGCCGGGACGGCCTTATTGCACCAAAATGAGGAAAAACTCTGCAAAAGATGGAAATATAGGATTAAGAGCATTGCTTGGCCAATTATTGCAAAAGTGCATACCAAAGAGAGGAAAATAGCTAAAAATGGCAGTTTTGATAACAGAAAAAAGTCTAAAATATCACAAAAATTGGTGTTATTAGAGGTACATTTCACTCATCATTTGCTACTATTTTTAAGTAAAACATTTGATTGCGAAAAATAGCCAAAAATAAGAAAAATGGGGCATGAAAACATAGAAATAATAGCACTTAGCAAGATAAAGGTGAGACAAACATGAACAAGACATATAGGTATGATAACATCTAGCTAGATTGCATGCCAATATCATCAAGAACAGTTATAATTAGTTTTGATCTAATGAAAGAAAATTGCTCTCTAGCTAGAGGTTTAGTGAAAATGTTTACAAGATGATTCTCCGTGTCCACATGCATGATATAGATATCCTTCTTGGCAATGTGGTCACAAAGAAAGTGATGTAAAACCTCTATATGTTTATATCAACTATGCAATACAAGATTACAAGACAGTTTCATTGCACTAGTATTATCACAACAGATAGGAGAAGCATCAAAATGAATGTTAAATTCTGGGAGCATTTGCTTCATCTATAGGACTTGGGCACAACAACTCCTAGCTACAATGTATTCAAACTTCATAGTTGAAAGAGCCATTGTGCTTTGTTTCTTAGAGGACCAAGAAACTAGGCATGGTCTTGGGAAGAAGCAAGTGCCACTTGTGCACTTTCTATCTATCAAACAACCCACATAATCAACATCACTATAGGAGGTAAGAGTAAAGTCCCTTGACTTGGCATACCATAGTCCAAAATTTTGAGTTTTGGTTAGATACCTCAATATCCTCTTAACCACTATGAGATGCAGTTTTTTTGAACTTGATTGAAAGTGAGCACACACGCCAACACTCACTACAAAAAATAGATGATTTAACTACAATTTCTCTAACTACATACATTGTGTGTGTAGTTAAAGACTATCTTTTCCTACAAATTATAAAAATATAAGTAAAAAGAATGTAGTCAATTATATTAGCTACAAAGTTGGTTACATAGCATGGTGACTACAAAATTATACTCTTCCCAAATCATCTCTGTCTCACTTCCCACCCCTTCCAAATAACCAAAATGCCTAAAATATTCAAAATTTCTGCGAACTACCATTGTTGGCACAGTTTAACGTAGGACACCCCCATTTGTTCCCGATCTGATCATACTGTCCCCATCTATATCTCTTCTCCACTCCATTACCTGCCCATCTCCTCCCTGATGCTAGCACCCGATCTCATAGACTGCCATGAAGAGGGGATGTAAGAGCCGATTGAGGAAACATATACGGTGGAGAGGAAATGAACGAGGTGGAAAAAACAAGCTCAGGTATGCCCCTTTCCTAATTACTCTCTTTATGTTTCTCACACCTTCCAAATCACATCCTAGGTTTCATTTGGGGTAAACTGTGTGACCATTTTGTGGCGTCCCTTTGTTGGTTAGTTTGGGTTAAACTGTGCGACCATTCTGCATTGGCGTACGACCGTAGCCCAACAAAGGGGGAACTCTGGAATCAATTGTAATCGTACCCGGAAGCCATATCCTCTTGTAGTGTTTCCCAGAGGGTGTGAGTCTCCAGTTCATGGTTGATGCTAGCCATGAGCCCCACCATCTCCTTGACGAATCCAGTGAATCCTCGAGGTCCTCTTTGTCCCTGGCCCAATCGGTGGTATCGTAAAGCCCCAAGTCATATATTTGTCTCTTCACCTGGTCAGAGAGGATTTGCTTCCTGAATGGCCTGAAAATGGTGCTTGGTTTCCTCCCCTGCAACAGGCAGTGTTCCTGCCTTCCTGTAATGCCTATCAGGATGCTATTTAATTTCATGATAGTGTTCGGTAAGCTAAGTGTATCTCATTGGTGTTGGACACCGGTAAGCTCCCTTCTCTACTAACTAATCTATTGATTTCTTTTGAGGACCTCAAAATTTTTTGTTTGGATTCACCATATCCTTTTACAAAGATGTAATTGTCTTTTTATATGGATGTCAATGTTGATTTCACACCAAATTGTCCTTTCACTATCCACCAAGTGGAACACACTAAAACAAAGTGGAAGACACTCTTAGAAATAGGAGATAACAAGCAAGCCACAATAATAGAAATCTGAAACCATATATAGAAAAGCTCCAATAGGAATATGATAAATTAGAACTTTTAGCTGTCACGAAAAACACCAGAGTAATAGTTTAATGTCTAAAACATTTATTGCAAATATTCAAATGTCTTTCCCTGTAAGTGGAATGAGGAGGAGTTGGGGAAATAGAAAGTCTACGCAGTTTGAATTCAACAACATATGGGTTATCTTCATTTGATGAAGGAGACATATCCAAGACAAACTACTATAAATATCAACATTATTTCATGATTCAACATTTTCTATGCTCACATTGATGCAAAACTAGAATGATATCCAGTTCTTGACATTGATAGATTTATCATCAAAGTCATGTTGCAAACTGTGACCATGATCTAAGGGTTAATTTGAATTATTATTCAGTAGTTGTGCACCCGAAATGGGCTTAATCTAAATGCATTTGATGGATGTTTTGAGGGGGTTTTAATAGGGAAAACAAGATATTGAACATTATACAATCAATGATGGATCAGATTTAGGTCAATGAAGAAATTGCCACAATATAGCACATGGTGATTTAGGGAGTATAAAAAGGTACCTCAGGCTGAGCAATATGGGGAGGCCTTGCAACAACATACTGTGTAGCCTTGTTAGGACATCTAGGTTGAAAAAAATACCTACATAACTCATATGAAGAGCATAGGAACAAAGTGTTACCCCTATAGATAGAGTTGTGCACAACTATTATTAGACAAAAAAAGAGTAGGTAATCAGAAATATTGATAATTAGAATAGACTAAGTCATAAAGAAACTTAAAACTGGTTACACTATTCAGTACATTGCCAATAGTGGGAAAAAAACAATCTATGAGTTTGATGCAAATGTAGTCTACCTAACTTACGGTATATGTCAACTGCAACATAATAATTCTTCCCAGAAATAAATGCCAAAAACCATTAAACGTGAATGATAAGGTGTTCAATCATATGATTGTTGTCTTCTTTCCATTCTCTCACTTACCTCAGTCAATAGTATAAATTTTGATATGACAGAAAATGTGTACGGCTGAATCAGAAAGCCAACCCTTCTCTTCTACAACTCTTGTCTCATCAATCTTTGAGTATGAGGCATTTTTCTTATATGAAACTAATTGTTTCATGTGATGCTTGTTTGGTTTAGAATTTTGTGGTGGAAACTGGATTTGTCTACCCACTAGATGAGGTTTGGCCCTGCATTGGAGGTTTGATCTAGATGTAGGCATCATAAATTGTGTTTCAGGGCAGGCTACACATAAAGCATATATACAAATTTCAATTCTCATAATATTATAGTGATACCAGGACTACATTTCTAATCTGGGTTATGATATTCAGCTAGTATTCGACTTGTAGCTTGTATTAGTGTGTCATCACACCTCTCATGGTCTGGCTAAATAGGGGAAAGAGGGCGCCCTTTGATGCGATGATTTTGAGTCGCATTTATAGACTTGTTTGATAGTTGTTTTATGCATTTATTAGTCATTTTCATGGTTAATGTTGCATAATTCATTCATTTTGGTCTATGCTACTTATTTATGTCAAATTCCCTTTATTTAAGCATTTTGAGTATTAATTATCGAAAGAATATATTTTGTGTGGATTTATGTGGTTCTGTGTGTTAATTTCAGGAAAAACAAGTTTTTGCTGCCGTCGATACCATCGACCGGACCACAGGTTGCCAGCCGCAAGGACCAGAAGAAAGTCGATACTATCGACAGGGATATCGATGGTATCGAGATACCATCAGGTTGCTGACGAGAAGTGTGTCGATACTATCGACCAAAATGTCGATACTATCGACTGGTGGAGCTACAGTGACACAAAACGACAAAACCGTCGCTACAGGTTCGTCGATACCATCGACCCGCGTCGATGGTATCGAGATGACATCAGGCACACAGATGAAAGAAAAGAAGGATTGCCGCTATCATGCTAGGTCGATACCATCGAGCCGCGTCGATGGTATCGACACCGTCAGATATGAGTTTGTTTCAGATTAATCTTAATCGGACGGCCGTGGTTAATTGGAGACCTAATTTGGGAGATATACCTAATGACGGTGCCCTTGACTCGGAAAGGACATCATTAGTTGTTGCACAGATCCTGGAGAGCAAGGAGAGAAGAACGGAGCACGAGAGCACGCCCCAGCCGATCCGGACGCTGAAGAAGACAAATTTCACCACCGAAAGGAGGGAGAATGCGGATTCCATGCCAAGGATCGATTGGACCTTCTCTGTTCAGGGGTTTAATCACTCAATCACGTCATGTTTCCCTTTTTCTTCTCCACATTGTATTCTGAGATGAACATGCGTGGCTAATCCCCTTTGTCTTTAGGACCGGGAGTAGCCCGGGGATTCATTGTATGATGATTTTATAATAGTAATGCATATCTTATCTCTTAAATCTGTGGTATAATTTCATTTTCTCCAATATATTGTTATGCTTGATCACCATAATAATAACCTAATGCCCTTAATTGCTTTGAAAGAAGAATTAATGATTGAAAAGAGACGCAATTTACATTAATTGACAAATCTCTTGAACAAGGTGGTGTAAGATTAATGGTGGATACCGAGAGGTCGTTCCTAATGCACCTAGTTTAGGGTATATGTTACTACGACGGTGGAAGCGACCTAGACATAGGTAGTGAATTGTACCACGACAGTGGGCAATTCTGATTTCAGGCCACTACCCAGATATAGAGATAAAATTGAGTATCTATATAGAATTTAATACAATGAAAACCCGCGGTGAAACCGCAACCCTAAAGATCTTCTTTTGAATTGATTAAACCAACATTTAATCGATTGATTGTTTTGTTTTGTTTTTATTTTCTTTTAATTTTAACAACAACTCTCAACTATTTAATCGGCTTAGCTGATCGCGAGTAGTTAGTAGGAGTCCCCGATGATTTCACATATCCCTGAGTTCAACTCGGGCCTCACAAAGGCATGTACTACTACGACGTGTTCACTTGCATTTCTGCGCACGGTAAATTTGCATCAAGTTTTTGGCACCGTTGCCGGGGATACGACAATTTGTCGGCACTTCGATTGCTGTGAGCTGCCAGTCTAGGCCACATTTTTATTTTTTTTTATCATTCCAAAAATTTATAATCTATTTTCTAAATATTTGCAATCGTCAAGCATTGTACTAAATTTAATTTTTCTATTTTCAGGTACTGTGCATGGTGCAGACGCGTATACTGACTACGCGGGGCACGCACCAGAGGTTCCACTGCCGAAACCAGAAGACGAGGGTGAGTATAATCAAGACAAGCTGGAGGATATAATTTCTGAACCCGAACAAGAAGAGATGGACAAGCCACATACAATATGGGAGAAGATCAAGGCTTCTTCCTCATCCGCTTCCAAGGGGCCGATCAAGAAGCAAGCGCTGAATATTCCGACATACAAAATTGATCCAGCTTTATTCAACTTGGTGAAGTCTAATGCCTTCCATGGGCTCCAAAATGAAGACCCCGTCGCGCACATAAGTCAGTTTGTGGAGAATTGTGATATGGTAAAAATCGACAGATTTCCACAAGATGTGCTCTACTTGAAGCTCTTCCCGAGTTCTCTAGCGGGAATTGCGCGTGAATGGCTACATAACTTGGACGATGAAGATGTGGAGTCTTGGGACCACATGGTGGAGGTCTTCTTCGAGAGGTTCTTTCTGCCCGAGAAGACCAATGACATGATCAGAAAGATCCACAACTTCACCCAACAAGCAGGAGAGACCTATTCTGAGACATGGGAAAGGTTTCAGATCATGCTTAGGCGATGCCCCATCATGGGCTTGATAAGGAGACACAAGTCAAGATCTTCTATTTTGCTCTCTCTGAGCATGATAGAAGCAACCTCGATTCAGCCAGTTCTGGATTCTTCTTGAATAACACGGACACGAGATGTTGGGAGATTTTAAAGAACATGGCCAAGAAACAATCATGGGGCGAAAGAGGCACCGTGGAGCAGGTTCGAGTAGTAGGTGAATCTAAAGCAATATAGGAGCTGAATGAGAAGATAGATCTTCTCGCAAAGAAATTGCTTGCAAAGGAGGATACTGAGTCCGAGGACGAGGCTCAAGTGAAATTCATGAGGCAGCAGCAAGGCTACAGGAACAACGACTATTCATGGAGGAAAGATAAGAAGTTCTCCTGGAAGGATCCAAATAACTTCTTGCAGGATCCAGATGCTAAACCCCAGCCAGTAGCGGAGGATAAGAGCACAGAGCTGCTCAATCAAATGATAAAGCAAAACCAAGAACTCATGGCTACTTTTGGCCAGCAAATAAAGCAACAAGGGGAGTTCATGAACCAATTCGGGCAGACACTGCAGAGCCATGGGGCTCAAATGAGGATAATAGAGACATCTATGGCACAGATGGCTGCGGAGATAGCCAGTTTGAAGAAGTTGGCACATCCAGGTTTCTCGGGAAATACTAATGTTCCAGGAGGAAACCAACAAGCGAAGGCCATCTTGCTAAGAAGTGGCAAGAAATTGTTAAATCCCAGGGCTGATGAAGCAAGCAAACCCCAAGCTAAAATTGAAGTTGAGGCCACTAAGGAGCTGCCTGTACCGGTCACAGAACCAGTTGATGACACAGTAGTGGATGCTACTGAAGATCATATTGCAGAGGAGGAAGGGCCTAAGAAACAAACACCCTATGTGCCACCGCATCAAAGGGCACAGGCTGTCCGGTCCCTTATTCGAACAGTGCTAAGGCAAGGAAGGTAGATGACCAATTCAAAAAGTTCTTAGACAGTTTCAGGAAGCTTTCAGTCAACATCCCTCTATTGGAAGCTATTGAGCAAATTCCGTCTTACGGGAAATTCCTGAAGGACATCATCACCAAGAAGAGAAAAATCCCGGACACTGAAGTAGTTGTGCTTAAGGAGCAGGTGAGTGCCTTCATCATGGGTACATTGCCACCAAAGAGGCAAGATCCGAGTTGTTTCAACCTTTCATGCTATATCGGGAAAGTAAAATTTGGTGAAGCATTATGTGACTCAGGAGCAAGCATCAATTTAATGCCCCATTCTACATTCAAGAAGTTGGGATTAAAGGAGTCAAGGCCAAGCAACATGACAATTCAATTGACAGATAACTCTGTGGTGAAACTGTATGGGATTTGTGAAGATGTGCTTGTGAAAGTGGATAGATTTGTATTTCCTGCAGATTTTTTCATCATGGAGATGCAAGATGAACAAGGCAATGAGCTACTACTCGGAAGACCATTCCAAGCTACAACTGACATGATACTCAAGATGGGGAGAGGTCGGTTGACCTTGGGTATAGCCGATGACCGATTTGAGATGGTCATGCCTTCCAGCACCACTTCACCTAAATCCAAGGAGCAATGCCACATGGTAAAATATTTTGATAATACCATCTCACTTTGTCTAGGGAAGCCATTTCTGGATATGTCTCCTGTAATGACCAAGGTGGACAAAGGGACTTTCGCTATAGACATCATGGAGCAGACCAAAGTAGTATCCCTTTGTAAGGCTGTCGGGTTCCCGAATGATGAGAATGAGGACATTCCTCCCTCTATGGAGGATGATGCTATAGAAAATTCAGTTTTTGATGCATATCCGAAATTACCATTGGAGGCTTGTTTAGTCAAAATCACTCATGATTGGATGAGAAGCAAATCACTCAAGGAGTGCGCCAAGATGCTTCATATGCTTCCATGCTTCTATGCGAGGTATTATGAAGATTTAGGTGAACTTCCCCCTCCGCTTCAATCATCCTTGATCAACCCGCCGGAGTTAGAGTTAAAGCCACTACCACCGCATCTTAAGTACGCCTTTCTAGCGGAGGAAGAAAAGTTACTTGTGATCATTTCTGCATATCTGAGTGCGGAAGAGGAAGACCAATTGTTGATAGTGCTGAAGAACTACCGGGGAGCATTTGGGTGGTCTATTATAGATATCAAGGGGATTTCCCCTACTTTGTGTCAGCATAAGATTCGGCTCGAGGAGCGAGCCAAGCCGGTAATCCAACCGCAACGTCGACTAAATCCGAGCATGATGGAGGTGGTTAAGAAAGAGGTGATTAAGCTTCTCTCCGTGGGTATCATCTATGCAATTTTAGACTCGACATGGGTAAGTCCCACACAGGTAGTCCCTAAAAAGGGGGGTATTACTGTCACTCAAAAAATTTTAAATAAACATGTCACCACCCGTTTGGTAACTGGGTGGCGAGTTTGTATTGATTACCGACGTCTTAATGCCGCCACGCTGAAGGATCATTTTCCTCTCCCATTTATTGATCAAATTCTAGAGCGCTTAGCCGGCCGATCTCATTTCTATTTTCTGGACGGGTATTCGGGATATAATCAGATTTCAATTTACCCTAAGGACCAAGAGAAATCTACCTTCACTTGTCCTTATGGAACTTTTGCGTATCGCCGCATGCCCTTTGGATTATGCAATGCACCAGCGACTTTTCAGCGTTGTATGCTCGCCATTTTTTCTGATATGGTAGAACGCTGTCTTGAAGTCTTTATGGATGATTTTTCAATTTATAGTGCTTCGTTTGATGAATGCCTTTATAATTTAGATAAGGTGTTACAGAGATGTGAGGACACACGTTTGTTCCTCAACTGGGAGAAATGTCATATGAGGTAGATCCGGTTAAAATTGAAGTAATTTCTAAATTGTCCCCACCAAATTCGGTAAAAGGGGTAAGGAGTTTCTTAGGACACGCCGGATTTTATCGTCGGTTCGTAAAAGATTTTTCTAAAATCACCAAACCTCTATCCGAGCTGGTCAAGAAAGATGTCGTTTTTGATTTCAATGACAAATGTTTACACGTGTTCAACGTGCTGAAGGAGAAATTGATTTCCGCGCCGGTTGTTCAAACACCGGATTGGACTAAGCCATTTGAACTCATGTGTGATGCATCGGATTTTGCTGTAGGAGCTGTGTTGGGACAACGGGTGGACAATAAACCCACCGTAATCTTTTATGCTTCTAAGACTTTGAATGATGCCCAATTAAATTACACAACTACTGAAAAAGAATTACTTGTTGTTGTTTTCGCTTTTGAAAAGTTTAGGCAATATTTAGTTGGATCAAAAGTAGTTGTTTGGACTGATCACGCCGCTATTAAATATTTGATGGAGAAAAAAGATGCCAAACCTAGATTGATTAGGTGGATCTTGCTCCTACAAGAATTTGATATCGAAATTAAAGATAAGGCAGGGATTGAGAATGTTGTAGCCGATCATTTGTGTAGGTTAGAGAGGGTAGATGAAAAAGATTTACACATACCCATAACAGAGACATTTCCGGATGAACAATTGTTGAAAGTGAATTCTAAAGATCCTTGGTTTTCCTATATTGTGAATTATCTTGCTTGCAGGATCATCCTGGACGATTGGACATATCAAGAGAAGAAGAAGTTTTTCCATTCTCTATGATATTATTTTTGGGATGACCCCATTCTTTTGAAGCAATGTAGGGATGGTGTTCTACGTAGGTGTGTACCTGAGGAGGAATACGAGAGTGTTCTTCATCACTGCCACACTCTACCTACAGGCGGACACCACGCGAGCTCTCATACGGAGGCCAAAGTGTTGGAAAGTGGCCTATATTGGCCTACCTTGTTCCGAGATGCCTATGAGTTCGTGAGAAATGTGATTCCTACCAAAGGACGGGTAACATTTCAAGGAGACAAGAGATGCCCCTAAATGTCTTCCAAGAGGTTGAGGTATTTGACCTATGGGGTATAGATTTCATGGGACCCTTTGTGTCCTCAAATTCGAATTTATATATCCTCTTAGCTGTTGATTATGTGTCGAAGTGGGTAGAAGAAATACCCACAAGGACTAATGATTCTACTGTAGTGTGCAGATTCGTTAAGGAACATATCTTATGCAGGTTTGGAGTGCCCCGAATGATCATCAGTGATGGGGGTACGCACTTTAAGAATCAAAAGTTCTCGACATTGTTGAAGAAATACGGTGTCAAACATAACATAGGTGCCTTGTATCACCCGCAAACTCAAGGACAGGTGGAGGTCTCCAATCACGAAATTAAGAAAATCTTGGAGCGTACGGTGGCTTCCACGAGGAAGAACTAGAGTGCCTTACTGCCGGATGCATTGTGGGCATATAGGACGGCATACAAGACACCTATAGGCACCATGCCTTTTAGGTTGGCGTACGGTCAGGCTTGTCACTTACCAGTAGAGTTAGAGCATAAAGCACATTGGGCGCTAAGAAAGATCAACTTGAGTTATGATGAGGTGGGGAAGAAGAGATTGCTTGAATTAAATGAATTGGATGAGCTGCGCATGACTACATATGAGAACTCTCAGATTTACAAGGAGCGCACTAAGTTGATCCACGATCGCCACATTTAGATGTGCACCTTCAAGAAAGGAGATCATGTGTTGTTGTTCAATTCAAGGCTGAAGTTGCATCCCGGGAAGCTAAAATCCCGATGGAGTGGGCCATTCACGGTGGAAGAGGTCAAACCACATGACACAATCTTGGTGCGCGATGGTGAGGCTACATTTTTGGTGAACGGACAGAGGTTGAAGCTATGTTTTGGTGAAGATTACACGAGGAAGGTGAATGAGGTCAAACTCATTTCACTTTTGGACCAATGATGTGATTCAAGTCATCTAGCCTAAGACGTTAAATAAGGGCGCTTGTTGGGAGGCAACCCAACCATTGGTACCTTAGTTTAGTTCATTTACATTCGTAGTTTAATTTGTTTTCACTTAGTTTGTAGTGTAAAAAAGATACCGTGATTGTTTATTACATGTGCAGGGCTGAGGCAGAGTCGATACCATCGACCCTTGTGTCAATGGTATCGACCATGGTACAGGTTGGCGACTACAGGAATCGCACTGCATCGATACCATCAACGGCCTCGTCAATGGTATCGACATACCAACAGGCAGATCGCAAGAAGAAGTCAATGGTATCGACATGGGTGTCGATACTATCGAGATCTCTGAGGAATTTCAGAACAAATCATCTCAGGAAAGTTGATACCATCGACGGGAGTGTCGATGGTGTCGACACATTCATGCAAAGAAGGTGGCGGCTGGGCCTCGTGAGGGTTTGCCCTAATCAGAGGGTCGATACTATCGACCCGCGTCAATGGTATCAACGTGCCACGTCAACGATCCACGAGGAAAGATCAACGGCGATCGCAGCAGCCAAGAAGTCGATCCGGGGGATGGGTCGATACTATCGACGCGTCAGCAATCCGGGCCCCACAGATCCAGCCATGAACAACCTTCGATACTCACGGAGGTACGTATCATGTTACTCGAGTCGATACCATCAACTCATGTCGATGGTATCGACGGGTGGACAGTAGCGCCAGCCACGGCTATATATGAGGAGTGTTTGCATCAGATGACATCACACCTTCAGTGCAACTCTCCTTCACTTGTGCCGAGCATGTTCCAGAGCTATCCAAGCCCAATGACGAGAAACACCGAGCTAGTTCTTCATCGAGCAGAGATTCGATTCTCCAATCTTCACCAAGCTTCCTTCCTATTCTCCTTTCTTTCTACATCATGGTGCACGTAGCTGGTGCGTCGTCTTCACGCACGAATCTGATGGACATCCCCGAGTTCGTGCCACCTCCGACTGCGTCAGTTGCATGCCCGCGGCTGATTCATCCATCTGTGGAGGTGAAGAATATATATGAAGAGATTATGAAGAGGAAGATTGAGCTGACCCGTTATGTTGAACGGGACACCATCCACAACCTTGGGTTCGAAGCGAACCTTGCCTACGTGTTGAAAGGACAGGCCCGACACACAGAAAGACGGCCTGATGAGCTGGAGTATCATGCTGATGGCCAGCCGTTCTTCAGCGAGTGACCCACGTACAAGGAATTGGTGGCTGAGTTCATGGCATCACTGGACGTCTGCGTCGTGCCCAACAAAGTCATAGCCACCGACCGCGAGTGGATTAAGGGTCGGGTGTCGTTCCGGTTGTACAACAACGACTACACCCTTACACTCCGGCAGTTCAATGCGATCTTCAACTGGAACCACTCGCGGTCCGACTACCGGCGCTCAAACAACCGCACCGACTACGACGCCATCTTCACCGAGCTGGTTACGGTGCCGCCGGGGAAGTCAGTAAGCTACCATAATGCTGCGGTAGCTGATTTCGAGCACCCTTTCGTCTAGATTCTGCACCGGATGCTCAGTTCGACATTGTTTGCTCGAGGTGGTTTGGCCCTCAGCAAGTTTCAGGAGACGGACTTATTCTTTTTGTATAAGCTCCTGAAGCGTCAAGAATGCAATTGGGGTGCCTTCTTTCTGCAGAGAGTTTTGGCGGTGAAGAGGAGTATGAGGAAAGTGCTGATTCACTTCGGCAGGCTCATCACCAAGCTGGCTTCATACCTCAGTTTGAATTTCCAACAACTCACTCCTCTATCCAACAAGAGCAAGGTGAACTTGCAACATTTTCACCGGTCCAATCTCATTCTTCTTCGATATGGTTTGGCGTATGCGCACTGCCACGTCAACCGCGCCTACCAGGAATGCTCGCTACCTGATCTGGTCTACAACATCAAAGGGGCGCAACACTTCCGATGGCCAATCATAGCCATCTCCGACACCGATGAAGAAGGCGGCGAAGACAGAAATGATGACGAGGCTGAGGAGGAAAAGGAGGCATTTACACCTCTTCGAGCATGAGTGGAACCACGGAAGCATCCTCGGATGCATCCGGGTGCATCTTCATCATCACAGCCTACACCGCCACCACCACCACCCTCGCAGCCAAGCGAGGAAGCCTATTCTATGCAGGGTATGTATACTATGTTGCATGAGATATAGCAAACGCAACAACATCACATGACGATGTATGTCGGTATTCAAGACACTACAAACCGGCTACTAGACAATCAACGGGCAATGTTCGAGAATGAGCGTCTTCTCCTTGACAACCAACAGCAAATTCATGATCAGTTGCAACGGATGGAGATGCAACAACAACCCTTCTACGACCACTATTGGAGCCAAGATTACTTTGGAGGCTATCCACAACCTCCACCTAGGGCCCAGTTTGATCCAAGCTTCCAGGGGGAGTATCCGACCTGGGACCCTACGGCTCCGCAGTACCTGCCTCCACCTGAAGAATAAAAGCGGTATCTCTGTTCCAACCTTTAAGATTGTTTTTGACTATGAGGCCATAATCGAATTCAAGCTTAGGGGGGTATTGGAACAGTTCTATCTTTCATTTTCTATATTTTTAGTTTTATTGCTTTTGTTTCCTATCATTTGTTTTCTGCAATCTTAGTTTGTTTTAGGATCCACAATCTATCTAGTGTAATCGTGCATGTCTTTAATGTTGAGTCATCTAAGTTGCATGTGCATGGGGAATTGAGGGAAACTAAAATTTTTTTTGAGTGTTCACAAGCTTGAGTGTTGTTTAACCTTGATCACTCAACTTAGAAAATGATTGGGTTTGTCAACTTTAAAATAGAAAATCATGATTGTATATTCCTAATGATTCATGAAAGTGGACGAAATTGGTTGTTTGAGCCTAAACTGACCAAATGATAATGAGAATTTAATTTGAAGTAAGAGAGAAAAAAACCTCTTAACTACTACACAGGTCAGTAAGGAGGGACATATAATATTTTTCAAAGGTTCAGTCAACTAGTCTTGTGATCTGTCCACCTCATTGTTTTCACAATCCACCCAAGATTTGGAAGTAAAGTACGGTTTTAACCTTTTTGATTGCATGGCATGTAGATAGGACTTGCATTGCAGCCACCTTCATATGTTTGCATGAAAAATAAGAAAAAAAATTTAGAATAGGTATACATGCACATTACCCTTAGGTGCATGTCATGTAGTCGCATTCATAACTTTTATGCATGAAGTATGTCATGTACCTCATTTATTCTTTAATGGTGAGTTAATTTGTTCCATACCTTCCAAATAGTGCAAATATTCGAGCTATGTAGAAAATATAAGCCCAATAAGTATTCATTGTCAATCATGGATATAAGGGTTTGTAATGAAAAAAAAGAAGAAAAAAAATCTAAAATTGAAAAAAAAAGTTATTCAGAAGAAACAAGAATAAGAAGGAGAAAGGAACATAATCTCACCTGTATTTCAAGATAAGTGAGTACATGATGTAGTTTAATTAGATATCCATCTCATTTTGAGACAGATGGTTAGTGCATGCATCATTCCACCTAATCTTAGGCTTTAGGGCATTTTTCATGTGCATTTGCATCATTTAGGGCATTTTTGTTGTATGCATGTTGAAATCGTATAATGCTTCCACTTCTTCCATGAGCCACCTATTTCATCCACCCGTTGCTTGGATTGGTAGGCCACCGTGAATTTCTCCTCACTAGTGAATATCAGGAGAACTGCTTCCATGTAGATGGTAGTTAGGGTGAGCAACGTAGTTTAGAAGATCACAAGATGCAATAAGTCTGGACCGGCGAATTTTATTATGTCAACTGCCTTATGTGATAGTGTTCATCAGTTTGAGGTTAATATCTTTTATGGATGATTACTGTCACCTTTAGGGTAATTATCATTCTGTGGTTAGTGAGGGCTGGTATGCGAATGTCCGGTGGGAGTCATGTGGGATGTCTGTTGTGATGCTTTGTTCTTTAGTTGACTCTGGCAATTCTATTCTAAGGTTTAGTTTCTCGAGGGCGAGCAATGTTCAAGCTTAGGGGAGTTTGATGCGATGATTTTGAGTCGCATTTATAGACTTGTTTGATAGGTGTTTTATGCATTTATTAGTCATTTTCATGGTTAATGTTGCATAATTCATTCATTTTGGTCTATGCTACTTCTTTATGTCAAATTCCCTTTATTTAAGCATTTTGAGTATTAATTATCAAAAGAATATATTTTGTGTGGATTTATGTGGTTCCGTGTGTTAATTTTAGGAAAAACAAGTATCTACTATCGTCGATACCATCGACGGTGGTCGATACCATCGACCGGACCACAGGTTTCCAGCCGCAAGGACCAGAAGAAAGTCGATACTATCGACAGGGATGTCAATGGTATCAAGATACCATCAGGTTGCTGGTGAGAAGTGCATCGATACTATCGACCAAAATGTTGATACTATCAACTGGTGGAGCTACAACGACACAAAACGACAAAACCATCGCTACAGGTTCATCGATACCATCGACCCGCGTCGATGGTATCGAGATGACATCAGGCGCACAGACGAAAGAAAAGAAGGATTGCCACTATCATGCTAGGTCGATACCATCGACCCACGTTCATGGTATCGACACCGTCAGATATGAGTTTGTTTCAGATTAATCTTAATCCGATGGTCGTGGTTAATTGGCGACCTAATTCGGGAGATATACCTTATGACGGTGCCCTTGACTCGGAAAGGATGTCATTAATTGTTGCACACATCCCGGAGAGCAAGGAGAGAAGAACGGATCATGAGAGCACGCCCCAGCCGATTCGGACACTGAAGAAGACGAATTCCACCTCCGAAAGGCGGGAGAATGTGGATTCCACGCCAAGGATCGATTGGACCTTCTCCGTTTAGGGGTTTAATCACTCAATCACGTTTTCCTTCATGTTTCCCTTTTTCTTCTCCACATTGTACTATGAGATGAACATGCGGGGCTAATCCCCTTTGTCTTTAGGACCGAGAGTAGCCCGGGGATTCATTGTATGATTATTTATAATAGTAATTCATATCTTATCTCTTAAATCCGTGGTATAATTTTGTTTTCTCCAATATATTGTTATGCTTGATCACCATAATAATAACCTAATGCCCTTAATTGCTTTGAAGAAGAATTAATGGTTGAAAAGAGATAGAATTTACATTAATTGACAAATCCCTTGAACAGGGTGGTGTAAGATTAATGGTGGATACCGAGAGGTCGTTCCTAATGCACCTAGTTTAGGGTATAGGTTACTACGACGGTGGAACCGACCTAGACATAGGTAGTGAATTGTACCACAACAGTGGGCAATTGGGATTTCAGGCCACTACCCGGATAGAGAGATAAAATTGAGTAGCTATATAGAATTTAATACAATGAAAACCCGCGGTGAAACCGCAACCCTAAAGATCTTCTTTTGAATTGATTAAACCAACATTTAATCAATTGATTGTTTTGTTTTATTTTTATTTTCTTTTAATTTTAACAACAACTCTCAACTAGTTAATCGACTTAGCTGATCGCGAGTAGTTAGTAGGAGTCCCCGACGATTTCATGTATCCCTGAGTTCGACTCGTGCCTCACAAAGGCCTGTACTACTTTGACGCGTTCACTTGCATTTCTGCGCACGGAAAATTTGCATCACCCTTCCCTTACTCTGTCAAAGAAAGAGCCATTTAGTACGCATTCAATGAGACTTCATGACACCATCATATGGGGAACTAAAGTAGCTACCTTTGTTTTAATGGGTTACACTACCCATACTTCTTGTAGATGCATCACCCTTCCCTTTCTCATCTATTGGTCATGAATTCCTCTAGTTCAAGCTTTATTGGTTGTTCTACTATGGTCTATTTGGGTATGTTGATATTGTGGCTGATTGATAAAATGAATCATATTTTTCATTCCATGGTAACTTGGCAACAAGTTAAAGCAATCACCATCCAAATGCAATCATTGGGCCAGTACTTGTGATAGTCTTACCATCTCATGAAGTGTTTAGTGTTTGTCCTTATCATCAATAAGGGCTATATTGTCTAGTCACACATTATTTAATTCTTCAAAACGACATGGAAACCTAAAGTGCAATTAGTATTTCCTTTTGTCATTTTCTATTGTAGTCATTTATATTTAGAACTAGAGTAACTGCATCCTCAACCTGTTCTTTTTAAGTGACTAACTGATCAAGATTCACTGATATTATATACACATGTAATAATGATTAAGTTCATATTTGGATTCCTAGAACCCTTTCTTCCATAGATATCTATATGTGATATTTTCCACATGTACAAGATGGAAACCCCCAGGGGATGGAACAGTCATGGTAGAACAAGCCTTAATATAGCATTTGCATTGGCTATTCATTTGGAAAATTGATTTCCTTCATTTTTCCAGAATGGACCAAGTGGCTTTCCTGCCATGATTGTACTCAGGTTTTTTTAGCTGCTCTATTGTCTACCTAACATTGTTGATATCACCTTTGAGGTATGTAGATACATGATTAAGTTGTTATCTATTTCTTAATGCCTAACTTTTTTATATATATTTCATTAACATGTCGATGATCAACGCTAGCACTGGAGGGAAGGATCAACCTATCTATTCTTGCAATAATAAATTAGTGTTGTTGTCTACTATAGGAGATGCCATCACAATTTTGTAGAGTAAATACAACTCTGTTAAACTCACAATAAATTCTCTCAATATTTACTTCTAATCTATGAAGAATGCTAAATTCCACATGGAAGCACACTATTAAATTTTCTGTTGGAACAGAGAATGGGAAATGAGAAGAAGTTAGTGAAAATTGGCATTAGCCTCTAATGTATTTGTTATTGTTGGAGTTTGGAATGTATTTGTGCATGGAGCTATAGCTTAGACCCTCTTATGTTCTTTCTAAGGCATGGATGTTGCATTCAACCTAAAATCACATTGTATTTAGTTTTTCACCCTCTTCTTTTTTCTTTTTATTGGTTACAAAACACCATATCCTACATTTGACCAGTACCAATGTGTTACTCATCTCCTATTTATGTAGGATAATTTCAAGCAAGTCTGCCAACCCATTAGTTTAACATATTCCCTGCACTACAAAAACACAACCTATACTTTGTAAACATAATAATTACCTTTAGAATGTATCTCAAGTTTATTTTTTCTTAACATAAATAGTATATGATACTCCTCATTATCATGATGACATGACAGAGTGTTCTACTATTATAAATTTTGTTGACCCATTAAAATAATGGCAGTGAGGATCGTCTAGCTGGGGTTTCTAATTGGCTTGTTGCTTGTTATAAGCATGAGTCAATATGTTTTGCATTCTTAGGCTATCTAAAATTTCTGGCTTTCTTGTCTTTTGTTTTCTATCAAGACATTCTGGATGAATGGTCCTCATGAGGTATCTAGCTGATCTTTTTCCTATAGTTCCCTGTTGCAGGCTTATGGTGCTTGGTTTTTCTCTTCGAGATGAACTTATTAATTATCCAAGCTGAGACATGATAATATGTTGGGAGTGTTCTACAATTCTGGAACTTATTGAACGTTCGATAAGGCAGTAAGAGTTGGTAGACTGGGGTATGTACTTGCCTTATATATGTTGATGTTGCTTCGTGAGTTTGCACATTGCTAAAATCACCAAATTTCGAATGAGTTCATTCATTTTGCTTTGTTTATGACCCTATTTTCTTTAGGGATGTAGCTATTCTAGTGATGAATAACTACACAGGTGATGAACAAGATTTGGCCTATAATATGTGGTTGGTGAGTATGCATATCTTTTGGCAAGTATGTGTATCCAGTATAGATGACTTCCTCTTAATGTTTGGTCTCTAACTACTCATGTCTACTAATTTGAACTAAATGTCTACTTTTGTATGGAGTTGTAGACAACTAGTTTTAAGTTGGTGTGCCAAGAGCATATACTCAGCTGCAAAACTATTAAGGCATCAGTCCTATTTTTTTTAATCCAAATTCATGTTACACCTTGTTTTTATTTATCCCTTTGTAGATGTACAACATGTAAATTATGGTTGGAGATTACAAACTAATCTCCCTAGTCGTGCAGATACAAACAGTTTGCCAACCATTTAGCTTACTTTGATTACATGAGCAGGATAAAATAGAGATAAGAAGGGGGGTCACACAGAAAGAAAAGATATAATCAAACCTAAATCTTCATCCCTTCCCACCCATATCTCTATTGTGTCTCTAATGTTTACAATCATTTCTTTCACAAGCTGTGGAACACATAATGGTCACTCTAGTGGTTGACCACCAATAAAATTGTTGATTGACTGATCTGGCTACTGAGTTGTTTTTTTAACATTCTTATCCTCTATTTTCTACTATTGACGAGAGTTAGATCTACAATCCATATTTTTTTTGTCATGATATCTATCATGGATTTTTGTAGGAAGAAGAACTTGCTACCTGAAGACAACCTTGTAACCCTACAGAAGCCTGACATGAGTGGGGTAGGTAATCAAGGGATAGTGAAATCCACTGGAGCTCAAATCAAGAAGAAAATTAGATCATATTGCAAAGTAGCTGGAATTGAATGTTAGACATTTGAGCTACCTGCTAGTTCAATTAAATACTGAACCACACCCTTGTGGGTCAGGTATGTTTTATTTATGCAATTCATGGCACTAGTTTGAAATGTATGGATGTCAATAAACCTGAGTTGTTTTATATTCATCTCAAATAGGAATGGTAAAAAAGAATGGTTTGTAATCTAAAACAAATTGCATTATATTCTGATTTTAAATTAACCTTCACTTTGAGTGGAACTCTAGAATTATGTCTCTCTCAGCCAATCTACATTGCTTGAGTCTTTATGTTACTATCTACTTCAAGAACTCAAGTACTATGTTCAGACCAAGCAACTCACAGGACAATGGCATCCTTTGATTTATGGATCTAAAATGCAAAATCATCACTTCAGTGGAACAATGGTAAATAAATTTGTGCAAGGCCCCAAACCTTGCTTAATGTATTAAGTGCTCTAAACATTAATATAACTTTGTGATGTGTTTTGAAATCATAAAATGAGCCTAAGTTTGAAATGATTAAATGTTCCACTGAAGTGATGTTTTAAGATTAAAATGCAAAATCATCACTTCAGTGCAACAATGGTAAATAAAATCCATAAAAATTACATCTTAATCATCATAAATCTAAAATTAACATAAAAATATATTTTCTTCATCAAGAGAACTTAATAAGTTTGTTGGTGATGTTTTAAGAGTCTAAATCCATGTTTTTCTAAAAAAAGGTCTAAAATTAGGGTTTGTATACATTAATGTGTACTATGCACTCTAATACATGTTAATACATTGAAAATAGGCAAAGTGGAACTTGGACTCAATTAAAGTGGTGAAAGTTAGTAATTGATATTAGTAAGAGAGGTATGTGCAATCTCTCTTTATGTGTGTGCATTCCTTACACCCTAAGTTGGGATAATTGTGAACCAACCTTATTTCCCTAATGAGGCTTGAAAAAAACCATATTTCCTTTATTAATACGTCTCTTATTCAAATAGCCTCAAAATTAGATTTGAGATATTCTTTCTTGGGTCTTGGTACCCCACTATTGTGTTCTACTTATGTGATGTTATTACTTGCCATGGATTCTTTTCTAGCATGATGATTTTATTAGACTATTTAGCTATAGAAGGGTTTATACACAAATACCTCAGTGAAACATTATTTATGGATCTAAAATGAAAAATCATCATTTCAATGGAACAATGGTAAATAAATTTGTGCAAGGCCCCAAACCTTGCTTAATGTATTAAAAAAGCTTAATTACCATAATTAAGTGCTCTAAACATTAATATAACTTTGTGATGTGTTTTGAAATCATAAAATGAGCCTAAGTTTCAAATGATTAAATGTTCCACTGAAGTGATGTTTTAAGATTAAAATGCAAAATCATCACTTCAGTGCAACAATGGTAAATAAAATCCATAAAAATTACATCTTAATCATCATAAATCCAAAATTAACATAAAAATATATTTTCTTCATCAGGAGAACTTAATAAGTTTTTTGGTGATGTTTTAAGAGTCTAAATCCAAGTTTTTCTAAAAAAAGGTCTAAAATTAGGGTTTGTATACAGTAATGTGCACTATGCACTCTAATACATGTTAATACATTGAAAATAGGCAAAGTGGAACTTGGACTCAATTAAAGTGGTGAAAGTTAGTAATTGATATTAGTAAGAGAGGTATGTGCAATCCCTCTTTGTGTATGTGCATTCCTTACACCCTAAGTTGGGATAATTGTGAACCTAACCTATTTTCCCTAATGAGGCTTGAAAAGAACCATATTTCCTTTATTAATACGTCTCTTATTCAAATAGCCTCAAAATTAGATTTGAGATATTCTATCTTGGGTCTTGGTACCCCACTATTGTTCTACTTATGTGATGCTATTACTTGCCATGGATTCTTTTCTAGCATGATTATTTTATTAGACTATTTAGTCATAGTTAGGGCATGTTAATTCACCCAGGGGAATGTCTTATTCTCTTCCTGGGGAATGTGTTATTTATCCCCTATAAAATTTGTATAGGTGACTGTGAATGTGTTAATTCTCCCCTCACCTATAGGTTGAAGGTCAGGAAGTTGCTTCAACCCTACTTAGTTAAAGTAGTCAATGTTAATCATGCATGCAATTCTTTTGTTATATTTTTGTTATGGAAAGCATCTATTTGATTAACGCCTCATTCTCTTGGCCTTCTCATCTTAGGATAATTCAATATCTTTATGTTTCATGTTATTTACTTATCTCTTATACTTGTTCATAATTTTGGCACATACTTTGTTTTCCTTCCCCTTTGCTAGGTGCTCTCCCAACCACCCAGGTTAGGACAAGTTGTTGTGTTGAACCAGGAAAACATAGCTTTGGGATCTTAAAACATCACCAATAATCTTATTAAGTTCTCCTGATCAAGAAAACATATTTTTATGTCAAATTTCGAGTTATTATGATTAATATGTAATGTTTATGTATTTTATTTACCATTATTTTGATTAAAATGCAAAATCATCACTTCAGTAGAACAATGGTAAATAAATTTGTACAAGGCCCCAAACCTTGCTTAATATATTAAATAAGCTTAGATACCATATTTAAGTGCTCTAGACCTTAATATAACTTTGTGATGTGTTTTGAAATAATAAAATGAGCCTAATTTTCAAATTTGGTTCAATTTGGATGTTGTTTGTGCAAGTTATGCAATTTTAGGTGCATTCTAGACTTTTGTGCAATTTACCCAATTGGTAGGTTTTCTTTACAAACTATAATCCTTATATACTCCCTTACCATTATTGATCTTTTGAACCATGGGTCACCTGGTTTCACCTTGGTTGGAAGGTGTTTCTCACCAAGGGCATTTTAGGGATTACCCTCTTTATAAATGAGCTTATCTTTAAAAGCTATCAACCAATGAGGTTATTTCTTTGATTGGAGAACGGTGGGGATGTCCTATAAGTCTCCATGTGCTTTTAGGACCAACCTTTGATATACAAGAAGCCTCTATGATATGTCCTCTTTCATGGCCATGAACCCCTAGGCTAAAGACACATGGAAAGTCCCATAGACACCTCATGCTTGACCTCTTTCTTTATATAGCCATATCTACCCCTTCCCCAACTCCCAATTTGAACACTCTTTCTCTTCTTCTCTTTCCCCCAGCTTAGAGCCTCATTTCTACTATGTTTAGTCATGAAGGTGTTGTCCCAAGGTAAAAGAGAGTGCTTACCTTGGTGAAGAAGGCTCCTAGGGTTCGTCAACTTGATCAAAGAGGTGAAGGAGATCATTGCGGAGAAGGACATTGCTGGATCGTTAGTGCATAAAGTTATCAACTCGATCCCGAAGGAGATAGGGAGATGGGGTATGCATTTGACTGAACCGCTTGTTGTTTCTGATATGAGGGATGTCCCAGGTAGGATTAGGGGCATGGTGCTTCTTGAGAAACACAAGACGCCTTATATTGTGTTGCGGAGAGAGAGGTAAGAGGGGATGTGGGATGTTTGTGCGGTTTAGTGTTTTTGGTGTTTCTTGGTGAGTTATATGGGGTATGACCTGATTTTTAATAGGAGTTGTATGTTTGTTCTTTGATTGTGCCCACACGAGGGGAGTGGGGTGAATAGATGGTCCCCTGGCTTAATTAAAAAAAAATTGCTCTATTTAGGGTTTCTAAAGCTCCTTCTTGATGATTTTGACCAAAAATAGTAAGTTTCCTCCTTTCCTTCCCTGTTTTCATGTTTTTAGTCTTCCTCCCACCTTATTCCAGGTCAGAACCATGACCTTCCATGGTAAAACTCCACCTAGAGCCTTAAAACACCACATCTCCATGTTCTTTTGTCAGGGTTTTTCACCACTAAAGTGGAGAAGGTCCTTCTTGCTTGAGATAGGAGCTTCGTTGGAGGAACCAGCCTCTATAAGCTGGAGAACCTTGCTGATTGGACCTGTACACTTTCCCTATAGGCGAGTTTCATTACCTTCTTCTCATATATTTCTTACTACATGCTTAAAACTCATACTTCTATGTTTAAATTCGATGATCTCCATCTCTATTTACCATGTTCTTCTAAAGTTTTGGTTTCTTGCTATTTTACCTTCTCTAGAAGATCTGGTTTGGTTGCCTTTGAAACTTCAAACATGATCTTGGGTCAAATGGTGTTTTCTCCCTCTCCCTATCTCTTCAATTATATCGATCGGTTTGATGATGTGGCAATTTCCTATTGGTCAGTATTGAAAAATTCATATCTTCTAATATGCTTATCCAAATTTATCAAATAAATATGTTTTGGAATTGGATAATTAATATCTATCTAGTAAAAATATTTTCAAGGTCTGATTTAATGATTTTACAAAAGGTGATTTTTGTAAAATGAATTTAATGCATAAAATTCATAAAAATTACATATTAATCATCATAACTCCAAAATTAACATAAAAATATGTTTTATTGATGAGGAGAACTTAATAAGTTTATTGGTGATGTTTTAAGAGTCTAAATCCAAGTTTTTATAAAAAGGCATATAATTAGGGTTACTATACATTAATGTGCACTATGCACTCTAATACATGTTAATACATTAAAAATAGGCAAAGTGGAACTTGGACACAATTAAAGTGGTGAAAGTTAGTAATAGATATCAGTAAGAGAGGTATGTTCAATCCCTCCTTATGTATGTGCATTTCTTACACCCTAAGTTGGGATAATTTTGAACCCACCCTATTTTCCCTAATACTTAAAAATTGTGGGTTCTTTTTGTTATAATTTTGTTATGGAAATCATCTATTTGATTATGCGTCATTATCTTGTCCTTCTCATCTTATGATGATTCAATATCTTTATGTTTCATGTTATTTACTTATCTCTTGTACTTGTTCATAATGTTGACACATACTTTGTTTTCCTTCCCCTTTTGCTGGGTGCTCTCCCAACCACCTACATTAGGACAAGTTGTTGAGTTGAACTACGAGAACATATCTTTGGGCATGGACCTAGCACTTGGAGATGTTGCTCTGGAGACAAGATTTGAAGTAGTTTAGACTTCCCTCTATTTAGATCCTAATGTTGTATCATACATGTAAACCCATATGGGAGATTTTGGTGTACTTTTGTAATCTTTTATGAAAGTTGAACATAGTCAATTATTTTTATTCCGCTGCTTCACTTTGGTCTTTTGCATACCATCATAATAAATTTGGAAAATTTATACCTATTCTAATATACCTTTGAGTGTATTTGGAATGGATGTTAATTCTTCAATTTTTTTTAGTAAGGGGGTGATCCCTCCTCCTTAGAATTATACTACACGACTGATTATGTATTTATTATGCCCTGAGGATTTGAATCGTACCATCCAAATCCAACCAACCACTATACGTATATAGTCAAAATTAGTACCATACAAGGTCTAACACAAGAGCCAGAATCCATGACCTCACCACACCTATTGGTCAGCATAAGATAAAACACCACAAAGACATATCAGTCAACTGCAACAATGGCATATAGTCAAGATAAGGGATTGGTTCACGCATGGCCATCCACATATGTAATCATAACTAGCCCACCTTTGTACAGGTATGATGCTAGAAGAACCGGCTCATGCATGGTCGTTCTAACAAAGGAGCGTCTCATGCATGTCCATCAATATCACACCGAGATCGGCTCACGCATGGTCGTCTCAGACATCATGTATTTAAGGATATAAGGAATTACTCGACTTGTACCCTACATATTCAAAAATATGCGCTTTGAGTTAAACTCATTTCACCATCTAGCAATAAAGCTGACACTAGAATGGATCTATGGAATAGGGAAAACTACACTTTTTAGATTTCAATTGATTAATTAGATCAATTTAACATATTTAAGCATCAATCAAGTTACAACGTATAAACTCTAAATAAGATCTACATAGATAGTGCATAACTGATCACCAGAACATATTGATTCACATTAAGTGTGATCTCATCACATCATGTCTCTTTATGCTTACTATTCACCATATGTCCATCAAAAGGACCAATGTCCCTCACAAGGACTACATGTTCATCACAAGGACCAATGTCCACCACACAGACCACATGTCCATCACAAGGGCCAATGTCCATCACATCATAACAACCATTGCTCATACCTGACTATGTACATCAATCAGTATCACCTGCATGGCTAGAAGTTGATAACAAGAAGACAAAGCATCACTATCCCATAGAACTCATGCTAAAAATTTACATCATACATTTCACATCATAACAATTAGGGTTTCACCTCACCCGATTAGGGTTTATAGTGTTGGATCAACAACCATCTTTAGTTTATCACTTCATCATCATCATGAAGTATATTTATGAGATGTAGAAACATATTCCTCTCATTATTATGAAGCATGTACAGAGGTCTAGCTTTCAACATCATACACATGCTCACACCATAGGGTATCATATCACACCATGTAACCCTAGCATCAACAAGATGCATCACTACACATAACAAGATGTCAATTAGGGTTAGGGTATCATCCATCACACAAAGGTAGGGTATCGACCACCACACTAAGGTAGGGTATCAGTTTATCATCACTTTGTATCGGTTTAACATCACTTTGTATCGAGCTCAACACCTCAATGAGTGGGTGTCGACCAAGGCACAACAAAGGATATCAGTCTAGAGGTTCATAAGAAAGTTTATCGGTCATACCATCACATAAGGTATCGACCTCACCATCCTTTAGGGTATCAGCCTCACCTTCAACTAGGGTATCAGCCTATCCATTTAGCTAGGGAGTATCAGATTGGTTGTATCAGTTGAACCTCAAGGTAGTTGTTTCCCACCTCTAAAAAAGATGTGTCGGGCTAGGGAGTATCAGATTGTAAGGGGTGTCATATTACATGTATATCGGATTAGGATTACCCATGTCGACTTCCATACTCCACTAAAAGCATCAAGATTCAACACTCTTCCTCACTAGACATCACTAGATCCAAACAAAACAACATCATCAGAGATATACTGATTTACATAAGAGAATATCGGTCTAGCATATCGAATTGCATACATATCGGTTTAGCACATCATATCGGTTTAGTCATCTTCTACCTCAAGATGATGATACTAACAAGGTGGAAGGAAGGGGAATCTCATGGTAGCAAGTTAGCAATATTCTATTCACAAAAGATAACAAAGGGCTACCAAGAAAAGCTACTAACTAGCAAAGAATAACGAGCTAAAGACAATTAGCAAGGTAATAAGAAAAAAGGTGATAATAACAAAGTAGGTTTAGAGTTATATAACCCGCCTCAAGAATAACCACCAAGCTTTAAGCTCCTAGGTCAAGCTCCAAGCTCATGAACTCAAGGTAGAAGAAGGTCCTCCAAGCATAACACCTACAAGAAGGAAGATAGAACTGAGGTTAAGGGTGAACCAAAGAGAGGAAAGAAGATACCAAGGTCCATGGTCGAGAAGAAGAAAGAAGGAGAGAATGAAAGCTAGAAAACCATGGCTTACCCAGGAAGAAGATGAAAGATAGCACTACTAGCTTTAGTTCACCTACTAAGCTCCAGGGGAGATTGCTCTTTAAGCTCAAGGTCAGCCACCAAGGACAGAAACCAAGGATCACTAAAAGGGTTCTCTTGCATGGGAAGAAAGGGGTATATATACATTATCGATGAGAGAGAGAATAAGGGAAATGTGTCACCACCTTAGAAGCCTAGAAGACACATTTCAAAAAAGAAAGGACACATATAACACCATGCAACAAGGTGACAGTATCTATGTCTCACCGACTTGGTCACTAAGGAAGGTCAAGGTTGATACACCCATCCAAACCCTTCACAAACTTATAGGGATGAAACCCTAGGTCACAAACTGATATAGCACTGCTCTAGAGTCACCACAACTCGATATGGTGATCCTCAAGATGCCACCAAACTGATAGGATGTCCCACAGGATGCCCTCCACTGATAACAAGCCTCCTCAAGGAAACCACAAACCGATATAGGGTCTCACCAAGGCTCTCAACCCCAAGTCAACGCTCTCATGTGCAAAGCACACCCCAAACATGTACCAAACATCACCAAGGATGTCACTACTCAACCAAGACCAAAACAAGGCACCCAACACATTCTCTCTCCTCTAGATGATGCTAAGAGAGAGAAGAAACACTCAAGAGGTGGCAAACTTGCACATCAACCCCTAATCTAGTAAATTACAAGTTGCACCAAAGCCTCACCAAAAAGCACAAACATCAAGAAACAAGATCAAACAAGGAGCACAAACCTCCAACATTCCCTAATTACATCTTAGATGATTAGAGAAAGGATATAAGCAACATGCTTAAGCAAGGCAAACAAGGTTATCCCAAAATGTGGGTCACGATCCTTACAAGTCATAAACCCCTAACATAGGTTTCACCCCCAAATTCCTAAGAGAAAAGAGAAGGGTACTTCCTCCTCATCTCCTCTTCGATCTCCCACGTGGCTTCCTTAATACCACAATGATGCCAAAGGACCTTCACAAGCACAAGGTCCTTACTCTTCAACTTATTAACTCTTCGATTAAGGATCAAAACTGGACCCTCCACATTGGGCATATTCTCATCAAGCTCTACCTCCACAAGCTGTAATACTAACTTTGTATTCGGGTGACACTTCCTCAACATACTAATATGGAACAATGGATGTAACTTGTGCAACTCAGGTGGCAAGTCCAACTTGTAGGCCAACTTCCCAACTTGAGCCACAACTGGGTAAGGTCCCATAAACCTGGGAGCCAACTTACCCTTCTTCCCAGACCTCAAAACATGTTTCCATGGAGAGATCTTTAGATATACTTTGTCTCCTACTTGGAACTCCAAGGGTCTATGATGATTTTCTGCATATGATTTATGTTTGTCATGTGCGGCTTTCAACTATTGTTGTATTGTTTTGATCTTCTCTGTCGTCTGTTGCACAAGCTCAAGACCCAAAAGTTGACACTCCACTGTCACATACTAACACAACGGAGACCTACAACATCTCCCATACAACGCCTCATATGGTGCCATCTCAATACTACTCTGATAGTTTTTATTGTAGGCGAACTCTATTAGACTTAGGTGTATAGCCCAACTTCCTGAGAACTGAAGAACACATGCCCTCAACAAATCTTCTAAGATCTGGATGATTCTCTTAGATTGACCATCTGTCTATGGGTGGAAAGTAGAGTTGAACTTCAACTGCGTACCCAAAGTTGTATGCAATCTCTCCCAAAGCTAACTCATAAACTGAGGACCTCTAATAGATACAATCATAGATGGCACACCATGCAAATTTACTATCTCATTAACATAAACTTGAGCAAGATTCTCTACTGTGAACATTGTCTTCACCGGGAGAAAATGCACTGAATTGGTCAACCTATCAACGATTACCCAAATGGAATCATAACCTTTTGTTATCCTAGGAAGACCAACCACAAAGTCCATAGTTACATGATCCCACATCCACTAACAAATAGGCAACAACTGCAATGTTCTGGCAGGCTTCTGATGCTCATCTTTGACTTGTTGACATACTGCACACCTTGCAACAAACTCAGGTACATCTTTCTTTAATCCTAGCCACCAATACATATCCTTCAGATTGTAGTACATCTTGGTACTACCTGGGTGCAAGCATACATAGATGTATGAGCCTCTTCCAACACCATCTTCCTGAAGTTATCCACATTAGGAATTTCTATCCTATGATGATAACATACTATCCCGTCTTCTGTCTTGTGAAAACCATCACACTTCTCACTATCAAACTCTGATCTAATCTACTGTGTCACAGTATCTGTCTGTTGAGCTTCATTGATCTGTTGTCTCTACATAGGCTTCACCTGTAATTGTTCCAACAAGCTGGCTAACAAAGAGACTTATAGCTTGACATTCATCTGACGCAAGGAGACCAACATGTCTCGCTTGTAACACATCAAAGAACTCAACTGACCTTAATCCATACATGAAGACTTCTGGCTTAAAGCATCTGCCACGACATTTGGCTTTCCTGGGTGATAATCAATTGTGCAATCGTAATCTTTGATCAAGTCCATCCAACAACGTTGCCTCATGTTCAACCCTTGCTGTGAAAAGATATACTTTAGGTTCTTGTGATTTTTGAATATCTGACACTTCTTCCCATATAGATAGTGTCTCCAAATCTTCAAAGCATGAACCACATTAGCTACCTTCAAATCATGAGTTGGGTAATTCTCCTCGTGTTTTTTAAGCTGTCAAGAAGCAAAAGAAACTACTTGATTGTCCTACATCAACACACATCCCAAACCATTCTTGGATGCATCACAAAAGACAATGTATCCTTTTCCTTGCTCGTGCAAAACTAAAACTGGTGCACTTGTCAGCTTCTCCTTAAACGTATGAAAAGTACGTTGACATCTGTCATCCCAAACGAACAACACATCCTTCCTCATAAACTTAGTTAGGGGTAGGGAGATAGTGCTGAAGTTCTTGATGAACCTCTGGTAGTAGATTTCCAAAACTAGTAAACTACAAACTTCTATCGATATCTTCGACTGCTCCCATTCTATCGTAGACTCTACCTTCTTAGGTTCCATGCATACTCCCTTTGTGGATATAACATGCCCCAAGAAAGATACCTCCCTCAACTAGAACTCACACTTACTGAACTTAGTATAGAGTTGGTGTTGTCTCAACACTATCAATGCCTAACGCAGATGATGTTCATGTTGCTCATTATCCCCACTATATATCAAAATGTCGTCTATGAACACAACCATAAACTAATCACTGCTTTCCAAAAGAAAGGAAGCAGATGTGCATATGTAGCGAGGGAGTGGAGAGGGAGGTGGTTGGGAGGGAAAGGGACCAAAGTTGCTACTGAAGACGCTCTAGAAGCTAAAGTGAAAGCCATAATCATCGCCATGGATGAGGCAGAGAAGGCAGGTCTGAATAAGGTGATAGTAGAGTCAGACTGCAAACTTGTAGTTCAACTGCTCCAAGGAGAACATGTCAATGCACCACGGTTCATAGAAGCATTGTCTAAGTTTAAGAGGATGATGAGGCCAAATTGGACGATTTTCCATGTGAGGAGAGACTGTAACCATCTTATTGATAAGTTAGCAAGATACCATCAAAAACAAAACCAAGGATGGATGCACTATACCCGTCCACTACAATGCTTGTATGAAACCCTGGTTAGAGATTGTAATGGTAGTAGTACTTCCAAGTTTAATGAAGCTCATAACTTAGATTGTAGTAGTATTTTTGAACCACTCGTAAGAGGAGGACGAGATGCATAAACGGACCTCCTGACTTTCCCAAAAAAAACTAATCTAGGAATGGTCAAAACACCAAGTTCATCAAATCCATGAACAATGTTGGTGCATTGGTCAGCCCAAACAACATAACCACAAACACGTAGTGACCATACTCATCCTAAAAGAGGACTTTGGTATGTCATCTTCCTTAATCATCAACTGTTGATAGCCTATCCAAAAATCTATCTTTGTGAACACCGTTACACCACGCAACTGATCAAACAGACCATCTATCCTCGGCAAAGGATACTTACTCTTTATCGTGACCTTATTCAACTGTCTATAATCTAAACACACCCTCATAGACCCATCCTTCTTCTTCACAAACAACACTGGAGCACCCACAATGATGTACTCAACCTGATGAAACCTTTATTAGAAGCTCTTGCAATTGTCTCTTCAACTTTTCTATCTCTGTCGGTGCCACCCTATACGGTGTCTGAGCTATGGATTGTGTACTAAGAACCAAATTGATCTCAAAATCAATCCCACAAGGAAGGGGAACACTTGGTAACTCTTCAGGAAACACATCCTCAAACTCCCTAACCACTGACACTTCCTAGATACTAAGACTCCTCATAAGCTTCTTTGCTACCATAGATGATACAATACACGTCGGGAGAATATTCCAATCTCCTTCATAGATCTTTATATCCTTTGAACAGACTCCACAAACACATCAAACCTCTCTCGATTCTCTAAAGCAGCAATTGGGGTAGGCAACTCAACATTCAACCCCTTCTCAAAATGATGAATCCTCTTGTCTTTCGTTGTATCTATGTGAGGACAGAACCTCAAAAACTCCATAACCCTTGATTCATACTCATTGATCGTCATGGATCCCTATCAAATCCTCTCAAACTAAATGATCTTCTCATCTAGATACGTCTATGGGAAGTATTAACTTAAAAATTCTCATCAGAACTCCTCCCAACCAACCACAACACCGGGTCTCTTCTCTTCCTCTATGGCGCACCAATGGCCAGCACTCCCTCTCAAGAGGTACACCGCATGCTTCACCTTATCCTCTTCAGGGATACTTAGGATCATAAAGGCCTTCTCAAGCTCATTCGGCCAAAGATACACATTCGTCGGGTCAGCTGTCTGCACATATTAAACCACCCCAACACGACGAAGCCACTCAAAAGTCCTCCTAGTACCTGAATATTCATCATGGGGAATATGTTCCCTAGGTAGAGGTATAGGCATCATGTCCACCATATGAGTCATCGTTGCCATACACTGTCCAAAAAGAAATTGAAAGGTAGGATTTTCTATCATGGAAGGGTCAAATTGGGGGACTTTAGGCACCTGATCTTCTCTTTCCTAGTTCTTTGCACCACCACCTAGTGCAAAAACACTACTCTTAGAAGCATGTTCTTCATGTTCTCTAGACATCTTTCAGCTTTACTTCTTCTTATGCATAAGAAAAAGTGACTATAAGACATACTGGAGAATACTAGAACAGACACAAACCCTAGTCCTAGGTCCTGTAGACTTAGCAAACCTAAAGATCTGATACCAACCTAACTGTGATGCCCCACTCCACATCAAAATGAGATTACTCAAAACAAAACTGTAGAAGAGAGATTAACAAACTTATTAGCAGAAAACACTAAAAACTTAAAACCTTTTTTCATAAATCTGCCATATAGCAAGAACCTTTACACATGATTACTTTCATGCCTTAAAGTGTTTGTAAGGCATGCTTTCAACCTATAATGAAAGCATTGTTCCAAAACATATATACATGATTCCATCATATCTGATATACAAAAAGCACATAAAGATAACACGTCGGCAAGACATCTACAAAGTGCTCCCAAAGACCCGAGTGTACAGGGACGACTCTAGGACTCTATCAACAAAAGACATCTAGCAGCAATCAAACCTTAGAAGCTACTGCTCCTTTGGCTGCTGCTCAACCTCCTCAGCATGATCTCTACCTCTTCGTGCTTATCCACCTAAAAAGGGGTTTAACCAATAGGGTGAGACACACAGTCCCAGTGAGAGATATAAATCTCTACCAACTCTATTATTATCACAAATAAGATAAACTTAGTAGCAATATAAACATAACTAAGATGTGCAGGCAATGGCTATTAATAGGAAGAGAAATTGTTGTTGATTTATGAAACATCTTAATAATTAAAAAGGAATATGAAGAACATGTATATTTTCTATCAAAAACACTGTATACATATCAAGCATGTCCTCAACTAATGTTTTCATATTTGATCCTATTCAATTATACTACATGGCTAATTATGTATTTATTATGCCCTGAGGATTTGAATCGTACCATCCAAATCCAATCGACCACTATATGTATATAGTCAAAATCAGTACCATACAAGGTCTAATGGAAGAGTCGGAATCCACGACCTCACCACACCTCTTGGTCACCATAAGAGAAAACACTGCAGAGACATATCATTCAACTACAACAATGACATATAGTCAAGATTAGGTATTGGCTCACTCATGGCCATCCACTTATATAATCATAACTAGCCCACCTTGGCATAGGTACGGTGCTAGAAGAATAGGATCATGCATGGTCGTTCTAATAAAGGAGTGGCTCATACATGTCCATCCATATCACACTAAGATCAACTCATGCATGGCAGTCTCATACATCATGCATTTAAGGATACAAGGAATTACTCGACTTGTACCCCACATATTAAAAAATATGCACTCTGAGTTAAACTCATTTCACCATCCAGCAATAAAGTTGACATTGGAATGAATCTATGACATAGGGCAAACTACACTATTAGATTTGACTTGATTAATTAGATCAATTTAACATCTTTAAGGATCAATCAAGTTACAATGTATAACCTATAAACAAGATCTACATAAATAGGGTAAAACTCATCACCATAATATATTGATTCACATTAAGTGTGATCTCATCACATCATGTCTCCTTATGCTTACTATTCACCATATGTCCATCACAAGGACCAATGTCAATCACAAGGATTACACATTCATCACAAGGACCAATTTCCACAATAAGGACCACATGTCCATCAGAAGGGCCAATGTGCATCATATTATAACCACCATGGCCCATACCTTGATATGTGCATCAATCAATATCACCTGCATGGCTAGGAGCAGATAATAAGAAGGAAAAGTATCATCATCCCATAGAACTCATGCTAAACATTTACATCATACATTTCACATCATAACAATTAGGGTTTCATCTCACCAAATTAGGGTTTATAGGGTTGGATCAACAACCATCTTTAGGTTATCACTTCCTCATTGACATGAATTATATTTATGAGATGTAGAAACATATTCCTATCATTATTATGAAGCATGTAGAGAGGTCTAGATTTCAACATCATACACATGCTCACACCATAGGGTATCACATCACACCATGTAACCCTAGCATCAACAAGATGCATCACTACACATCACAAGATGTTGATTGGGGTTAGGGTATTGGCCACCACACTAAGGTAGGGTATCAACCACCACACTAAGGTAGGTTCTCAGTTTATCATCACTTCATATCAGTTCAACATCACTTTGTATCAGGGTCAACACCTCAATGAGAGGGTGGCGGCCAAGGCACAACAAAGGATATCGGTCTAGAGGTGCATAAGAAAGTGTATCGGTCATACCATCTCATAAGGTATCGGACTTACCATCCATTAGGGTATCGACCTCACCTTCAACTAGGGTATCAACCTACCCACTCAACTAGGGTATCAACCTACCCACTCAACTAGGGTATTGGCCTATGTGCATTTTTGTGTATTGACCACACATATCTCTATATGATATCGGCCATTAGGGTTTGGTTGTATTGGTTGAACCTCAAGGTAGGTGTTTCTCACCTCTAAACAAGATTTGTCAGGCTAGGGAGTGTCAGATTGAAGGGGTGTCAGATTACATGTATATCAGATTATGGTTACACATGTCGACTTCCATACACCACTAAAAGAATCAAGGTTCAACACTCTTCCTCACTATACATCACTAGATCATAACAATCCAACATCATAAGAGATATATTGGTTTACACAGGAGCATATCGGTCTAGCATATTGGATTGCATGCAAATCGATTTAGCACATCATATCATTTTAGTCATCTTCTACCTCAAGATGATGATACTAACAAGGTGGAAGGAAGGTGCGTCTCATGGAAGCAACTTAGCAAGATTCTATTCACAAAACAAAATGAAGGGATACTAAGAACAGCTACTAACTAGCAAAGAATAATGAGCTAAAGACAATTTGTAAGGTAACAAGAAAAAGGTTGATAATAACAAAGTAGGTTTTGAGTTACATAACCCGCCTCAAGAACAACCACCAAGCTTTAAGCTCTAAGGTCAAGCTCCAAGCTCACGGAATCAAGGTAGAAGAAGGTCCTCCAAGCATAACACCTCTAAGAAGGAAGATAGAACTGAGGTTAAGAGAGAACAAAAGAGAGGAAAGAAGATACCAAGGTCCATGGTCGAGAAGAAGAAAGAAGGAGAGAAGGAAAGGTAGAAAATCATGTCTTACCAAGGAAGAAGATGAAAGAGAGCACCACTAGCTTTGGTTCACCCACCAAGCTCCAAGGGAGTTGGCCACCAAGGATAGAAAGCAAGGATCACTAAAAGGGTTCTCTTGCATGGGAAGAAAGGGGTATATATACATGGTCGATGAGAGAGAGAACAAGGGAAAGGTGTCACCACCTTAGAACCCTAGAAGACACATGTAATAACATGAAACAAGGTGAAAGGATCTATGTCTTTCCCACTTGGTCAATAAGGAAGGTCAAGGTCGATACACCCATCCACCCCCTTCACAAACTGGTAGGGATAAAACCCTTGGTCACAAACTGATATAGCACTCCTCTAGAGTCACCACAACCCAATATGGTCATCCTCAAGATTCCACCAAACTGATAGGATGTCCCCCAAGACACCCTCAACTGATAAATTGCCTCCTCAAGGCAACCAAAAACTGATATAGGGTCTCACCAAGGATCTCAAGCCCGAGACAACACTCTCATGTACAAAGCACACCCCAAACATGTGCCAAAACATCATCAAGGATGTCACTACTCAACCAAGGACAATACAAGGCACCCAACACTTCCTCTCTCCTCTATATGATGCCTAAAAAGAGAAGAAACATTGTAGAGGTGGCAAACACGCACATCAGCCCCTACTCTGGGTAAATTACAAGTTGTACCAAAGCCTCACCACAAAGCACAAACATCAAGCAACAAGCTCAAACAAGGAGCACAAACCTCCAACAAACCCCCATTACATCTTAGATGATTAGAGTAAGGAGCTAAGGAACATGCTAAAGCAAGGAAAATAGGGTTAGTCCAAAATGTGGGTCAGGGTCCTTACAAGTCATAAACCCCTAACACAAATTTCACCCCTAAAATCCTAAGAGAAAAGAGAAGGGTACTTCCTCATCATTTCCTCTTTGAGATCCCATGTGGCTTCCTCAACACCGCAATGATGCCAAAGAACCTTCATGAGCACAAGGTCCTTCCTCTTAAACTTATTAACTATTCAATCAAGGATCAAAATAGGACCCTCCACATAGGTCGTATCCTCATCAAGCTCCACCTCCACATGTTGTAACACTAACTCTATATCTGGGTGACACTTCCTCAACATACTAACATGGAACAGTGTATGTAACCTGTGCAACTCAGGTGGCAAGTCCAACTTGTATGCCACCTTCCCAACACATGCCACAACTGGGTAAAGGTCCCATAAACCTGGGAGCCAACTTACCCTTCTTCCCAAACATCAAAACACCTTGCCAGGGAGAGACCTTTAGATATACTTTGTCTCCCACTTGGAACTCCAAGGGTCTGTGATGATTGTCTACATACGATTGCTATCTGTCATGCGCTACTTCAAACTGTTGTTGTATTACTTTGATCTTCTCTGTTGTCTGCTACACAGGCTCAGGACTCAAAAGTTGATACTCCCCTATCTCATACCAACACAATGGAGACCTACAAAGTCTCCCATACAATGCCTCATATGGTGCCATGTCAATACTTCTCTGATAGTTGTTATTGTAGGCAAACTCTATTAGACTAAGGTGTATATCCCAACTACTGAAGAACTGAAGAACACATGCCCTCAATAGATCCTCTAAGATCTGGATGATTCTCTCAGACTGACCATCTGTCTGTGGGTGAAAAGCAATGTTGAACTTCAACTACGTACCCAAAGTTGTATGTAGTTGCTCCCAAAAGGGACTCGTAAACTGAGGACCTCTGTCAGATATAATTGTCGTCGGGACACCATGCAAACATACTATCTCATCAACATAAACTTGAGAAAGCTTCTCTGTTGTGAATGTTTTCTTCATAGAGAGGAAATGTGCTGACTTGGTGAACTTGTCAATGATTACACAAATTGAATAATAACCTTTGGCTTTCCTAGGCAGACCAACCACAAAGTCCATAGTTACATGATCTCACTTCCAAAGCGATATAGGCAATGGTTGCAATGTTCCTGTAGGTTTTGGATGCTCAGCTTTGACTTGTTGACATACTACACACCTTGCAATGAACTCAGCCACATCTTTCTTCAAGCATGGCCACCAATACATATCCTTCAAATTGTAGTACATCTTGGTACTACCTGTGTGCATAGCATACATAGATGTATGAGCATCTTCCAACACCATCTTCCTCAAGTTATCCGCATCAGGAACTACTATCATCTGATGAAGTTTAATGGGTAGAACATACCATGGGTCTTAGGAGTGTGGTTGATAAATGTGTATTTATCCTTTTTATTTACATCTTTTAGATATCTTGAGGATTGTTTTCTTATTTATCTTATTAGTTTTGTAATTAAGTATATTAGTTTAGATTTTTTCTATTTATTTGGAATTTTAATTATATTTAGTTGATTTTTGTAGAAAATTAGCTCAATGACTAATTTCCCTTGGAAGATATTTTGCACAAATTCCCACAGAGCCTGATTTAAATATATATCTCGCACCAAAATTGTCATAACTCTGACATCCCAAGGAGGAATTTAATGGGCAAGTATGACATGAAAATGGAATTATATTATCTACAGGAAAAACATATTTTAAGACTACTTCCGAACTTATGACTATTTGAAAAATGCACTCAAAATTACTATTACGGGAATCTACAGCAAAAACAATGTGAACGGTCAACATAATTAAAAGCAATCAACTGTTTCTTCTATTGACCAGATCCAGAAAATTTTCAAGCCGCTGGCCAGGATTCTTCTAGAGAATCTTTTATGTAGGGTTTCCACCCCTCCTTCTCCTATAAAAGTTGGGGGGACTCCACTTAGAAAAGGGGTCCCCAAGTTTTTGTATGAATCAATAGAGGAATTCTGTCATTATTTTTTAGTGTAATTTTTCATTCAAAAGAAATAAAGTTAGTTCTTTTATTTTACATATAAATCTCTCTTCTTCAGTTCTTCTTGTTCTCATTTTTTCTTCTTGAAGCAGGAGAGAAAGAAAAAGATTCATTTAATCATCACCGCCTTGGACTCTACAGAGATCCGAATTTGCAATCTATGGCTCTCTTGCTTTCCTTCCTTATTTATCCCATCCTCACCATGAGTAGCAAGTAGTTTTCTTATCGAGGTGAGGGGAATAGCCCCTTAGCTGTGTGTTAATTGGATTGAGATTTTATATGACTACTTAGACTGATGGTTTTTAGTTTACAAATTGTAGATTTAAATGAAGTAGTTAATCTTTTCTATCGCTTGTTAATCCTGGTGAATGCGACCGTGGAAATTGGGATTTAGAATACCTAAACTGATTTCACAAGGATTTGGATGCAACCATGGAAAAATCCTCTTTAGGATGAAGAACAAGGATATGTGAACACCAAGACCAATGGTTTCACATGGAGTTCCTCTTTTGTGTTCTGTTTATGAATGAATCGCATACCTACTTCTTTCTTGTTTGTCATGTATCGCTCGATTTTATTCTCACAAGGGCTCAGGTGGTGAAACCCCTAACCCTTGATATTTTCCTTCTTGATTGAAAACTATTCTTAAACATTTGCTTTCTATTCACCTTTTCAATTACATCACATTATTTTGTTTAGATAATCTTGTGTGATAACAATTTCCTCTGTTACTCTTTCATCTCTTAGAATAATCTTTTTCTTCCTTGCATTAGTGTAGTCTTTTATTCTTCTTGCAATTTACTTTCTTGCATTAGATAAATCAAACCCCTCAAATCAGACTTTGTTTTCTGTCAATCTTCTAAAAAATACCAAAAAGAAATAATTTCAAAAATCAATCAGGTTTAAAAGAAACAAATCTTAAAAATGTTGTCATGTGGGATAGACCCTTCTATACTAGACTTAACCACAAAGTAAAAAAGGATTAAACTCTAAGATAAATTTTCTAGTTAATTGGTGTGCTCTTCCATGTGTATCAATTTTGATCCCACTGTCGAGGACAACATATCATTTTCTCAAACCTCAAAATTTTTTGAAAAACTTTTTATTATTTTTTATGTATTCTGAGTAACATTGTGGAAGTGCTATCTCCTCTTTCTACTGAGTTTCCATTCTAGTAGTACTACTTTTCTGCACTCGAATATATCAGTATAATTGTCCATGCGCCACCCATCGAAGGATCTTACGCCGCTAGTTTTTTATCCTGATCCAGAAAGGACTTTCCATCGCTTAATCGACAAAACCAACATAGGATGGAAGAAGAGGAGGTTGTCGGTAGGATTCAACAGGCACTTGCCACTCAAAGAGATTTGATGGTGGCTGAATACATGGCTCAAGAAGTCAACTTGTGCACAACCTATATCATTGAGAAAGAGGATATAGAAGATGGTTAGAGGAAGGACGAGAGACAGAAAAAACTAAAAGATTTTTTCACTTCTAAAATCGGATATGCACAACACCCAGTTGTGCCACCCACGATCATTGCCCCTAAATTTGAGATCTACACTCAGTGGATCACCATGCTTTAGGCAAATCCCTTTTCTGGGAACAAAGGTGAAAGTTGTCAAGATCACATTCAACATTTCATATATCTTAGTTCCTTGACTAAGAGCCTAGGCTAATATGAAGATGCCATTAGACTTAGACTTTTCAAATACTCTCTTTCAGGGGCAACCAATATTTGGTATAATGCCATGGAAGGTGAAAAACCTGTCATGGCATTATAAGGTGAAAACAAGAAGAATTCTAATGGCAAAGCTTGTATAAAGATCGACCTCACTAAGGAGTACATCCATATAAGGTGGGACACCCTGTGGAAGATTATGATGGCCATGGGGTTCAACGTTAGATGGGTGCATATGATCAAACAGTGCATCACAGCGACTTCTTTCTCTATTTTGCTGAACAGGGGACTAGTGGGCTTGTTTAGAGCCTTGCATGGGCTTAGGAAAGGAGACCCCCTCTCTGCCCTCATCTTCACCCTAGCCATGGAAGGCCTAACTACCATGATCAAGGCTGCCGAGGAAAGACAGATCATTAGACCCTATAAGATCAGGGGAACGAAAGTGCAAACCCACCTCATCTTCACAAATGATGTGAGGATGTTCTCTATAGGACATGCAATGAGGCTAAAAGAATACAAGAACTTGCTTTAGAGATTTGGGTGGTCTGCAGGGCTTAACATAAGTGACATTAAGTCACACATATACCTCTTGATATCCTGTGATCCTAGAAGAGGCAGACTAAAGACAGCAATAGGGCTGCAAGAGGGATAGCTGCCTACCAGGTACTTAGGTGTTCCTATCGCTGGGAGAAGAGGCTACTCGAAGGATTTCCATCTGTGTCTTGATAAAGTGAGACAGAAGATTGTTGGCTGGATGGGGATACACATGTCGATGGCAGGGAGGCTCTTTCTCACAGGGTCAGTGATCCAGGCCATGGTGAGATTCTGGAGTGAAATGTTCATCTTGCCTAATCCAACTACCAACATCATAACAAGACTGATCATGAGCTTCATTTGGAGTGGGAAAGCGAGGGGTATCACATGGGATACCATGACTAAATCCTATAAAGTAGGTAGACTAAATCTGACAAAGGTGGAAGACCTTGCTTCCCAGGGGAACCAGTGGAGACTCTATAGATTCCTCACTGATCATGATGCGGTCTGGGTGAACTGGATGAAGGCCAGATATGGGGTCTTGCCTATCTCCCAACCCCACTCATCTAGGGCCTAGGACGCCTTGGTCAGGGTGTGGAATCAGTCAGGGAACCTGTACAGAGTGGATGGCGGTGGGTGTTACTCCCTGGTCAGTCATCAATAACCGTGGATCCGCACAGATACGGGGGCTCAGGTACCCTAGTTCAACCTTCTGTGGGGCAAAGGCCATGTTCCTAAGTGGTGTGTGGCATGCTATAAGGCTGTTATTGGGAAGCACCTTACAAAGGATAGACTGGTAAGGTGGGGGGTTCCTATTAATCCAAAATGCTCTTTCTGTGATGAAGAGGAGATATGCCAGCATCTTTTCTTCGAATGCTCCAAGGCCAAGCATGTTTGGGCACTTATGTGGCTGAAGAATGGGTGGGACCAACTTGTTATGCTCGATAAAAGGAATGAGGGAGGCCCCTATAGAAAAATATTGGAAATAAAAAATGCTTTGAAAATGAATCTGTTCCCATGCCATAGTAGCCTTCCAAGCTAATGATGTGGGTTCGATTCCCGCTACCCGCTCCATATTACTTATTAGAAATCCATCATTGATTTAGATATATATCCTTATTGCAAAAATCTTTAAATCTTTCTCATGTAATCCTATTTTTTCCGAATAAAAAAAATAAGAATATGACAGAATAAAGAAAACAGGAATGAAAAGCATCCATTGTCTAATGGATAGAACAGAGGTCTTCTAAAAAATGGTCCGAAACTTTTTTTTCTTTCATTAGGATCAAGTCTGACGGGAATCATATTCTACGACTAACAACTCATTAATTTTCAAACCTACCCATTTACTATCTATTATTTGATTTACAAAGTGGATACTCCGGTACGAATCTCATCAATTACTTGTTCTGATTCTACATATTGATCATTTTGAACTAAAATCAAACTTTTTGGTGGAATATTCTGCCAACATGGATGACATGACGAAACAGATGAGGAGCAAAGCAAGGAACAGGAATAAGGAATGGTTTATTGGTCTTTGCTGTATTAACATATGCTTTAACCTGTGGAAAGTACGCAACCTAGTAGTTCATGGACGATCTAATACTAGTGATATTTTCCTCTTTGTTAAAATAGATTTGGACATAGTTGTCAAGGCTAAGAGAGGCTTGTGTAAGGGACTAAGTCCCACTGCCAGGTTATACTGGGTTTTTTTGTAAAGTACACCCCGTATACACACCCCTTTTTGTAAGATGTACAATGTAGCTTTTCTACCATCTTTTTTTGGCTTTATATTTACCAATTTCCACACAAAAAAACCCTATCACCACTTGGGAAGCACTTCAAATAAAATTTTTGGATAAATACTTCCCCCCTTCCCTTACTTATGAGATAAGAGGTCAAATAATGTTGTTTTCTATGGTCCCTGGAGAAACCTTAGGAGAAGCTTGCGATAGAATTAAGGAACTCCTCTGTTGTTGCCCCCATCATGACATATCATAATCTCGACTGATTGAGATATTTTATTGTGGTGTTGATGATGACACCAAGAAATTTCTTGATTCCTCATCTAGAGGAAATTTCATGTTCCAAAACCTAAGAAGTGTGTGGGAGATAGTCAAAAGAGTTTTTGAAATCTAGGCTAGACGAGGGACCGTTGGGGTCTTAAAAGTGGCTAAGGCTAAGGTAAACCTAGACATTCATAGTATTTTTGAAGCTCTTAAACTGATCTCTTTGAAATAGAACCACTCAGAATCCTTGTTTAATACCTATGAAAGACAACCTCAACATGTGAGGGCTACATAATGTTTATGTGGGATATGCCAAGGCTATGATCATGCTTCCCTCGGATGTCAATATATGTACAACACCCCTATGTAGTCTGATGTTGGTCAATAAGTGGAGGACCTCAACTTTATGCATAGTATCCTGGGCCATGCTTACTACAATCCAAATCAAGCCAGAAACCATCCCATGTTTCAATATAGAAACCCCTCAGGAGCTGAAAACTCATCTCAACTTCCCCCTCAAAGAACCCCACAACCTCAAGCCAACTATCGTCCACCACCAGGTTTTTCATACAATAAAAACCAAAGGAATTTGGGGAACCAAGGGAATTTTAGGGGAAATTTCCAAAACTGTTGTCCTTACCAGGGACAACAATATCAAAACCTTCATCAACCTCCACCTCAATAACAAAAAAATGCCCCCACTCCTTCAACTGACGATAAGGTATCTTCCTTAGAGCAAATCATAATAGCACATCAGAAGTCTACTGATGCTCAGTTTGCCCATATTTTTGCTCAACAAAAACCATTTACCAACACATTTTTTAGTCAACCTAAACCCAAGCCCAGGCATATAGAATAGCCTAAGGTTGTTACTACCAGATCTGGCCTTACCAAACAATAAGAAGGAAGTTCCCTCTCATAGATTTTAACCAAGGGGGCAATGAAAAGGTTCTTGTTGTCCCTCAGGCACTGATATCACCTCCGCCATAAGAGGAGAGTCATGTATATAAGCCGCATGTACCTTTTGACTGTCGGCTAAAGAATACCCAATTAGACTCTAGGTTCAGCAAATTCAAGGAAATTATGAGAAAGTTATGCATCAACATCCCATTTTTGGACGTTATCACTGATCTATCCAAATAGAAAAAATTCTTCAAAGCCCTTCTAAACTGTAAGTGCACTAATGAAGAATTTGAAATGGTAAAATTGGCTAGAACTACATCAGACATCATCCAAAGTAAAATACCAAAGAAATGCAAAGAACCAGGATCTTTCAGGATCACTTGTTCTATCGATGACTCTACCAGCCATTCAGGGCTAGCATATCTTGGAGATAGTGTATCCATCATCCCTTTAAGCATGTGCAAAAGGTTCAGTCTCACTGATGCTAGACCCACTCTAATGCATATTCAACCCACAGTCTCTTCCATTACCAAGCCTCTCGGTGTTATTGATGATGTGTCGGCCAAGGTCAGAAATTTCTATATCCCTTTTAACTTTGTGGTACTTGATATAAAACAAGACACTCACTACCCCCTCATCTTTGGTTGGCAATTCCTTGCCACATCCAAGGCTCTCATCGCAGTTAAGGAAGGACTTCTCACACTATGAGTGGGAACGGAGCTCATAAGTTTTCAAGCCTCTGGGGGTAGCATGAAGTACACCAAGGAGGAAGAAGTCTATTTCCTTAAATGCATGGACTGGTTCAATAAGATGCAACAACACTTTCTTCATTTTGAACCACCACTTGTGATCGAAACCCGAATTTCTCTAGTGGACAATCAAGTTCCTATTCAAACTGCCTCAGTTATCCCTATCAAGATGGACATTTCCCTTCCCACTATTCCTATTGTGGGCACAACAAACATCACCACTCAAGAAATTCCCCTCCCACAACCGCCTCTCCCTTCTATGACCATATCCATTTCCTCTCCTCCCTCTCCCTTTGAGGCACCGCTCTATGAAAATCGCCAAACACCCAAGCAGTGCAACAAAATGTCATGGATGGATACTCTGACTATCATCCCTTCACCCCAACCCCCATTAACATTAGTGGAAAACATATGACCAAACAACTACAATTTAGTCAAAACAATGCTCCTTATAATAATTATCCTTATACAAATATGATTCAATGTGACTACTCCTCGCCACATGTCAAACCATGGGGACCTAATTTTCTTGGTTTCAATTTTTGTCCTTTGGATACCGATGTACGCCAAGCCATCCAAGATACATTAAAAGACACGCATGCAAAGATGATGGAGTAGTTTCAGCGAAATCAATCAAGTCACTACCACAACCATGTCTCCTCCTTCACTCCTTCACCGCCTTACTATCTGTCACCGTCATGATCTTCATCCCTCCATCTTGGGTTCAATTTTTTCTTAGGACAAGAATAAATCTAAGTCTGGGGTGGTAGTGGGTGGTACGATTCTATTCCACCCCCTATCTTTTCCCTTATTTGCTTTATTTTCCCTTTTCATCATTTTACATGTATTTGCTTTAGTTTATGGCCTTTATCTGGTCGACCATTCTTTTTTTTTTTGTTCTCCTTAGTTGTAAAAAGGACATTATCTAGTCATCCCATTGAGTAACATATATCATTTTACCCCAAATTGAATTTAGTAAACTTTTTGCAAATTCTATTACAAATTGCCATGTCTGAAACCACCATGTCACGTAAGACCCCTAATAACATAACTCCTTGGAATAATTGGTAAGTCATAAGGAATCAATCAGAACCAAGCATAATTTTTTCCAATATTTAAACAAATGGATTATCTTGTTATAAAACTTGTATGATGTGAATTATAGGAATATTTTAACTAGAGAAATGACACTCTAAAAAAAGATGTGTTGAAACTTATAAGCACAAGAACATCTCTTCATTCCATCTATTTTTCTTTTAGAAAAGGGAAGTAAAGAATCACCACTGGACAAAAATCAAGTCAGGGTGGCATGCTTCCCAAAATAAAAATTCCATACCCCCACAAAGGGGTGTACCATCAAAAAATTCCAAAAGTACACAAAAAATTTGTGAATAATATAGCCACAACTCCACAAATTCAAATCTTAAGTCAAATAGAGGAGGGATAAAATAATCACTTCCTTCTTTGTTTTCACACTCCCCCTTTGTCCTGTTCTTGTGAAACAACTTACAAAAAAAATAAAAATTGAGAGTGTCAAAGTGAAAGTAAGATGAAGCCTATTTTTCTAGAAAATCTCGTTTTTGAAGCAAGATGTGATAATTATTTTAATAGGGAATATAGAACTTTATGCTACATGGTTCTAGGAGATTGGGTCACTTGGCCAACAATTGGAGGTAAGAATTATAGTGATGTTACAAGGGTGAGGAATGACATATTGGGAGTATAAATTCGGATTTATTTGTGATTTTATTTGCTTGAGGACAAGTAAACATTCAAGTCCAGAGTATTTTGATAAATGTGTATCTATCCTTTTTATTTACATCTTTTATTTATCTTTTTAGGATTTTTTTATTTATCTTCTAAGTTTTGTAATTAATTTTATTAGTTTAGATTTTTCAATTTATTTGGAGTTTTAACTATATTTGGTTGGTTTTTTGTAGGAAAATAGTTCAATGAATAATTTCCCTTAGAAGATATTTTGCACTAGACGAGAAAAAAGTAAAAAATTGTTAATTTATCAAAACCAACATCTTTTATTTTAAAGCGCCATTATAGTCAACAAATGTTTTACATACTTCCAAGGAAGTACAACTCAACAAGTATATGACTACTTCTATAAAGGGAGAACCTTGACCACTATATAAGAAGGCAACCCCAATTGTTGAAAATGTATGACTACTTTTCTATGAAAAGGGAACCCTGTGTTAGGAATGTATCATTGTATGAAGAGTGAAGCTTACCCACTTCTACGCAAAGGATGATCCCCAACAATAATGAAGTTCCTTTATGCTTTTATGTTTCAATTTTGATAAACATCCATATATGAAAAATAGAAGATTACCAAGTAGGAAAAGGAGTATCTCAAAAAAATAGAATAACCAATAATTGAACTCATACATATAGTACACAACCAACACTATAATAATCAAGGTCAAATAGGTGGAAAGCATACCATTACCAAATAGAAGAGGTCATAGTTCAATATGGAGTTGCAAGAGTGATTAGACCCCGGTCAACAAAAATAGGTGTCAAACATATAATTGTATAGGTCATAATGACTAGACCATTAGGGTTCTTAGATCCTTATAGTGACTTTAGGTGGTCTACTCATCCTTTATTCAAAATAACAAATTTTGAGGTATCACTTTTCATACCCATTGTAATATTATTTTAAAGGATTGTCACCACTTAAGTCATTTAGGATAAAACCCCTAAGTCATCAATAAGAGGGACACCATAGTTCCTACTGTCAATATAAGTCCAAGAGTCAATATAGTTTCAAGGGTCAACATTTACGATTTTATTTACATGATTATCCAAAGAGTCAACAATAGAGTTAAATATCCTTGTCATCATATTTTATATCTTTAAGTTCATAAAATCACAAAATTGGGGTTAAACACCTTCAACGAGATCCATCAGAAATTTTGTGTAAAAATTATATTGGGATTAGAAAGGGATTAACCATCATATTAATATTTAGTCATAAATCATGCAACAAGCTTAGGTTATTAAGTTTCTAATTTCCACAAATACCCATTAGAATTAAAATTAATGTTCATGATCAAATAAAGATAAAGATTCATCTTTAAATTTGAGAATCATAATTAAAGGTAATCACATTGAAAAATATAGAATATGATAGGGAATTAAATTTCAACAATACTCTTATTGGATTTGTCTCATTCTCCTGATCTTAACAAGCTATAATATCACCTATATTTGATTACATATGAAAGAGGTGTGATCAAATACAAGATATATGGGATTAAGAGAGAAAGATCCCCCTCCCATGCCCATGGCGGAGGTCGAACACCCGGGAAGATATATATATATATATATATATATATATATATATATATATATATATATATATATATATATATATATATATATATATATATATATATATATATATATATATATATATATATATATATATATATATATATAAGGGACTGGTTTTGGAGGCTTTTGGGCTAGGGACGGCGCTCTGCTAGGGTTTCCGTCTGGTGGCGGCGCCGCCATCCCTCACCTCGGCTAGGCACCCCGCCTACCGGGGGCCACCATCCCTGGTTCCATCATGCTGCCTTCCCCGTTCTCTAGGAGGATCACGCGGCAGAGTGCTCAGGCTATGAGGGCCCAACAGGCTGTCCAAGACCGACGTCAAGGTTTTGCGCTCCTCACCACACCGATTGACGAGATCATGCAAGATGTTAGGACCGTCGTTGGATCACCGACGCATCGGCCGGATGATCGTGATCTGCAGCATGGATCGACTGGTCCCGTAGATGAGCCGACAAACCCTGATGTGCACCAGTTGACGAGCGAAGTGCCGAACCATGCTGGAGATCCTGAATCCTTAGTGGTTGCTCTCCGTGTTGATGCTGCCCCCTCATCATCCCCTGATAAGGCACCGCCGTCTGCTATGGTGTCGCTGAACCACGATGTGATCCCTGCTGCTCGTCCTGAAGGCTCCCCGGCGGCGGAGAAGAACCCTAATCTACATGTGCTTGGAGATACCCGACAGAGTCCAAGGGATCAGTCGGCGAGATCCTCGTCTCACCGACCATGGTTGATGGACGTTCCCAAGGATACTTGCTATCGCTGTCTTAGCAAAGGACATTGGCAGTCGCAGTGTCGACTTGCCGTCGTCTATTACAAGTGCCATACACCGGGCCACGTAGCGAGGAGATGCAATGTGAGGCAGAGTGCTCCCCCGCCAGATATTCGATCCTTTACTGAATTCCCGATGATGAGACCAGCAGTACCTGCTCGAGGAGGTCAGACGCATACCCCCAAACGCATAGCTGTTAATTTGGGTCCTGACACGGAGGAAAGACGAAGCAAAGCACAGGCGTTGGAAAGAGCGGTCGAGTTTTCATGGCCGTCTCGGATGACTTGGGAAGAGCTTTGCCCTGAGCTTAAAACAAGATGGCCGCATGCTACTGATATATACAGACATTCAAAGAGGAAAGCGGTCGCTTTCTTTGCTTCTAAGGAGGATGCACACAAGGCTCTTACTGATCCGTCCTTTGTGTTCAGAGGCTCGATCATTAGCCTCTCTTCCCTGGAGGAAGGTGAAGCCTGCTCCCGCAAACATGCAATTTGGTTCTGGATAGCGGACCTCCCAATTGTTTGCCATGATGATGATGCTATAGACAGACTTGTTAATAGCTTTGGAAAGCTTATCGTTGTTTCTGGTTGGATACGCAACCCCGATGACATCTCAGGAATCCTAGTGCTCGTGGAGACGTTTAATGAAGATATCCCACAATTTGTATCTCTGACGTATGGGGACCGAAGATCTGATGTGCACTTGCACATAGTTGCCCGAGGGGAACCTGGATCTCATCTTTTCTCTCGTACGGGGATTGGAGCAGAGTTATGTATTCCGATGGAAGCCTTTTCCATCCGATGCTCGGCTGCTGATGACGTTCCTTTGAAGGATTCCCATGTTCATACTTCATCTGATGATCTGATAGTGGAGAATAATCACATACATGATGTCTTAGAGTCTCATCCCGACACGGATACACAGTTGACAGATGACAGCCGATCCCGTAGGGTCGTCTTTGATGATGAAGGTAACAGAATATCGTTGCACCGTCATTGCCTAAATGACTTTATCCCTTCAGCAGAGCAGATGTATAACTCGCGCCGCAAGAGAGATGACTTGCTTCCGTCATCCAGAAGACAGCAAGGAGAGGGTTCTTCTGTCACCCAGACTACTTCTTAGCTCGCGGATCACAGAAGATATGGGCATAGAAGAAGGCATTCGGATGGACAAGATCCTTTCTCTGACGATGAATGGAACAATGATGGAGGTTGTGAGCGTTTCTAGCTGGTGCTGGTGTTTTGAGCGAGATGTCCTTTCCTTATGAATTCCAACTTTCTTTTCTGGAATATTAGGGGAGCGGCCAATAATAAAACCAGGAGAGTGCTTGGACGTTTATGTCGTAAGCATAAACCCTTAGTTGTGTGTCTTTTTGAACCTCTTCTGCATGCTGTTTCGGATGATGAGTTACTGGATATTGTCAGATTAGATTGGTCCATTACTAATTATGAGGAGGCAGGGAAGATTTGGCTTTATGCAGATGTCTCGCTTCATCCGTCTGTGATGAGGATTCATAATCAACATATCACGATTAAGCTCAGGGATGTTGATGGCATGGTGTTCTACATCACCGCAGTCTATGCGAGCTGTAGTGCTCCTCAGAGAAGACTTCTTTGGGAGGATGTTGCTGATTTATCCGCTCAGATTGGCGATGATTGCTGGCTCATAGCAGGAGACTTCAACACCATTAGGCTTCATTCTGAGAAGAGAGGTGGTCTCGACAGACCTTACCAAGACATCCTGGACTTCAACTCCTTCATTCATGACGTTAACATGAGAGAGGCCCGCTTTATTGGCAGCAAATATACTTGGGTTGACAAACAGTATAACTCTCCCACCATTTGGGAAAGGCTTGATAGGATTCTTCTTAATGATTCCTGGAGTCGGAAGAGACCCAATGCTCTTGCCTCACACCTTACGAGATATCGAGTTTCTGATCACTGCCCGATCTTATTTTCTCCAGGCTGCTTGAGCACGTTCAATAAGAGGAGGCCCTTTTCTTTCTCACAGGCCTGGCTTGATTACGAGGAATGTCGGATTATCGTTGATGACATTTGGACGCAGGTTTATTCGGGCTCTCCTTCTTTTATTTTCTACTCCAAGTTGAAGAGGGTTAGAGATGCTCTGAAGTCTTGGAGCAGAGATACTTTTGGTGACACTAGTCAGCGTATCAAAGACCTTGAGGATGTGATTTATACGACACAGATGGCTTTTGATGAAAATCCCACCACGACCAACGAGATGAACCTCAAGTCTACTGAGTCTGAGCTCCAACAGATTCTTGATATTGAAGAGAAGATGTGGAGAGAACGATCACGGATAGATTGGCTTCAGGATGGTGAGAGAAACACTAGATTTTACCATGCGGTGGTGAGATCAAGAAGAAAGGTCAACCGTGTAGCTTATCTTCAGTTGGATGATGGAACGAAGATAGAGGATCCTATGGCCATTGCCAATCATGCTGCTGCTCACTATGCAAATTTCTACATGGAGAATCCCGGCTATGATAATGGTCTGTTAGATGATATGTTGATATCTATTCCTGACCTGATTACCCCTGATGATGATGCTTCTTTGACGGCCATCCCCAAAGAGGAGGAGGTGAGCTTGGCTCTTGATCAGATGGACAAGCATTTTGCGCCTGGACCGGATGGGTTCATAGTACACTTCTTCCGTCATTTCTGGAATACGATAAAGGATGATTTCATGAAGATGACGAGCTCCTTTTTCAGCGGACATCCCTGCCACCGTAGTCTGTTTTGCTGTAACATTCTTCTTATCCCCAAGGTTGATAATCCCTCTAAGATCAGTAAAGATTTCAGACCTATCTCTATTGAGAATGTGACCCTGCGTATCTTGGCTAGAGTCATGAGCAACCGTATGAAGCTTATTATGCCTAGGCTCATTTCTGATAATCAGGCTGCCTACGTCCATGGTAGAGATATCACGCATCACATTAGATTGGTCAAAGAGCTAGCTCATGATCTCTATCAAGGAGTTGAATATCCGAATCTGATGGTAAAGATTGATATGTCGAAGGCTTTTGATCGCATTAATTGGGAGGTCCTCAAGAAGATTTTGCTTTGCTTTGGTTTCTCGGAGAGCTTCATCTTTACGGTATTGCGTTTTTTTGTTGATACCTGGGCTACGGTCTCGATTGGTGATGCTTCTGATGGTTTCTTTCCTATGAAACGGGGCCTCAAGCAGGGTAATGCCATTTCACCCCTCTTATTCATCATTTTCGAAGAGTTGCTGTCCAGACACTTCCTTAGAGTGGATCTTCAGATGAATCTTGCGAGATTCCATACTCGTGGTCATGGTATTGCTCCCTTACATCTGTTATATGTAGATGATATTATGCTCTTCCTCAATAGCAATCCGTCCACGTTGGCTACTGTTAAGCAGATCCTCATGAATTATGAGTATGCGACGACACAGGAGGTCAATCGCAACAAGTCTTTGTGTGTTGTAGGTAGTAGATGTGCTACGATCTCGAGTGAGGTTGCTGCGGCCCTTGATATTGAAAGTACTGCGGAATCGATCATTTACCTTGGTGTTCTGATCAAGATTGGCAGGTGCACGCTGAATGACTTTGATTACCTGGTTCAGAAGATTAACCAGAAGATTGCCGCCTGGAAGTCGAGGTTACTTTCTTTCGCAGGCCGCAAGATGTTGACTGCTCATGTCCTCTCGTCCACTACTGTGTACACTGCTGCGGCCATTGGTATTCCTCGTGGGACTATTGATCGTATTGACTGTATGCTCAAGAAGTTTCTCTGGGCGGATCGGGACAATAGTCATAGAAGAGCTTGGGTGAGCTGGTCCAAGGTGGCCAAGCCGATCGAGCATGGAGGCCTGAATCTTCCGAATATCCGTGTTACTGCTGATGCCTTTGTGGCTAAAGCCTGTTGGGAGCTTGTTGCTGTGGATTCTTTGTGGTCCAGGTTCTGTAAAGATAAATACTCTACCCAGGTGCCTAGTAGAGCAGCGAATTATCCTCATCACGTTCAGCTTCGTTCTACGGCCTCGCCTTACTGGAAGCAGATGTGGGACAGATTTCCATCCGTGGTTCCGTGCTGTAGATGGATCATTGGCAGAGGTTTGATCCCCTTCTGGGACGCCGTCTGGTGTGAGTTCAGACTGTTTGATTATGCGAGGCTGCACAGTGACAGAAATCATGCTTTCCTTGTCCGAGACTTCTGGATTGAAGATGAAGGGTGGGACTGGCTGACTCTCAGGCAGATCCTTACCGACGATGGGGTTGAGCTGGTCAAGCAAGCAAGACAAAGGATTAATGATGAGGATGACAAGATTGTATGGAGTCCTGAGCGGATGGGTGTTTTCTCTGTCAGATCGATCAAGAAGATACTCACTGCTGATGTTGAGACTTCTGGTTGCGCTTATAGTAAGATTTGGCTCATTGATGCCCCAAAGGAGTGTACCTTTATCTGGAAGATGATGAACAATGCGGTCCCGACCGATGACAACATCCGAAAGTGCCATGTTCAGCTGGCTTCTAGATGTGAATGTTGCGTTGAGCACTGTACGGAAGACACAGATCATGTTATTTTCTTTGGTCAGATGGCGTTTCTTTTTTGGGAGAAGTTTGAATCGGTTACTGGTATGACGAGACCGATGAGTAGAGCTGAGCTGATAGCCCTTTGCGCCTATGGCAAGTCTGCTGAAGTGATTCCTTGGACAGCGGCCTGTCTAGCCACCCTCATCCCGTATCATTTGTGGAAATGGAGATGTAGAGCTAGATTTGATGGTACAGCTAGACCATTTGAGAATGTTGTTCGTTTGTTGACTGACCAGCTTAATCTCATGATCAAGAAGAAGACCTTTCGTGCCTTTGCTGACCCTGAGGTTCATCTCAGATTTCATGAACACGGTATGACCGATCCTACATACGTGTTCAAGGAGGTTGCTCTTATCAGATGGAACAAGCCTGACATTCACAGCTTGAAGCTCAATTTGACAGTTGGGAAAGACAAGGATCCGGTTGGTAATAAAAGATGGTGGATGGCCAGTGTTATTAGAAATCATCATGCGAAGGTCTGTCAGGTTGCTAGATCATGGCTCACGGCTGATGACCTTGATTTTGCTTTGCTTCAAGCTGTTGTGGTAAGTCTCAGATTTGCTGAATCTCAGAATTTGAGGATTGCTACTATTGAGGTTGACAATACTCTTCTCTTTAATCTCATCTGGGGCACGGATACCACCCCTTGGAGGTTGGCTACTATCCTTGAGGAGATCAAGAGTTACATTGAGGAGGAAGGCATCCTGGGCTCCCTAGTGCACAGATCCCTGAACTCGATTCCTAGAGTCTTTGCAAAGTGGGGTAATCGTCTCCATGAACCGCTCGTCATCTCTGACCCGAGAAGATTGTCTCCTAGGATTAGGGGTATGCTTTATCTTGAGAAGAATGAGACTCCCTATGTGGTGTTGAGATATGTCTCCTGATTGATCCTTCTCGTTTTCTTCTGTGTGTCTCTTGTTTGCTTTGGGGGAGTTTTTGAGTTTGTTTGGGTCATCACCTGCATCTTATAAGCAGGAGCTGTACTTTGATCTTTAGCTCACACGAGGAGGGTGAGATGAATAGATGACCTCCTGGCTTGTACAATATATATATATATATATATATATATATATATATATATATATATATATATATATATATATATATAGAGAGAGAGAGAGAGAGAGAGAGAGAGTGCATGACCTATAGTAGATTCAAAGTTGTGCGCATCATCACTAGATGGGCAAAGGCTCAGAGAGGGTGATAGAGAAATTCAAAGCAATGTTTGTGTTCATGGGGGCATGGCGGAATCAAATCAATGGTCTATCTATAGATATCTAGAACTTGGGATAGGGTTTTCTAGGTCTAAATCATCCATGTTGGTGCCATGTCAGCTTCTAAGATTCACAAATACATGATCTTTAGGGAGAATATAACATGGATTTGGTGTGAATTCTTGATATGAATCCAATGTAGCCAAAATCTTATGAAATAGAGAAACATGGAGAAATAGCCTAGGCTAGGGTTTCCCCTACCTGATGACCACCCTATCAGGAAACCCGAGGTAGGGGATGCCCTACTATAATTAGATCAAGAACCAATGATGTGTGGGTTGGTCGTTGCCTATGTCTGCTAGGGGGTGACCCGTTAAGCCCCCAAATTGTCCCAATATGAAAAAAATCAAGGAAAAAGAAGGTAAAATTATGTAATTCTTCAAATTTGTAGGAAGAACTAGGAAGTTATCATTAAAGAAAAATTTGTAAACAAAGATTATAATATAATTTACAATAATTGGAAAAAGATTGGATCCCAAGGATAAAGTTAAGTATATAAATAATTCAAAGGATTAGTTGGTCAAATTAAAGGTGTAAAATATATAGATAGAAGGTATATTTATCCCAGAAATTATCAACTAAGTGTCACAAAATCATAAAATGACTGAAGGATGATGAAGTGAAGTCCAAATCCAAAATAGTAAAGATGACCAAGATATACATCTAAAGATTTAGAAAACACTTCAAACTAGGATTTTCATTTATTAGGTGTATTAATATGATTCACTCATGGAGCGTAAGTTGTGTTGATCGTAGTAGATACATTGATTCTGGAAAGTAATAAGAGTGTGGAAAATTCATGTCAAATGGTAAGAAGATGAATAATTAGATCATAGTCACTCCAAAATGCACATTTTCATAGGAGTATGTCCATTAAGCTAGACCTTTGGAAGGCCTATGACCAGATGAGCTTGGAGTTCATTGTTGATACCATATAAAGGACATCTATACCTCTAATATGCCATCCACATTATCATGAACATCAACATTTTCGGAAATATTTTGATTTCATAGAACATGGAGACTCTCCCTACCAAACCCACACTAGTGGTTTTCTAAGGTGATCTTGCATCTCCCTATATATTCGTGATGTGTCTAGATTGTCTGATTTAAGCTATTATGAAGGAAGAACATGAAGGACAATGTAAGACCATTGACATCACCAAAAGGGGTTAGGTTATCTCACATGACTGCTTTGCTAATGATCTGATCTTATTTGTGGAAGCATCCACGACCCAAGCGCCCATTATGATGAAGTGTCTCAAAGAGTTTAGTAGATCCTCAGACATATCTCACTTAAGAAAATTTAGTGGTCTTCTTATATAGGAACAATGAGATTCTATGATAAGAATAATCTATAAGAGAGCATGAATCATAGATACATAAAATCACAACAAGCATTTGGGAGTTACTCTTTTACATACCATGTCTAACTAGGCCACCTACCTTGGTGTCATTAACAAGAACGGAATACATATTTCTTCATGGGATAACCAGTCTCTCTTCTTTGCTGGGAGAGTCACTCTTGTGTAATAATTTTAAACTCGGATCCTATATATGTCATTCAAACATCACAAATCACTATTTATGCATGTAATAAAAGTGATAAGAGAATGAGGAATATTTTTGGATCAGGAATAGAGAGAGATTGTGCATGTATGGTTTCCTGAGAAAATGTAATAGCTTGAAAGAAATTGGGAAGTCTTGGTATTATGTTTTCTTGAGCTCTAAACTAATCTCTCCTCATAAGGACTTGCTGGAATTACTTACCTGATAGACCAACTTGATGGGACATGGTGATGAAGGCCAATTATAATCACTTGAAGGAGATGGGGTTGTCTGGAAGGTCTCATCTTTGGAGAATTAGTGAGAGCAAGGAACAAAGTTTACAAAAAAAACAAGTAGAAAAAACTAGAATGGACCCACCATGTTAATTTTGGAAGGACAGATGGTTCTCAAGAATGGTTCCTTTCTTGAGACAATATAGGTACATACAAGATGGCCTCAATGACCTAAAGGTCACCTTGGTTAATATAAATGGCCAGTGGGCCAAAAGTTTCATTGATGATTGGTTCATGAAGGACAGCTCCATCGCTATACAGATGTTGACACTACTCCATCCTTATGTTGGTAATCACGAGGTGGATATACTTGGAGCAACCACGCGATATCTTCTCTTCTAAAGTAGCTTTCTCACAACTCATAAAATAGTACTACTCCCTGACCTAGGGTCGTTGGGAGAGAATGTGGGAACTCCTTATTATGCAAAGAACTGAGATATTTCTTTGGAAAACCCTTCATGATTGGGTTGATGACGAGTCACAAAAGAGGCAAGTGGGGCTTTACTAATAACAAGAGATACCCAAGACGTGATTCCAAAGAATATATGGTCCTTCATGCCAGAATATATTTTCTCTTTGTCAAATTGACTTGGTACAATATTCAATATGAGCATAGAACTAATGTATTTGTAGAGAACAACACTAAGTTGAGGTTAGCCAAAATTACTAAGAGAAAGTGTTCTAGGCCTAACTGATTGATCTGGTTCTCTATAAGTGTTTGGAACTAGTAGAAAACTAGGAATCACCTATTCTAAAACTCTTATCTCTGGAAAGTGGTCCAACATATATGGGTGTAGGTGCAAGTCTGGCTCACCACTTTCTAGGGAGAGGTTCCTACTAGACCTGTAGCTAATCACAAATGGAAGAATACACCTAGAGGATAGTTCAAGTTGAATGTTGATGCTTCTATAGACAAAATATCCAACAACTCATGCACCATCTACTTCTTATGAGATAACAAGGGTAGGTGGAACATAGGGGGGTTCACTAGAATCTCTCACATTGATGATATCCTACAAGTGGAGCTTAGACCTATCTTCATAGACATTCTTGTTGTATCACACATCATCAAGATCATTTGGATTGAGATGGATAGCTAGAGAGACTTCAAGCTTATTCAAAATCAGATAGACATCCCATCCAAAAAGTCTTGTCTGTAATGACATAAGGCTCTTGTAATACCTAAATTGGGAGATCCACTTCAATTCCAGGGTTATAATATGTTAGTTGATAATATTACTAAATAGTCTAGGAAGAAGGTCAAGACGGATGTGGATTGATTCTATTGCTCAAAATTTGTCAACATGACATATGTTAATGAGCTTGTTGAGGAGTTGAGAATGGGATGTAACAGCGGTATTTTGGTTTGCAATGAGAGAGCATAGTGAAAAAATATTTTTTTGGGCCATAAAAAAGTTTGTTTGCATTTTAATTCTATATTTGGTTTTTCTAAAACATGTTTACCAAATAATCAAAAGTTAGACAACATTTCAATGGAAAGGATGAAAGTTTTGTTTGTTCACACTTTGGAAAAAAAAACACCATCCTCCATTTTTATCCCTCGTAAGATATAACATATATATCAACAACATTTACTAACATAAACTTGAAATGGGTGTAAACAGGAATCCTTAGCTACGCCAGGAGTACACTTCACTTCATTCAACATGGGCCTTTGGTCTTACACAGTTAGGGTACTATCCTCAATATACCTCCTAATCATGTTTGTTGTAATCAATTGTTGGTACAAGGGAGTGTGCAACTAAGGAGATAAGAATGAACCTACTTATATGGGGTAGTTGCCACTAATGGTGCTCTAGCATCTTCTATACATTCCCTGAGACAGTAGAAGGAGGAGGGTGTGGTGTTCTAAATGTTGACTTTAATTTGAAATTCACCTTTTTGTAGTCATACAGCAAAATGGTGGCACAAATTAATGTAGTGGATTGAACTGGAAAGTAATAAAAAAACCATATATTTTCCACAAATATTAATTAGTTATGTAATATATATCGTGTCCAACTGACTTTTAGAGAAAAATCATCATAATATAGGATCATGTTATTAGAGGGTTCCCCATACTTTTTATAGAAATAACATTCACCATAAAACATAATTGCCATGAAAATCCAATAGACATGAGGGATTCCCTCAGTAGATGCCTCATGTTTTTCCTATTTGATTATTTTCATATAAGACAGTCTGGGATGATGAGACAAAAAACATAGTGAAGAAGAAGAAAGACCCAAGTGAATGTTCCTCATGATTTCCTTTTTATAGAACAAAGTGCAAGAAGAAATGCTTTCTAAAACAAACAAAAAAAAGATTTAAAGTCAGGGGATTGTGGAAAAGATGATTGAATGATACGAGGTGGAGAACATGTAATGTGGCATGTCAAAATATGACCCAATGAAAATAAGAATGACCATATCTGAACATGCCTGCCTCTTGGCCTGAGTTATAATAATTCATTATCCCTTCTCATTATAGCCTAAAAACATGATTAAGCAATGTCATGGAATGGTTGGATGTCCATTATATATATAATATTTCTATGATATTTAGAAGGAGACATAATGATAACCAAGTATAGTTGTGATCATTAATCTATAGATTCCTCTGATGACCTTGGAACATATAAGATATTAATAGGGGTGCCACAATATGAAGATGCCCCAGTGGAACTAAAAGAAGGGAAATTGATGCTCAAAGTGCAAAAACAAATGTGAGAATATGGTGCAAGAACATTGGGAGCAACCCATTTTCTAGAACCTTAAAATTTCTGGAACAAAGAGAAATAGGCCACAATAGTCATAAGAAAAATCCTAATGGGATGGGGGTGCACATGGGAGGCCCTCCCTCTTATAAGTCTTCCACAATTAAAAATATGTTTAAAGTAGGTGACTGGGTCTCTATAAGAAATGCATGAATGTGGTACATACATGGATAGTGTCTTGTATACAATATGCCTGCAAAATAAAATATCAACCTTTTAAAGTATGTGGAAAAGGCATAAGAGGTTGATAAAAGATTAGGGTAAGGCATCACAAGATACATGTGGGGAAGGTTTCAGGAAACCCCACAAGACCAAAAATTGTTATTGCAGATCCTAACAAGGTGAAATTGAGAATATTTAATATATAATGAGGGATAGATGGGAAAAAGGTAAAAAACAAATAAATGCAAGCATGCATGCATGATAACACCATAATATAATAGGGTTATAAAAATGGCACGCATACAAGATCATTTATCCCTTGGTGCTCATATCATTACACTACTTTTGGATTGGAAAATGGGTGGCAGGAGATATACACTGTGGCTTGAATCAATCTACATTAGTTAGATGTGGTAGGAAGTGAAAGAGTTTTGAATTTCTTCTTCATTGAAAAAAAGTAAATTTAGTTACAATATTTTTTTTACTTTCTAGGGTTTTAGTGGCTTGTCATAAATGGTTTAGGTTTTTGAAAGTGATAGGCAAGTTGTAAATGAAAATATCTCTCTTTAGTGCTAGGATGAGTGAATAGGTGACAACATAGGTTTTTGGGCCTACCCACTCTAAATGATAGTTAGGAAACTATTTATATAGAGTGTAGGGGTTTATTAGGGTTTGGATTTAGTTAAAACCACAGTTGCACAAACAATGGTCTATAAAGAGACTAGGTGCAAGTGTAGTTTGTGCCTTACTTTTCAAGTCTTCTTAGAGGCATTTTAATGGAATCTTATTGACCATATAAAAGGGGGAAAGGTGGGGAGCATGTTGGTTTTTTCCCAAATTTCTATATCTTTTGAGAGCATTTTACTGTTGATTTGTAAACAATTCTTTAATGAAGTCCAACCCTCCATAGTGGTTATGTTTGTCAAGAACATCTACTGACACTAGTTTCCACAAAATCTCAGTCGATATAAGTTGGAAAATGAGATTTGATATGCTTGGGGATCAAAATGTGTGTGAGTCTAGGAGCACTACAATGGGTTTGAATGTCAATAGTTTGAGTTGGGTAACTGATTTAGGTCATTCACCATGTTAATAACACCCTAGGTTAGGATCTCAGTGACTATGTCCAACCAAAGTAGTTTGTGGTGGAAAATCCATTTCTTCAATGCATGTTCAAGTCAGAAACCATCCCATTGTAGGAATTTATTGGTTGAATTGAACAAGTCTGACCTCAATTCATGAGAGAGTATGATTATTTTTTATTGATTCATTCATATAATTATCAAAGGTACCAATTGACAAATCTTATCCCAATAATTGATCATATATGTACTTGTTTGTTGAGTTTAATGAGAATTGCATTAAATCATCTCTCTGCATGTGGACTTTCCCTGGGGAGTTACTTGCAGACCCTAGGATTTTGTATTTCTTCATATCACTATGAAATGACTTTTTGCACACCATGATCAGATTTTGGTAACTATGGTAATGACCATAAATCATCACTACATCTATTCTAAATTGAATTTTATTCAGATATCTTGATTTGATTCAACAATCCTTTTAGTTAACAATTATTCAAAATTTTAATTCATTATACAATCAGATCACATATACAAAAAATGAATTGTCAACAGATGTGTCCTTTGTTTGTTCATAAGCAAGTGAGAAAATTTTTAGATATTGACAGAGAGATTGAACACAATTTGGGTTCTACTTCGAGAGTGGCAAAGGGTATGTTGCTTTCTATGATACATCAAGATGATATCTATAGTGTGTTGTTAAGAAATTCAGGAAGGTCTCCTATAAATGTTATTGAGATGGATAATATTGAGCTAAAATTAGTGGAATGTTCTTTAAATGCATAGTGACATTATCTTTACAGTGAGTAATAATAAGATTTAACATATCATAAGAGACCCAAGTATATATTTACCCATATAAATCTTATCTTGATTTAATGTAGTTGGTTATAGGTTATTCAATATATTATTACCATTACTTCCCACCTAGTAAGTCCAATGTATTTGAAATTAGTCTAAGTAAAAATTTGTTATTGACAATAATGGCGTTTTTCAATGAAATTTGAAGAAAGAACTATGCTTCAAAGATGAGAGACATGAATCTGGATGTGGGTGTCTTTGAATAGGGTGGATTGATTATACATATGATGATAAAACCTACTTTCTATGATCTTATTAAAGACCTTTGATAGAGTGGTTTTGAATTGGTAAGATCATGTGGGAGATGATAGAAGAAAACAAGATAAGGACTCATATATCTTTTAATGTTATTATATATCAATTGAATTGATTATTTGTGGTAGATGATGTTAAGTAAAAGAAAAAGATTCTATAAGAAGAACACTCTTTCATGAATGCAATGCACCAATGCAACTCCAATATTTACAAAAACCTTAGGGAAATGTATTAGTTGACATGCATGTAAAGATATATGGTAGAGTGCCTGTGTTGTCAAGTGTGGTGTGTGCCAACAAGTTAAACCTGAGCATTAGATGCATTTGGGAATATTGGACCACTCCCTATTTATGTATGAAAGTGGCAACATATCATGATGTAATTGTTTTTGAGTTTACTACGTCGTCGGATAGTTTGGACTTTATATGTGTTATTGTGGATAGACTCAAAGACAATATTTTACTTTATGTTAATTCAAGATGGGATGTATATGTAGATGATGTGGTTATATTACATAGAATTTAAGTTTCTATCATATTAATATATATATATATATATGAAAAGTTCACATTCATATTTTAGAGTGAACTACACCATGCCTTGGATACAGGTTTTAAGTTTAAGACATTGCTTTATCCACAAGCACTAAAAGATATCCTGAGATCATATGCATAAAAAAACTTGGTAGTTCAAATAATCATTGGAATCATATGAAGTTTATATGAAAAAATGTTGTAGTTCAAGTTTAACATTAACTCCATTCAAGTAAATACATATTGTGTGAGAGATAGATTTTGGACCTAGATTGTGTTGAAGAGACAATTGGAAAGATATTGGTTATTTGGCAAAAACTACAAGAAATACATGATAGATGGAAAATGCATGGAGAGAAAGGTGTGTACTACTAGATTTTAATCTATTGGATGAGGTTTATCTAAAAGACTCTCCACAGAAAGGTGTTTTGATATTTAAAAATTGTGAAAATATTAATAGATACATTGGTCCCTATCCAATTATTTACATAATTGGACTAGGTGTCATACAAGAATGAGTTACCAATAGAGTAGGATAATTTTATGTGATGTGATTCATGTATCCATTTTGAAGAAATGTCAAGTAGGAATGGAGAGTCATAGACTCAGAGCCTTTATAGTTGAGATAAGTTTTTTCCCATGTTGATTAGCCAATTCATAATGAGAAATAGTAAATACCTCTAGTGAAAGTTTGTAGGAGGTGTCATGTTGTTGAGGAAGTTACTTGGAAACTCAATTTAGATATGTGACAAGTGTCCTTTTCTTTTCTATGTGTTATTGGAAAAAAATTAATTTGAGAATGATATTTTTATAAACTAGTTCTATCTTAACTGGTAATCCAAGTGTTATGGAAATCCTAATCTCAGTTTATATTTTTTCCAAAAGATTTTCATAAATTTCCTACTTGATTAAATTTTCATGTCTTAAATTTATAATTCATGTTGACTAGACTTGTTTTCAACATTAGAATGATAATATTAAGTAGTGTGTAATTGAATTTAGTTTTGTGAAGTAAAAGTAAGGGTTAGGTGGGTATATTGAATTCAAGCTCAAAAGAAGGTTGGAATTATATATAAAAATATTAAGCTTGCAAATTTTTTTCTAACTATCAAATTAAAAAACTAGAATCAATTATTGGTAGGGTTTTAGCGATTGGAAGAAAGAACCAATTAGGTCATTCCAAAGACACAGTGGTAAATTCGAGTTAGATGTTAGCCCATAGTATTATCTTGCGATAGACTATGGGAACCATCCGCACCGATCAAGCACAATGACCAATTGGTCACTCTCATCTATAGGACAACACTATTTGCCGGTTCATTCATGAAAGTAGTTATATTGCAAAATTTCATTAGAACCTTAGTATGAAAGTTATAACCTAGGTTCTTTTTATTGGTATCCACCTATGATTTCAAGAAGTTGTTTTTTGGGAGAAATGCAATGAAGAACAGCCCAAGGTAGGAAGAGTATATTTGATCAACTAAGCTAATGATTATTAAATAATTTATTCTTCTCTTTTCTACCTAATTTAAGACTAAATTCTATGTTAGGATATGATTTTAAGATCTTATCTTTTTTCCACTCTTCCTTGCTCTTGTAGGTCTAACTTATGTATAGGGAGAATTAACAATGGCATGTAGAAGAGGATTTTGGGTATTTTCTCTTAATATTTTTGAAACCAGTCTTAGATTCATTCATAGAAGAAATAATTCAAGCAAGGTCATGGAAAGTCACTAATTTATAGAGGTTTATATAAATTCTAATAGTATTTTGAAGAAGTAAAATATGTTCTGTGTGACTTATATTACTATTATAGAACCAATAATATATTTTGATTTTGAATTGTACAATCGATGAAATAGTTGAATAAGATTGGGTTTTGATTGTTTTCATATTGAGCATGCTTGGGGACTCAGTTTCATATATGAATGTTAATTATGAAGGTATTTATGTACCCTATTTACCCAAATTTCACAATGCAGGGTTGAGGATTTTATTTGGATCTAGTTCGGATTCTAATGTTATTATGTATGAATATTCTGCCTCACACAAATGTATTATTGGCTCGCTACATGCAATGCACATCATGGTTTCCAGTAATTTAGTTGAAATAGTGAACAAAAAACATGAGATGAAATGAGTTAATAATTTATACTGGGAATTTCTTAGTGAAATGTAGTACAAGGAAACCAAAAGAATCACTGACACACTAGATACTTGAAAATATCCACAATGAAGGTTCGGGTCTTGAAGGCATAAATGTGCATACTAAATGGTGGAGTCCAAGATGGTGTAAACAGAGTGTATGAATGGACCTAGTGTTTATGATATACTTATTACTTTTTGGTAACCCAGAATAACCATAAATTCAATTGATACCATGTTTTAGACAATATATGATAGATTAGTCACTAATTAGTGAGTCTTCCCTTATGGAACCACTAAAGTATATAGCTTAAATCAAGTACTTTGACTTTTTTCATTAGTACCTAGGTATTGATGAGAAGATTAGCTTATTCAGTGAACTTATATAGCTATCGAGGCCAGGCATGGATACCCACATTAAAGGTCATGAATCTAGTTTAACATACTTAAATTCTTGGGTCTACTCTAAGTAATATGGTGAGACCATAGCTTGTTGCGGTACTTGTACATGTTTTAGTGCACTTCATGTGGGTCCAACAAATAATAAAATGAAAAAGAAATAAATTAATCAAATCAATTTGTTTACTTTATACTTTTTTTGGCAATATTATCTTGTATGATATTTAGTATTTATATATTTAACTAAATATACATTTTAAATATCTGTATTTATCTATATGTAATTCACTAAAGAGATTATATAGGGATTATCCTAGATAGTTGTAAATGTCCACACATGTAGCTTGTAGTTCACACTCTACTGAAAAATGTTTAGGATCAAGTACATATAAAAATAAAAAAACTCATGTTAGTAGTGAATAATAGGTGTTTATAAGAGGAATAATTAATAATATATGGTCTACTATTTACCTCTGGATTATGGGCATGTGAAGGTGAGTAGGATATAACTTATGCATAACATTTCATATCATTTAAGTTATATTTGGAGATATCTTACTATGTTCTAAGTATGTTGTAATAACCAGATACAATGGTAGATGATTTCTTTCTTGGAAGATAATTGGTATAATCTTAGTTCAATACATAGTCAGTGCTTAATAAGGAAATTGTAAAGGTTAATTTAAAGAGAAAAAATCATGTTTAACTCAATGTTACCCTCAAACATGGATGTAACCCTTGTTGGAGGGTTTAGGTATCATTATTTTTTGTATCAAATCATAGGTTTATGAGATGTGTGATAAGAGTTCAGTAGGACTGGGATAATATCATGCTTTGTAACTATGATTAGAAAATATATATATTTTTGTTAACGATATGAAGATGGTGGAAAGAATGTGTGGTCAAGAATAGGATGAGAGCCATTATGTTCTTGATCATCACCTAGTGGATTGTAAGGAGAAAATAAGTATGATGTTGCTACTAGGAGGATGTAACATTTATTTTTGGATACTAATGATAACTACATGAGAAGAAGGTATCTTAATCATCTAATTAGAATTTCATGAGGTAATATGAGTTTGTCTAGAATCATGGTAGAAAAATCTCTCTAGAACTAAATACCTCTTTGTAGAAGATTAGTGGATATAATAATTAGATTAACTCTTCCACTTTATGGAGTCATAAAAATCTAAGAAAATTAATCGTTCTATCTATATGCTTAAAGCACATACTATGTTGTGGTAGTCTAGAGTGGATGAAAAGAGGAGAGATTATGTCATTATGTGAAACAGACTTTATGGATGAATTTTACTTGAAGTATTGCCCTCCCAATTTCCTATATAGAAATATTATATAGTTAGAGAACATTCAAATGGGAAGAGTTATAGTTAGAGATTACATACTACATTTCTCTCAAATAGTCAACTTCTATCCACAACTTCTTCTAAATGACATTTTCATGATGTGATATTGAGGAAGGTTGAAAACTAAATATAAAAATAGTTTTCCTAGAGATAGTTAGGAGAGATTGATAGAAGTTTGGAATTTTTTTAAAGGGATATAATGTATTGACATGTTAGCCAAGGAAATAAGGCAATCTGAGGGAAAAAAGATATCTAGAGATTTTGACAGGGGAGGACAGAGCCATGATGGACCACATTGGGTCGTAGATTCTTTTCTAATATTTGTGGAGGACCTCATTGATTTAGGATATGAAGAAATGTATCCAAATAGATCTCTTACAACTGTAGAGGTAGATTCAGGCCCAACATTCGGACTTGTTCACCTAGATGGGCACCTCCAAAAAGTCCCTCTACTTCATCAGTACTAGTATTAAGTCCATAAAGATAGGAAACAATAGTCTACAATATATGTGGAAGAACACACTCTAGATAGTTTTTGGGAGCAAAGTTTCAAGCATTCCATCATATTTTGACCCTTCTAGACATATTATATTAAGCCTCATAATATAGTAAAATAGAGTTCATAGACATAGATCTAGACACTCTATAAACCATGTTCAAACAAAGTAATGAGTGGGATTTGGTTTCTAGATGGGGGGGTACCTAGTAGTAATAGTGTTCAATGAGGAAATTTTGGTATTTGGAGGGCCATAAGATGTCTTTCTCTTGACTTACTTGTAAAGAAGTAGTCTCTTATAGAGTTATAATAGGTAAGATGGTTCTTTATGATGGGATATATATATTAAAGTCGAGATACATCTTAGTGCGACACATTCTTTTAGAAGTGTTCCCTAGATAGTGGTTTGAACCATATGGTTAATGATTTCATGTTTTCTTATTGGTTAAGGATATTGATGGTTTTAGTAGAAGTGTGTCAATGTTACCTTGTGATCTTCAGTAGATACACTATAATGGTTAATAGCATATCCATATATATAACTCTCATGTTATTATCTTAGGTATGGACTGTCTCGAGATATATCATGTTCAATTAAATTCCTAGAAGAAAGAGGACATCTTTATTCAATTTTGTTTTTCATGTTTCTTCATTAGATATAGTTGTTGGGTTTTGGAGGAGGCAGAGATGCAGCGGAAACAAAAAAAAATTTCTCCCCAAACCCGGAACAAAAAAAAGGAATCGCGTCAACATCTATATAATAGGAAAGATGGTTTGTTAATCATACCTTGTCCTGAGGCTTGCTCGACGACAATACCACGCGCCTTGCGCGGACTTCAACTCCGGTCTTGGACGGTGTCTGTGCAGCTCCTGGTCGCACCGGGACTGAAGACTCCTCCTCCTACCGGACTGTCGGATGACAGTTGTCCTCCTGAGCGGCAGTGACCTCCCGCCTCTGAAGTAGTCCACACGGACCACCCGGAACTCCACTCTCCTTGTCCCACAAGGAAGTGGAAGGAGTCACACCCTCCTGTTGACGTACTAGTCGCCAACACACTCTCCTGTTGTCGACTGCAATTGCAGTTGTCCTTCCCTTGCTGCACCTCCCTTTGCGGGAAGCACTTGCTCGGGCTCTCTCTCGGTTACCAAAACCAGAGAGAACGACAACTTTGCAGAGCAATCAACATGCACTGAGTTGTACTCTGAGAAGCCCCCAATACCCCTATATATATAGGCGGGTCATGGGATAGGGTTCTCTGTGCCCGACAATACGGGACTAAAGCAGGAGTAGAAGGGTTCGGGATTTTCCACAAAAGCAACCATCTCGCAACCTGAACCGATCGGTTCACAAGTGAACCGGTCGGTTGGGGACCTGAACCGATCGGTTCACCACTGAACCGATCGTTTGGGACCCTTGAACCGATCGGTTCACTCATGAACCGGTCGGTTGGGGTTCCAGGTTGGTTCCTGATTGACTTTCCTTGTTTCTTTCCCAATTGGTATCGAATACCAATATTATTCCCAATCGAATTGGGCAATTGAAACAAAAGGAAAATTCTCACCAATCCTACTTTCCCAAGTTGCTCGATTGCACCAGTTGAACCGATCGGTTCAACACTTGAACCGGTCGTTTCACTCTGTGCATGAGCCGATCGGTTCAACAATTGAGCCGACCGGTTCAGCAACCTTAGCCGACCGGTTCATCACATGAACCAATCGGTTGGGAATGCAGATTGTGCAGAATCAGTCAAATGCGATTTCAATCAATCTGATACTCCAATCAATGCATCCAACACCTTGAACATTATGATATTGAGCTATCGATTAATTGAGTGTTTAATTGAACTACTAAACTCCTTTAGTAATCAATCTAAACATTGCTTGTGGACAAAACTCCTCTTCCAGGTCAAATCCTATGTGTGTGACCCTGCAGGTCCATTTCACGTTGGCAGTGAAAGTCCATAACATTTATGACTTCACAAGCAAAGAGCGGTGTCTAGTCACACATCATTGCTACCCAAGTGAAAGTAGAAAGTTAGATAACAACTTTCATCCTACAATCCATGAGTGGTGTTACAGTGAATGTATAATTCCTTTGTCACTGATATCCAGAATGAACTCGAGGCATGGAACAGTCATCCTGTCAATGTTCATTCATTTCCTTGATCTCAGAGTAGACCGAGTGAGATGTGTATGACATCAATATCACATATTGATTCACACGTGCATGCGCATACCTTTCTCAATCCTACTCATCAAGTGGCCAAGGATATCAAACTCCCTTAGGAGGGACAAATCCCATATCTATCACTCACCCCTCAAAAGCCCCATGTGTCAAAGTCACCCAATCATCACCTTTATAACAACCCATGTTTCAGGAATGTGTTTGATGATGTCAAAGTGTACCCAACGACATGTGTTGAGTGCAGTGATTTCAGGTCTAAGAATCACACTCACCACCATCACTGTGAGAGCTGACTGTGACTACCATGTCATGGTTCCATGTGTCACTCTCACGGTGGGTCTGTCTGGTACCTTGTTCTCTAACAAGTACTTATGTGCTTGGTTTGATATCACCATATCATGACTAATGAGATTCTGTCATCAACCAACACACAATCTAGTCTTTAGTGTTATTGATGTCTATGGTTATTTCCACAATAACAACCGACTAGGGACTATACAAGAATGTATACTCTAAACATCCGTATGATCTCATCGTTTAGGTCCTTAACCTAAAAGCATACATCATTGAGTAAAACAATCTTTAGACATCTATCATGTTACACCATCATCTCAGAAACAGTTTAAACATATAGATTGGAAATTGCCTTTATTTTTATTCAAATCATTTACAAAGTATCCCATTACAATCATCATATGACTTGCTCTATGGGCATACATACCAACAGACTCCCACTTGCACTTAGAGCCAGTCACCAAGGAAACGCAGTCCTTGTGACCTAGCATGACCATCATGCTTCTGCTGAGAAAGGGCCTTAGTCAGTGGATCAGCTATGTTGTCTTCAGTTGGTACTTTGCAAATCTTCACATCTCCTCGTTGTACGATCTCTCGTATGAGATGGAAGCGCCGCAGTATGTGCTTGGACCGTTGATGTGATCTGGGCTCCTTAGCTTGTGCAATAGCTCCATTATTGTCACAATAAAGCTCAATTTCATCACAGCTACTGGGAACTACACCAAGTTCAGAAATGAACTTCCTGATCCACACAGCCTCCTTTGCTGCATGCAAAGCAGCAATATACTCGGCCTCTGTAGTAGAATCGGCAACTGTTTCTTGCTTGGAACTCTTCCAGCTCACAGCTCCATTATTAAGGAAAAACACAAATCCTGACTGCGATCTGTAATCATCTTTATCGGTTTGGAAGCTTGCATCGGTGTAACCCTTTACAACCAGCTCTTCCTCACCGCCGTACACAAGAAACTGATCCTTAGTCCTTCGCAAGTACTTGAGGATGTTCTTCACGGCTGTCCAGTGAGCATCCCCGGGATCTGACTGGTACCTGCTCGTCATACTGAGAGCATACGAGACATCTGGGCGTGTGCACATCATAGCGTACATGATGGATCTGATGGCTGATGCATATGGGATCCCATTCATACGCTCCCTCTCTTCACAAGATTGGGGACATTGAGCTCTAGAGATGGTAACTCCATGTAGCATAGGGACGTTGCCTCTCTTTGAGTTCTCCATGCTGAACCGCTTCATCATCTTGTCAATGTACGTGCTCTGACTTAGTCTGAGAAGCCTTCTAGATCTATCTCTATAGATCTTAATTCCTAGAATATAGGATGCTTCTCCTAAGTCCTTCATTGAGAAAGTTTTCCCAAGCCAAGTCTTTACCTTCTCTAAGGCTAAGACATCATTCCCCATCAAAAGTATGTCATCCACATACAATATGAGGAATGTGGTCGAGCTCCCACTAACCTTCTTGTACACACAAGGTTCATCTTCATTTTGAATAAAGCCAAACACTTTGACTTCTTCATCAAATCGAAGATTCCAACTCCGAGATGTTTGCTTCAATCCATAGATTGACCTTTGCAGTTTACAGACTTTATTGGCATTCTTTGGATCTACAAAACCTTCAGGATGTGTCATGTACACATCCTCATGAATATTCCCGTTAAGGAATGCGGTTTTAACATCCATCTGCCAAATCTCATAGTCATAATAAGCTGCAATAGAAAGCATGATCCTGATGGACTTAATCATGGCAACTGGAGAAAAGGTTTCGTCATAGTCAACACCTTGAACTTGTCGAAATCCCTTTGCAACCAATATGCCTTTATAATTTTGCACATTGCCATCCATGTCGGTCTTTTTCTTGAAGACCCACTTGCACCCTATGGGTTTTACCCCTTCGGGTGGTTCCACCAAAGTCCATACTTTGTTGGAGTACATGGATTCCATCTCAGATCTCATGGCTTCTAGCCATTTCTCAGAATCTGGTCCCTCCATAGCCTCTACGTAGGTAGTTAGATCATCATCTATGATCAACTCTCCACCTTCCTGAGTTACAAGGTATCCAAACCTCTCAGGTTCAAGGCGAGTCCTACTAGATCTACGAGGTCCTTGTGTTACCTGAGGAGACTGAGATTCCACAACACCTTGTGAATCTCCATTTTCCTCTGGTACATCTACCGGTTCAATGTTTTCTTGTTGGGCTTGAACCTCTTCAAGCTCTACTTTCCTCCCACTGTTTCCTTTGGAAATAAATTCCTTCTCTAGGAACACAGCTGTCCTGGCAACAAACACTTTGTTGTCAGTAGGGTGGTATAAATAGTATCCCCTCGTTTCCTTGGGGTATCCAACAAAATAACATTTATCGGATTTGGGTCCAAGCTTATCAGAAACATTTTCCTAACGTAAGCCTCACAACCCCAAATCTTCAGAAAAGACAAATCGGGACGCTTCCCAGTCCATATCTCATATGGTGTCTTTTGAACCGATTTAGATGGCACACGGTTAAGAGTAAATGCGGCGGTTTCAAGAGCATGACCCCAGAAAGAAATCGGAAGATTAGTAAAACTCATCATTGATCGCACCATATCTAACAATGTGTGATTCCTTCTTTCAGACACACCATTATGCTGTGGTGTTCCAGGCGGAGTCCATTGTGATACAATACCACAGGCTCGCAGAAGGTCCTCAAACTCCTGGCTCAAGTATTCTCCACCTCGATCAGAACGAAGTGCCTTAATACTTTTACCATGTTGGTTCTGTACTTCATTCATGAAATTCTTGAACCTTTCAAGGGTTTCGGACTTATGTTTCATCAGGTACACATAGCCATATCTACTGAAATCATCAGTAAAGGTAATGAAGTATTGATACCCATTTCTGGCATTAGTTCTAAAAGGCCCACATACATCAGTATGTATGAGTCCTAATAGATCACTAGCTCTCTCACCTTTACCTGAAAAGGGAGTCTTGGTCATCTTGCCCAACAAACAAGATTCACATGTCTCTATTGATTCATAATCAAAAGAGTCTAGATAACCATCTTTATGGAGTCTAGAAATGCGCTTCTCATTTATGTGCCCTAGACGACAATGCCAGAGATATGTTTCATTTGAGTCATTGAGTTTTTGCTTTTTGGTGTTTACGTTGTATACACTTGTCTCCAAGTCTATCAAGTATAGACCATAAGACATAGGGGCACTGCCATAAAAGATCCCATCTTTAGAAATGGAACACTTTCCATTCTTAATAAGAAATTCAAATCCATCTTTGTCCAAACAAGAGACGGAAATGATATTCCTATTTATGGCAGGTACATAATAGCAGTTCTTCAACTCTATTATTAGCCCACTAGGTAGAGTTAACTCATAGGTTCCTACGGCACTGGCGGCAACTCTCGCCCCATTAGCAACACGTAGTTCAACCTCGCCTTTCCCCAAAGGCCTACTTCTTTTAAGATCCTTCACATTTGAACAAATGTGAGATCCGCATCCGGTATCAAGTACCCATGATGAAGAAGTAGTGAAGTTAATCTCTATCACGTATACACCAGAAGTAGAGATCTCTATCTCCGACTTCTTCTTCCATTGTTCCTTCCATCCTCTCCATGTAGAAGAAATTGGTTTGGCGAGAGAACACTTCTCTCCCTTACCTACTTTCTCCTTCACCAACACATTAAGCGTACATAGAGTGGATTCTAAGGCTCCTGGTATATCTGGATTGTGCAGAACACTTCTCACAGTCCTCAACCAATTATGGAATTTATTCTCAATTAATTTGCCCATTTTAAAAGATGATTCTTTTGCCATTCTACAAGAGAAAATTTGCATTTGTCAAAACCCTTTTTTTATTTGATTTGAATAAAATTTGACGATAGTTAATTAGGCCTTTAATTAATTACCGTTCCCACTATTTTGACTCAAATTGATAGCTCTCACCATCAATTCGGAAGATTGCAGCATACAATCTTCTAGTGGGTCAAGATCCTGAAATCCTCTGAGCCATGGACCAGCTTGGGCTGTCATTCACAACTCAGATCTTCCAGGTAGGAAACTCTTGCCAATTGCATCATATGAAACTCTTGAAAGATGTCATATGCAACTCCTTGCAATGATCATCTCCATGCCTCAAGGCGCTAGATCCTATCTAGGTCACCTTGTTAAGTCCAACCCAAAGCCAACACGATGAACATGCACCCTACTTGGGCAGACCCACATATTCATCCTTCACGCTTCCACGAGATAGACGGTGCACCACGCTTGGGCATGCCCACACTTGGTCGATCAAGCTTTTCACGTGTGTCGCATTTGGAAGGCATCTAAAACTTAATATTTAATGAGGGATTTGGTTTTTATATACATATACATATCCAATCACCACAATATATAGTACGTATCATATACATGCTATATCCCACACAAAACATGCATAAACGATAAAAAAGCAATGATTATGGCCATCCTATTTGTGATTCCTCGAGCCAAGAGGAATCGCGGTCATCTAGGTCTACATCACATGCAACTTGTACAAGATGAAATCTGTGCCTGCCTTTCTGGGTTTGATCAGCTCATCTCCATGACTGATCGGCTCGCCATCAGGTTGGTTGTTTGGGTGCCACCAGCCGATCAACTGGCGCCTCCAGCCGATCGGTTCACCGGTCATCGTGCATCTCCTCAGGTCGCCACCCGCTCATCTCGTTCCTCGAACCGGCCGTCTGGATCACCAACCGATCGGTTCACTCCTTGAACCGATCGTCTTCAGGTTGTCCGCCATTCTTTGACATAACATGAAATAAAATCTATCCTATTTACAATTGAATTGTGAAACCCCGAGTTAAATTCGGGGGGAGCAAAGGTAGGAAAAGAATTCTCAAATTATTTCAAGTTACATCAGGAATATGAGAATGGGAATCAGTGCGCAGACCGAGATGCATGCAACCACACAAACAACCATACACAGATATAGGGGTTTATAGGCCATAATCATGCTACACATCCACCACAAAACTCATTTAAGGGCGACGCGTATCGAGTGCATTAATATTACATATCATATATGTATATTAGGGATTTGTGGATTGGACATGTATAAAGCCGATATCATTCGCATTGCATGCAATAAATAAAGGTGACAAACCAAAATCGATCATATCGATAATCCTAAAATACAGAGAGGTTGACATGGCTCTGATACCACTATTGGGTTTTGGAGGAGGCAGAGACGCAGCGGAAACAAAAAAAAATTTCTCCCCAAACCCGGAACAAAAAAAGGAATCGCGTCAACATCTATATAATAGGAAAGATGGTTTGTTAATCATACTTTGTCCCGAGGCTTGCTCGGCGACAATACCACGCGCCTTGCGCGGACTTCAACTCCGGTCTTGGACGGTGTCTGTACAGCTCCTGGTCGCACCACGACTGAAGACTCCTCCTCCTACTGGACTGTCGGATGACAGTTTTCCTCCTGAGCGGCAGTGACCTCCCGCCTCTGAAGTAGTCCACACGGACCACCCGGAACTCCACTCTCCTTGTCCCACAAGGAAGTGGAAGGAGTCGCACCCTCCTGTTGACGTACTAGTCGCCAACACACTCTCCTGCTGTCAACTGCAACTACAGTTGTCCTTCCCTTGTTGCACCTCCCTTTGCGGGAAGCACTTGCTCGGGCTCTCTCTCGGTTACCAAAACCAGAGAGAACGACAACTTTGCAGAGCAATCAACATGCACTGAGTTGTACTCTGAGAAGCCCCCAATACCCCTATATATATAGGCGGGTCATGGGACAGGGTTCTCTGTGCCCGGCAATACGGGACTAAAGCAGGAGTAGAAGGGTTCAGGATTTTCCACAAAAAGCAACCATCTCGCAACCTGAACTGATCGGTTCACAAGTGAACTGGTTGGTTGGGGACCTGAACCGATCGGTTCACCACTGGACCGATCGTTTGGGACCCTTGAACCGACCAGTTCACTCATGAACCGGTCGGTTGGGGTTCCATGTTGGTTCCCGATTGACTTTCCTTGTTTCTTTCCCAATTGGTATCGAATACCAATATTATTCCCAATCGAATTGGGCAATTGAAACGAAAGGAAAATTCTCACCAATCCTACTTTCCCAAGTTGCTCGATTGCACCAGTTGAACCGATCGGTTCAACACTTGAACCGGTCATTTCACTCTGTGCATGAGCCGATCGGTTCAACAATTGAGCCGACCGGTTCAGTAACCTCAGCCGACCGGTTCATCACATGAACCGATCGGTTGGGAATGCAGATTGTGCAGAATCAGTCAAATGTGATTTCAATCAATCTGATACTCCAATCAATGCATCCAACACCTTGAACATTATGATATTGAGCTATCGATTAATTGAGTGTTTAATTGAACTACTAAACTCCTTTAGTAATCAATCTAAACATTGCTTGTGGACAAAACTCCTCTTCCAGGTCAAATCCTATGTGTGTGACCCTGCAGGTCCATTTCACGTTGGCAGTGAAAGTCCATAACATTTATGACTTCACAAGCAAAGAGCGGTGTCTAGTCACACATCATTGCTACCCAAGTGAAAGTAGAAAGTTAGATAACAACTTTCATCCTACAATCCGTGAGTGGTGTTACAGTGAATGTATAATTCCTTTGTCACTGATATCCAGAATGAACTCGAGGCATGGAACAGTCATCCTGTCAATGTTCATTCATTTCCTTGATCTCAGAGTAGACCGAGTGAGATGTGTATGACATCAATATCACATATTGATTCACACGTGCATGCGCATGCCTTTCTCAATCCTACTCATCAAGTGGACAAGGATATCAAACTCCCTTAGGAGGGACAAATCCCATATCTATCACTCACCCCTCAAAAGCCCCATGTGTCAAAGTCACCCAATCATCACCTTTATAACAACCCATGTTTCAGGACTGCGTTTGATGATGTTAAAGTGTACCCCACGACATGTGTTGAGTGTAGTGATTTCAGGTCTAAGAATCACACTCACTACCATCACTGTGAGAGCTGACTGTGACTACCATGTCATGGTTCCATGTGTCACTCTCACGGTGGGTCTGTCCGGTACCTTGTTCTCTAACAAGTACCTATGTGCTTAGTTTGATATCACCATATCATGACTAATGAGATTCTATCATCAACCAACACACAATCTAGTCTTTAGTGTTATTGATGTCTATGGTTATTTCCACAATAACAACCGACTAGGGACTATACAAGAATGTATACTCTTAACATCTGTATGATCTCATCGTTTAGGTCCTTAACCTAAAAGCATATGTCATTGGGTAAAACAATCTTTAGACATCTATCATGTTACACCATCATCTCAGAAACAGTTTAAACATATAGATTGGAAATTGCCTTTATTTTTATTCAAATCATTTACAAAGTATCCCATTACAATCATCATATGACTTGCTCTATGGGCATACATACCAACAATAGTAAAGTCCAGTTAATGTGTTTAATATCATCTCTTGTAGTTGGTACGATGTTGAGAAAATGATATGAATCTTGTTGAATGCATGTTGTTGGTATGTAGATAATGTAAGAAAGGACTAGTATAAAGATGCCAGTAGTGATGAGTTTTTCGTTGTTTACTTAGATGAGTTTCTAGGTATATATCTAAAGATATAAGCGAGTTTAAGATACAACTCTTACCAACTAGTCACCCGATATCATTTCTACAATAGTCCATTTTTGACCTTTGGTGTCACCTTTTTTAGCATTTTTACGGAAAACCTATAGTACGGGCCTATAGCGTCGATTGGTAAAGCACAAGCTTCACTAATGGTCAAGTCTTACCAATTTAAAAAAATCATGAGTGTTGCTTTTATTATAACGTTGGTTTCTTGATGATCAAATAGCATCTCAGATTGGTCTCAAAATGCAACTTTCAAAAGGGAATATTTTGATATAGGTCTATTGCATCGATTACTCAAAAACCAATGATAGAGTCCTTCCATCAAAATAACTTTTTCCTCTAAATGGATTCTATCATCGATTGTATAACCGACATCTTAGGTTATGCCTACCGTGAAACTTTTTACCACCAAAAACATGTTGTGTCGGATTTTTTCTTAAAGAATTGATAATAAAGGGTTTCCACCTCATGTCCAGCAAAAAATATTTACCCCCTAATTGGGTTTTATCATTGGTTTTTAGATGGAACCCGATGTGACATGTCTTAGAGAGGTTGATATTTTTAATAGGGATAAGTACATATGTTGTCAGTTTTCTTAGACAACAGACAACACATGTCTTAGCAAAGTTGGCATTTTTAATAGGGATAAGTACATATAACATGGTTTATTGCTATATAACCATTGATAGAGAATGAACTCCTTCATCAATTTTTTGTTATCAAATGAAGATGAAGACCTCTATTGTTAGTTTTGTAGAGTAACCGACGACTAAGTTCTGCTTAACATCACCTGTGAAACTTTCTTTTCCCCATTCTCTTATTCATTCCATAATTTTCTTATGCACTGGTGATCATGTCACTGCTCTCTGTCGCCACTCCCCCGCTCCTCTGGTATTGTTGCTATAATAGACATCATTGTTGTTGGTACTGCTACTACAAGCGTCGTCATCCATGTTGTTGTCAGCATTGTTGCTTCTATCCTCATTTTTGTTGTCATTATCACTGCTACTATTTCTTCTTGGGTTGTCATTGTTGTTGTTGCCAATGTTGCTACCACTATTGCTGCTGGTGCTGCGTGCACCACACCATCTCCTCTGTTATTTCTTAAGATATGTGGTTTTCTTTTTTTATTTTATTTTTTAGCTATATTTGTTGTTTGTTTGTTAAGTTAGATATACTTTTAAAATGCAAGTATAGTTTTTTGTTTTGGTTTGTTTAAAAATTTTTGTATAAATTTTGATATTATGTTTGGTATCATTATGCATATTTGGTATGTAAATCATATATGTCTAGCATGGTTTATGATACCAACCCCCAATTAGTGCTGATATAAATTTTGATAAATTACTGACAGAGGTGTGGCATAGAGACTGACCTTAATTTGTAAAGCCTAATTTCAAAATGTGTTGGTCTAGAAATTCATCCAAGATTTACTCATTAGGAGAAAATCTCATATAGTCCCTGATTTGGGACTACTCTTAAACACTTAATCGCACATAGGATGTAAGTGTATAATGTGTATTTAGTTTTTAAGTTGTTTTGTCAACACTTCCCCATTTGTTCTTGAAGTACATATGTAGGTGGGTATTTGCCCGTCTACATCGGAGTAGTTGGGAAATTGTAGGAAAATGCAACTAAATTATTCTTGAAAATCAAATACATAATATACACTTACTAGTGAGAATAGGTATTTTAGAATGGGATATGTGGTACACACTCATTACCAAACTCTAAACCCTTATTGGTAAAATCTAAACCTTTAACCGTAATTTGTATACCTTAAACCTTAAACCATAAATGATAAACCCTAATCTCTAAATACTAATATCTAAATACTTAATTCATTACTCATTTTCTCTATCATCATAGAGTGAATCAATTATGGATGTGTATTTCAAATCATTGCACTCCATAGTTTATTAATGATTTTGATTAGTTTATAAGTTTTGCGAAGGAACATAGGAAATGACATGGACAAATGTTCTATTGTTCATGTAAAAATTCCAGTCACAACTTGAAAGTAAACATTATTGATGAAATCAAAAGTCATGTTGTGTGCAATAGGATTGTATAGGGCCATAGATTCCTACTATGAAATCAGTACATGTCAAAAATAGTACTTTTTCTAAAGAAGAAATTTATGATGATGTAGATGTAAATGAAATGATTCCAATAGACATGGTTGATGTGATGCTAGATAGTATTGGGGTAAATCTTGTTGATCCACCAATCTTTGTTTCTTGTTCAAAACTCTATGCAACAAAGTTATTGACCCTGAGAATCTTGAAAAGATGTAAAGAGAAGTGGTTGTTACCATGTGCCAGTTTAAGATGTATTTTCCTCCTTCACTCTTTGATATCATGGTAAAACTTGCTATAATTTGACTAAGGAAGTGAAAATGTTGCTTCTGATTTTCTTGCATTGGATGTATCCTTGTGATCGGTACAAGACTATTTTTAAAGGCAATGTTGGAAACTGTTATCGAATTGAAGGGAATATTATTGAGGGTTATATGGCAAGGGAGATTATGGAATTTTACAATGACTTTCTAAGTTGTAATGCAGCTCATGCCAACTAAAGGAATATTCACTCCTATTCTGGAAAAGGTACTTTAGGAGCATGAGTGAAAGTAATTAGTTATGAGCTATGGTAACAAGAACATTTGTATGTTTTACACAACATTGATGAAGTGTGTATTTATATAAGCAAACGTACCAATTTTATCAAGACAAAATATCATCAATCTATTTCAATGTTGATTTGTCAAGAACATAATAGGACATTTATGAGGTGATTGAAGGTAAAGTTTTCTGTCAACTATCTCAAGAACCAAATAATGTTGCTGAAAATATCAAACGGCTTTCCTTTAAACCAAACATGAAAATTATGTCTTATAAAGGGTTTGACATAAATGAATTTTCATATAACACAAAGTATCAGGATGATAAGAGGGTTGTCCAAAATTGTGGGATCACCTTATTGTATTTTTCTAGTGAGAAGGATAAGAGTCAACATGAAGCTAAAATGTCTTATTATGGTGTCATTAAGGACATATGGGAGTTTGACTAAATAGATTACAGAGTCCCTATGTTTAGTTGTAATTGGGTTGATAACACCAAAGGAGCTGTAGAGGATGCATTGGGTTTCACATTATTGAATTTTGAAAAGATTGGTGAGAAGGGTGAACCATTCATAATGACATCATAGGAAAAGCAAGTATTCTGCATCGATGATCTTGCAAATGAAAAATGATATGTGTTTCTTCATAGGAAATGATAGTTCATTGCAGATCCTATAAGTGAAGGAGGGTAGTATGACAAGTATGATGACTCCAGTAAGTTCTCAGTTGGCTTGCCAACACCAAATATTGAAGCTAATATTGACTTATATACGCATGGAGATTACATTGAAATAATATTTATTAATCAAAGATCCAACTAATACTAGAGGTATGTATTTTATTTTTAAAATGATAGATGTGCATTTTACATTCTTTATTACAGTTATATTTCATATGCCACATGTACATTTTACATTCTTTATTACTCATATTTCATTCCTTGACTATTTTTAATATAATTTTTTTTAGATGAAATTTGACCATTAGGATGAGCACCATGATGACGTGCACCATAAGAATGAGTCTGGTGTAAATTGTATTATTTTGTTCCATATATGTGTATTTTACATTCTGTATCACAACTATATAAGTTACAATTTTTATCACTTATGTGTGTTTCTTGACAATTATAGGATGAGCATTTAAAGGATGTACACCTTGAGGATGTGCATCATGAGAATCTTGTTGGATTTGTATATGACTAGAACGATTGTGTATGTGAAAGAGGCATCTCCTTGTTGAACAAGTTGGTAGTGCAAAGGGGTAAAGGACCGAAGCTGGCAAATTGACTTTGATGATGTAGGAAATCCTATTAGGAATAATAATAGTACTTTCACGCAATATCTAGGGGGTTATTACTCACATCAAAGTGAATATAACGATAGAATATTGGCATAAAGTTGATCCTTCTACAAAAACTACATATGGAAGGGCATATCAATGAAATATCCTGATTTTTAAAGATATTCACAATTTTGTTTTTGAAAATATGCCATTAAGTATATGAAATTTTGTAGAGAATCTTTGACCTTGATGAAAAACTACATCGTAAAAAGGTGATGCAAAGGTGTGGGAGGATATTAAATAATTATAGAAAAAAGTTTGATAAGAGAATACATAATGAGGGATAAGAAGAAGAAATCCTCCATTGAGCAATGTTCCTATATTGACTCGAAGGAGTGGGAAGAATTTGTTTCTTTAAGACAAATACATGATTTCAAGGTATTAAGCCTCCTCATTTGTAATACATTCTTATGTATTCAATGTATTATGTAACTAACATATGGTTTGGATTAATAAACATTTACACGATGCTAAAGAAGAAAGGTGTGCAAAGAATGTTCACCACCACAACTTGGGTCCAAGTGGATGCACATGTTGTCACCAATAGAGACTGGAAGTGTCTTCTTTTAATAAGCCTACTCCTGGGTCTGTTTAGTCTTCTACTACTCTTGTAGCTTTACTTTTCTAGGATGAGTGGATAGGTGTGTGGGTAAACCAATCTGGAGAAATACCCAACCCCACAACCGCTGAGGTGACTGAAAAAAGGGTAAAATTCAACCCTCATAGTGCATGTTCATTTTTTTACCTTGATTGTTATGTTTTACTGACCAATTACTATTGATAATTATTAGTAGGAGCTCGATGAGAAAGAAAGAAGTCAAGTTCATCCCTGAGGGCCAAAGGGTTGAATTGATGGTTGCTTTGGGTACTCTAGAGCATCATGGCCCTATTACAGCAACTAGGGCTTGTTTTGGTATACGATCCTATTTTGGGTCATTAGAGAAGCACAATTATGTAAAGAAAGGAGGATTGTCAGAAGAGCAGGTGCAAGGCATGATTGCAAAGGGACTAGAGGACACAATGAGATAGTATCAGGCTTCTCAGTCTCAACCTCCATAAATAGTACCTATATACCCCACTCTTCATACAAGGTGGACCCCCCTATGACAATGGTGGTTGGGAGTAATCACATGGACCCACCATCTGGCATGCTTGGTGTAAGTTTTTTCTATGATATAATAGTCTTTTAAGGGAATTTATAATTACAAGTTTGACGATACATGGAGATAATGATGGAAGAAGGTGAATCTGTTAGAGAAGAAGATGAAAGATACACCAACATCAACCCGAACATGTCAATCTTGATGGAGACCTCCTCATCTCTAAACATGGCGATGGCATTGGAGATGGATGGCTCCATCTTCCTCCTTCTTCGAAGAGGGTTACAAGATTGTTTGAGGGTGATGGAGGCATGTAGATCTTTGGAGACTCATCCTTAGGGTGCAATGAACTGATGGTGAGGGGTGGAGGTCAATCGAGTGCTAGCACTACAACAACACTTTGTCTTCAAAACATGATGAAATGACCCTTCTTTAGTAGCAAGAGGATTTCTTTTTATAGTCCATGTTGTGGTACATGAGGTGATTTTGAATGTGCTTTACTTGCACCCCTAGCCTTCTAATCATGTGCCTTTGGGTACACTCTTTACTAACTGGTCAACTAATGTATGCAACACTATCATCGGTAGGATGTGACTAGGAAAACCATATGTTGGTTTGTCTTGTCTTTTTTACCTTTAATTGACATCAATAGGAACACCATCAGATGATGATATCCCATAGATACATCAAAAGGGACGAGCTTTAGGAAAGTGATAAGAAGTAAAGTTTGTCACGCATATTGAGAACTGGAAGGCAAGGCCAGTGGTTGTCTTTGATGTATGGATCCCAGTCGAACCATTAGAAGGTTACATGTGTGACCTTCATGTGATGAGGACCAACAAATTTTTAATCATTTTCCTTCTAATGGTAAAGCAGTATAGCCAACATCCGATGGCTGGTCAGTCAGTGGTCCTTCTGGATGGAGAGACATTGACCATCGACTGTGCAAATCAATGGTGTGTCAAATTCACAAACTCATGACTGATGCTTCATCTGTTGTGTTGAAAATAGTGAAAGAGCATCCATCAGTTTTGGAAAACAATGTGAATCCTATTTAAAGGTCATTTGATAATTTTTTTTGCATGGAAAAGATTAATTAATCCTAAATCAAGGCAAAATTGATAAATGTGACAAAAATGTGAAAAAATAAAAACAAGTGTGTACGATGGAAGGAAATTAAGGGCAAAATTAGGCAAGAAATATCCATAAAATTGGATGTTATCAACTCCCCCAAAGAAACTATATTTTCCTTAAGATAATAAATAGAATCGAGACATTAAGAAAATGTAAAGGGCTTTATTTTTTTAGTGTTTTTCTTGTGCTTAACCCTATCCTTATACCATCCTTAGATCAAGATATTTGTGTGCCTACTTGGCCTGCATACTATACTCCCAGGTTTTATTATCTTAGATCTAGAGTTGCATGACTCCTTTTATCTGCTACAACCATCTATGTCGGAAGGGTTTTCTCATTTGTAATCCACTTTGAGCCTCATTTCCTAGTCGTACTTGTGCAAGGTTCTTGGTAGGGGTATATTTCACACCCAAATTTTATCTTTTTGGGACCATAACTAGTTGTATTAGGCTGGGATAATGCTATGGTGTATCCTATCCTCCTAGGGATCACTTAGCCATGAGTAATGTTGTAATAACAGTGTTACCCAACTATTAGTCTTGATTTAATTTCAAGTTGTTATGCAAGTTCCCCTTTGGAAGATAGGTGGATAATGATTTTGGATACCAAGCTCGACCACCGTGCGCAACATATCCACATTCATGAGTGTCGCCATAAACTGGTCGGCCAGAGCCCTTCAACATCTTATCAGGAAAACGCTCATGATTTTATTCACGCCTGACTTTTATTCTTGCTCACAAGGCTTAGGCAATAGGATTTTCAAGGAAAGTGGGTTGCATAGCCTCTTTTGCTCCCTAGTAGCGAATTAGCACTAGAAGGGGTAGTTGTTTCCCTTTTGTGAGATGTTTGCACTTCTCGAACTATAGTAAAAATATAACGTGATCAATCAGGGAGTATAGATGATGAAGTCATCCTTAGTGTAGAGAGATTCATTGGGATAGTATCATTCTTCTATTGGTTGTAATGTCTTGAGATAACAATGGTGTAAATACATGATTTCACAAAAAAATTAAGTGAATTAGTAGCCCAAAGCATCATTATTGAAATGATTATGGTAAGAAGTACCTTGAAGACAAGAAGGCCTAAGATAGAAGTGAAGATGACATCCTAGAAATTGGTTTCAAAAAATTTCCTAGATATCAAAAATATTTCCTTCATGGCAATATATATCAACAAAAATATATATATAATTTTAATTTTTTTAGCACAAAGTGTAAGAAAAAGTAAGATAAGAATTTGTAGAGTTTACAGATATTGGACATGTAGATGTACCTAGATCGCCTATTCCTAGGGTGTCAAAGATTTGAGGTTGAGTGATAACATGCAAGTTAAAGCTTCAAACTTGTCAATGCCCTATCTGAGGATAGGATCTCCAATGCACAAGTCCCTCTTGGGTGGTGGTAGTAATCTTATTCTTGGTAATACTCCACCTTCTGATCAAATCTTTCTATCATTTGAATGTGGAATAAGATATAGAAACCTTATTCGTTGAAGCCATGTTCTTGTTGTGGGCACCAGTGATAGAATTATCATTATAAAATGTGGGTTGTATCAAATCTGCTAGTGCTAGTTATTCCATATCTTCTTCCTCAACATGGATTCTATCTTCTTCATTTGTGACCACTTCCAATTTTATCATTGGCAACATGTTATTGTTGTGATGTGAGGAAATGGTTCTACATCTTAAAGAGCAGTTGCAAGTGTCGTAGGATCTTCATAAGTGGATGTTGCTTCATGTAAGGTTTAGGAGGGTGGGATGCTTGCATTTGTAGGAGGAGATGTAGGTGGATTTTGTTGGGAGGGAAGAGCGACAAGATTCTATTCAGGGTCTTGTGGAGGAGGGACTTTTGGTTCCCTTTGTAGAGTTTTCAATTCCCTCCATGAGTGTTCTTTCTGGAAGGGGTGTGAGTGAGTACATCATCCTAGGGATGTCTTCCATGCATTGGTCATAGAAACGTCATTTGTCATGGATGATTTAGATAACCTATTTTCCTCTCAACTTGTGGAAGTCCACAGTTGTGATCTATTCAAGTGGGGTCCCCCTATTTGATGTTTCTATCGTCCTGAGCATTATAAATGCACTATCCCCTGATTCTGATAGTTGTTGGGGTACTCTATAGTTGATGTATCTCTTCCCAATTATGATGGTACCAGTCGTTCACCACTTGTATTAGATGTTTTAGGCATGTGGGGATTTCTTGTATTGGTCTGCACTCCTCCTTTCTGAAGACCATCCTTCCACACAGAAGGTCTTTTATGTAACAATTATAAGTATTGACCCATCGAGTGGAAAGATTTCCCATGGTCAGCATCCAATGGTTGAAAGCTTTAATGGGGAGCATGACAAGTTGCAACTTCCTGGTCCTTTATAGAGCATCTTGCAATTCTTCCACTGAGGGAGCTTTATTTTTTTTACATATAACTACCCTTCCAAGTAAGATGTGGCCTTGAAGACCAATCCCTCTTTTTCTCTGTACATATATTCCTCGATAATTGTATCACATAGAACCTTGAAGAATACTCTACAAAATAATGGCTTGTGTTTGAAAGTTTTCCTCATGTCTTTTATAGGTAGCGAGTATCTATCATTATTGTATAAAACATCATATATTGTCTTTTCATCATCTATTATATTTTCCAGAACGTATATGTCTCGAAGTGCCATCCATGATACAAAAGTCATATCCATGTTTTTCATTTTACATGGCAGTAGTGGTGGCATTGTTAGAATTTTTGTATTCATTGACGATGGCTCAGGGAAGACTGGTATTTCAAGTTTTGTTGGAGCCGTGTTGAACATCTTGTTTAGGTTATCCTCATCTTCTTCAGACAATTGCTCCTCTATTTCTACTTCAAATGAAATATGATGAATTACTCTCTAGTTCGATTCCTCTAGCAAGAACTTGTTGACATAGTCTTCATAATCTATGGGAGAGGTGGGGACTTATAGTAAAAATGAGGGTCCAACCCATTCATCAAGTCCTCCATTATTTCATTTTCCTCCTCTCTTGGATTTTTTTATTCAGGAGTGATGTCATTTTCTCCAGTTGCTTCAATGTCCTCAGGGGAAGCTACCAATTCTGGTTCTATCGGGACACCCTAGTTATCTTTGTCATTGGGCTCCTCTATCATTGTCTAGTTGGTAGAATGCCCTGGAGATGTTGGGGAGTTAGTATTATCATCTCCCACGGTGGGCACCTATGTATTCTTGGCAGAGTCCTCCTCTACATGTTTAGTAGATTGTTATGATGTGACTTCTTGTACTAGAGATGGTGTTGTGCAGTTGATGCCCAATTTTATGAATACTAAATCTTCTTTTAGTTGCACGTCCATCTCTACTTTAGGTGAGAAGGATGCCTCCTCAATAATCTTCTACTTCTTGGACACCTCCTCTTCTAAGGATTATGATGTTGATGGTGCTTTATTTCTCTTGTTTCTTCATTTTACGTCAAGGAAGCTCTTTCTCACACCTAACGTTACCTTCTTCCTGCCTTAGTGAGGAGATCTCCTTGTTCATGTCAGCCAAGGCCTCCATGGTCTTTATCTGATTCATTGCAAGGAGTTGCATCTGCTATGATAGGTTCATTAGAGGTTGAATGTTCACTGTTACCTCTTTTACCTGTGTTGTTAGTGAACATACATTTAAACTTAGGTTAGAAATATGTATGACATAGTTAGAAAAGATCCCATGTAGGTCGTCTATTACTTGCTCGATTTCCATGAACCTTGTTGCTCAAGGTGCTCTTTTCAGTTGTTCATTGTTTTTCCTTGACCTTGCCTCCTATCTGGGCTCCTTTCCTTAGATTGAGATGCCATGTCCTTCATATCTGAGCAAGCTTTGTTCAGCCTCCTTGGCTGATGGGGTGCGGTTTTTTCTGGAAGTTTCTTTCTCTACCACATCCCTTTCAACTTTACTTTCTTTTGCCTCATATATTTCTTTATTTACACTATTGGTATATATGCTCATAGAGTCATCCCGAGCAATTGCATGGAGTCAGATATTAATTAATCAATTAATGTGATTATTTGGTCAATTAATTAATACCATAATATTCTAATCAATCCATGAGCATTTTAATTAACGTCGTGTTTCTATTTATCGATGGGTTTAGGAAACCCTACTTCCTCTCATCTCCTATTTAAAGGGGCTTGACGGCCGATATCTATATATGATATTGAGAGAGGCTTTTCAATTTATGCTCATGTACGTAAACCCTACCCGTCTCCATCCTCAGGAGAGAAAGGAGAGCATAGCGACGCTAGCATGCCGCCACACAGAGACAACTCCTTCTCGCCAGCTTAGGAAGCATGATGTGGAGTTCCAGTCCATCCATGTGGATGAAGTAGAAACACGGACGCTGAGATGCCTACGTTCAGAGGACATCTATGACCATCCATACACGTTAAAAGTGGCGTAGATCATTGCATAAAAGGAGTGCCGCCAGATCTTCCTGTAACGCACTCAGCGAAAGGGAGAGAAGTTTCGTCCATATAGGCTAGCACAGTGCACACCATCATGCAACAGGACATCGCCGGACTTACTCCACAATAATGTATATCCCGCAAACACTCTTTCTAAATACATTGTTGTCGACGAGATCCTGTTTTGGGTTGCGTGGAATTTTTTTTTTGCTTCCTCCGTGCATGTTTTCTCCACAAAACCCAACAGTGGTATCAGAGCAGCATCGATCTACGACATATTTAGATTCATTTCGTTATGATCGAATCACTGGATACTATTTTCTATGTTGCATACAATGAAAATTAAAACTACTAATGTGCAAATCTAAACCTAATTCCACATACGCCGCAGGCTTCTATTTTTGACATTTTAGATGGGGTTGACTATGGAAAATATTGATTTTTCTAAGTACACAGAAGTAAAATTCCATAGACCTTTCAAGGGCTCTTCCCCAGTGTAACCTAGATAGTCTGTGTGGGAGTCAAAAATTTAGTTAATGAGGAATGTCCCAAATTAAAAGTACTGCAATTTTAATATGTATATACATATATGTAGATATTCCTATGATATCATACATGTCACCTTTAAAATCTATTTTATGTGGTGAATGCATGCACAGTTATGGCCAAGTATCCCCTTTTGTGAATGTTGAGAATGAATGTGGATGTCTATCTTGTGGATATGTTTATTAGTGAATGATATGGATGTATAATGGTTGTACGTGGATCCTTTGTATAAAGTATTCATCATGCATGTCGAGCCTCATCTCTTATTTCAAAGTGTAATTAATTCTTTCCTTTTATATTTGTAGTCATATGATGTAATAGAGATAGGATTAGTTTTAGCCTTTGTAAACTTGATGTAAGGAGGCCACTTGAATATCCAACTCCAAGGAGCGTCCATGGAGAAGCACCATGAAGATCCAATTCCAAGAAGCAAATTGAAGATCCAACTCCAAGGAACGTCCATGGAGAAGCAACATGAAGATCCAATTCCAGGAAGCAACTTGAAGTTCCAACCTCACATAGCATCCATGAAGTTGTTCATTGTAATGTTGATCCTTACATGTTGATTCACATGTGTTGTTGCATGAGATGCATTAGACCAAAGGAGGACCGTAATCCTTTGTTGCTCCAAAGGATTACAATAGTATGGACATAACCGATTTATTTGTGTTTCTAATTGCATGTCTATAATTTGTGGTTGTGGATATAGTAGTATATGATATGTACTATAAGTATGTGGTGTTTGGACATGTATATGTATTAATAAAACCCCTCAATTAATAATATTAATTTTTAGTTTCCTTCCATAAAGAAACACACATGAAAAGATTGATCGACTATGTGTGGTACACTGTCTATCTCGTAGAAGTGTGATGGTGGGTGTGTGGGTCTGTTTCCACAGGGTGCACACTCATCATGTTGGCATATGGGTTGGACTTAACTAGGGAACCTTGATAGGATCAAGTACCTAGAGGCACACATATGCATCATGGTAAGGAGTTGTGCATGATCATCTATCCAAGAGTTTCATATGATGTAATTGGAAAAAGTTGCCGACCTTAGTATTTGGTCTTTGACGCCGGCATTGGCTGGGCATTGATCCAATTATTTTGGATCTTGGCTCACTAGAAGCTTGTACATTGCAATATTTTGAGTTGATAGTGAGGGCTATCAATTTGAATAAAATAGTGGGAGCGTAATTAATTAAAGGCCTAATTAATCTCGTTTATCAAATCTTTACAAGTCAAAATGTTTTGGACTAAATGCAAACTTTTTCTTTTGTAGCAATCAAATGGAAAACAACACTCACACTTTCTCATTGCGATCAGTCCTTGGGAAGGACAAACTTACTAGAACCAACTTTCAAAACTGGTTTAGGATGCTGAGAATTGTTCTCATGCATGAGCGTAAGCTCTATGTCCTTGAAACACCAGAGCCAGTGTAACCCACCTCAAATGCACCCAAGGTTGAAAAGGATGCTTTCAAGAAGCACCTTGATGATGACGTGGACGTCAAGTGCCTGATGTTGTTCTCAATGAACTATGAGTTGCAAGAGAAGCATGAGAACATGAATGTCATGGAGATGTTAACACATCTCAAGAACATCTATCAACATCAAGCAAGACAGGAGAGATATGATGTCTCCAAGGCTTTGTTCAGGACCAAGATGAAATAGGGAGACTCAGTTGGCACCCACATACTCACTTTTATTGGGTATGTGGAAAGCCTATCCAAGCTGGAATTTCCCCTAGGTCAAGAGTTGTCCGCTGATGTGATTCTACAATCGTTGCCTGAATCATATAGTCATTTTGTCATGAACTACAACATGAACAATCTTGACAAGTCATTGTCAGAATTGTTGGGCATGTTGAGGATAGCTGAAGCAGAGATGAAGAAAGACAAGCCCAAGTATGTGATAATGATTAGCAAGATAAAGGGAAAGTGAAAAGGCAAAGGCAAGGCTAAGCAAGGTTCTAAAGTCAGGCAGAAGGCAAAGTCATCCGCACTCAAAGCTAAAGGTGGGATCTCCAAAGAAGGGAGTTGTCACCATTGTCACCAGGCTAGACATTGGAAAAGAAATGATCCTCTCTACCTGGAGGAACTGAGGAAGAAGAAGTAGGGGATAGAGATCTCCACTTCAGGTATATACGTTATTGAGATAAACTTAAATACTTCTTCATCATGGGTACTGGATACCGGATGTGGATCTCACATAAGTTCTAATATGTAGGATCTGATAAGAAGTAAGCCTATATAAAAGGGCCAAGTCCAGTTGTGGGTTAATGGAGCAAGAGTTGCTGCCACCACATTTGGAGTTATTAGTTTATCTTTGCCTACATGCCTTATAATTGAATTAGAGAATTGCTATTATGTACCTGTCATTAATAGAAATATTATTACTGTATCTTGTATGGACAAGAGTGGATTTGAATTTCACATTAAGAATGGAATGATTTCTATTTCTAAAGATGAGATCTTTTATGGCAATGCCCCTATGTATTATGGTATCTACTTGTTCGAACTTGAGACTAGAATATACAATGTAAATACTTAAAGGCTAAAACTTGACAACTCAAACAAAACATACTTATGTCATTGTCGTCTTGGGCACATAAACTAGAAGTGCATATCTACACTCCATAAGGATGGTTATCTAGACTCTTTTGATTTTGAATCATTAGAGACATGTAAGGCATGTTTATTAGGAAATATGATCAACACTCCTTTTACTGGACACAGTGAGAGAGCCAATGATCTGCTAGGGCTCATACATACTTATGTATGTCGACCTTTTAGATCAAATGCTAGAGGAGGCTATCAATACTTCATTACCTTCACTGATGACCTCAGTAGGTATGGCTATGTATATCTTATGATACACAAGTCAGAAACCCTTGAAATGTTCAAGACTTTCATGAATAAAGTAGAGAAGCAACTTGGTAAGAGTATTAAAGCACTTCATTCAGATCGAGGTGGCAAATACTTAAGCCAAGAGTTTGAGGACCTTCTGAGAGACCGTGGAATTGTATATAAATAGACTCCACATGGTACACCACAAAATGGTGTGTCAGAAAGAAGGAATCGTACATTATTAGACATGGTACGATCAATGATGAGTTCAGTCAAACTTCCAATATCATTCTAGGGATATGCTCTTGAAACCGCAATGTCTGTACCTTCCAAATTGGTTTAAAAGACACCAAATGAGATATGGAATGGGAATCATCCCAATTTGTCTATGTTAAATATTTGGGGATGTGAAGCTTATGTTAGGAAATGATTTCCTGAAAAGCTTGGACCCAAATATGAAAAATGTTATTTTGTTGGATACCCCAAGGAAACTCGGGGATACTACTTCTACACACCAACTGACAACAAAGTGTGTGTTGCTAGGACTGTTGTATTTCTTGAAAAGGAATTTATTTCCAAAGGAATCAGTGGGAGGAATGTAGATCTTGAAGAAGTTTGAGACCATCAAGAAAGCAGAGAACCTGAGGAGGAACATAAGCAACATGAAGACTCACAAACTATTGTGGAATTTCAAGTTCCAAATGTAATACAGGAACCTTGTAGGTCTAGTAGGACATGACTTGAGCCTTAGAGATTTTGGATTTCTAGTGACTCAAGACAGTGACAAATTGGGCATAGCAGATGAGCCAACTTTCTATCTAGAAGCTACTAAGGGAACAGAATATAAGAAATGGCTCGAAGCCATGAGATCTAAAATGGAATCCATGTACACCAACAAGGTATGGACCTTGGTGGATCCACCCGAAGGGGTAAAACCCATAGGGTGCAAGTGGGTCTTCAAGAAGAAGACCGACATGGATGGAAATGTTCAAACCTATAAAGGTAGATTGGTTCTGAAAGGATTCCGTCAAATTCAAGGTGTTGATTATGATGAGACCTTCTCACCAGTTGCCATGGTTAAATCCATCAAGATCATGCTTGCGATTGTAGCTTATCATGACTATGAGATTTGGCAGATGGATGTTAAAATAACATTCCTTAATGAGAATTTACTCGAGGATGTGTACATGACACAACCTGAGGGTTTTATCAATCTAAAGGAAGCCAATAAAGTCTGTAAGCTACAAAGGTAAATCTATGGATTGAAGCAAGCATCTTGGAGCTGGAATCTACATTTTGACGAAGTAGTCAAAAAGTTTGGCTTTAGTCTAAATGAAGATGAACCTTGTGTTTACAAAAAGGTTAGTGGGAGCACAATTGTATTTCTTATATTGTATGTGGATGACATACTATTTATGGGAAATGACACCCCTACTCTTTAGATAGTAAAAGGTTGGCTAGGGAAGACCTTCTCTATGAAGGATTTTGGTGAAGCATCCTATATATTAGGAATTAGGATCTATAGAGATAGATCTAGAAGGCTTCTAGGCCTAAGCCAGAGCACATACATTTACAAGGTGCTAAAGAGGTTTATCATGGAGGATTCTAAGAGAGGTAACTTGCCCATTTCCCATGGGGTTAGGATCTCTAAAGCCCAATGTCCTAGTTCATGTGATGAATGGGCACACATGAGTAAGATTCCATATGCATCAGCAATTGGATCTATCATGTACACAATGTTATGTACTCATCCTGATGTGTCGTATGCTTTGAGCATAACGAACCTGTATCAGTCAGATCTAAGTGAATGTCACTAGACAGCCATAAAGAACATCCTAAAGTACTTGAGAAGGACTAATGATCAATTTTTGATATACGGTGGTGAGGATGAGCTCGTGGTAAAGGGTTACACCGATGCTAACTTCCAAACTAACAAATATGACTATAGATCGCAATTTGGGTTTGTGTTTTACCTAAACAACAGAGCTATGAGCTGGAAGAGTTCCAAGTAAGAGACGGTTGTGGATTCTACAACAGAGGCCGAATATATTACTGCATCTAATGCTGCAAAGGCAGTTGTGTGGATCAAGAAGTTCATTTTTGAACTTGGAGTGGGTCCAAGTGCTACTGATGCAATTAAATTATTTTGTGACAACAATGGAGAAATTGTATAGGCTAAAGAACCAAGATCGCACCAACATTCCAAACATATTCTATGGAGGTTTCATCTCATATGAGAGATTGTATAGTGAGGAGATGTGAAGATTTGCAGAGTACCTACAGAAAGCAATGTGGCTGACCCGCTCACAAAAGCACTTTCATAGCAGAAACATGACAGACATGTTCAATCACTTGTATTGAGATTCATGAGTGATTGGGTATAAGTGAACGTGGGAATTTTTTGGTAAGTATGCCCATAGAGACTATCATTTGATTATTGTAATGGGATACTATGTAAATGATTTGTAATACTACATTGATCATATCAATAAAGGCAAGTTTCTAATATATATGTTTGTGTTTTATATTGTGAGATGACAATAAAACTTCTAGATGTCTATAGAATAATATACTCAATGACATATTTCTTCAGGTTGATGACCTGAACAGTGAGATCATATGTATGCTAAGAGTATGCATTATTGTTTTGTCTCTAATCGGTTGTTATTGTGGAAATATCCACAGACATCAATAACACATAATATTAGAATGTATGTTGGTTGATGGAAGAATCTCATTATCCATGATATAGAGATATCAAACCAAATACATAGATACTTGTTAGAGAATAGTGTATCGGATAGACCCACCTTGAGAGTGACACATGGATACCATGATTGGTAGTTAGAGTCACATCTCATAATGATGGTGGTTATTGTGGTTCTTAGACCTGAAGTCACTACACTTATCGCATGTCGTTCAGTGTACTTTGACATCATCCACCATGGTCTTGAATAAGGATTTCAATAAATATGGTGCTTGTGTGCATTGTGACACATGGGGGTGACTCTGAGTGATGTAGATGGAATTTGTCCTTCCTACGGGAGTTTGATATTCTGGCCACTTGATAAGCGAGACTGAGAAATGCATGGCCATGCTGATGTGAGTCAATATTTGATATTGACCTTACATATATCTCAGACAGTCTACTCTAGTTCAAGGAACATGGATTGAATCTTGAAAACGATAATAATTCCATGACTCAAGTTCAATCTGGATATCAGCGACAAAGGAACTATACAATCATTGTAACGCCAATCATGAATGATAGGTTAAGTTGTTCTCCAACTTCTCCAATTACTTGGGTGGCAATGAAGTCTTTCTAGATACCAATCATTGCTTGTGAAATCATAATATGATTCTAGATATCAGTGCAAATGTAATTTGGAGCCTACCGGGTCACACACATAGGATGTGTTGGAATAGGAGTATAATTGTGGATTTGATCGGAATTGATCTGAATCACATTGATTACTAAAATATTTATGTAATCCATTAGAATAATATTGGAATGACTGGCTCTAAGTGCAAATGGGAGTCTGTTGGTATATATGCCCATAGAGCCACCCAAAACGATTGCATGGAGCCAGATATTAATTAATCAATTAATGTGATTATTTGGTTAATTAATTAATTTGAGACGATTATAATTAATCCACAAGCGTTTTAATTAACGTAGTGTTTCTGTTTACTGATGGGTTTAAGAAATCATACTTCCTCTCATCCCATATTTAAAGGGGCTTGACGGCTGATATCTATATAAGATATTGAGAGAGGCTTTTCAGTTTACACTCACATATGTAAAAACTAGTCGTCACTGTCCTCAGGAGAGAAAGGAGAGCATCACAACGCTAGCACGCCGCCACACAGAGATGACTCCTTCCTGCCAACTTAGGAAGCATGACGTGGAGTTTCATTCCATCTACGTGGATGAAGTAGAGACGCAGATGCTAAGATGTCTGCATTCGGAGGACATCTATGACCATCTATACACGCTACGAGTGTCATACATCATTGCACAAAAGGAGTGCCGTCAGAACTTCCTATGACACACTCAGTGAATGGGAGAGAAGTTCTGTCTGTGTAGGCCATCAACATTACACACCATCGTGCAGTGGGACGTTGCCAAACTTGCTCCGCGATAAGGTATATCCCACAAACACTCTTTCTAAATATGTTGTTGTCGACGAGATCCTGTTTCGGGTTGTGTGGAATTTTTTTTTGTTGCTTCTTCCACGCATGTTTTCTCCACAAAACCCAACATAAACCTCCTTGACTAGATGGTGTCTCAGTTGGGATGTTGCTTTTGTCTGCCCTTGGAGTAGTGTGCTATGATGCCATACTTGCTTTGATGGGTGTGTTCCTATTCTGGTTAGATATTGGATGATATTTCTATTGGTTGTTCCAGAAATATGGCCTTTGGGGTAGTCCTTGGTTTATCTACATCTTCTTTTATTGTTATTACCTTAGGTTTCAGTTTTTATTCTTTTTCAGTTTTCCTATAGTCTTTTTAGGAAATATGTCTACAGATTCTTTTATGTCAGTTCTATAGGTTTGTCGACTATTTTCTCAATATATTTATCTATACTTGGTCACTAATTTGTGTAAGGGATGTGAACCTGACTACATTTTTCAAAATGTCCTCATCTCTAAACAACAGTTTGCTTTAGTCATAGGTTCTCATCTCAGACAAGGGAATGAAGTCTTTTGACCTTTTAAACCTATAAAATTACTTCTCTTTGTTCCTTTTTAAGATGTTTGTGGATGTCAAATATTCAGCATCCACCAGTCTTCCCCTAATTATGAAGAAATCCTTCAGTTCTTTGGGTTGCCAAGTCAATGAGCAATGTATGTTATTACGCCCCCATGCAAAAGTCTGAAGACCCTTCTGGTTCCATTGTCGTTGCAATCATGTTAATTAGAACCTTCCCGACATTGACATGATTTTTCTCTATGATACTCCTCAAGATGTAGAGGTCCATTCTTATAATGTTCCCAGTATCAGACATAAAGAGTTGGGCATTGGTGAAAATCTTGTGCATAACTTAGATTATGTCGGAGTGAATTTGGGTAGCTTTTGATTTCCCAGAGTTGAATAGGTACTCCTTTATCAACCTTTCCTATGTTTGGTTAGTGAGAAATCCTCATGTGTCTCTATTCATTTTGTCTTTGTTGGCTACTTCAATTTTCTCATTTGTTTCAATGAAGATAGAATTCAACAATTTTTCTATCAGAATTTAGTCTTCCTTAACTATCTGAACCACGATTTTAAACCTTCCCCCACACTCTTTTGTTTCATCTACTTGTACTAGTACTTTATTCAAAGATGAAATGAATTCTAGTGTAAGTTTTTTGTAGGAGATATGGTCGGTGAAATAGATTTTTATATGACCTGACCCCATTCAAATGTTTTTTTACCTGTTGGTAGATTTCAAATTTTAGTAAAGCGTTGACTTCCCCAAACCTTGTTTCCCTAAAATATTTGTTGCTAGAAATCTGGTTCAAAACCTTAGAATGCTCATTATCACTTGGGACAAAATAGTTTTTAGGTTGGGGTTTGTAGATAAACTTGGCAACCTGGGGAACATTCATTATAGGTGTCTCAGTAGTAGTAGTGACGACCAAGGGTTGGGCTATCATTTCATTTTTGGTACTCTCCTTCTCAGATGCCTTAGCCATTTTCTTGGTTTTCCCTTAGGAGAGAGGTTTAGTACTTTCCTCTTCTTAGGTTTTTCAAGCTCTTCTGAGGGGTATATTCATAAGTTTTAGTCCCTTTTAACTCCACAAAGTTGGAGGGCTCCTTAGGAATTTGTTCCTTGAGGTAATTTAATTGACCTACTTCCAATATAGTTATTATGATAGTTTGGGGTTCCCCATGAATATTTATGTATAGGAAAACCTCATCCTTTAGTTTCTCCACCCCATCAACTCATTGTTTGCTGAGTGTTTCCATTATTTTACTTGTCTCACTCACTCATTTGACAAGTCATTTGTGGATGATTTTCTCTTTACCTATATTTCCTATCATTTTAACTTTGTTGCAATGTAGATGTATATGTATATCTCATGAAAAATAGTTAGGCGAATAGGTAAAATTCAAAAAGCAGCAAGTAGTCAATAGGAATAAATTCTAAGAAGTTAAGAAACTCCACAGACTTTAAGTACTGGTAAGTAGGATGTCTACCGATGGTAGAGTGTCTACCAAAGGATCTAGAAATCAATGGTTTTTGGAGGTTGGTGGGGGGTATGTATTCCAATGGTTTAGGCATCTTCTAATGGAAGGGTGTATACCGATGGTAGGGTGCCTACTGATGGTAGAACCTACCAAAGGTTTTCTAGAACCGATGGTAGAAGATGAAAGAGGTGGAGGGGCCATCCAGAGGAAAGACACCTTCTAATGGAGGTGTCCTTCTTTGGAAGCAAATTTTGATGTTCACAAAAGGGTGAGAGGTACTAGTTACCGCATTCTGATGGTATAGAGAGCAGTGGTTGGAGAACTCAAAGGAAGGGTTGGGGGAGCTTTCATTAGAAAATGAAAGCTAAGCCTGAACATAGAAAGAAAGGAGAAGGGTTTGGGGAGGGTTATCTGATGTCGACAACGTCCTTTGCTCTATTGGTTATCGACTATGAGAACTTCTTATATAGCTCTGATTTTCCCACTACGATGCTTCCTAGGGTGATCATGTGCTCTATCCATGTTAGTCAAGGCACCGCCATCGTTGGTTGCCACTAAGTCAGTGTCATATGGATCCACAGTGGTACCTTTCTCTTCCAATGGAGAAAGTTGAAGATGACCTTGTGTGAACTGATGGCAGTGAGGCAATGGTGTTAATCATCCTAATTCAATGGGATTAGGTGAGCTAGGGTTTTCTTTTTTGTAGCAGCCTTAACTCCACTTGTACGATGTTAATGTATAAGTGTCAGGTCCCGACCTTTTATAGTGTCCTCTTCAAGCGGAGGTGTATCCCATGTAGCCTTTGGTAGGGGGCTCACCATTCTTTGATTTTTATACGATGATGTACCTTTTAAAGGTGGGTTGATACTCACCTTCTCATGGTAACGTACCTATTCTTCCTTACAATGGATAATTTGCACCTTCTTATGGTTAGACTGGACTCTTGCCTTCTGATGGTGTCACTGATTGTCATGACCTAATGGTTTCACTACACTTTTACCTTCTGGGGAATTCTCAAGCAGATCATCTGATGGTTGAACAGGTGAGTCAATCGAACTAAGTACCTTCAACAAATGAACTATTTTGGATTTCCTTAATAATTTTATTCAATGTACATTGAAATTATGAAATAAAAGCAATGTTAATCTTGAAAAATGATAAATCAGCAAAAACTAAAGATAAAAATTAAAAACACCTAGAAAGTAATAAAACTATAATCTCTAAATGCAAATTTGAGAAAATTTGGGTTGCCTCCCAAGAAGCACTAATTTATAGTCTTAGCTTGACTTTCTCTATGAAATTAACTTGTCCCACTTTGGTGGTTCCAGAGGTGGATCATCAAGCTAAGTTTCAACTCTCCTTGAGAAAGCTTCATCTTTGTATTACCTCTATACTCTATACTCTATTCCCATTTATAGGAAAACTTCTTGTCTTGTCACTGAACAGCTCCATCATACCTCACAAATATATTTTTGACATAGTGAAAGGGACAAACCACCTTGTCCAGAGTTTTCTAGGGAAGATCCTTATATTGGATTTGAATAATAGGACCTTGTTTCCTTCAAATATATATGTTTCTTCTTAGGTGGGCATCATGCCACACCTTTGTCCTTTGATTATAAATTTTGGCATTTTCATAGGTGTGCAACCCTACAAGGTGCCCTAGACGCAGCCCTACATCTGGAAGACCATCAAAGAAGAACATGGAAGAATGATAGTCACTCCAGTAACTCAAACCATCACAATGGAAAGAAGAGGAAGGCTCCCACTGAGATTGTTGCAAATCAACCTGCAAAAACTCAATGTGGCAAGTGTTCTAAGTAGCATATGGGTGAATGTAGGTTTGGAACTAGAGTGTGTTATGCATGTGGTGAGATAGGCCACATCAGACCTGATTGCCTCAAGTTTCAAAAGAAAGAGCCCAATGGTAATCAAGCACCTAGAGAGAAGAGGCAAGCTAGAATCTTTACCATGGTGGATGAAAGAGAAGATGATAGGGATGAGTATAGTGTAGTGTAGTACTTTTTATTTTTAAAACAATGGCTACATTAAAATGTCTACAACTATGGATTCACATGATAATACGTTGCAGGTTTTGTGCTAAGGATAAGGAAAGTTCTAAAGTGAGTATCTTAATGAAATTTCTAGGATGAAATTTATCTAACATGGGTAGAAACGTAACATCTAAGATTTTCATGAATATTTTTGAAGTTTCCAGGTAGTTTTCCCTAACAAGAATTATCTTAGGGGTTTAACTCAAAGAGGTCATAAATAGTGTTACTTTCAAAATATAAAGGCAAGGAAAATAAAAAGGGACTCAAATACACCTTTTCCTTTTATAATGTATGACAATTATTTGAAGAGTAATCGTAGTTGGTTTTTCCTATCTTTTCCCATCAAGGAAGTTTAAAAGAGATGAAAGATAAAGGCAACATGCATACATTAGAAAATAAGAACTAAAAGACTTGATCAAGAAGTATTCCTTTCTTTTAATAGATTTTAAGATAAAAAAATTATTGATAACTTTCTCTATCCTCCTCTTTGAATTTACAAAAAGAATGATAAATTCCCTATGCATCAATCTTGAAATTATGAGATAACTTACTCATTGAGACAAATACTAAATGGCTTTCATTTTCTTTACATATTATGGAAATAGCACTATCTTTTCTTTTTCTTTTTCTTCAAGAAAATTTCTCCAACAAGGGCGAAAAGATATGTGATAGGACTCTTGAGGGGATTATTCATGTATATCTCATATTTTCACTCAAAGGATCACAAAGGAAAGTTTTCCCCAATTATCAAATCTATTAATGCATTAAAATTAAGTTAAATGATTAATATATAAATCATGGACAAAAACATGTGCAAGACCTAAATCTTGTTAGTTGGAAACTTCTAGACTATCGTCTTAGCCTATGGTTCAAATTTGGGATTGATTTGACTTTGTTTGACCCTCTAATTCAATTAGGAAAGATTTGAATACAATTTACTAAGCAATTATTCAAATATGTACTTAATGTGTCGATTTCTCTATAGTGCAACTTATATATCCTTGTCACGTTCCTTTCCTTTTTCTCATGCACCATTTTGACCATTCATTCACCATCTAATGGCGCTCATGTCATCCTCTTCCTCCAACAGTTTCACGGATTGAACCCAATTTCATAGCTTTTCCTTCGGTGAGCCCTCTCTCCCTCCTCCCTCCACCTTTTGAGAAATTTCTTTGCCATTAGTTTCACCTTGGTTTCCCATTTTGATCAAGGCATAACTTGCCATCTTTCATCATCATTTAGGGAAATGCCCATTTAGGGCTTCACCCATCTCTCATCCAATTGATGCAGACTTCCCCATGGTTTTCCCCTTTCTAATTTAAGGGTTCCAAAAGCACCGACACCCTTCACCCTTATCTCCTCCACCCTCAATTGGATCTCCAATATCCCCAAACTCCTCGTCCTACTCCTCCTCTATCTCTAGAGACCACAACTTCACCCCAGTCTCCCATGTGCCCTTTGGAGCAATTACCATCCTAGTAACACCACAAACACTCCTCCTTCGATTTCCAATCTTTAGTTTTTCACAATGTTTCCCATATTGTATATTTATAGGCATGGTTAGGGGTCATTGTCAACACTTGTCACCTTGGAAATATAGTGGTACTTATACCAAGGAAATGACCCATGTGACCTTGCCTAAAATCTACGAGTGTTTCTTGACTCCTAATAGACATTTTTCACCTTGACATCTATGGTTTTTAGTCTCCCACTTTGTCCCTTGTATCTGCCTACTCTTGACATGCAAAAGTGCCTTCATTGGCCCTTTCCTCCTCACAGCAACTCCCTCACACTCGGCTTGATTTTCTGGAGCTTTTAGACTCATTTTGGTGGTTGATCTGTGATGGTTGCCTAAGGTGGATCTTTCAATTTTTCCTCCACCATGGAAGAAGGAGCTCCATGTGCTCTAGGCCATGAGACAGCCTGAGTCGGGGCTCACTGTCTTTTTGGAAACAAGAAGGATTCATTCACAGTCTTGGTTCTCACAGATGTGACTGAAAATCATGTGTTTACACATCGATTGCTCACTGTGTTCTTCACAAATTTGAGAAGAACAATCACAGTCATAATCTTCGCATATTATCCTTGATTGGAATGCATTTCGTCATGCCCTAGTATGGGAAATTATGTACTTATGTGCCTAGACAACTCAGCAACCACGTGGCCTTAGTGAGTAAGTCTCGCTGCCACACCGGCTTTCCCAGTTGGGCCACCTCAGAGCAGACTGATAGCTTTTGATAATGCATAGGTGATGTTTTTGTGATTTCTGATTGGCATGGTCTTCTAAAATCCACAGTAATTCATCAGGTACTCAGAAAAATGAGTAAAAAAATATTTTGAGAAGTGTTTTTCATGAGGAATTCAAATATACAAGTTTGAGAGTATGGTTTCACTTCATCAAACCTTGGCTTTATGAGGAGTGAAATTAGGGTTTAATGATTTGGATAAAATACATATGAATATGAAATATATTTTGGATAAGAGAATTAGGGTTTTCAAACCCCAAGATCATGATTAGGTTTCCTCAACCTAGGAAGAGAAATAAGATCTTCTCTAATTGCAAAGTAAGTAGTCCATGCAGATTGAACATAGTTATTGTTTGACTTTATATATGTATGTATGAAATGTAATGAATGTTAGTTTGTATTATTTACTATTTCAATTATTTAAAGTCAATGAATCTATATTCAATTGAATGGCATACTTTATATATAATGGTCATTATATTATCTATCATGTACATTAAAAGATATTATTTAAGAGTTGTTAAGAGAAATAAATTGATAAAAGATAGCTTATATAAGATCATCATTAAGAGAACAGGAACGCTAGTGCATAAGAGAAGGGGAACTCTGTGTGCATAAGAGAAATTTCACTTTGATGAATAAGAGAAGAGGCACTTATGTACAAACCCGGGGATTCTTATATAGGTCAAGATAAAAGAAACTAATTTTAAAAAGAAAATTTCTATCGATCTCAATGTTTAATGTCTATTTCTAGTTTACACATTTTCATTAATCTATAATATGTTCAATTACATTTACCGCTGGTTTTATGCATGGCTTGGGGTGTGATGCCCATAGGGAAGGAGCAAGCTCAGGAGGGAAAACTTATCTATCATAAAAACCCTAACTCAATGACCTTCAAGGAGAAAAGCATTGGTGGGATGCCAACTATACTTAGTTCAGAACTTCCTTTCTTTTTCTTATGAAACATGTATATGTGAACCTTGGTAAGGATTTAAGAATGGGAATCGTGATTATTTCCTTGTGATGGTTTATATAAACTTTTTTATGGTTTATATAAATTTTATTTTGAGATATGAACATCATATTTGTGACATCCCCTTAGACTGAATAAAATTTTATGCTTCCTCTCTATGTTGGAAATGATATACAAGTAGGGTATTACAGTAGGTAAGGGTGAGGGCTTCTCTAGTGTCCCTTATTGAATAAATTTGCCATAGCTCTACCCTGTTTGAAATAGAGGAAGTAGAGAGTTGTGGTCCCTGAAGATCACGCAGGTGACGGCAGAGAGTGACCGAATGGGGAAAGAAGAAGACCAAGCCTAGTACCCTATTACACTGGTCGATTCACCTGGCAAGAGTGAGTCAAGGAATAATTTATGTGCCTTCCATGTAGGGTGAAGTGGAGAAAATTCATGCCACAAAGGTCGAGATCTTATAACTTTACTAAATCACAAAGAGGTAATTCCCAGCTAAATCCATGATAATATCTTTTATCTTATGGAAACAATAGAAAATATCTCCATTGGCCTATAAATTCCTAAAAAATATTGCAAACTCAGAAAAACACCAGCTTTATTATGAAACTCTTAGATCAGATTTTTGATCCTTCATTATTTATGATTTCTAATTTATATGATAATGCCTCTTTTTATGGTTCATCAAATGGAATAACTAGTAACCAGTTGAGATAATTTCTCAAAAAATTATAGTAGAACCCTGAAGATGATATGAACTCATTTTTATACGCTACATTTAATAATATCTCCAAATACTAGGTCATTTTCTACCAAAAATTAATTAGATGCTTTAAACATCATATTAAATCTAGAAAGTTGATAAAACATTACAAAATTATTCAAATTGAACATGATCCTTATAATGGCATACAGATCAATATTAAAACATTAAATACCAGACAAAACCATATCAAACCTAGGTTTGTCTAGAATCTAAATTGGACCTAAAATTACAAAAAATATGATGTACATTTGTTAATGATGGTTAATTGTTATTATTAGGTGATGACCAGATTCCCTAGATGATGATGGATGTATAAGAAATCTCTGAACTCGGGTACATGGGCCTTCTCTAAGTATATGACTAGTTTTCTTGTGTGAAATAGCTATGATGTATTGCTTGTTCTTATTTGAGAATATTGCTTGGATGTACTATGCTTATTGATCTTTGTCATGTCACTAAGAACAACAAAGAATATGGATGGATTGTAGCTACTAAGTGTTTCCATTCTCTCTCTCTATTTCTAAACATAAGTTCAGAACATGCCCATAGTCGAAGGGGTGGGAAACCCCATAGCCCAAGTGGTGGGGAAAATGAAGTGTGACTCCACTTGGTAGTACAAACACATCGAAATACATATAAAAATAAGTCCTTCCCTAATTTTTTCATTATATAATGTTTTCTTTTACTCTTTTGTTTCTTTCTCAAATTATTTAATTTTGCAAGCATATTAGTATGTATTTTCTTCACATGTACAAAACACCTTGTGTGTTGATACGTTGTTTCACATGTGTTTTAGTTCATAGCTAGCATGAGAAAAAAATGTGAAATGAGCAATATCTATGTTGTACCTATTGTTTAGGATTCCTGATGGCATACATGTCCAGAATTGTAAATATAAAATATCCATTCAATATTTAATTGTAATTCATGTTGTAGATTTATGTTGTAATAATTCATTTTGTAACTTATACATTTTTATGTAGAAAATGTTATGGTGGATCTTATGGTTGAATGCTCATGTGTGTCTAAAATGCTTTTGTGTCGCTCTCCAATCATATTGGTTAACATTTTTGGATTTTATCCTCTCAACCCCAAGGGGTTTTGTGAAGGTGCAATCTAGGGACGTTACATTTGGTTTCAGAGAATGAACAATAGCTACACCTGATAATTTATTACGATGAAACATAAAACTAAATTCAATCTTTCACTTTAAACCCTAGAAACTTAGTAAGTTATTTTATAAGAACTAAGATTGACTTAGCCTCTAGGTTAGAACCTAGATGTTCAAGAACTAGGTTTAGACAAGTGTGTAAAACCCTTTCCATATAGATCTCATATGTATTGGGTAGATGTACACTAGTCTATACCTTGTTCATACCATTTTACCAGGTGACATGACACTATGCTATCTACTATGTGTGGGACACTCAATTTTGCTAATTTGGTTTTTTTCAAACCAGCTCAATCCTTGATAGTTTTCTTTGAATTTTGTTTTCTCAGAGAAAAATTGTACAATATTTTATTATATATATGTAAATATGAAAATGTGTCCCTCACACAAGAGAGTAGGAGGTGTTCATGCAAACTAAGTGGAAGGAAGTGACATCAGTCTAGAAGAGAGAGTATTCTAGATTAGATGTTTAGTGCCTTATAAGGTTATGTGATAGATACATAGATAGAGAATAGAATGATATCTATATAAGCATGGATAATCTTATCTGAGTTTGATCCCTGATGATATAAGTTTCTTTAGAGATCAAAGTTATATATAAGGTCTAAATCCAATTTTCAAAAATATGAGTTAAGTTTGATGATGAAAGTGTGTAGTATTTTCTTACATAAGGAATATAACTTATAATAGGGTGAATATGCATTAGACTTAAGATCGTTTACAAAGGAGAACCTCCAATATTAGGATGAGATAAGTGGTGACTCCAGAGAGAGTGACACCCACATCAAGAAGACAATAGGATCTACCCTCCAATATATGAGAAATATGAGATATATGTGAAATTATGTGTCCCAAGCTATGTTGCTCCTGAGTAAATGAGTTGAGTACCTTACGCATGATTCCTAAAATTGATCTAAACCATAGATGTGAGAGTTGGGTTAAAAAATGTTATGGGTAGAAAAACTCATGATGAGGAAGTCATGTGTGTATTTATATCATCTTTTGGACCACTTTTAGTTGCATTTCCATATCATTTTCACCCAATTATCACTCTTAATCATGCTAGATTTTCCACTTTATTGTTATCTTTACTTTCTCTATGGTTTGGTTTGTAGGTACAACAATTTGGCATCAAAATGGGGAGAAAATTCTATCATAACATCCATCAACACATTCCCCAATCATCTAGACATTCAGAAAATTAATGTTGTTGAAATTATAACAGACACACCGTGTCCAAAAAAAGACACCCCATGTATTAATAAAGACACCTCATGTATGAATAAAGACACTCCATCTCTTATTGAACATACCACGTGTCCCAATTCAGATCTTGAACCCAGAACTCCCATATTTGTAGCAACACGTCATGTCTTATTAATAACACAGCGTGTTTTATTAAAGATATGTTGTCACATCAACACATCATGTCTTTTCATAACTCGATCCAGACTTCAGTTATCACATCAAACACACCGTGTTGACCATCCAACACACCATGTGACCTACAATTTTCACTCAAATGTGAATTTAACTCTCACACTTATATATATGTCCCCAAGCCATCTTGGGACAGTTACAACAGACTATTTCACACCTTTTGGAGTGGGATTAGAGAAAGAGAAATACAGGAGAAGTTGGAGGCATTCCAAGGGGGAAAGTTGGTTTCTCGGGAGGGAAACTTCTTCTTCTTCCTTCTTCTCCAACAATTGCAGCAAGGATCTTAGTCATTCTATTCTCCCCACTCTGAAGTGAAGCTTTTTGGAGAGTTTCCAACAGCAAGGACGAATTTTTGACTCATTTACCGAAGTTTTAAGTCTATATTCCTTCTTCCATGAACATCCAAGTTTATTTCCTTCTATTATGATGTTTAGAACTAACTTTCTACTACTTGTATATACTTTCTACAGCCATGGACGAGTAGATCTCTTGTTCTTGGGCATGGGGGAGTAACTCCCATGTCATAACATTGGTGAACACAAATTTCATATATAATGCTAGTTGTTTTGTTGTTCTATGTTTCATCAGTGTTTAATTCTTCTTAAATGCTTTATTTTCCTCTTTCTATGTTTGATTTCTGCTCTTTGCATAATCTAGGAAGATATGCATAAGAGTAAGAGATGTTCTTTAGTTGCACTACCTTGACCACGGGAGTCGTTGGGATGTGTAGGGGGCAAAGGTTTGTAGTCGGAATCTTAGTATATCCATGGGAGTGGTATAAAAAGTAGGGAATGTTCTACACTACTGGGAGGTGGGTGTAGGATACAAACCTCCCTTGTGTCATTTCTAGCAGTGTCGATCATTGGTGTTCTTCATGTTATGATACAGATGTGAAACCTTATTCTGAAGAATCCCCAATTCAATTTGATCTTAATACAAGTGATTTATGTTCTAGTTTGTTTCCTTTCGATTAGTTAGTTAGCTAAACAAAACCTCTCTTATTAAAATGATCTAGATTTTTGAAGTTTAATACTCTTTCACCTAACAAAACCTTGCTCCTTGGATGACCTTGATAATACTACACGCACTCGTATACTTGTAGGATAGAGTTCGAGATCGCAAATATTAAATTTTGTGCATTTAAGCCAAAACGTTTTTGGCACCATTTTTGGGAGCATTGGTACTTTTGTTAGAGTAAGAAGTGTTAACTACTAAGCGAGACTAGATCACTCACCCACTTTTCCACCACAACTTTCATTTTTATCATCATCATTGTCATATTTTTGTATGTTCCATTTTCAATTGTACTTCACTCTTTAGTTGTAGGATTGTTAGAATCCTTCATAAAGAGCAAGGAGTGAACCTCAATTAGATTTGGAGGAATCACAAAATCATCACAAAAGTGGAGGAATCGCCACTTTCTCATGAGTGTTTCTCAAGAAGATAACCCAATGATGGAATACGGTTGTCCCCTTGTGGATTTTTCTTTCCCTTCTATTGTGGTCAACAATGGGACTATTAATATCCATCAAATTGAGGTAGAGGAGTTCTCCACCAGCCCCATTATTATACAGATGCTACAACAGAACAGATTTGGAGGGACTCCTATGGAAGATCCCAATTTACACATAGTTGAGTTTCCACATTACTTGATCACCTTCAAGATTAATGGGACTCCTATTGATGTGATTCACCTTATCCTTTTCCCATTCACTTTGAAATATAGAGCCAAGGTGTGGCTCTCTTCCTTGCCAAAGAAGTCTATTAACAATTGGGAGGATCTTCTAAAGATCTTCTTCACCAAGTACTTCCCACCAAGTAGAATAGTACAGTTGAGGAACCAAATCATTAAATATTCTCAAATGTATGGGGAGACTCTGTATGATGCTTGGGAGAGATTCAAATACCTCCAACATCTTTGCCCTCACCATGGACTCAGCAATTGGCTTCTTCTTCAAATATTTTATAATGGTTTATTCTACAACACAAGGATGTGCATAGCTGATGTTGCAATTGAAGCTTTGATGAAAAGATCCTATAGGGAATCTTATGCTATCATAGAATACATGGTAGTAAATCATTTCCAATGGAGCATGGAAACTAGAAATCAAACTCCTTTTTTTATTCCTTCTGGGAAGCAAGTTGGCATACACTATGTTGGTGAAGTAGGTTTCATTGAAACAAAGTTGAACACCTTGTGCCAAAAGTCTAAAGACATAAATGCTCCATCCATTTTTTGAATCAACTCAAATCTCAAAGCAAGTGAAGCTCTTAAACAGGCATCTTCCTCAAGATATTCTTCTTTCATTCTATTGGAGGAAACTATAGAAGGAAGTGGTGTTATAGGAAACAACAATGCCCAAGGTCTACAACAATAACCACAAGCAAAGTCCAACTTGAAATCACTCATGGAAAATTTTGTTTCAACTAAAATGAAGCAAATGATGAGTTCAACCGTCATAGGTTGTTTATGAAGGATGTCATTAATCACCTCTCTTCTAAGGTGGATGAAGTCTTCACTCATGCACAAAGGTTGGAATTTCAAATTTCTCAATAAGCACTCTCCAATCAAACAAAAACTTTAGCTTCCTTCCTCATTCAATCGGAGATGGATTACACAACAACATGCATGATACCTTTTGGGAGTGGTGTTGTTATCAAAGAACATTCTTTGCCATAAATAAGACATCATATGAAGTTATTGACATCAACGAAGATATTGAAACTGAAGCTCTAAGGGAGAAATATGCACATGCTCCACGCGATGATTCTTCGAGCAAGGAAAATTTCATTTTCCCACAATGCCTTAGAACATTTCTTGATGATGTGAAACATATTCCCAAATCAAATTATAATTATATTGAGGAGTAGAATGCTAGGACCAACAATATTGATGTTCAGAAGAATATTTTTGTTGCAAATCATAAGAGCAGACCTTCAGACCAAACAAAAGATGTATTGACAAAGAGGCATAGGCCTTTAGCGCAACAATTTCTAGCCTCAAATCAGAGCACATGCCCTCCACCTTAAAAACTCTACCATGATGAGGTACTATGTTCTTATTCTCTTTGTTTGATTTCTACAGTGCGGACACTGCAAATTTCAAGCTTAGAGGGGAGCAACCGGCTGGTAATGTAGTTGTAGTTTCTTATTACTATATTTTTCTTAGTTATTATTTTTAGTTTATGTTCCTCTTGTGAAAAATATAATATGTTGTGAGGCTTATCCTTTATAAGAGGTTTGAAATCCTTTGTTGAACTAGTTGTCCTCTCATTGGTAAGAAATACCATTTGCAGAAATTGTAAAACTCATGCATTTATCAAATGAAACTTCATGGCCACCAACATGTGTCTAATATTAAGTTTAGGCTTTTAGCCTAAACATTCATCTTTCACATCCTTGATTGCTCAAAACATGTAATGGTTTCAATTTTGTGAGTAAATCAACTTTACAACATCATTTAGAATATAGAATGCCCTTACCAAAATCCTAATGCATTTTCAACCACTCTTTCAAGAAAAAGTTTTCAAAACAAATGAAAGAAATCTAGCTAATGTTGCAATTTAGTTTACTCTCCTATGTTATGGAAAAAATTTAAAATTTCTTTTGGCATATTTCACCCTCATACCCCCTAAAAGATCGCTAAACTACCCACATATCATGCTAGCCTTGTTTAGTTTGATCTAGCCACAACGGTTAGGTGGTATGTCTTAAAAGAGGGTAAAATACCCCAACCGGCACTCCACGTGTGCATAAGCCTACATCAAAAGCTGAGTGTCGAAACCCATAATCCATTGTTGTATCATTTTTGGGAAAGAAGAAAAGTACAACTAAAATTGGTAATTTTAACTAAAATTTCATCATTTGTATCCTTAATAGTTGAGAGTTTGAGTTGCACATCCACTACTTGTTTGGCTTGGTCATCCAAATTCTACTTAGTGTTATTTAATTGATTGATTCATTAATTTTGACCACCCCTGCTGAACTAAAATTATCTTTCTTGAGTGTTTAAGTTGAATTGACAGATATGAGTATAAACATGTTCATCGTGGTTGGTTTGGTCTTATACACATCTTTCATTTTATTTGATCTATGCATGAACTTTTTTTTTATCAGAAATTTTTTTTGATCAGATCTATGCATGAACTTGACAATTCATTCATTTGTGTTTCTATGCTCTTTTTTCTTGAGGACAAGCAATGGTTTAAGCTTAGGGGGATTTAATGTGTGTATTTTATATCATCTTTTGGTCCACTTTTGGTTACATTTCCAAATCATTTTCACCCAATAATCACTCTTAATTATGCTAGATTTTCCATTTTATTATTATATTTACTTGCTCTATGGTTTAGTTTGTAGGTACAACAATTTGGCATCAAAATGGGGAGAAAATGCCATCATAACATCCATCAACACATTCCCCAATCATCTAGACATTTAGAAAATCAATGTTGTTGAAACGGTAAAAGACACCACGTGTCCAGAATAAGACACCTCATGTCTAAATAAAGAGACCCTGTGTATTATTTAAGACACACCATGTCCCAGACCTGAAATTGAACCCACAACTCCCAGATTCATAGCAACGCGCCATGTCTTATAAAAGATATGTTGTGTAACTTTCCACAACTAGATCCAGACTTCAGTTATCGCATTGAACACGTCGTGTTGGCCATCCAACACATCGTGTGACCTATAGATTTTACTCAAATTCAAATTTAACTGTCTCACACTTATATATACAACCCCAATCCGTCTTGGGACGGTTACCATAGACTATTTTGGACCTTTTGGAGAGGGACTCAAGCAAGGGAGATCCGGGAGGCGTTGGAGGCGCTCCAAGGGAGAAAAGTTGGTTTCTCGGGAGGGAAACTTCTTATTCTTCCTTCTTCTCCAATGATTGAAGCAAGGATCTTAGCTGTTCTCTTTTCTCCACTCTAAAATGAAGCTTTCTGGAGTGTTTTCAATAGCAAGAATGGGTTCATGACTCCTTCACCGAAGTTCCAAGTCTATCTTCCTTCTTTCATGGACATCCAAGTTTATTTCCTTATATTATGATGTCTAGCACTACTCACTACTGCTTGTATCTACTTTCTATAGCCATGGATGTGTATATATCTTATTCTTGGGCATGGGGGAGAAACTCCCATGTCATAACATTGTTGAACACGAATTTCATATATAATTCTAGTTGTTTCATTGTTCTAAGGCTCATCGGTGTTTAATTCTTCTTAAGTGCTTTGTTGGACACTTTTTATGTTTGATTTCTACTCTTTGTATAATCTGGGAAGATATGTATAAGAGTAAGGAGATGTTCATTAGCTGCACTACCTTAACCACAGGAGTGGATGGGATGTGTAGAGGGGCAAAGGTTTGTAGTCTGAATCTTAGTATATCCTCGGGAGTGGTATACAAAGTAGGGACTATTCTAAAATATCGGGAGGTGGGTGTAGGATACAAACCTCCCTTGTGTCATTTCTAGCATTGTTGATCATCGTTGTTCTTCGTGTAATGATATGGATGTGAAACCTTATTCTCAAGAATCCCCAATCCAATTTAATCCTTAATACAAGTGATTTTTGTTCTCGTTTGTTTCATTTTTATTATTTAGTTATCTAAACAAAACCTCTCTTGTTAAACAAATCTAGATTGTTGAAGTTTAATACTCTTATGCCTAACAAAACCTTTCTCCTTGGATGACCTCAATAATACTACATGCACCTGTATAGTTGTGGGGGTAGTGTTCGAGTTTATAAATATCAAAACTTATGCATTTAAGCTAACAAGAAGTCAATCCTTTAACTAAATTAGGTACTAGCTTGAGTGGTTTATGTTTGTGAAGCACATCATTAGCTGTAAGTGAGGAGATATATGAAACTCTAGTTTTGAGCGAAAAATGTCTTATGCATAAGATACTCATAAATGTTGTTGCTTCCACTTCTGCTTCTTAATATATGATACTAGAAACCTCACTTGAGCTATATAGAAGATTTACATATGAGAAGTCACTTAGATAAGCTTGACCTATTAGATATTCTCCTCCTATATCATACATGTAATATCAAGTTTTAAATCATGATAAGATTGCCTTAGTATATTCTCTTTCCCTTCATATCATACATCAAATATATTAGTTTTAAATTATGATCATCAAATGAAAATATCTTGGATCATAGATAGCATGATAACAAAATATAGTGCTTAATATCGATTCTTATGAATTTATGTTTCTTGCTCAAAACTCTCACACAATGGGGTGAAAACCCTAATATGTATAGATGAATATTAATTCCTCCTAATGATGAAATCCTATTACGATGTTGATTATAAACCACATTAAAAATGTTAAGACCAATAATTCCAATAAGTGATGGCATGAAACATTGACATCACCGTATGCTTAGTAGGGTGAAATATGAAACCTTGAGTAGTACCTTATTAACTGCATATGTATGAATAAAACCTTTATCCTTAAGGGACTATGGGGATGTAAATCTTAAAATATAAGAATTTCATGTGATGACTAAGACACTAAGTGATGCTATGGTTCCTTAAAAATGATTCTTCCACCTATATAAGGTGGGGTGGGTACACCCTACATGCTTTAACATCCTAAGATGACAACTTAGGATGAATCTAGAATAATGATATTCTTGGCACTTAGAAGTTGTGGCCTAGAGGCATCCACAACTCCTTGATATCAGCTTAAGAATGAGACTAGTTGAATTCTGAGGATGAAATTCCATATAAGATGGGATGAATGTGATAACCCATGTTTTAGGGTTTTGATCACCAATATAATATTTTAAGACCATGTGTGTCATTTAGATGGTTGATACCAAAATGAGGATTGTTTATTCAATTATTGAGTCTTTTCACTTAAAAAGTGAAACCAGATACCCTTTTGGTGATTAGAACATTAATTGTGTTCAAATATGATGAATGGGTTTGATTAAATGATTAAATGATGGACTTTGAGGTTTGAATTTACCAAATGATGTAAGTTGAATTTATTGACCAAGAGTTGATGATCAAAAGAATTTTATTCAAGGTTTATATTCTAGTTTATGAACTTATTTGAGGAAATAAATTGGATGTCCATATGTCTAGAAATTTTGATTTCAAACATGGTGATACAAGGCTTGTGTGATGAGGAACCCATGATTCAAATTTGACCCAAATTGGAGGTTTCTACCTGAAGGTATAATAGTTTGAGTTATTAATATTTTGGTTAAATGAGGCATCACAAGACTATGATCATATATCATTAGAGTAAAGTCTAGTTGTTGTATGCATCACACTAGCCATCATGAGATTGGGGTGATAGTTTTAGGTTGACGTGGCTGGATCCAAGAGTCTACCACTTCCAAGGCAATCCAGTGGTGAAAATCGTGTCTTCCACCTCTAATTCTTGGGGAGTAACCACCGTCTCAGGCATTGATCTACTTCTTGGCCACTATGCCTCATCGAAGGCTTCTTTCAGAAAAAACCTTAGTGTATCTAACCATGTATTTCATCCCCATCACCTTTTGTTGATTGTATGGATCCCTTTTTCGGTTTGTTCATGATTGGTGGGAGAAGATCTTCTACCTTCCTTGCCACCCTCTCCACTACACCCTGCATTGAATATCCCTTGAGAGCAAGGCATGTAGGGAAAGTGAGAAGATTGGGTTGTAGCAAAAATACACCATCTTGACTGCACAAAGTGTGACGCCTAGTCATAGGGGGCTCTATCATTGCTTCTTCTTACCCTAGAACCCCACATCATCTGATTCTAGAGCCAAGGTCAGGATGTTCATGAGTCCTCAATGATACCGGAAGTATGCTAGACACCTCCCTATGGATAGGAAGTATGGAGATGTTGTTCCCCTTTCTGTGATGGAGGCGTCAACTCCCAAGCGGGTGAGAAGGAATGATGGGTGGCTCATATCTTATGGATGATAAAAAACCAGGTAAGGGTGACAATTTCTCTACTGTCCCTTATTGAAGAAACTAGTCATGGCTCTACCCTATTCTGAAAAGAGGAAGCAGAGAGCCATACTCCCTGAAGACCACACAGGTGATGGCAGAGAGCAAGCGGTTGGGAAAAGAAGAAGACCCAACCTAGTGCCCTGTTAGATTGGTCGGTTCACTCGGCCCAGAGCGAGCTAAGGAAGAAGTTGTGTGCCTACCTTGTAGGGTGACGTGTAGGAAATCTAGGTCATAAAGGTCAATATTTGATGGTTGTACTTAATCACAAAGAGGTAATTCCAAGTTAAATGAATGATAATACCTTTTATCTTAAACAAACAATCAAAAATAGCTCCATTGGCCTATAAATGCCTAAAAAATATTCCCAGACTCAGAAAAACACCACCTTTATTATGAAACCCTTAGACCAAACTATTGATCCTTCATTATTGATGATTTCTAATTTAGATGATAATGACTATTTTTATGGTTCATTAAATGGAATAATTAGTATCTAGTTGAGATAATTTCTTAGAAAATTCTAGTAGAAATAAAGATGAATAGAACCCATTTTTATGCTTTGAATTTAATAATATCTCCAAACACTAGGCATTTTCTACCAAATATTAATTAGATGCTTTAAACCTCATATTAACTCTAGAAAATAGATAAAGCATCAAAAATTATGAAAATTGAACTTGAGCCTTATTATGACATATAGATCAAAATAAAAACATTAAACTCCAGACCAAAACCATATCAAATGTAGGTTTGGTTAGACCATAAATTGGACCTAAAATTACCAAGAATTTGATGTACATATATTAATGATGGTTAATTGCTATCAATCAGGTGATGACTAGATTCCCTAGATGATCATGGATGTATAAGGAATCTTTGAACTTAGGTATGTGGGCCTTATATGAATATATGACTAGTTTTCTTATGTCAAATAGTTATGATGTATTTCTTTTTCTTATTTAAGAATATTATGCTTATAGTATTGATCTTCGCAATGTTACTAAGAACAACGATGAATATGGATGGATTGTAGCTACTAAGTATTTATTTTTTTTCTCTCTCTCTCTTTCTAAATATAAGTTCAACACATCCCCATAGCCCAAAGGGTAGTAAAAAATGAAGTGTGACACCACTTAGTAATACAATCGCATCAAAATACATCAAAAAATACGTGTTTATGTGATTTTTGCATTAAATAATTTTTCTTTTACTCTTTCTTTTCTTTCTCAAATTATTTAAATTATGAGATTAAGAGAGCCATTCTTTCCCCCTCTCCCATTCCCATGATGGGGGCCGAATGTACATGAGGGGGTAAACCAAGGGGTAAAATTACTTCAATTATGCAAGCATATTAGTATGTATCTTTCTATCCACATATACAATACCTCGTGTGTTGATTCGTTGTTTCACGTATGTTTTAGGTTCAAAGATAGCATGGGAGGAAATATGTGAAATGAGAAATGTCCAGGTTGCACCTATTGTTTAGGATCTTGGTCTGCATACAAGTTCATACTTGTAAATATAAAATCTCCTTTCAATGTGTAATTGTAATTCATCTTTTAAATTCATGTTGTAGTAATTCATTTTTTAACTAACACATGTTTATGCTGAAATGTTATGGTGTATGTTATTGATGAATGTTCATATGTGTGCAAAATGCTTGCACATTGCTCTCTGATTAGATTGGTTAACATTTTTGGATTTTTTCCTCTCAGCCCCAAGGAGTTTTGGGAAGCCGAAATCTGGGGACGTTACACCAAGCTTTTAATGATATAAATTAGGATCATGTGGAATGATTTTATCTTTAGATCATCAATCTCAAAAGGGTTGGACTTCTCAATTCTGAGGTCTTGATAATTAAGGATCCTTGTCTAAATGTCCAATATATTATATCGGGTGACCGATCTGGGGTTTAAACCCATGTCTAGTCACATCATCATAAGCTATAACAAACATGAAATAATGGATAAAAAGATCATAAACACCATCCTTGGTCTTGTTAGGTGGTTATGGATTCATTCCTATTTAGATCTGTCATTTCATCACAAACAAGGAATATATTTTGATTAACTAGAGATTGAGTAAATAATTAGATGATATCATCAAGAAAATGTGATTCCCCTTCATATATTAAATCTCATGGGTCAGATGGTCATGTCGCCATAAGCTAATAGACAAGATAAACTGGATAGAAGATCATAATCCCAATTCCTGGTCTTATCACAAGGTTATGGGTTCATTATTGTTGAAATATGTGGTCTCATCATGGAACAAGTGCAAGATCTAAGGATAAAAAGATAATAATCACATTTAAGGGATTGTGGGTTCATTCTTGTGGAGATTTGTGGTCTCATCACACCACAAGAATATATGTATTTATCCATGGATCAAGGATAAATGGTTGGAAAACATTCATTCACTAAAACATTAGATACAAATATAATAGGGTAAATGTATTGGATATGGGGATATACCCATACATCAGTTAAGGGAACTACTTTGACATAACGTAAAAGGTGTAGTACAAAATATGATAAGAGATCATGATAGATTTTTCTTTGGAGTCCCCCTCCTTTTATAGGGGGAAAGGAGGGGGGAAACCCTGGAAGTGTGGCTGTTGGTGGCATCTGCTTGCCTTATCTGGGGTCTAGGTTGATCAAATGAGGAGTTCAATCGGTCGATTGGATTTCATGTGTTGCTTCAACCCGAAGTCACGTCGGCCAAAATTTGACTACAATAATAGCCTTCTTACAATAATAGCCTTCTTATTTGAGTTTGACTGGGTCTTGAGTGGTGAGTTAATTGACTGGGAAATTGAGCTGGTCGACTAGAGTTGTTTTTCTTTGACCGACAGAAAGTTTGATTTTAGTAATGATACTCTTTAATTTAGAGTTTGACTGGTCTTTAAATTTGTTTTTTGACCGGTTGTATTGTTCAAAGTAATGTGCTTTCCCAAATTTGAGTTTGACTGATCTTTGATAGAAATCAGTTGATTGGGAATGATGAGTAGATTAACTAGGATTTATGGAAAGCTAAAATATGGTTCGAGTGAGTCATCCAATAGGGTAGTCAGTCAGTTGACTAGGAGGCAGAAGATGGGAGTAGAAGCCTATGATTCTTTTTCCTTTTTGATCTTTGGAGAGATATGTCATTTATCCTGCAAAAACACAAGTAAGTCAAGTAACAACTTAAATTAAATAGAGAATAGTTACACTATGACATTTATACATTAAACTAAAGAATAATGGAAAAAATATTTCTAAAGAGAGATCTAAGACATGAAAATTAAATGGATAAATATGTATTTATCATGAACCTACTCACGAACAAGGAGATGGGCCACTTATACCTTCATGCCTTCTTTAGACATGATGATAGTAGATCTTTTACGTAGTCATAGAAAATATACATCATGTGTAGTGTGGAAGGGATTGAAGAATATATCGTAGAATATACGGTGTGTCTAAATGTGACATGATGTGTAGGCATAAACATGTCTTCCACCAACACAACATGTTCGATTCCAACACAATGTATAACTTGTGTTATGGGTGGGAATCCCTACCCTTTGTGATGAAGAAAATGACATGGTTGATATGGAACATGGCATGTTCCGCACTGCTAAATGACCCCCTTTTTAAGACCCCTGACCTAGATTTTCAATTGATCTTGCTTGCTTAGCATGTATATATGCTTCAAATATTAATCAAACCTTGTAATGTGATTTGATCTCATGTGATATTCTTATGTTTCAAGTTTTGTCTAGTTTGCATGTTATTTGAGCTAGTTATGCTTCTATATGCTTGTTTTGGACCAAATTGCAATTTACCCATCTTTAGGGTTTTTCTTGAAATTTCTCACATTCTTGTTATGCATAATGTGTTTTGATGTCTTGTTGGAGAGAGTGGTTCTATGGGGTGCCTTTTCACACCTTGGTTTGAGTGATGACATATCATATTGAGAATTAGGGTTTGCATGGATGCCCTGAGAAGATGGTTGCCCTTGAAGTGTGTTTGACCGATGATCTTGTGTTTTGATGGTCACCAAGGATCTTGTGATCCATGATTCTTGGTTGTCGATGAGGTATGGTGTGTACCCTTTTGTCTTGGTGGTTGATGAGGCATGTGAACCCCTCTAGGTCGCCAAGAATCTAGGGTTAGCGGTCATTGAGATTTTGATCACCTTGGTCGCCGAAAATGTTCATCGGTCGTTGAGTTTTCTAAACCAAGTTGGTCACTAGTTTTTCTATGTTTTAACTCCCTAGTTGCATGTATGAGTGTGGTTCTTGCGTGAACGAGTTTTGGTGGACACATGGCATGTGTTAGCATGACAGCTAACCTTCTTTCTCTCTTACAACCCCATTCTATATAACCCTCTCTTCTTGCCTGCAACTAAACCCTTTGCACCCTCTTTCTCTATTCTTTCTCCCTGTAGATCGTCCCTTTGTGCTTGGTGGTGAAGAAGTTCAAGCTTGAAGAAGATGGTTGATCCATCTTGCATGTTGAGCTAGGGTTTGGAGAAACCCTTCTTATGATCATTTGGTGGTATCTTTGCTATCCTTCTTGGTCTTAGTATGTGATCTCCCTCGTGATCTTCATTTCATTGCTACCCTTAGACCTATCAAATGGGTGGGCGGGTTGGGTTTGGGTTGGGTCATTGCGGGTTTGGGTCTTGCGGGTGTTGGTCAAAAAGATGTAGTTCTAAACTGGTGGAAGAAAGACAAATCCATACCCGACCCAGTAGGTTGCGGGTTGCCCGTGGGTTCCCACTTAAATTTTAAAAAAAATATTGCTAGTATTTGTTTATATAAGATATGGCACAACACAATCATGTGGTATACATTGTCATGTAATATTTATTTATATATCAAAAAATGTGTTATAAGAAGAGTATCAAAATGCAATGCACCCATGAATAGGGTTGCAACATGTCTATTAAAGAAGAGCCTGATTGGATGAATTAAGTTTCTGAATCACATAAATGTTGGAATAGTAGTGTACTACAGACTTTAGATGTTCATACATTAGTCTTCAATAATGACAACCTACAACAAACAACAACAAAAAGTACAACAATATCTAGTATGAATTGTGGCATCTAAATAAGACAAAGAATAGATTTTGGAAACTAAAACAAAGACTAAAATTGAAGTCAGTTCTAGTCAGACTGAAACTTAAGTCTAGCAATCACTGCTAGACTTAGGTTCCCGCTTGGTTTGCTTTTGTTTCACGATCCGATTTTGGAGTCTATGTTATTGTGCTTTGTTAACTTGAATTGTAATACGCAATTATGATATGAATATAGGACTAATTTAATATTTTCTCATTACTACTAAGCCACATGGATGCAAAAAACTAGTGTAATTAAGCGGGTCACCAACGGGTGCCTGCGGATTTCCCATGAAACCCGCTAAGTATACAGGTTGGTAAGGGTTTGGGTTTTTTCCGGTGGGTGGTAAATTTTGTGACCCAAACCCAACTTAAATGGGTCAACTCATGAGCACCCGTGGATTTTGACCCAGTTTGATAGGTCTAGCAACCCTACCTTTCTTCTTTATCTTTTTTATCGAATCCATGGTTCACCATGGTAGTTCTTGAAATAGAGTTGAAGATCATCTTTTTTCTTGCTCATTTTACATAGGGTTTTCTCTCTTTTGGTGGTGGAGCTAGCTTAGCCGGGAGTAGTGATCAAGATACGGTTTTTTCACCCTTTCCTTCAATCTTCCTTGTTGTTTGGAGTTTCTTCATCTCCCTTGAGGTGAGTTATATAACTTCCTCCATTGTTATTAATTACACTTGACTTGCGTGCACATAATCTACCTTAAGATGTAGTTACAAGTAGAGAGATAATTTCTTTAACCTAGGGTAGATGTTTACATGGTGATTCTTGAGTAATGTACCTCCTTAGTTGAACCCTAATCTTGGTGCATGAAACCTAACTTTGGTGATGAAGGTCTTTACACATGCATGTTGGTGGACACATTGGTTTCTCTCTCTCTCTAAGTCATGATTTTATTTCTCTCATGTTGGTTGTTAATTAGGGTTTCATAGTTGATCTAGTTCTTATGATTTACACCTTGGTGGGTTTCAGTTTCATGGATTATCAACTTGTTTGATGCTTGTGGTTGATGAGCTTCTCTTACTCTCGATGCTCCCATGTGTGATCTATGCGGTTGATGATATTTTTATGTCATGTGGGTCACTAAGATTTGATCTCCTTGAGTGGCCTCTAAGGTTGGTATTTCTATGCGGCTGATGAAGTTTTCTGTCCACAGTTTGGTCGCTAGGAATGATGATGACTTCTCTTTGAACGATGATGATTTCATGTTATTTTTTATCAATGTTGTCACCTACGTAAGTGTTCATTGAACATAGTCACCCTCAGCAATCAATGAGAGTGGTGACTCTAGTCTCAGTAGTCACTAACCTTACTCCATGTTCAATGGTCGATGAAGATGGTGGACCTTGGTTCTCGTCAATCGCCAAGTTTGGATCTATGTGGTCACTGAGGTGACCCAGTTCAACAGTCTATGAAGGGATTAAACCCTAATGTCTTGGTATCCAACCATGTCCATTCTTCAGCGGTTAATTATATTTTTGACATAAGTGGTCACTAAGGTGGTGTGACCCATCTTCAGTAGCCAATGACACTACCTACCCTATGTGACTGATGATGTTTTCTCTCTACTTGGTTATGGCATTTTGTTGACTTTATGTCGATGATGTTTCACCTAATTGCTTCTAAGATTATCAGAATGATGGTAACTAGCATTTATCTTAGTTTGCTTTTTTGAAACACTAACTAGGCTTGCATTGTTGAACTTAACCCTAACTCAAGTACATAATGATGTTACTTAGCTTTATTGAGTAATTATCATGATGATGGAATAATTTCTCTCTCCCAATGTTGTAGCCCTAATTGCTATTATGTGAACATCATGGGTCTATAATGTTATGTAATATCACCTTATGTGCCATATGTATGATGATGATAACCCTTGATGAGGCAAGGAAATATGGTGATGTTCTTATAGGGAACAATGTGAATGGTTTTATGACCTTATACAAGGTTGGTACCCTAATTGAGGTGATATTCTCTTGATGATGTGATAAGGGATTGATATCCCATGATGATGTTATGATGAGTGTGGACTCATGTGTGGTTGTGGAACAATACTATGTGATGACGTGACAAGCTCATACTCTATACATTTTATATCTTTTGAAGTTGCAATTGTTGGTATGTATGCCCTGAGAGCCAATCATGGGATGATCGGTGGGATACATTAAGATTGATTTGATAAGCATCAAAGGCAAGCTTCTAATTCTTTCTGGTTCAGTCATATGAGATAATGATAGAACATATTGAATGTCTAGAGAATGACAATACCCAATGATGTATGCTTTCAGGTTCAGGACCTGAATGATGAGATCATACAGATGCTAAGAGTTTGTATATTCTTATTATGTCCCTAGTCAAACGTCATTGTAGAAGGTAGATGGACAACAATGACATACAAGACTAGATTGTGGTGTCAGTTGATGACAGAATATCATTAGTCATGATATGGAGATATCAAACCAAACACATAGGTACTTGTTAGAGAACAAGTATACCGGACAGACCCACCATGAGACACATGGAACCATGACATGGTAGTCACAGTCAATTCTCACAATGATGGTGGTGAGTGTGATTCTTTGACCTAAAATCACTACACTCAACACATGTCGTTGGGTACACTTTGACATCATCAAACGCAGTCCTGAAACATGGGTTGTTTTAAAGGTGATGATTGGGTGGCTTTGACACATGGGGATTTTGAGGGGTGAGTGATAGATATGGGATTTGTCCCTCCTGAGGGAGTACGATATCCATGGCCACTTGATGAGTAGGATTGAGATAGGCGTGCATGCATGTGTGAATCAGTATGTGATATTTATGTCATACATATCTCCTCCAATCTACTCTGAGATCAAGAAAGTGAATGAACGTTGACAGGATGACTATTCCATGCCTCAAGTTCATTTGGGATATCAATGACAAAAGAATTATACATTCGTTGTAACACCATTCACGGATTGTAGGATTGAAATTTGTTCTCCAACTTTCCTTTTCACTTGGGTAGCACTGATGTGTGACTAGGCACCACTCTTTTCTTATGAAGTTATAAGTGTTATGGACTTTCACTGCCAATGTGAAATGGACCTACAGGGTCACACACATAGGATTTAACCTGGAAGAGGAGTTTATCCACAAATGATGTTTAGATTGATTATTAAAGGAGTTTAGTAGTTTAATTAAACACTCAATCAATTGATAGCTCAATATCAGAGTCTTCAAGGTGTTGGACCGATTGATTAGAGTATCAGATTGATTGAAACTACAATTGACTGATTTGCACAGTATGCTGCCCCAACCGATTGGCTCATAGGGATGAACCGATCGGCTCAGGTTGGTGAACCGGTCGGCTCATGTGATGAACTGATCAGCTCAAGACAGGCTGAGATGACCAGTTCAAGGGTTGAACCGATCAGCTCAACTAGTCTAACCGAGATTGTTTGGAAAGTCAGAAGACTATTCTGCAAATACAATTTGTTTCACTTGTACAAATTCAATTTGGACAAGGATTAATATTTGATTAATTGGAAACAAATATGAAAGTCAATTTGAGTTGCATCAAGACCACGAACTGATCGGCTCAGACATGAACTAATCAGCTCAGAGCACCAGACGATCGACTCAGGTCCCAAATGATCAGCTCAGGGCCCGAAATGATCGTTTTAGGGTGTGAGCCGATCGGTTCAGTTGTCGCAAATTGATTATTTTGTGGAAAATCTCAAACCCTTCTACTCCTGCTTTAATCACGCATTGTCCGAGGTAGAGAACCATGTCCCATGACCCTCCTATATATATAGGGGTAGTGGGGGCTTGTCACACAACAATTCAGAACACCAATTGCTCTACAAATTTGTCGTTCTGTCTAGTTATAGTAACCGGGAGAGCTCAAGCAAGTGCTACCCAATAAGGGAGGCACAGTAAGGGAAAGACAATTGTAGAAAGGCAACTGGTTGCAGGAGAGTGTGTTAGTGACTAGTACACTCACAGGAGGGGGTGACTCCTTCCAATTCCTCGTGGGACAAGCAGATTGGAATTCCAGGTGGTCTGTGTGGACTACCACAGAGGTGGGAGACTTCTGTTGCTCGAAAGACAACTATCAATCCCGACAGTCCCAGTGAGACCATGAGCAGGTCAGACACTGTCTAAGACCGGAGGTGAAGACCGCGCAAGTCGTGAGGTAACATCACCGGGCAAGCCTCGGGACAAGGTATGTTTTACAAACCATCTTTCCTACTATATAGACGTTGATGTGATTCCTTTATTCTGGGTTTGGGAGAAGAAATTTTTGTTTCCGTTGCCTTCTCTGTCTCCCCTAAAACCCAAAAGTGGTATCAGAGCCACGTCAACTGCTCTATACTTTAGGATTATCGATGTGATCGATTTTGGTATGTTGCCTTTATTTATTGCATATGATGCAAATAAAATTCACTTTGTGCATGTCCAATCCTAAATCCACAAATCTCAATATACATATATTATATGTAATATGAATGCACTCGATATGCGTCGCCCTTAAATGAGTTTTGTGGTGGATGTATAGCATGGTTATGGCCAATAAACCCTATATGTGTGCTTGGTTGTATGTGGTTGCTTGCATCTCGTTCTGCTCACTGATTCCCTACCTCCTTATTCCTGATGTAACTCGAGATAACTCGAGATTTCTTTCCTACCTTTGCTCCCCTCGAATGTAACTCGGGGTTTCTCAAATAACATGTAAATAGGATAGAACTTTTATTTCCTGTTATGTCAAAGAACAACAGACCCCTAATGATGACTGAGACGATTGGTTCAAGGAGTGAACCGATCAGTTGGTGATCCAGACGACCAGTTCAAGGAGCGAGACTATTGGGTGGTGGCCATAAGGAGATGCACGACGACTAGGCGAACCGATTAGTTGGAGGAGCCAACCGATCAGTTAGTGGCACCTAGACGACCGGCCAGGGCGAGCAGGTCATTCATGTAATGAGTTGATCAACTCATATGGATATAGAACTTCATCATGGATAGGTTGCATGTAATGTAGACCTAGATGACTGTGATTCCTCTTGGCTCGAGGAATCACATTAGGATGGCCATAATCATCGATTTTATCGTTTCTCATGTTTTCTGTGGAATATAGTATGTATATGATATGTACTATGTGTTGTGGTGATTGGATATGTATATGTGCCTATAAAAACCAAATCCCTCATTAAATATTAAAGTTTTATATGCCTTCCAAACGTGACACACGTGAAAAGTTTGATCGGCCAAGTGTGGGCACACCCTAGCATGGTGCACCATCTATCTCGTGGAAGCGTGAAGGATGGATATGTGGGTCTTCCCTAGCAGGGTGCATATTCATTGTGTTGGCTTTGGGTCGGACTGAACAAGGTGACCTAGATAGGATCTAGCACCTTGAAGCATGGAGGTGATCATGGCAAAGAGTTGCATATGACATCTTTCAAGAGTTGCATATGATGCAATTGGAAAAAGTTGCCTACCTAGAAGATCTAAGTTGTGGGTGATAGCCCTAGCTGGTCCATGACTCAGAGGATTTCAGGATCTTGACCCAGTAGAAGATTGTACGCTATAATCTTCTGAATTGATAGTGAGAGCTATCAATTTGAACAAAAATAGTGGGAGCGATAATTAATTAAAGTCCTAATTATATCGTAAAATCCTTTCAAATCAATCAAGTCAAAAAGGAGTTTTTGGACTAAATTGCATATATTTCCTTGTGTACAATAAATGGCTAATCGATAATAATGACTTTATTTGTGATCGGTCTTTGAGATCAACAAATTAAATGGGAATAATTCCATGACTGGTTAGGACGTTGAGATGTGTTCTCAATCGAAGAGCGAAAGCTCTAAGTCCTAGTTATACCAGAACCAGATGAACTCGATCCCACCACACCAATGGCTTAAAGGATTCTTATGGAAGCATACCGAAGATGACATTAATGTGGAGTGCTTAATGTTGTGTTCTCAGAACTATGAGTTGCAAAGACAACATGAGACATATGATGTCTCCAAGACACTATCCTAGTATGTCATGACAGAAGAAGATCCAGTTGGTATTCACACACTCATTGTGATTGGGTATGATTAGACTGGGCTTTCCTCTGAGACAACAGTTTCCTACTGGTATGATATTGCAAATGTTGCGAGAATCATACAATTCATGATGAACTACAACATGAACAACTTTGACAAGGGTTGACAAAGTCATTGGACATGTTGAGGACAGTAGAGGCAAAGATGAAGAAAGACAAAACCCTAATCTTTGATCGATGAGGGGCAAGTCTTGAAGGCAAGGACAAGGGCAAAGCAAAGAAGTGTTCTGATGCTAGCCAGCAATCCAAGTCGTCTTCAGCCTCAAGGCACATGGGAGGGTGAACGAGGGGATTACCCTCTATATCTGGAAGAACAAAAGAAGAAGGAGGGGATGGAGATCTCCACCAAAGGTATCATGAAATGAACCACTTCTAAGGTATATGATACCAAGATGAAGATCTGACATATATGATATGTAAGATCTACAAAGAAGTGATGGCCTTTAAGATAGGACCAAGAAAGGAGTACCCATCATAGGAGCAAGTGTTGCCTCCATAGATAGGAGTACTTTAGTTTATTTTTAGCCTTGAAGGCATGTAATAGAGTTATGAACTGCTATTTCATATTTGCCAATGGATAGAAACACATTATTTTTGCATATTGTATGTCAATGATGGCAATTAATAAAGTTGATGTTTCAATCTTTGTGGCAATGCCTTGTTTATCTTATGGTACTTGGTATGCATAAGATAAAATGATACCTAAAAGTTTTTGATAACTCAAACAATCAAATTAGCATAAATAATGAGAAATTCATTTCTAGTTTCCATATGATGGATAAATCTCGACTCTTTTGGTTAGAGAATCAGTAAGAGACATGAATCTCTTGACCATGATAAATCGATCTTCACTAGTGGTAGTGGGAAAATGATTATCCTATTAGGTATAATACATGTGATGTATTTACATACCTATTGGAGCAAATGCTAATACTTCAAACGGTGTTTAGAGAAATACCAATATGAATATCTTGAAGTGTTCAAGAACATCATATATGAAGTATGAATTTGGTAAAGTGTTAATTCTTGATGACATCAATGAATGAAATAATTGAACCAAATGTTTGAGATCCTTATGAGTGGTTATGATAGTGTACATAGTAAGCTCGTTATTAAGGCATGGTAATGTCTAAATCAAAAGGAGTCATACTCTAAGGAGTTAGAGGATGATTATCAAATAACTAAATTCTTTTTAAATAAAGAATACCCAACACTAATAAAGGACATTAAGAATCATAATCAGTTGTGAATTCTTATATCCTTGGCAGATACACCTCAATTATCTATGTGATGAGTTGGCCATGTGATGAGTCAACTATCTAGATGAATATGAGGAACCCGATTTTGAGTTATGGTTTATGACCATTACATCCTAAATGACTTCCATGTGAACCATAAGGTATGACCTTGATGGTAGCACCCATTGGGATGAAATCCATAAGTGTGAATGAGTCTTAAGCGTTAAGACACATGGATGACATTTTGAGAAGGATGATGCTTGTTGATTGCAACTTAATTACTAAGACATTTGGCATACAGATACTAAAACTGGATTCCTATGAGGAATAAAACAAGGATGTGTACGTGACACAACCCATAAGGCTTATGAATCATTTATTGCAAATGAAGTCTATAAGTTACAATGGACTAATCAATTTGATTGTTTGAGTACAAGAAACTTAGAACTGTGATCTTTACTTTGATAATATAGTCAAAGGGTTTGACTGAAATGTCAAAGATAAAGAGAGATGTGTGATTTAGTGGGAGCGTATTCACATTCCACATGTTGGTGTGAAATGGAAATGTTCTAGAATGGAAATCCAAAGTGGAAATTATCTTTAGGTAAGACAGATACGTTTCCTATGTGATAGGAATAGAGATATATAGAGATAGTTCTCAAAAACCTCTTGACATGAAAAGAGAAAGCATACATTGGCAATCTATACTAAAGGGTTCAGTATACATAGATTCAGTGGGAGAAAATGTGTCCATGTTACATGGAGTTAGCATCCCAAGGCCAAGTGTCCAATTCTTATGAAGAATGGGAACACTAAGAATAGATATGGATCTATCATGTATGTAATCATCCCATTGTCTTGCATGTATGGACATAGCAAGAATAAAATGCATTCATCATCTTATATGTAAGACATGACAATATGATGTGCTCATCCTAATAACTCATATGTGGGACATGACGAGTGGATGTCTATCTAGTTCCAGTAAGGGTTACTCGAATACCATAAGAACTTGATAAGTATTTGAGAAGTACTAGTTCTATGGAAATTAGGAAGGGTTCACTGTAAAGAGTTACACTAATGTGAACTTCTAAAAAGGACAGAAAATTAATCGCAAAATATATATGGGATATATAAAAGTGAATGTTTGTTGATAAATCTATTTTAAAAGGAAATGTTGAGTATCTGTATGTTAGAGAACAACAGTGGATACTATATGGATCTGGAAGTTCATAGAGAGGAGCTTATAGATATTCTGGTCATTGATGACAAGTAAGGAGTACTTGGTCATCCAATGTGGCTAAAGGTTAGCAAAGGAATCCTAGATCGCATATTACGACAACTCCATCCCATACATGTGACGTATAGTGAAGAGATGAGAGATATGCAGTTAATACTGACTTTGGCAAGGTGTTGCCATAACTCACTATGTTAGCACTACAGCACAGTAACATGTGGGACATGTTTGAAGATCACTATGAATATGATTCAAGGGTGATTGGCTCACAGTGCAAGTGGGAGTCTGTTGGTATGTATGCCCTGAGAGCCAATCATGGGATGATTGGTGGGATACATTAAGATTGATTTGATAAGCATCAAAGGCAAGCTTCCAATTCTTTCTGGTTTAGTCATATGAGATAATGATAGAACATATTGAATGTCTAGAAAATGATAGTACTCAATGACGTATGCTTTTAGGTTTAGGACCTAAACGATGAGATCATACGGATGCTAAGAGTTTGTACATTCGTATTATGTCCCTAGTGGGATGTCATTGTGGAAGGTAGATAGACAACAATGACACACAAGACTAGATTTTCTTAATCTACCTAACCTTTTGGAATAGTTTAGTGATTTGTAACTGGTTAATCTATTTAACTTACTTATTTAGCTAAATATGTGCATCTTGTTTAATAAAGATAACTATTATAACAATAGTTGTTGGTTGAGAGTTATATCTCTCGTTGGGTCATGGGTCTCACCTCATGGATCACCACATATTTTTAGGTGGTCATCAACGGCGTGGTCGGGATCGTGTTGTTAAGGAAGAGCAACTTGGAGATCAATAGATGTAGAAGGTTGGATAGCTTCTAGTGTTGTTAGTCGTAGAGTCCTAGTGTCATCCATGTTCTACTAGGTCTAGAAAGGGATGTGTTTTGTAGATTATGTATATTGAAACATGGTTTTGGTAGTATGCATGTGTTTATATATGTGGCATGCATATGCGGGACATATCTCTCTTTTATGTACAGGTTGTGGTTGATGCCACTGAATAGTTATGAAAATACCTGGTACGGTAAGTGTTGTTATACAAGTTGTTGGACCTTGATATAATATGTTTTTGAATAGAATGGTAATGAATAAATCTATTTTAATTTACTTACTTTTTTGGTAATATGGAGGCTTAGTTGTTAATCGTGTGTTTGGTTTTGATCAATCGCATTCATGTGATGTTGGGTGTCACATTAAAAGGTTGGTATCAGAGCTCTAGGTTAGTTGAGTCTAAAGGAGCATAGGACTAGGTTTGTGTTCGTTCTTACGTAATCCAACATATCTGATTATAGCTTATGTTTATGCAGATATGTTTGGAGAACATGAAGAACATGTTCAGAGTAGCTATGTTGTTCCAGGAGGTGGTGAGAGGAGGTAGGTATGTGAGGATAGAGTGCTAGAGAAGGGGTCAGAGCAGTCTGTGATGCCTCAGTTTAACCTAACAACCATGTCCAATCTAGCATTCCAATCCATGTTTGGATAGTTGATGGCCACAATTTTGCATTTGGAGGACCGAGCGCCCTTACCTCAAGCTAGGGCAGTTGTCCCTAATGCGGAACCCCAGGGTTTTGGTAAGATGTTTAAGCGATTGTGGCATGTCACCTTCATATATATATATATATATATAGGGTTCATCTTTAATACCCGCGCGGGTAGCTACCCGCGCGGGTAGCTACCCGCACACCTTCCTGTCACTTTTTTTAAATCACAATTGTAGAGGAGCATTTTATCTAGCTCCCCAAAAAATTTCATCCAAAAATAATATCATTTTCCCCACCAAAATCAAAAAATAGGTCCATATATTTACTGACTGTATATTTTCTGCACAGTTACTTTTTTAGTCATATAGTTACTCTTTTATCAATATAGTTACTCTTTTGATCTTAGAGTTACTTTTGTGTACGATATAGTTACACTTTTGATCTTAGAGTTACTTTTGTGTACCATATAGTTACACTTTTGGGATTATGTGGTCTTTGATTGGATACGCATAGGCAGTTTAATTATTCACATCTATGTAATAAATAAACAATAAAACCATAAATCTATCATATTGATTATCCTAAAACATAGTAAATTGATATGGCTCTGATACCACTATTGGGAAATACAAGCACAGAGTATAGCAGTGGAAACAAAAAAATATTTATCTATATTCCCATAACAGCAAGATCACATCAACTACTATGAAATAGGAAGGATGGTTTAATGAGTTATACCTAGTCCTGGAGCAAGTCCAACGACAAAAAATCACTTCAATGCAACTATCTACTAGTTTCTCTAGAGTAGTCCACACAGACCAACTAGAACTCTTGTGATTCAATTAGAAAATATAAGAAGGAGTTATCCCTCTTGTTTGTGTACTAGTCACTAACATGCTCTCTCACAACAACGATCCTTAGTTGTTCTCTCTCGTAGCTATCCCTCCCTAGTCAAGTAGGACTTTCTCGGGCTCTTTCGGTTACCACAACCATAGAGGACAATAATTGTTAGAGCAGTTGATTCTCAGTTGATGTTATTGTGCTCTGGGAAGCCCCCAATACCCCTCTATTTATATGTAGGTTTAAGACCAAGGTTTCCAATATGTTTGGGATCTGTGTGGAAGTGGAAGGGGTAGCAAGATATTGAATTTTCAAAACTTGTGAACCACGAGTCAGTCATCTCGCACTACCAAATGATCGTTTGGCAGTTTCCCCATCGCATACGAAATTGGCAACCCATTTCCCATTAATTTTAAACATCAATTCCTTACACCACAAGTATTGTGCAATCAAAATGATTTGGGAAAAGTATCTATAACCTTCCTCCCTCCTAATTGAGTGATCTCGCACTTGCCATAAAGTCATCTCACTAACTCAAATGGTCGTCTGGTGAGTCAAACCAAGCCAGTTGTTAGAATGAACTGGTCGGTTCACACCTCAGTTTGGGCATACCTTAGCCAATTCGATTTTTTATTAGCCTAATGATCCAAACATCCATCTCAACACTTGAGACACTCATCTAGTACTCTAGACGGCCCTCTCCCCAGTGGATGGTCGTTTGGCAGTGTAGTCAGCCAATATGTGGTGTGAATTGAGTACCTAAACACTTTAGTAACCAATCCAATAATCATTCAAGATCAAACTCCTCTTCTAGATGAGTTCCTGTGTGTGAGACCTTATAAGTCCCACATCACATTTGTAGTGAATGTCCATAACTAGCTTATGACATCACAAGTAAAGAGTGGTGCCCTAGTCGCACATCAGTGCTACCCAAGTGAAAGGAAAGTTGGAGAACAACTTCAACCTACAATATGTGTAAGGTGTTGTAGTGATTGTATAATTCCTTTATATATGATATTTGGAGTGAACTCAAGGCATGGACTCATCATCCTCTCAATGTTCATCTCATGTTTATTGAACCAAGAGTAGACTTGTTACACCCGTTCCTAGCTTTGCTGGTAATCCTAGAGATTTAAGATAATCTTAATGCTTGTCATGCTTTTGTTAGTAATATTCAATGTTGTGCTTTATCTTAACTTTTGTAACCTTAAATACTTGTTTGGGCAACTTTGTCCATGACTTAAGAATACTATAAAGATCCTAGTTGGAGTAATATAGCATTAACCCATAATGTATGCAATAAGAGAGTTAATGACATTAGAGGAAATAATTAATAAATAATTTTTTGTTTGAGAATATTATCAAACTATAATTTCATTATTGTATAGAATTCAATTATGATTCCAACAAAAAAAGAATGAACCAAATCTTAGTTAAATGAGAGAGGTATGCCCTTTTTAGTAAACATGTACAGTGTGCCGCGACTGCGATGTTGTGTCGTGTGTCGCGACTGTGACGTTGTGTCGTGTGCCGCAACCGCGACGGATGCCGCCCAGAACAACCAATCATAAAACGACCATATCTCAGGTTATACTTATACATTTTCAATGAAACAAAATACATTAGAACTACAATTCGATCATCTATAATCTCAGTTCGCTATGAGAGGGTGACCTAGAAGGCAATTTCTGGGGCAATTTTTGGGAAAGAATGTGAAGAATAGTGGAAATCCAAAAGGGTTGCCATAGATTCAACTTGGTAAGTAGTTTTAACCATTGATTATTCCTTCTTCTCATTTCCCCTTGCTCAAAATCCCCAATCCAATGAATCTGAGGTTTGGCTTAACCTTCGATTTTCATCTTCTACCTACAACAGACCTTCTTTAGGGTTGAAAGGAAGAAGAAACTGCTGACTTATTAGGGTTTTGATATGGATTTGAGAATTTTAGAGATGGGTTGCATATTTAAGGTATTTTCACACCTTAGGGTGAGTGGGTACTTCCTTGAAATAGTAGATTGCACGAAAATGAGTTAAATCATCAATAATTTTCAATTGCTTAGTATGTAAGTACAAACACTAAATGGTCTTTTTGATCTAGCTTTTATAAGTTGATCTGAAATGGATTATTTATCTATTGTGATGAATTTCAGATGATGAAATCATATTAGAAATGGGTACAATCCATCTAAATGATAATTCTTAAAGGATCTACAGAGGTTATAAGAGTAACTGAAATTTAGGGTTTTCGGCTATGACTGAAATTGTTGTATAATTTAATAAAGAAGTTTGCCTAGTTCAAACTCGGTAGTTACGAATGATTGTTTTATTTTTATGCATATTACATATATGTCAGATAAGATCTTGATTTTTATTCAGTGATATCAATGTTTGCTTGATATATCAGTAAGGAGGGTGAAACCCTAAATGAATGGAAAGTTCTAGGTTTGCAAATATACATCTTGATTCAATGTTATTCTTGATGTATGATGTTTTAGTAAATGATGTGGAAGCCCTAGTTCATATCATTATAGGGTTTCATATATATATATTTGATTATATGTGAACTACTGAGAGCAATCTTTATTGAATGATGTTATGATGTATTAAATCCTTATGTGAGTCGTGATAAGTGAATGAGGTAAATGAAACCCTAAGGATAGGGTGTTTAGTGAATCAAGTATTATGATATTAATGTTTCTCAGTATGAGATGTGGTTATGATTAACAGATCAGTTGTGGTAAATGTTATCAGACGGTTTATGAAATGAATGGTTTACAAAGCTGAACTAAGATATGATAATGTGATGATTGAATTGTGAACTTAAAGAGTGAATTAGAAATTTAGATGCCCTGAACAGTATAAAATCCTCACAGGATGAGGCATGCGTTGTGGGGAGGAAACAGTTTCTTGACTGGAGGTAGTCCAGATCAAGGTAAGTCGAAGAGCACCAGTAGGGTGTGAGGGTCTTGACTAGTAGGACATACTCCTTACAGTTGTATGGTACCCAACACCAACTGGGGATGTCGGTGGTACCTATGTTACATATTGTAGTGATCACTGGTCAGTGGGTTCACTGATGCACAATAATCCTGAGGGCTTTGACTCACTGCTTGAGTACCTAGGTTGATAGGTCGAGTCTAAGATATTCGGCCGCTCCCATTAGCTATCGAGAGGTTGATGTGTCGAGGCCCACTGCAGATGGGGTCTTACTCGAGACACAAGCTTAGGAACCTGGTCATGCTCCTAAGACTTGTACAATGAGATCATATCTTGTTGAGATTCTTTCATATGTTGTGGTACACCTCATGTGGGTTCATGGCATAATCAGATGAATGAGAGGTTAAACAAGTGTGCGCAATTATTCGATTATTCTTTGTATGTTTCTGAATTATTAGTTCTCTTTATGATCAATTAAGCATGTTCATATATTGATCCACTCTTGTAGATGTCTAGAGTATTGTGCCATATTTATGTTTGTGAATGATTAGTCTCTTTAAAGCTTAGTGTTGTTATAATTGATATCAATTCCTAAATAGTATATCTAAAATTATTTAAGTGCTTTAAACTGTTTCTTTGAAGTACTCATTCACTGAGCGAGTAGTCCCACCCCTCTACTCACAATTTTTAGGGAAACCACATGGAGAAGATGTCATTGCATCAGCATAGATCTGCCATAGGAGTTAAGTATGAGATTAGTTTAGTTCAATCGGTCCCTATCACTCTAGGTCCTTGTATAGATGTGAGAGAGTTGTAAATGGTGTTTTGTATCTTTGTTTTCTTAATAAGAGAGAATGTATCTGATTATCATGTCGTATGTACATGGAAGTGTGAGAAAAAGAATGAATGTATGGATGTTTATCATTAATGTTGAGATCATATTAGAATAATCAAAGTTTAATTCTCTTGTAAAGTTTGTTTATGTGATTGGATGCAAGAAAACAAAGATTTAAAATGAAATAAAAGAAGAAGAAAAATCGGGAGTGAACTTTGTATAAAGTATAATCCTCAAATGTATGCCCTAATCTCATGATTAGTGGTAATCGTGGGATGCAGGTGTAACAAGACTGTTTGAGATAATGTGATCTCAATATTATATATTGATTCACATGTCCATGCATATGCATTTCTCAGTCTCTCTTATGAAGTGGCTAGGATATCATACTCCAGTAGGAGGGACAAATCTCATCTCTATCAGTCACTGTCTATCCCCATGTATCAAAGCCACCCAATCATCACTTTTATAACATCCCATGTTTTAGGACTGTGTTTGATGATGTTAAAGCGTGCCCAATGATATGTGATGAGTGAAGTGATTTCAGGTCAAAGAATCACAGTCACCACCTTCACTATGAGAGATGACTATGACTTACCATATGATGGTTTCCATGTGTCACTCTCAAGGTGGGTCTGTCTGATACACTATTCCCTAACATGTATCTATGTGCTTGGCTTGATATTTCTATACAATGACTAATGAAATTTTGTTATCAACCAACACACACTCTAGTCTTATATGTTACGGGTGTCTATCTACCTTCCACAGTAACAACTGACTAGGGACATAATAAGAATGTACATACTCTTAACATTCATATGATCTCATTCTTCCAAGTCGCATACTTGAAGATGTATGTCATTTAGTATTGTCATTCTTTAGACATTCATAATGTTTCATCATTATCTCATAACTGAGTGAAACAAAATGAATTGGAAGCTTTCCTTTATTAGGATTTATCAAATCCTTTATGGTTTATATAATGTCAATCATCACATGTTTGGCTCTCTAGGAATACCTTACCAACAATCTGATAGTCTTTAGTTAGAAAACCCTCTTGTTGGTTACGTTGAGTTGTGGGAGGTGTGTCCATCCTACGTTCTTTCTTTCTCATGATGCAACATTCAAGTGGATCTTATGCCACTTGACATGCTTGGATTTGATGTGATCCTTGGGATAGTTTCCTTGGAGCAATACAAGGTTTTTTTGGATTGTGGCTCTAAGATGGCGACGTTCCATGATGGAGATGTTTTGTGGATCTTCTAAGGAGATAGGAAGATTCTTCTAACGTGTTTGGTGACAAATATGACAATGTAGAGGCTGATGAGACAAGGGTGTGAGGCTTAATTGGCACATGTTTTGGATAGCAATGTGAGGAGTCCAAGTATCTAGGAGGTTCCTATAGTGCAAGAGTTTGAGGATGTCTTTCTTGAGGAGTTTCTTGGTGTTACCCCTCCTAGAGAGATTGATTTTGAGATCAATCTTGTTCCTAGGACGCAACCCATAGAGTAGTCACCCTATAGGATGGCACCAATAGAGATGTAGAAGTTGAAGAAGAAGTTGCAAGAGTTTTTGGATAAGGGTTTCATCTGATCGAGCCCTTACCCTTGGGGTGTTCCCATGTTGTTTTTGAAGAAGAAGGATAGATCTATGAGGTTGTGCATAGACTATTGGTAGTTGAATAAGGTCACAACCAAGAACAAGTATTCATTCCTGAGGATAGATGATTTGTTTGACCAGTTGAGAGGTGCAATAGTGTTATCAAAGATAGATATGAGGTTAGAATATCACCAGTTGAGGATCAAGGCAGATGGCATACCCAAGTCAGGTTTTAGGACTAGGTATGGCCATTATGAGTATGTGGTTATGCCATTTGGGTTGACTAACGTGCTAGCAGTTATCATGGACTTGACGAATAGAGTGTCCAAGTCATATCTAGACTAGTTTGTGGTAGTGTTCATTGATGACATCTTGATATACTCCAGAGATAGTCAGCAAGATGAGCAGCACCTTCTCCAAGCATTGACATTGTTGAGACAGCACATGGTGTATGCCAAGTTCAACAAGTGTGAGTTCTATTTAACAGAGGTATCCTTTCTGGGCCACTTCATATCTTCCAAAGGTATTTGTGTAGACCTAAAGAAGGTTGAGCCAGTGTTGGAAGGGAACAACCCAACACATTGATGGAGTTTTGGAGTTTCCTGGGCTTGGAAGGCTACTATAGGAGGTTCGTTAAGAACTTGAATGATGTAGCGTTACCCCTAACCAATTTGACAAGGAAAGGTGTTCCTTTTGTCTGGGATGACAAGTGTCAGTGTTCTTTCTAGCTTTTGAAGGATAAGTTGATCAGTGCACTATTTTTTAGTTTTTCCTATGTAAGGGAAAGGTTACATCATTTTTTGTGATGCGTCGAAGAATGGCTTGGGATGTGTGTTGATGTAGGACAAGAATGTGATTTCTTTTGCTTTGTTACAGCTTAAGAAATATAATGAGAATTGCCTGATGCATGATCTAGAGCTTGTAGTTGTGGTCCATGCCTTTAATATATGGAGGCACTACTTATATAGAGAGAAGTGACAGATCTTCACCAACCACAAGAACCTTCAGTATATCTTCTCAAAGCAGGAGCTGAAAATGTGACAAAGGAGATGGATGGAGTTGATCAAATATTATGATTGCAAGATAGACTACCATCCAGGCAAAGAGAATGTGGTGTATGATGCGTTGAGTAGGAAGTCATCTTTGTCATCCTCTACAGACAAGGCATAGTAACATTCCTTAGTGTGTCATAAGCAGGACATGTTGGTATCACTTCTCCAAATGAATGTATAGTTGGAGGTTTCTCTATTGACAGGCTTGCTAGCACAGTTACAGGTGAATCCTACATTGATGCAGTAGATTAGAGACACATACTAGAATGATATCATGATACAAAAGATCTAGGAAGAGTTTGGTAGTAAGAAGTATGATGGTTTCCATGAGATAGATAACGAGATAGTTTACTTCCATAACATGAGAGTGGTTCCTGATGTTGATGGTATGAGGAAGATGGTTCTTAAGGAAGCTCATTCCTCAATGTATGTGATGCATCCTGACAGTATCAAGATGTACCATAACCTGAAGGATCTGTAGTGTGTTGTGGCAGAGTTCATTACTAGATGTCCAAGTTGTCAGTAGGTCCAGGAAGAGCATCAGAAGCATGTAGGGACATTACAACCTTTACCAATACTACAGTGGAAATGGGATCATATTACCATGGACTTTGTGGTTGGTCTTACTAGGACAACCAAAGGTCATGATTCCATTTGGGTGATAGTTGATAGGTTGACCAAGTCAGCTCACTTCTATCCTATCAAAACAACATTTATAGTAGAGAAGTTGACACTGATATATGCTGATGAGATAGTCCATCTGTATGGTATTCTAGTTACCATAGAGTTTGACAGAGGTGCTTAGTTTATGAGTCATTTTTGGGAACGTCTTCATACGGCTATGGGGACAAAGTTGAGGTTCAATACAATTTTCCACCCTCAGACAGGTGGTTAGTCAGAGAGGACCATTCAAATTTTAGAGAATCTATTGAGAGCTTGTGTCTTGAAGTTTCTTGGAAGTTGGGATGTGTACCTAAGGTTGATAGAGTTTTCCTACAACAATAGTTATTAGAGGAGTATAGACATGGCATCGTATGATTTTTTATGAAAGACATTGTCAGTCATCATTGTGTTGATATGAGATGGGTGAGTATCGACTTTTGGGTCCCAAGCTAGTGCAGAAGACTATAGATAAGATCAAAGTGATACAACAACAACTGAAGGCATCCCAAGACAGACAAAAGTCTTACGTTTATAACCATCATAGGCCTTTGGAGATCCAAGTGGTAGATAAGGTATATCAAAAGGTCTCTCCTTAGAAGGGTGTGGTGAGGTTTGGTAAGAAGGGTAAGTTGGCTCCCTAGTTTATGGGACCTTACCCTATTGTGGCACATGTTGGGAAGGTCGCATACAAGTTGGAGTTACCACCAGAGTTTCACAGGTTGCACCCTATCTTTCATGTCTCTATGTTGAGAAAGTGTCACCCTAATATCAATTTGACATTGCAACTAATATAGGTAGAGTTGGATGAGGATGTGTCATATGTTGAGGGTCATGTGTTGATCCTGGATCGGAGAGTGAAGAAATTGAATAAGAAGGATATAGTTTTAGTTAAGGTTTTGTGGAAACACTATGGCATGGACAAATCCACGGGGGAGTTAGAGGATGAGATGTGTAGGAAGTATCCATCTCTATTTCTGTAGGATTTCAGGGGTGAAATCTTTGTTAGGGGTTTATGGTTGTAAGACCCCTGACCTAGCTTTTTGGTTGATCTTTCTTATTTAGCATAATTGGATTCTTAAAATATTAATCAAACCTTGTAATGTTCTTTGATATCATGTGTAGTCTTATGTTTCAAGTGTGGTCTAGTTTGGATGTTGTTTGAGCTAGTTATGCTTTTATCTACTTATTTTGGACCAAATTGCAATTTACCCATCTTTAGGGTTTTTCTTTCAATTTGTCACAGTCTTGTTCTACCTCATATGTTTTGACATCTTGTTGGACAGAGTGGTGCTTTAAGGCACCTTGTCACACGTTGGTTTGAGTGATGGCATATCATGTTGAGAATTAGGGTTTGCATGGATGCCCTGAGTAGATAGTTGACCTTAAAGTATGTTTGACCGATGACCTTTTGTTTTGAAAGATGCCAAGGATCTTGTGATCCATGATTCTTGGTGTTGGGAGAGGTATGGTATGTACCCTTTGGTCTTGACGGTCCATGAGGCATGTGAACCCCTCTAGATCGCCAAGAATCTAGGGTAAGCGGTTGTTGAGCTTTTGATCACCTTGGTCATTGAAAATGTTCGGCAGTCGTTGAGTTTTTTGGACCAATTTGGTCCCTGGTTTTTCTTATTTTTAATGGCCTAGTTGCATGTGTGAGTGTGGTGCTTGCAGGGATGAGTTTTGGTGGACACATGGTATGTGTTAGTATGACACCTAACCTTCTTTCTCTCCCTTCAACCCCATGCTATATAACTCTCTCTCTCCTTGCATGCAACTAAACCCTTTACACCATTTTTCTCTCTTCTTTCTCCTTGGAGCTCATCTCTTTGTGCTTGGTAGTGAAGGATCTAAAGCTTGAATAAGGTGGTCGGTCCATCTTGCATGTTGATCTAGGGTTTGGAGCAACCCTTCTTTTGATCGTTTGGTGGTATCTTTGCTTTCCTTCGTTGTCTTGGTAAGTGATCTCTGTGTTGATCTTTGTTATCTTGATACACTACCTTTCTTCTTTCTCTTCTTGGCCAAATCCATGGTTCCCCATGGTAGTTCGTGAAATAGAGTTTGAATATCATCTTTATGAATGCTTCTTTAACCTAGGGTTTTCTCTCTTTTGGTGGTGGAGCTAGCTTGTCCGGGGGTGGTGATCAAGCTAGGGTTTTCTCTCCCTTTCCTTCAAGATTTCTTGCTGGTTGGAGTTGTTTCATCTCCCTTGAGGCAATTTATATAACTTTCTCCACTGTTATTTATTACTAACTTGCATGCACATAATGTACCCTAAAAACATAGTTATGAGTAGAGAGATAATATCTTTGACCTAGGGTTTATGTTTACATAGTGATTCTTGAGTAATTTACATCCTTAGATGAACTCTAATATTGGTGCATGAAACCTAACTTTGGTGATGAATGTCTTGACACATGCATGTTGGTGGAAAGGTTGGTTTTTCTCTCTCTAAGTCATGATTTTATTTCTCTCATATTGGCAGTTTATTAGGGTTTTGGCGTTGATCTTCTTCTACACCTTGGTGGCTTTCCATTTCATGGTGATGATCAACCTATTTGATCCTTGTGATTGATGTGCTTCTCTCTTGATGGTCCCAAGATGTGATCGATGCAGTTGATGAGATTTTTATTTCATGTGGTTTGCTAAGATTTTTTCTCCTTGAGTGCTCGCTAAGGTTGATCTTTCTATACAACTGATGAAGTTTTCTCTCCATTGTTTGGTCTCTGGGAATGATGATGACTTCTCTTTGATCGAGGATGGTTTCATGTTCATTTCTATTGATGATGTCACTTATCTAAGTCGTCGCTAAAGATAGTCACCCTCAACAGTCGATGAGAGTGGTGTCTCTAGTTTCAATGGTCGCTAACCTTGCTCCATGTTAGCATTCGATGAAGGTGGTGGACCTTAGTTCTCTTTGGTCACCAAGTTTGGATCTATGTGGTCCTTGAGGTGACCCACTTTAGTGGTCAATGAAGGGATTCAACCCTAATGTCATCGATTGCCAACCATGCTCATTCTTTAGTGGTCGATGATATGCTTTGGCCTAAGTGTTCTCTAAGGTGGTATGACCTATCTTCAGTGGTCGATGATGCCACCTACCCTATGCCACTGATGATGTTTTATGGTCTACTTGGTTATGGTGTTTTGTTGACTCTATTTTGATGATGTTTAACCTAATTTATTCTAAAATTGTTGGAGATTATGGTAATTAGGGTTTATCTTAGTTTTCTATTTTGAAACCCTATCTAGACTTGCCTTGTTGAACTTAACCCTAATTGAATTACATAATGATGTTACTTAGCTTTCTTGAGTAATTAGCATGATGATGGAATAATTTCTCTCACCTAATGTTGCAACTCAAATTGTAGTTATGTGAACATCATGGCTCTAGAATGTAATGTAATATCAGCTTATGTGCCATATGTATATTGATGATGATAAGCCTTGATGAGATAAGGAAAGATAATGATGTTCTTGTAGGGAACAATGTGAATGGTCTTGTGATCTTGTACGGGGTCAGTACCCTAGTTGAGGTGATATCCTCTTGATGATGTGATAAGGGATTGGTATCCCATGACGATGTTATGATGAGTGTGGACTCATGTGTGGTAGTGGAATAGTACTATGTGATGATGTGAAAAGCTTATACTTTATGTGTTTTCTATCTTCTCAAGTTGCAATCCACCCTTATCTTTGTAGAAACTTTTTAGGGTTTGTACATAACTTGATTGATGCAATTTAAAGATATACAATTGCCTTTAACTAATCAAGTGGAATCCTAATCGGATAGTTGTCATGTGCCATAGATCTATTCTAGTGTCAACACTTACATATGGTGAAATGAGTATTCCATTGATGGAAACTCAAAATGCATTTTGTTGAGTATGTGAGGTGCAAGTGACTAAGTGTCCTTGACATATTGATCCCAGGGTTTTGAGGATGGTTGCGGTCATGCCTTGGTAGGAGAATGATTGTGGTCGTGTCTCAATCTATATGATGTGATAGAGGATAGTTGTGGTTGTACCTCGTATGTTTGGGTTTGTATACCCCAGTTTTACTAGTATCGCGACCTTTTAAGGGCGGACTAGATTGTTGTGACAATCTCTATCAAACTGACAGTGACATCGCACAAAACTATGTAGAAATTACCATTAGTAGTGGATTACCAAAAATTACTAAAAATTAAGACCTTTATATCATGAGATCCACTACCAGGAAACTCTTTACAGAAAGAACCAAAGTCATATATACATCATGGTTCACTTCATACATACATCATACCATCACATAACAAGGATATGAGATACTAGTTGCTTTACTAAAACACATACAAAAGCAACATTATACATCCAGGCATTCAATCCAAAATCTAAGATCTATAATAAAAGTGTGTACACACTATCTCCCAAGGACTTAAAAGTATAAGGATGACACATAGGACTCTATATCTACAAAAAACATAGTAGCACATTCAACCTGAGTTGTTACTATCATCCTTGTTGCTGCTTCCTACTCTCTACTACATGATCTCTACCTCCTTTTGCACGTCCACCTAAAAAGTTTGGAACCCCATGGGGTGAGATCCATATCTTAGCAGGAGATATAACCCTCCACCAACAATATTATTATCATAGATAAATATTCATGAAAGAGAGCAGAAGAAACCTTTATTGAATTAAATATGATAACTACTTGTTATATGTAGATAAGAGAAATCTCATCATATAAGTAGTTTAGATATTAATGACTGAGCAATAGATCATCTAATCACTTTAAAAAGAATATGAAGAACATGTATAGTATTTATCAACTATGACATACATAAGCAATTGCAGCCTCATTCAATGTTTTCATATTTTATCCTTAAGAAAATATGCTACACGACTAATTACATCTTTCAACAATCAATCTTATGCCATGAGGAGATGAGTTATACCTCTCATGCTCCATCCAACCTAAGTTAGGTAGCATTGGTGCCATACAAGGTCCATGGAAGAGTCGAAATCCACGACCTCACCCCCTCGGTCAGTATGAGATTACAGCCAACCTCAATCAAACTACAATTTAGCTAGCCAGGGTATATTGGATCAACACTATAGAGATACAGCTTGCAACGTTTCTCTGTCTAGGGTATGACCTACATCCAATCATGCATATATATATATATATATATATATATATATATAGAGAGAGAGAGAGAGAGAGAGAGAGAGTCATGTCCTACAGCCATACTCTTCCCAGGGTATGGCTTTACTGCCAATCTCGATGTTGCATTAAAGCTACGGCCTACAATCGCACTCTTTTCAGGGTATGGCCTATAACCAATCCAAAGGTTTGTAGGAAGCAAGGAAATACTCATCTTGCACCTCACATATTCAAAAATATGCACTCCGAGTAAAACTCATTTCACCATCCAACAAATTCTGTTATTGAATGGATCTATGGCCAGTGCAAACTACATTTTTAGTTTTACTTGATAAGTTAAGTGCATTACAACATCTTTTAGCATCAATCAAGTTACAAGAATGATTTATAGATAAATACTACAAAGAAAGGTGTAATACATTTTGCAAGGAATCTTGTATCATTTGGAACATAACTTGTTACACCCATCCCAGGATCTCAATCCCTTGAACACATTACCTATAACATTTTCATTATTATGATCACATGTCTTGCGTATCAAACCCTCAGTTCATCATTGAATAGTGTCACCTATTACCAGGCAACAATCATTTCTAGGTCATCAAACACATATATATCATACTTCTTGTACAAGCAAATCACATGGCTCACAAGGCCTATTTGATCTGTATCATGCTAAATCATTATAGCTCATACCTGGCTATACTCATTATCTCATAATACCTACATGGTTAGGATTTCAAGGTAAAAGAAATATCAAGTAAATATCATCACCATGCCATAAAGAGAATCATTCAAATTGCAACTCTCTCATAATTAGGGTTAGGGTTATCCCCGTGTAGCTGATTAGGGTTTTCAAGTTCATATTTAACAACCAAACCCTAATTCACATCATAAGAGCTTATTTATTGCCATAAGTATCCAAGAATACTTAATTACTATCATCAATTACCATCAATTGATTATCAACATGAAGTATTACCTTTCTCATATGAGTAGTATATGTTTCTCTCTCATCTTTACTAAGATATTGATTTCAACATACTTATTACATTGGATTGACCCTCTTTAGGGTTCATCATCCTACATGTATCAAAGTGTATGCATCTCATTACTTCATAGTGTATCAATTGATTATATTCATCATTTATTGGCCTACACTCATCAAGGTGTATCGTCTTATACTCATCAAGGTGTATCGTCCTACACTCATCAAGGTGTATCGACCTACACTCATCAAGGTATATCGCCCTACACTCATCAAGGTGTATCGACCTACACAATATCCCTTGTGTCATCCTAGACACATCCACTTGTGTCGGCCTATATATTTTTGCTTATGTCGGCCATAGCACATCAAAGTGATATCGGTTTAGAGGTGCTTATGGTGATATTGTTTTTGAGGTGCTTAAGGTGATATTGGTTTTGAGGTGCTTCAAGTGATGTCGGCCATGAATCACAACTTGGTGTATCACCTTCACCATACCTTGGTACATCACCTTCTTCATACTTTAGCAAAGTATTTTCACCACACTTAAGCATAAGATCGTGACCTCAATGTAGGGTATCGGCTATCCTATCACTTTGTGTATCGGTCAGCCTATCACATTGTGTATCTTCCACCCTATAACTTTGTGTGTCAGTCAATTTATTACTTTGTGTATCGTCCACCCTATCACTTTGTGTGTCAACAATAGTGTACTTTAGGGTATCAGTCATACTATCATCTAGTGTGTCGGCATGGCTATCACCAAGTTATGTCGGCCTATAGGGTTTTGATACATATTGGGTTCTAGGGTTTTTATTGTATCGGTTAGCCATTCATAAACACCCTTATATTCTTTCATCTATCAAGGTGTCAGCCTCACCACTACTTAGTGTGTCGTCCATGACTTCAAGGAGTTTATTTCCCACATCTTCACATGGTGTTTCGGCCTAGGTGTGTCGCCCATCATACTTATGTCAGGATAGAGGTGTATTGGTTTACTGGGGTTAAGGTATATCAGTTAACTACATATCTTCACTCAACTTTAAGATATCAACCTGCCCCATTTTTAGACTTAGGTGATAGGTCAAAAAATTATAAGAAAGATGGTCCTTTGTATGTAATAGACTGGTAAGGAGTTAGGAATCTGTGTGTATCAATTTCCCTTCAAATAACCTTGAATTGGGTTAGGGTTTCTCAACCAATATTGGTTTGTGAATGGGAGATTTCGTCATCTTCAAGCTTCAACCCTTCATCCACTAACACTCTAGTTCATGGATAACAACCCCATATATCCATTAGATTTCAAAGAATCATCATTCAATCAAGGAAAGTCGAAATTGAAAAGGAATCATAAAGTATTGCATGATCAAAGGTGAATAACAATAGAGTTGAGTTCAAGTTATATAACCCACCTCAAGATCAACATAAGATCTTCAAGCTCCAAAGCTTCACATTCCCAAGGTTGAAGATGACTTATAAAAAGTACAAGACTCGATCACAACACTTCTATATGAAAGAAGATTTCATAGTTATGAACTTGATGAAAAAGAAAAGAAAGAAAGGAACCATGATCCGAGAAGCATAGTCCACCAAAGGTTGAAGATGACCATGGCTTCACCTTAGGCTTGTTGCTCGAGCTCCTTCCTATTCCTTAAGCTTCTATGGTCATCCACCAAGTAAGTAATGATATGAGGGTCGAAATGTTTACTTGCTTGTGAAAAGAGGGACTTATATAGTTGAGTTTCAAGAGAGAGAAAGTGTATGTGAAGTGTCATCACCATATGCACTTAGGTGACATGTGTCCATGCATGGTGGCAGCATGCAACCATAATTATATTGCCATGCAAAAATCACGTGGACAATCCAAAGATAAGATATCAACCATTGGGTAGCTTGCTTGACAAGATATCACAACCCAATATCACTTTATATGTAAACCGATACAACTTTTGCAAGAAACATCTAAACTGATATGCTTCACCTACTTGAGGTGATTAGCCCATTATGAATACTTCCAAAAAGTTACTAAACCTATATGAGACCTCTTCTATGGTTTCTAAACTGATAGGTACTCCCATATACTCTTCATAACTCGACACAACCTTATCTAGGGTTCAAGATACTCAACATCGTTTAACTCTTTCATCACCAAGAGTGCTATTACTCAACCAAGAGTCCAACAAGGTGCCCCTTCCTTTCTCTCTCATCTAGATGATGATAAGAGAGAGAAGGGACACTCTAGATGTGATAATTTGCACATCAACCCCTCATTTTAGGTAAATTGAAACTTCCACCAAAACTATCATATAAAGCACAAACAATTTGAAAACAAGCTCAAACTTGAAAATTAAACCCTCCTTAAGTCTTAATTACTTTTCAAAAGATTAAGACAAGGTTCTAAGAAACTTACTTAGGCAAATATTCTAGGGTTATCCCAAAACCCAGGTCAAGGGTGTTACAGTTATCAACCCCTAATAAGGATTTCATCCCCAAAATATCAAGAGAAAAGAGAAGGGTAATTCCTCCTCATCTCTTCCTCTAGATCCCATGTGGTTTCTTCAACACCACAATGATGCCAAAGAACTTTCACAAGCACTATGTCTTTCTTTTTCAACTTCTTGATTCTTCTATCAAGAATCAACAGTGGACCTTCCACATAGGATATATCTTCATCTAATTCTACCTCTATAGGTTGTAATACAAGTTTTGTATTAGGGTGACATTTTCTCAACATAGATACATGAAATTTTGGATGTAGTTTGTGCAACTCAGGTGATAGTTCCAACTTATAGGGTACCTTTCCAACACGTGCTATCACCGGGTAGGGTCCCATAAATCTAGGAGCCAACTTACTCTTCTTCCCAAATCTAAGAACACCTTTCAAGGAGAAACCTTGAGATACACTCTATCTCCTACTTGGAATTCTAAAGGTCTATGACGATTATCATTATATGACTTCTATCTATCATGTGTTGCCTTTAACTGTTGATGTATTACTTTAATCTTTTCAGTTTTCTATTCTCAAGATCAAGACCAAGAAATTGGTATTCTCCTGTTTCATACTAGCATAACAAAGATCTATAACATCTACCATACAATGGTTCATATGGTGCCATATCAATTCTTTTCTAATAACTGTTATTGTAGGAAAATTCTATTAAACTCAGATGTATATCCCAACTACCTACAAAATGAAGAGCACATGCCCTAAGCAAGTCCACGAAAGTTTGTATAGTCCTTTCAGATTGTCCATCTGTCTGTGGGTGGAAAGTAGTACTAAACTTTAACTGTGTATCCAAAGTTGTGTGTAATCATTCCCAAAAGCGACTTGTAAACTAAGGACTCTGTTAGACACAATTGTTGTTGGGACTCTATGCAACCGCAGTGGATGTTGTCTGAATAGAAAGAAAATGTGATGACTTTGTCAACCTGTCAACAATCACTAAAATAGAATCATGACCTTTGGTTGTTCTAGGAAAACCAACTACAAAATCCATTGTTACATGATCCCATTTCCATTGTGGTATAGATAATGGTTGTAATGTTCCTATAGGCTTATAGTGCTCAACCTTAACTTGCTGACACACTGGACATCGCATAACGAACTTAGCTACATCTTTCTTCAAACCATGCCACCAATACATATATTTTAAATTGTGATACATCTTGGTACTTCCTAGATGCATAGCATGCATAGATGAGTGAGCTTATTCCATAACTATCTTCCTTAGGTCATTAACATCAGGTACCATGATTCTACTATGGTTACAAACTATTTCATTCTCTGACTCATGGAAGCCATCCCTTTTCTCATTGCCATATTCTGATCTGATCTATTGTATCACAGTATCAGTCTGTTGTACTTCTTTGATATGTTGTCTCAGTGTAGGTTTCACTTGCATCTATGCCAACAATCCAGCTAGCAGAGATACTTCCAATTGTGCATTCATCTATCGTAAGGATACTAGCATGTCTTTCTTATAACATACATAAGAATTCAACTATGCTTTATCTATGAATGAAGATGAAGACATTCTACTTAGTGCATCTGCCACCACATTAGCCTTTCTTGGATGATAATCAATTGTGCAATCATAGCCTTTTATTAGTTCCATCCAGCAGCACTGTCTCATGCTGAACTCTTGATATGAAAAGATGTACTTTAGATTCTTATGGTCTATGAAAATTTGACACTTCTCCCCGTACAGGTAATGTCTCCAAATTTTCAAGGCACATCCAACTCCAAATCGTGCATCAAATAATTATCCTCATGTTTCTTAAGCTGTCGAGAGGCAACAGAAATCACTTGTTTATCCTGCATCAACACACATCCTAGACCATTCTTTGAGGCATCACAAAAGATTATGTATCCTTTCCAATGCTCAAGTAAATCTAACACTAGTGCACTAGTCAACTTTTCCTTCAATAATAGGAAAGAGCATTGACACTTATCATTCTAGAAAAAAGGAACATCCTTCCTAGTTAACCTAGTTAGGGGTAATTTTATAGAACTGAAGTCTTTGATGAACCTTCTGTAGTAACTTATCAATCCTAGGAAACTGCACATCTCTGTTGGTGTCTTAGGCTGCTCCCATTCTAGAACAGACCACCTTTTTTAGGATCGACACAAATACCTTTAGTAGATATGATATGTCCTAGAAAAGACACTTTTGACAACCAAAACTCACACTTGTAAAAATTATCATATAGCTTGTGTTGTGTCAACAAAGTCAATGCTTAATGGAGATGTTGTTCATGTTTTTTACTATCTCAATTGTATATTAGAATGCCATTTATAAAGACCACTATAAACTGATCAAGGAATGGTCAGAACACTATTCATCAAATCCATGAATGATGTTGGTGAATTAGTTAGTACAAACAACATAACTATGAACTCATAATGACCATACCTTGTCCTAAAATCTGATTTGGGTATGTCATCCTCCTTAATCCGTAATTGATGATATCCTAACCTCATATCTATCTTAGAGAATACTATTTTTCCATGCAATTGATCAAACAAATCATCTATCCTTGACAGAGGATACTTGTTCTTTATTGTCACCTTGTTCAACTGTCTATAGTCTATACACAACCTCATAGACCCATCCTTCTTCTTTACAAAAAGTACCAGAGCACCCCTCAGTGATGTACTTGGACGGATAAAACCTTTATCAAGTAACTCTTGTAATTGTTTCTTTAATTATGCCATCTCAGGTGGAGCCATCCTATAAGGTGTTTGGGCTATTTGTTGTGTATAGGGAACTAGATTGATCTCGAAATCAATTTCTCGAGGTGGAGGAACATCAGCAAATTCCTCAGGAAAAACATACTTAAATTCCCTAACAACTGGCACTTCTAAAATACTAGAACTTTCTACCTTGTTATCCACCATATGTGCTAAGAATGCCTCACACCCATGTCCCAACAGTCTCTCATCTACCATTGCCTATACTAGACGCATTGGAAGAATCTTCCTATCTCCCTTAAAGATCCATGTCTCATCCCCATATGTGAACATAGATTGCCTGGAACCACAATCCAAGACTACCTTATACTTTTCAAGGTGTCCATCCCAAGGATTACATTAAATCCATGCATCTCAAGTGGTATAAGATCCATTTGAATATTGTGTTTCGATAAAGAAAGAGCACAGGGGAAACATACCCCTTGTAACACTACGGAACCAACTAATGGAGTTTCTAACAGCAATTTATCCGTTCTACGACTAACAGGCAAAAGATAGTTTTGAATCACTTCACAACTGATAAAGGAGTGCATAGCACTTGGGTCAACCAAAATAGATATGAAGCAATATGAAGACATATTAGAATGAAATAAATCCATCTGACCTGTCACGACTCATGGATTGACTACTGCCTCTGACTGACTCATAGGATAGAATCTAGTCGTTGCCTACTGTCGACCTCGTCCTCTGTTGCCTTGTGCAGATGAACCTACTTGAGATGCATGTCCATGTCCTTGTCCTCTTGCACCACTACTGAATTGTTGTCTCTGGGAGTCTTGTTGGCTTTGCCTCAGTTGTTGGGCTGTCTCAGTACCTCTCATTAGACACTCTTTCTTCAGATGTCCTATCTGCCCACACTTGTAGCTGACTCTAATATCTTATTGTGGGCTAGGCGGCCCTATCACTGACATTGATGCCATACTATTGGCTCTAATACGCGAAAAACTACGGCCTCTACCCTTACTTGAAATCCACTACATCTGAGCACTGAACCTCTATGGTGCTGACGGTGCAGGAAACCTTAGTTTCTTTTAACTTCTGGACCTCTGTCCTTAGAACTGTGCATGTCCTTTTCTAAAGTTGTCCTTATGTTTCTCGATTACTGACCTTTCTATCCTCCTAACCAATTCCACAAACATAGAAAATCTCTCCCTATTCTCCAAAGCAGCTACAGAAGTGGATAACTCATCATTTAAACCTTCTCAAAATGTTGAATCCTCTCTTGGTCTGTAGTAGCCATCTGTGGAAAAAATCATAGAAGCTCCATGAACTTAGTTTCATACTCATTAATATTCATAGGACCTTGCCTAATCCACTCAAACTACAAGATTTTCTCATCTTGGTATGTCTGAGGAAACTACTTTCTGGGGAACGCGCATCATAATTCCTTCCATCCGATCTCAACATCAGGTCATTTCTCCTCTTCAATGCCCCCCAATGGCCATCACTTCCCTTCAACAGGTACACATCATGCCTAACTTTGTTAGTTTCTAGGATGCTAAGGATCTTAAAAGCTTTTTCTAACTCAGTAAGCCACAGATTTGCATCTGTTGGGTTATTTGTTCCAACATACTCAATAGCTCCTACACTACATAGCCGTTTGAAAGTGTTACCAGTTATCGAAGATTCTACATTGGGGATTGTGCCTTAGGTGGTGGTGCTAGTATCTGATTTTCCATATGCGTTACCGTCGTCATGAACTTCCCAAAGAGAGCATGAAAAGTAGGGTTCTTCAGCACAGTCTGATTCATCTGGGGATTCTCAGGCACTTGTTCTTTTCTTGCCTTATCCCTTGCACCTCCTCCAGGTGCAGCAACGTTGCTCTCAGCAACATGTTCTTCATGTTCTCCAGACATCTTTAAAATTTACTTCTTGTTATATATAAGCAGAAGTCACTATAAGATAAACTAGAGGATAGTAGAACAGACTCAAAGACTATAATCATATGTCCCTATAGAGTCAGCAAACCTAAGGCTCTGATACCAAAAATTGTGATGACCACTATGAAATTGATAATGACATCGTACAAAACTACGCAGAAATAATCATTAGAAGCAGATTACCAAAAATCACTAAAAATTAAAAACATTTATTAAGAGATTCACTACTAGGAAACTCTTTATAGAAAGAACCAAAGCCATATATACATCACGGTTCACTTCATACATACATCGTACCATCACATCACAAGGATATGAGATACTAGTTGCTTTACCAAAATGCATACAAAAGCAACATTATACATCGAGGCGTTCAAGACAAAATCTCATATTGATTATAAAAATATTTACGCACTATCTCCCAAGGACCTGAGAGTACATGGACGACACATAGGACTCTATACCTATAAGACATGTAACAACACATTCATCCTGAATTGTTACTATTGCCCTTATTTCTACTACATGCTCTCTACTGCACAATCTCTACCTCCTCGTGCATGTCCACATATAAAGTGTGGAACCCCACAGGGTGATATCCATATCTCAGCGGGAGATATAACCCTCTGCCAACAATATTATTATCATAGATAAATCTTCATGAAAGAGAGCAGAAGAAACATTTATTGAATGAAATAGGTATAACTACGTATTATATGCAGAGTAGAGAAATCTCATCATATAAGTAGTTTAGATATCTATGACTGAAAAATAAATCATCTAATCACTTTCAAAAGGAATATAAAGAACATGTATAGTATTTATCAACTATGACATACATAAGCAATTGTAGCCTCATTCAATGTTTCTGTATTTCATCCTTAAGAAAATATGCTACATGACTAATTATATCTTTCAACAATCAATCTTATTCCCTGAGGAGATGAGGTATACCACCCATTCTCCAACCAACCTAAATTAGGTAGCATCGGTGCTATACAAGGTCATTGGAACATCCACAATCCATGACCTCACCCCCTCGGTCAATACAAGATTACTAGCAGTGACATTATAAGTCAAAATATAATTTAGCTAGCCATGATATATTGGCTCAACACTATAGAGATACAACTCATAGCTTGTTCTCTGTCCAGGATATGACCTATAGTCAATCCTTCATATATATATTGATTCATGGCCTACAGCCATACTCTTCTCAAGGTATGGCTTTACCACCAATCTCTATGTTGCATTAGAGCTACGACCTAAAACTGCACTCTTTTTAGGGTATGGGCTATATCCAATCTTGAGGTTTGTAGGAAGCAAGGAAATACTCATCTTGAACCTCACATATTCAAAAATATGCACTCCGAGTAAAACTCATTTCACCATCCAGCAAGTTATGATAATGAATGGATCTATGGCCAAGGCAAACTACATTTTTAGTTTCACTTGATAAGTTAAGTGCATTACAACATCTTTTAGCATCAATCAAGTTGCAAGCATCATTTATAGATAAATGCTACAAAGAAAGGTGTAACACATTTTGTAAGGAATCTTGTATCAATTGGAACACATCTTGTTACACCCATCTTGGGATCTCAATCCCTTGAACACATTACCTTCAACATTTTCATTATTATGATCACATGTCTTGGGTATCAAACCCTCAATTCATCATTGAACAGTGTCACGTCTTACCAGGCAACAATCATTTCTAGGTCATCAGACCCATATATATCATACTTGTTGTACAAGCATATCACATGGCTCACGAGGCCTATTTAATGTTTATCATGCTAAATCATTATAGCTCATACCTAGCTATACTCATCATCTCATAATACCTGCATGGTTAGGATTTCATGGTAAAAGCAATATTAAGTAAATATCATCACCATGCCAAAAAGAGAATCATTCAAACTGCAACCCTTTAATAATTAGGGTTAGGGTTATCCCTTTCTAGTTTATTAGGGTTCTCATGTTCATATTTAACAACCAAACCATAATTCACATCATAAAAGCTTATTTTATTTCCATAAGTATTCAAGCATACTTTATTACTCTCATTAATTACCATCAGTTGATTATCAACATTAAGTATTACCTTTCTCAAATGAGTAGTATAAGTTTCTCTCTCATCTTTACTAAGATATTGATTTCAATATACTTATTACATTTGCTTGACCCTCTTTAGGGTTCATCAGCCTACACTTATCAAAGTGTATCCTTCTAATTAATTCATAGTGTATCGATTGACTATATTCATCATGTATCTTCCTACACTCATCAAGGTGTATCGGCCTATACTCATCATGGTGCATCGGCCTACACTCATCAAGGTGTATCGGACTACACTCATCAAGGTGTGTTGGCCTACACTCATCAAGGTGTATCAACATACACACTATCCCTTGTTTTGGCCTAGACACATCCACTTGTGTCGAACTATATATTATTGCTTGTGTCAGCCATGGCACATCAAAGTGATATTAGTTTAGAGGTGCTTATGGTGATTTCAGTTTTGAGGTGCTTAAGGTGATATTAGTTTTGAGGTGCTTCAAGTGATATCGTCCATGAATCACATCTTGGTGTATCATATTCACCATACCTTGGTGCATCACCTTCTTCATACTTTAGCAAAATATTTTCACCTCACTTAAATGTAACACCTTGACCTCACTTTAGGGTATTGACCACCCTATCACTTTGTGTATCGACCACCCTATCACTTTGTGTATCGGCCACCCTATTACTTTGTGTGTCGATCACCCTATCACTTTGCGTGTCAGTCATAGTGTACTTTAGGTTATCTACCATATATCATCTAGTGTGTCAACCTAGCTATCACCAAGTGATATCAGCCTCTAGGGTTTTGATACATATCAGGTTCTAGGGTTTTGATTGTATCAGTTAGCCATTCATCAACACCCTTATATTATTTTATCTATCAACATGTCGGTTTTACCACTACTTGGTGTGTCGGACATGACTTCAAGGAGTGTATTTCCCACACCTTCATATGGTGTGTCAGCCTAGGTGTGCCTCCCATCATACTTATGTCGGGCTAGAGGTGTATCAGGTTGTTAGGGTTAAGGTATATCGGTTAACTACATATCTTTACTCAACTTCAACATTATCGGCATGCCCCCATCTTTATCCTTAGGTAACTGGCTAATAAACTATAATAATGATGGTTCTTTGTATGTAATAGACTGGTAAGGAGTTAGGAGTCCATGTGTATTGGTTTTCCTTCATATAACCTTGTATCGGGTTAGGGTTTCTCAACCAATATCGGTTTGTGCATGGGAGATTCCATCATCTTCAAGCTTCAACTCTTCGTCCACTAACACTCTAGTTCATGTATAACATCCCCATATATCCATTAGATTTCATAGGATCATCATTCAATAAAGAAAGTCAAAATTGAGAAGGAATCATCAAGTATTGCATGATTGAAGGTGAATAACAATAGAGTTGAGTTCAAGTTATATACCTTGCTTCAAGATCAATATAGGAGCTTCAAGATCCAAAGATTCATGTTCCCAAGGTTGAATATGACTTATAAAAAGTCCAAGACTCAATCATAACACTTCTATATGAAAGAATATTCCATATTTAGGTACTTGATGAAGAAGAAAAGAAAGAAAGGAACCATGATCCGAAAAGCATAGTCCACCCAAGGTTGAAGATGGCCATGGATTCACCTTAGGATTTATGCTCAAGATCCTTCCTTTTCCTCAAGCTTCTATGGTCATCCACCAAGTAAGTAATGATACGAGGGTCGAAATGTTTACTTGCTTGTGAAAAGAGGGACTTATATAGTTGAGTTTCAAGAGAGAGAGAGAGAGTATGTGAAGTGCCATCACCATATGCACTTAGGTGACACGTGTCCATGCATGGTGGCATCATGCAACCATAATTATCTTGTCATGAAAAACTCATGTGTATAATCCAAAGATAAGATATCAGCCACTGGGTAGCTTGCTTGACAAGATATCACAACCCAATATCACTTTATATGCAAACTGATACAACTTTTGTAAGGAACATCTAAATTGATATGCTTCACCTACTTTAGGGGCTTATCCCATTATGAATACTTCCAAATAGTTAGTAAACTGATATGGGACCTCTTTTATGGTTTCTAAACTTATTGCACTCCCATATACTCTTCATAACTCAACACAACCTTATCTAGGGTTCAAGATACTCAACATTCTTTGGCTCTTTCATCACCAAGAGTGCTATTACTCAACCAAGACTCAAACAGGGAACCCCTTCATTTCTATCTCCTCTATATGATGCTAATAGAGATAAGGGACAATCTATAGGTGATAATTTGCATATCAAGCCCTCATTTTGGGTAAATAGCAATTTGCACCAAAACTATCATATTAAGCACAAACAATTTGCAAACAAGCTCAAACTTGAAAATTAAACTCTCCTTAAGTCTTAATTACTTTTAAAAATATTATGACAAGGTTCTAAGAAACTTACTTAGGAAAAGCTTCTAGTGTTATCCCAAAACCCAAGTCAGGGGTGTTACAATTGTTCACTAGTGCCATGACCTATATAACAAGGGTTGATTAGGTTGTTTTTGCAGCTTGACCTTATGTGTCACTGCAGTGGACTCATAATGACTAAGGGTAGAGGATATCTTAGGAATTTGAATCTACTATAGTTCTTGTATGGCACTGATTTTGACTTAGAAGTGGTCAGTTGGAATTGAGTTGTATACCACAATTCCTTAGGGCATTAATAAAAGATGTAATACAACAATGTAGTATATGTGTATAGGGATAAACATGTTTCACACTAGATATTTATCCTTCCCTTATTTCTCATACCATTAGTAGATGATGGACTTACATGTTCTTCATATTCATTCTTGTCATAAATGTTTCTATGCTTGTCTAGCTAGTTTGCTTAATTTGCCTAACTTGTTGCAATAACTTAATATGTTGTAACTTTTTGATCTATTTAACTTGCTTATTTAGTTGAATCTGATCATCGTGTTTAATAATGATACTTTTTGTAATAATAGATATTGGTTGAGCGTTATATCTCTCACTGGGACATGGATCTCACCTTGTGGGACACCACATATTTTTAGGCGGTCGTCATTGGCATTGTTTGGATCGTGCTATTGAGGAAGAGAAGTTGGAGATCAGTAGTTTTGGCAGTATGCCTATGTTTGTATATGTGGCATGTATATGTGGGACATATCTCTCTTTTTTGTAGAGGTTGTGGTTGATGCCACTGAACAATAATGTAAATACCTGGTATGGTATGTGTTTTGATACTGATTGTTGGACCTTGATGTAATATGTTTCTAAACAGAATGGTAATGTATGAATTGGTCTTAATTTACTCACTTTTCTACTAATATGGAAGCTTAGCTATTAATCGTGCATTTCATTTTGAGTAATCTCATTCATGTGGCATTGGGTGCCTCACCCTCTTACAAAAATACGCCTCCTTGATGTAGATTCATAGGAGGAGAGAGGGGAGACAATCTAGATGAGGAAGACAATTATGTAGGTGATGGAGAATACTTCACTACAATAGAGATGACAATCCAGATCTGATCTAGATGATGGAGATGACTTCCACCATAATGGAGATGATGATCTGAATCCTGGTGATGGAGATTATACCATGACAAAGATAACAATCTGGAGATCTTGGTGATGGATATGATTTCCACCACTATAAGGAAGACAACGACGATGGATATGACTTCCAGCATGAAGATGAAGTGAAGACGAGATGATGGAGATGACTTCCATCATGAAAACAAAGACAAGAATGTGATGACTTTGGGGATGACTTCTTGACGGTGGAAACCATCAGGCGACTCTCTCTTGGGGAATTAGAGCAACTCTGGTACCATGTTAATAGAAAGATAATGAGGCAGAGCAACTTATCTTTGTATTCAAAGTGCACACCTATATATATGGACTTGGGCAGTGGCCAATAACCCAATTACACATTATATGAAGAATCCCATGTATATAAAGGAATATAATAAAAGAATAACGAATGATAAATACTTATTATTCTAACAAGTTCTAAATCCTCTTTTTGGTATGTGGAGATGAAGGCTAATGCCTCATGTATGTGGAAGAGATTACTCTCTTTAAGAACTTCTATCATTCCAGTGGTTGAGTTCAAACTAGGTAAAGGGGATAGTTTTTTGTTATGGAAGGATCCATGGTGCTCAAGTAAATCTACCTTATTATACCACCTTATTAATCAGTTGGTATGCAGTGTTGGTAAGAGGTTAATTGTAAAGTTAGTGTATGTATTGATGTAATTCTTGGACTTTCCCAATGTCAAAGGTGTTGATAGTGCTTTATCCTATCCAAATATAATTCCAACCCAAAGTCTAAAGTTAACGATTCTAAATCTCTAAATGGAAAGTACAAAATAAAGAGAAGAGACATGTGGAATATATGTAGAATTCAATACCCTATGGTTCCATGGGGGAGGATATGGTTAAGTCTTATTCCTAGAAGGTTATATATCTTTCTCTAGAAGCTCTTTCTAAATATACTCACTACTCAAGACTTTCTAAAAATGAGGTTATTTGATGGCTTCTAGATGTGTATTATATCTGGAAGCTGAGGAGGACATAACCCACATGTTTATTTTATTGTGGTTATTCAAAGAAATTGTGGTCTCTTTTCAAGTTGAAGTATGGAATGAGCCCTAATGATGAAATTGATATTTTAAAATTTTCCAGATTTGAACATTTGACTATATGTTTCACTCTTTATTCATTGTGGTTATAAAGGAATTTCAAGATCTTTTCTAGCTCTAGAAGAAATTTGGATATATTGTGGAGTCAAATTTTTAAAGATTCTAGTTTAATGTATAGTTAGGCCATGTTCTTTTCTCCTTCACCATGTATAGTTTTATGTCGCTAAATCATTGTAAGTACCACTTCTTTTTAGAAATACAAAGGGTCACACACTAGGTTCAAACAAAAAATAGATGTGCATGAAGGATAAATCATACAAACTTTCATCTATGCATGAATTGGTATTTTTGTGCCCTTCTTCGTAGTTATCCTTGGTGAAGACAATTCATGTAGTTGGGAAGTTGACCATATTGGTTCCGAGACAAAATCAATAAATCTTTTATAGACCTTTGGGGGAATTATACCTCCATTTCTTTATCGTACATCATTTAAACCTTAATAATTAATCATGGATGGGAAAATAATTTCCTATCATTAACAAGGAGTTCTCATAATCTTCTTCCAAAAGAATCCTCATTTTCATTATACATTGTTGATATCCAACTCTAGGTCCATTATTGAAGCACACAGTATAGTGAACAAGATGGATTGTATATAGAACATGAGAAACATCCATCAGAGAAGTGTCCCAAGCTACAAAAATGTGATCAACTTTGACAACATCAAAATTTATGAGCCATTGACTTTCTGGACAAATATATCACAAGGCATTGTTTGCTTGAGAATTCTCTTTTATTTAGTTTCAGTTGAAGCTATGAATGCAGACTTCACTTTCCAAAGTAGTCTCCTAAATATGTCTAGGTTGTTTATGAAAACAAGGCCATGGACAATCCAACAACAACAATGTTTTCTATCCATTATGCATTATGGGTAGAAAACTACCAACAATATACTAATTGAGGAATTCTTCAGTCTCTCTAGGATCTGCCAGCTCCTAGTATCCTTCTTTGGGGAAGACCAACTATGTGTCTTGTTTTTATAATAAATGATTGTTCTTCATTTTTATTGAATGTATACAACCTAAAAACCATTTCTAATTACATTTGGATCAGTTTTCACACAAAGAATAAGTTTTCTAAGATAATTATTTTTAGAGCATGAGTTGTTATAAGATTATTCCATTTCTCGACATCCAAATCCAAATTTTGAATGAAAGGATCTACTATCATTTTGGAAGTATTTTCTCATTCTAAGGGCCACGGTTCGTTAGAATCAAGTTTTTCTTTTGTTTGAGAATCCTTTGAGCATGTTATGAGGGATCCTTAAACATATATGGCCAAATAATCCATGTAAACCTTTGTGGAACCGCTTCATACTTGAATTGAATGGTGTGACGTATACCGCTATCACTCACCACCAACAAAGAATCGGGGAAGAAGAGTATGGATTCTTAAGAGCATTGATAAATAAAATCTTCAATCTAGTTTGTGAGCCTCTCAACATTGCAAATTCTTTGCATGATCTTTCCTATCCTTATGGCTATGGAAGGGATCCATAACTCAAGTTGCTATAATGTGAACATGAAACCAAATATGTAATGATCTTACTCCCTCCTTCTCAATCAGACTAGGCTCCCACTTCTTCATTAAGATACATTTTGATAATACAAAACCATGAGGCATCCTCTTAGAACATAATTCATATCCATCTTGTCCTCAAGGGTGGCGATAAAGTAACCTCTGATCAAAATTGTTCCTTTTGGACACCAGTTCCTTTTAGCATACTTCTCAAATGTAGGAATGTGTATCTTCATATCAATTACATACTATAACGACCACCATCTAACCGACAACCAAATCATTACTAATTATGTGGAATAATCTTAAACAGCGGATTAACAAAAAAATCACTATAGTTTAAAACCATTTTTCAAGGAGATTCCTCATCCAGAAAACTTTCATTGAAAGATCCAAAACTCATACATATCATGATTTACATTGTACAACACTATTTCATCTCATCTTGAGGACAACATATAACAGTTTCTCTATCAACACATATATGGAAGCAACATAAAACCTCGAGACATACAAGCCAAAATCGTCATATTGTTCATGAGACCATTACGAACTGACTCCAAGGACCTGAGAGTACAGAGAAGACACATAGGACTTCTATCTACAAGGCATGACAGACAGTATACTCAACCTGAGTTGTTACTGTTGTCCCAGTTGATGTTCCTCTTCTGCAGAACGGTCTCCACTGCCTTGTACACGCCCACCTAAAAATTGTGGATCTCACGGGGTGAGACAATTGTCCCAGTGAGAGATATAACTCTCCCCTGACCAAATTATTATTGTAGATAAATATTATAAAATTGAGCAGGGGTTCTTTTATATTAATAGACAGGATTATTCATTGTATGAACAGGATAAAGTAATCTCTTTACTTAAGAAAATGATGCATCTACCCATTGTAGAATTAGAAACCATCTATATACTTTACAAGGAATGTAAAGGAACATAACCGACATCTATCAAGCTAAGATGTATAACTGAATTACACATCAAACAATGTTTTTTGTATTCTATCCTTAAGCAAATATGTTACACGACTGAACATATTTTACAATCACACTTATGCCCTGAGGAGATGACATATACCATGTTCATCTCCAACCGACCAGAAACTTCTCATAAGTTGATACCATACAAGGCCAATGGGAGAGCCAGTTGCCATGACCTCAGCTGTCTCGGTCAGTACGAGACCACTGGCAGTAACATCTCATGTCAATATGCAAAGTGCGTGCCTGCCAGGGTATATAGGCATCTATGCTTAGAGATACAGTGTCAACTGCTCTCTCTTAGGGGAAACATCTACTAACAACCATCCCCAGTTATGAAATTACTGAGTCATGGCATATAGCCATACTCTTAGCCACGGGCCAGTTCACCGTGCTCAACATAGAGTCTATGACTGTAGTCGCACTCAAGACAAGATAAGGCATATAGCCAAATCCCCATTTATTTCGAGTTCATAAGGGATTGACTCACACATGGCCGTCCATTTATACTTACGCCCCCACATATTCAAAAATATGCACTCTGGGTTATGCCGCTGGGAACCCATTTCACCATTCAGTTAATCCTGACGCTGATGGATCTATGGTCAGGGAAACATTTTATGGTTTCTAGTGATATATTAAGTGCATGACAGTATTCTTTTAGCATCAAACAAGTTATAAGCATCATCATATACAAATGCTACAAAGAAAGTTGTAATACATTTATCAAGTACTTTTCAAATTTTTAGAACACATTTAGATATTTAGCACTTGAGATCTCAATCCCTTATCACATTACTGGGAATACTCATCCTTTCACATCATCATTATCATGATTACTGGATCTGGGTATTCAGACCCTTAGATCACCACATAGCACTATTACCTCTATAATAGGTAACTGTTACCTCTAGGTCCTCAGACCTAGGTATTCATTTCACTGGTTATACAAGTATTTCACATAGCTCACATAGTTTCATTAAGCATCTTGTCACCTCTCACTAGGCAACAACCATTCACATGGCTCACAAGGCCCATTAAACATCTTGTCACCTCTCACTAGGAAACAACTATTCACATGGCTCACAAGTCCATTTAAACATCTTATCACCTCTCACTAGGCAACAACCATTCACATGGCTCACAAGGCCCATTAAACATCTTGTCACCTCTCACTAGGCAACAACTATTCACATGGCTCACAAGGCCATTTACAATAAGAGAAATACAACCTTCCAATTATTAGGGTTAGGGTTTCCCTTTATAGACAAATCGGGTTTCATGTTCATATTATTAATCCAAACCCTAATTCATTGCTCCATGCATCTAGGAGCATACATTGCTAACATAAGTATTTAATCATACTTATTTATTCTCATCATTTATCATTAAATGATTATCAACACAAAGTATGAGTTTCTCTCTCATCCTCCCTAGGATATTGATTACATCATACTTTTAGTTCAATCCTCCTCTTTGAGGAATATAATTCATCATTAACAATTCACATCATCTTTTATATTGCAATTTTTTCAACATGCATCATATGTCACTCAATCAATCACATATGATTGAAGTGTCCCTTCCATATCAGGTATCAAGAAGTGTGTATGTTAACATATTATGATTTAAGATACATTCTTATTTCATGTAGTGTATCCATATCGGGCATGTGGTATAACCACATCACAATGTCAAGTTTTAGGTTGTATCCCCTAATCATCATATCATGTACCCATATCAAATTGACTATCACTTAGTTCTTATCATCTCAAGAAAACTTCATATCGGGTATGAGCTAGGTTCTTGACCCCATATTGGGTATAAGTTGTGTGCTTGATGCCATATCGTGTACAAGTTGTACACCATATTAGGCATAGAGTGTATGCCTCATCATGTATCGTTTAAGTGGTATATGTACAAGATACCATATTGGTTTCCCATCCAAGATTATCATATCAGGTCTCCATGTTGGGTAACATATCGGGTTATCATGTCAGGTAGACCCTTAGGCTCATAACCCCTTTATACCATCAAGGATCAACCCTATCATATAGTTTCATGACAAGGTAGGTGTCAATTTAAATTATTTTATCACAATCCATTACACAAAGGATAGGGTATATCGAATTTCAATCCATCATCTAGGGTTATCCACCATATTGGGCTAATTGAGCCATATCATGCATAAGGTATGAATTGGATCTCATATCGTTCACAAGGAAGAAGTAGATGCCATTCCTAGCATCTAAGGGATATCATTCATACCGTCCATGTAGTATCACTCACCACTTGTATCGGCTTACCCATCACCTTGCGTTTCCATCTCTCTGTTTAGAGTGTTCACTATCTCTCTATCGTGCAAGAGGTGTAGTCTTAGACTTGTATCGTGTATAAAGGGTAAGTGGGTATCTCCCATATGTTGCAATGTACATGGCTCATATCATGTATGAGCTATCCTCTATCCCCATATTGGGTTAACCCCCATCTCGGGTTTCATATCGGGTTAAGGTATTTCAACCACAGGTTATACCATGTATTTGATTCTATGTCTTATATTATGCATAAGTGTATACTTCATCAACCATATCATGCACCAGATGTGTGCTTCATGATATCATGTACAAGAGGTGTATTACATGATCATATCGTACAAGGAGCACTTGCTATTCTCATTCATATCGGGTTACCCAAACTAGGGTTTCATATCGACTTACAAGTATGCCCTTGTCCCTATATCGTGCATGGAATCTATATCGTGCAATAGGTATTATGGTTAACACCATATCGTGTTTCAAGGTATGAACTTCGTCTCCATATCATACAAGGAGATATAATCTCACAAGCATATTGTGCAAATGATGGTTGCACATACCCATATTGGGTTAGAGGTACTAATGTGTATTCTTGAACCTGGTATCACTTAATAAAGTGATACCTTCTTCTTCAAGCTCTAGAACTTCGTTCTATATGTTATATTCCATGGAAAAAGGTCTAAACAACTACTATAACTCATAATTTCATCAACTATTCAAGAAGATCTCAGAATTATAAGTAGATCATTAAGTATAGCAAGTTAGGTGACAAATAATAATATGATTGAGTTCAAGTTATATAACCCACCTTGTGAAAAACTTCAAAGATCCAAGCTCCAAAGCTTTACGTCCTAAGGTTGAAGATGTACTTCTCCAAGGTCCAAGTCTTGTTCACAACTCCTCCATAGACAATAAATCACCATTGTTAAGAACTTGGTGAAGAAGGAAAGAAAGGAATATTCATAACCCGATATCCTACTTCAACCAAGGTTGAAGATGACCAAAGCCATACCTAAAGCTTCGTTCTCAAGCTCTCCTTGCTCCTTGAGATACTTTGCACGATACCTAAGGGCCTTTGCATGATATATCCAAGGGATATGGTTGTGAGGATCGTAAACTTTCATAAGTTGGTGAAAGGGGGAGTATACATACTTGAGTTCATGAGAAAAAGTGTATAAGAGGTGTCTTCACCACATGCTACTAGATGACATGTGTCCATGCATGGTTTACATGTGTCCATGCATACACACATACATATCTTGCCATGCAAGAGTCTTGAGGATAATCTAGAGACAATATCTCGGCCATCCTTTATCTTGTTGGATAAGTTTCCTCATCTTTATCTCATCATTAAGACAACCTGATACACTTTTTACAAGGGAAATTGAAACTCATCATGGGACACCTCCTTGAGGTTCTTTTCCTTTCATGGCCTTTTTCAAGGCTCAAAAAACCTTAGAAGGCTTCTACTATGGCTTCTTGGCCGATAGAGCTCCTATACCAAGTCCATAACTCAATACAACACATATATAAAACTTTACATTTAATTCTTCCTTGGTTTATTAATCACCCGGGGTATCATCATTCAAAGATGATTCAAACATAATGTATCCATCTTTCTATTTCCTCTAAAAGATGCATAAAGGGATCAGGGATACTCTAGAGGTGGTATTTTTGCATTTCGACGCCATACATTGGGTAAATTACAAATTGTACCAAAATTGGTGCACACAATACTAGCATTGTTCAAACAAGTTATATCTTGGGATTTAGGCTTTCCAAAAGCCACCACTTAGCATAATTCTATCTCTTATGATACTAAAACACTTAGAACACATTCAACATGTGACATTTTGCAATGTAACCCCTCATCTTGGGCAAATTGCACTTTGGTCCAAAATAAAGGAACATTGCTCAAACAACATTCAATCAGGACTAAATTTGAAACATAAGTGTGTCAGATGATAACAAAACTCCTTAGAGGAATATATTAAGCTTCTAAGAAACTTACTTAGCCAAAACAAATAGGGTTACCTCATAACCTAGGTCAGTAGTATTGCAATTATAAACCCCTAACAAGGATTTTGTCCCCAAAATCCCAGATGAAGGAAGACAATTGTCATTCATGCATCATATTAACAAGTCTCAACATAACATCTTGATGTCATGGAGATGCCAAAGAACTTTGACCAACACAAAGTCCTTTCATTAAATATCATCATAAAATTTGTCACACATGACACATACTCAATTTTCCTATCCATTACTGACTGCGGAGTCAACTCTATATCAAGTGACATTTTCTAAGTCAGAGAAATACTTATTCATACATTCGAATAATTCAGGTGTCAAATCTTATTGACTCACATCTTTTTATGTGATAATATTCTTGATTCTAGGGAGTCTTCCATATGCCTCATTCAGTTTAGCATTTCACTTCCAAGCAAAGACCAGGTTTACATTCTGTCACCCACTTGGGACTACAAGTCTTATCATACATTTTCAGTGTCATTCTAATATGTTGTCATAACACAAAACTTTCTTACTACTTGTACCAACTATCTTCCTAGTTGTACATTTCTTTTTTCATAAGGAAAGGTCACTTACTAAAGAAGAACTTATCTTAGAGGTATCTCTAGATGTTATGAATAAACTGCCTCAATAGATCTAGACAGGGATACTCTAAGAAATTATTTTTAGCTTGATAAAAAATTTCTCAAAATGATTATGCAATTGTTCCTTCAATTAATACATCCTTATTGATGTTATGTTTATGCAGAGCATAAACACCTAACATATGATCTCCGTACTAGATTTATCTCAAGGTTGGCCCTTCTAGATAATCAAACATTATTCATCTTATCAGGAGTCATATCCTCACTTTCTCATACCACCTGGCACATCTTTAGATACCAGAGTCAAACATACAAAAGGATCTATCTTTTATCTTGGACATAATTTATTACACATATCTTTATCTGGGAACCAAGGTCCAAGACAAACTGATACTTTTCTAAGTATCCCTCAATAGATCACTTCTAACTCATGAACATCAGGTATCCTCAGACTCACCTAATTTCCATGTTCTTAAAAGGAAAGAACACAAAGAAACATATTCCTTTCATCACCCCATCATTACCCAGGGTTGTTCATCAAAGAGGAGACATCATCATCTCCTAAGATTATTACATGAACTTTCAATATTCATGAATCATTTACACTTGCCGCATCTCAGGTTCCTTGCCATCTGCATAGGAATTATATGGACGATTACATATCATCACCCCTTTCTTTATTATTCGCTATCATGTTCATGATTATTTCATAGTTTTGTCACATTTCCCATTTCCACATTATGGGAAAAGATCTTTACTATTCACACTGACTTTATCAAATAGGGATCATCTCTCTTATTCTCTTTCTCTTATCATGAGGATTATACTCTTTACTTCCTCATACACACAGATTGATCTGAGATCATATTAGATTTTTATTATTGTACTTAGGATGTGATAAATATATCCATGCCATATTTCTAGTTTTGCTATGCTCACTAGATTGTATCAAAATGACTACTTGATCAGAGTAATCAGAAAGATAACAATCTAAGAGTTCCATACTTACCTTATCTTTAGTAGTTGAATACCTAGCCAGGGTATACAAGTACTGAGATTAGATAGTATGCACTTTGTTTACTATCATATTCCTTACTTTTCATATCATCAAAGCATATGACTTAGCATCCCTAGATTTTCTCCAAACATCACCTCTGCACCTCATCCTCTTTCACACAAATAAGAGCATTTATAAAGTATTTAAAAGAATACTGAACAGAATATAAATTCTAGTTCTCAACATTTCTTCCCTATGTTCCCATAGGGCAATCAATAGGGAAGCCAATAATAGCAATCCTTCTTATGATTATCAGATAAAATCAAGAGAATGTATATTAAAATGGAAAAGCTCTTATCTGACTGTTACCCCTCACGGTCATCTACCACTTCAGGTTGACTCAACACATAGAGTCTAGTTGTTTCATGTTGTTGCTTTTGCCTTTTTACACTATTGGTATGTAACTTTCATAAGCCCTACTGAGTCTACCTCGATTCTTGGGTCATTTCCTCCCTTCTTTTTAAACAAAAGAGTTTAGTATGCTCAACATGTCTGTATCTATAACATGTTTTGTCCTCGTACTTGGTCTTATCGGTCTTATTATTGATGTAGAAGCTAAGTCAGAAGTTCTTACAGCTGGATGGTTAGGACCTTTGCCTTTACTTAGTGATTTTTGCTCCGGTGCACTACGCATTTATTGTACTGGTGGCACCAAAAACTTTGGGTTTTTTAGAATGACACGACTTTATCGTGCACAAAATGCAAGTATATGTGTCAATGTAATATAGGCCTTGTGAGGCCCGAGTCGAACACATGGACACATAATTTCCGATAGACTACTAATAACCATTCACAATCAGCTAGACCAATTATAAAAGTGGAGAGTTGTTTTGAAAAAGAAAATAAAAATAAAAGAAAATAAAGCAATTGATTAAATGGTTGGTTTAATCAGTTAAAGCGGAATCTCTAGGATTGTGGTTTCACTGCGGGTTCTCATTGTACTAATTCCTACACAGTTATCCCAATTCGTCTCGTATTTCGGGTAGTGGCATGTAGTCAAAATTGCTCGCTTCTGTGATGCAATTTACTACCTTAATCCAAGTCGGTTCCACGCCAGTAGTAACCTATACCCTAAATTAGGTCCATGAAACACCTATCTCTTAGTTCCCACCATTAACTGTACATCACCTTTTCCAAAGGATTTATTAGTTAATATGATTATCGTCTCTTTCAACCGTTAATTCTTCGTCAAAAGCAATTAAGGGTATTAATTTACCATTATGGTGATCAAGCATAATGATAGAAATGGAGAAAATGACATCATACCACGTATTTTCGAGACAAACTATGGTTAACTATGTAAAAAGAGTCATACAACGATTGCATGGGCAACTCCCGCTCCTAAAGACAAAGGGGATTAGCCCTGCATGTTCATCTCAATGAAAAACATCATGGAAGAAGAAAGAAACATAAGGGAAACATAGATGGAGATGATGTAACCCCTGAACGAAGGAGATCTAGATGTTTCTCGATGTGAGACACCCGTTTTTCAACCTCCTGGTAGGAGAATCATCCGTCTACGGCTTTGGAAATGTTCGGGGTGTAGCTCTGGCTCCATTCTTTGCTCTCTTCTCTTCTGATACTCGTGTGACATCTATGGGCGTGATAGTATGGCTTGGGACATCTTTCTTAGGTATAGGTATCACTTATGGCCGACAAAATATCACGGTCGTTCGATTTAGATCATTTGGACTGTTTCCTGATCTGACGGTGTCGATACCATCGATGGTGGGCCGATGGTATTGACCCCCGTAGGGTATCGACGCTCCTTGATTTCTAGCATTCTCTCTGATGGTAGCTCGATACAATCGACCAGACACGTTGATGGTATTGACTTGTTGACCTTTGGCACGCTGATTCTATCTCGATACCATCGACCATCCTGTCGATGGTATCGACTAGTTCTGCTCTTTCTCTGGTTGTGTGTTGTAGCCATGTCGATGGCATCGACAGCTTCAGATATGCAAATAGCCTAGAATAACGAGAAAAACACTAATCAAATCCAAGAAATATGATCATTTATACAAAGTACGATGAAACAAGGTAAATTTGATGCATAATAAAATTATAGGCTAAAGGAAATGAATCATGCGATATTAACCACAAATATGACCAATACACGCACAAAATGATTATAAAACTAGCCTATAAAAGTGACTCAAAACCCTTGCATCAAACTCCCCTAAGCTTGAACTTTTCTCATCCTCGAGCAAAAAAACTACAAAATATAATTGTGAGGGTCAACTAAAGAACATGATCACATAAAAGACATCACAGTATGATTCCCACCTGGCATGCATCTACCGGCCCCTACTAACCACAGAACGATAACTAACCTAATGGTGACAATGATCGTCCATAAGAGATACCCACCCCAAGATCAACGAACACTATCAAATAAGGCAGTCAATATAATAAAATCCTCTGATTCAGACTCGGTGCATCTTGTGATCTCCTATCTACGTTGCTCATGTCCTAACTACCATCTACATGGAAGAAGATCTCCTGATATACAAGAATGTGGAGATAACCATGGGTGGCCTACCATTTTGAGCAACGGGTGGATGGAATGGGCGGATTTGGAAGAAAAAGGAACACAATACAGTTTAACATGCAAAAACAATAAAAATGACCTAAATGATGTGTATGTGTATGGAAATGACCTAATGCCTACATTTTTGGTGGAATGATGCATGCTCTACTATTCCGTCTCAATGTGAGATTAAATGTCTACAAAACTACATCATGTGCTTGTTCTTCCACAGGTGAAACAAGTTCCTTTCTCCCTCTGATTTTTACTTACTTTTTTTCTTTTTCTTTTTTTTTGAGCCCTTATTTTTCTCAATTGACAAAGGAGAAATTCACAATATTTTTTTTCTTTCTTGGGCTTATTCACATAACTACTAAAATCGATGCATTACAATCTACTTTTCAAAGAGTATAGAACAAGTTACCCTGCTTTTTCTTATTTTTCAGAAGAAGTAAGGCACATAATGTCCTACATGCTCAAGAGTATGCAAAATGCAACTATATGAAAGTTATTATGCAACTAAAATGACATGCACTCTAAAATGTGTGCATGCATGACTAAAATACAATTTTTTTATAAAAAAGATGCCAAATCTAATTATAATGCAATCTTATCTAAATGACATGCAATTAAGAGATGAAAAACTATAAAGTGCTCCCAATTCTTATGGTGGAGTGTGAATAAAATGAGGTGGATAGATCACAAGAATAATTGACAGAACCATTGGAAAATATTATATGTCCCTCCTTACTGACATGTGTACCAATTAATCAAATGGTTTCTCTCTCTCACTTCAGATTAAAGTCTCATTACCGTTTGGTCAGTTTAGGCTCAACATCCATATTTGTTCTCATTTCTTGAACCATAAGGATGTACAATTATGATCATATGTTTTAAAGTTGACCTACCCAATTACTTTCATAAGCTACGTGCTCAAGTTCAAACAAGCCAAATTACAATTTCTTGAAAAAAAATTTCAATTAATGCTATGATTTCACACCTTAGCCCCATATGAAAAACATTGAGAGGACAATGCAATTTACATTTAGACATCCATTGATTACACTAGATAGAACGTGGATCCTAAAAAACTGTAAATAAACAAAATTACACAACTAAAATAAAAGAAGATGATAAATAAAAGAAGATGAAAATAAAACTAAGATAGAAATTGTTCCATCTCCCCCCCAAGCTTGAATTCGACTATGGCCCCATAGTCAAGAACAACTTAGAAGGTGCAACAGTGATACCCTGCTACTACTCTGGTGGTGGATATGTCGGGTACTACTGGGTATGGGGGTTCCACTCTGGATTCTGCCCCTGAAAGCTTTGATCATAGGGTGTGATGGCGTCTCACAGGTTGCTGACATGGCTCATCGATACTATCGACATGAGAATATAAGATAGAAAAAATGGAATAAGAAAGACCGTCGATACCATCGACATGACGGTTAATGGCATCAACTTCTGTATGCATCATTTTCCCTCGCGAGGCCTTGGTGGTGAATTCCCCTGAAGATTGGTCGATACCATCGACATGACGGTCAATGGTATCAATTTCTCTGGCAAGAAATCATCTGAATATCTCCAGAGATCTCATGAGCATTGACCATGGGGTCGATGCTATCGACTTGCTCTAGAATTTGAGTCGATTATCTTGTGGGTTGATCGAGACTATCGACGAGGTCGTCGATAGTATCGACGGAGCACATTTTCTGTAGCTACTGCTCATTACCCTCATCGCTACCATCAACACCATGGTCGATGGTATCAACATCCACATAGACCTGCACACTTAGCACACATATCAGGGTATCATTGTTATACTAAAAAATGAAATTAACAAAAACTACTTAAAGCACGAAAAATGAAGTAAATAATATGTATTCTACCAATGCTTGGGTTGTCTCCCAACAAGTGCCCTACTTTAACGTCTTAGGCTAGACATAAGGAGACCGTTAACTTGGGTTGTCAAGGACTGTCACTAATGATTCATTTGGCAATTTGAATTCAACCCTATTATCACCAATCCCAAGTGTCAAGCAACCTCACCCAATGGTAGTGATTACATCAGTTGTAGCTTGGAATGGCCTTCCCAATAACATTTCACATCTGTCTAGCTCAGGCATGTCCATGACCACAAAGTCAACAGGGAAGATGAATTTGTCAACTTTGACCAACATGTCCTTGCATATACCTTATGGCTTCACAATGGATCTATATGCCAATTTGATTGTCATAGAAGTATACTTTGGTGTCTTCAATCCCAACTTTTGAAAAGTGGTGAGTGGCATAAGATTAATGCCTGCTCCTGAATCACACTGAGCTTTAGGAAAATATCAACTACCTATAGAACATGGAATGTAAAAACATCATGGATCTTTCCTCTTCCTTGAAAGCCTCCCGTGAATTATGGAACTCATGGTTTCATCAACACATACGACATCTGTATCTTTGAACCGCCGTTTCTTGTTGATGACGTCTTTCATAAATTTTCCATATAAGGGAATTTGCTTTATAGCCTCCACTAATGGAATGTTGATGTGGAGTTGCTGAAACATCTCAAGAAATTTCTTTAAGTGTGTTTTCTCTTTCCTTGGCTTCATACTATCCAAGAATGGCACTGGTGGCTCCTTAATGTGCTTGTGTAGTGGTGCATAAGTCACTTTAGGGGTCTCCACCCCTAAGCTTGCTTCAACGCCACCTTCTAAGATCAAATCTACTACATCATCTATGGATGGCATGATTTGTGGCTGCTTTTCCGCATTGCTAGTGGCGGCTACACTCCGAAGTACAGCTTTCACCTGCTCTTCCGGAGTAGGAATCTTTTCAGAACTATGAGAGGTGGCCACAGCTTTGTTAGAATTTTGAAGTGAGCTGAATGGCATCCTGCAACCCCCTGGCAATCCATACAAACTGTGAGGGTATGGAACTTTTGGTTTGTCCTCCGAGTCTATGTGCATGGTACTTTGCTCATGTATCTCCTCAATAGGAAGCCTGTGACGTCCCCGGATTTTCTAAAACTTAATCTGATGTGAGACGTACAAATTGAAACCCTCACCTCAGCGAGCATTCCAATTTAAACATCCCACACTAGGCTAAGAAGAATAAAATCAGAGGAAGTCAGAAGGAAACACAGTAGTACATGTACATGAACAATAATAAAACCATACACACATGTTCACCATTCAACATATAATTACAACATGAATTGTTACAACATTTGGTATCACATATAGAACAGCAAACTATACATATACATGTACTACATCTAAACAACAGGATCTAAAGACAACAGGTCCACCTGAACATCAGCTCGCTACACAACTCTCCCTATCCTGGATCTTCAAGAGCATAACCACAACCTAACAAAAAGATTACATGCGGTACACGTCAGCACAATATTTCATGAATATTGTACTGAGTACGCCTACGTGTCTTTTATTTACCTCTCAACATATCTTGGCAAAAGATAAAACTAATATACTTGGCAGTAACAGGAGAATATAAGAAAAGCACATACTTGCACAAGGATATTCATTAACAAAAGAGAGCACATCTATTTTAAGCTCATTTTTTCCATTATATGCTCGTGCATCTGCCTACCAATGGGATAGATGCATTCAGGCCTTATGATCTGCTTACCAAAGAGATAGATCATTGTACATGTGATCTGCTTACCAAAGAGATAGATCACTCACTAGCACTATGCTACCAAAGAGATATAGTGCTTTCATATAATGGAACAGATATATTATGTTTCAAGTGTTCATAGCAATAAGTATGGAAAATCAAGCAACATAGCATACAAGAACAATCATTTCAATCAATATCATATGCCAAGTATTTTACTACGCATATAGCACAAGCATATTGTATAATAAGCCAAGTAAGAGGTAATAGCGTACCTTAGATCAAGACATCTTATTCATCACATATACTCCTGATGTCAACTACATCCTTGGTCAACCCTGATCAAGACAAGACCACATACTATCATCAAGTTCTCATCATCTACATCTCATCTTAACCCTAATCATGTTCATATTAGGGTTTCTCCTATCTCATTAGGTTATATACATTATTACTTGTCTTCCTGACTTAGAATTATCATACTGATGTCACATTCCAGGTTATGACTCATTATCTGAACATTATCTTCCATATTATTTTTGTGCACATTAATTAACCCTAGGTTACATCATTAACCTAGATTAGGGTTTTATAACATGTATTAAGGGTCAATTCATATAACATGGATTCTATGCATCATTATGGTCTCATAATTAATACTGAGGTTTTATATACTGATATGAGCTTACTCTGTGAGTTTCATCATTTATTGAGCATTAATGCGTTTATCACATTTAATATAGGATTATTAGCCCTAATTTGCCATATTAAGGTTTTCTTATCTCCTTAGGATATTCTCATAATTATTTCTTACCTATCTCTTCTTGTTATCTAGGATTGACATTACTGGTGTTGTATTCCAGATTATGATCAATAATCTGATTATTGCATTACATATGATTATGTGTACATATTAACTCTAGATCATATCCATTTAGCATATTAAGGTTTTATATCACATGAAGAGTCATTATCATGTTTCTATGAATTCTATATATATATAACTGATCTCAGAGTTACATATTGTCTTCTAATTACTGATATGAATGTATTCTGTAATTACCATGATTTATTGAGCATGCATCTTTTTATTGCATTTTATTTAGGGTTATAAGCCTTAATTAGACATATTAAGCAAATTACATGATTTCATACATAAACATCATGATCACTGATATTAGATGGATTATAAACATTAGTATGGAGTCACTGACATTTTCCCATAATTTTATGTCATCGTTTGCTAATTATTATCCATTAATTAAGCATTTCACTATTAATGAGATATCACTAATATCTAAGCTTCAAAAGCAGCATATTATGCATCCATCTTGTTCTACGCATTTTTCTGAGAAAAACGGTATATTATTTATATTTTTCTGAGCATCGAGCTATTTTCTATGATTTATCTACGATCTGAGTTATATCTAGGATTTTACCTTTTTCAGCGAATCACAAACGGCCACGTGGCAGGGCGCTCTTCCTTGCTGTTACGGTCGGTTCTCCCTGGTTCAGCGTCGGCTCGGCCGGTCTAGTTGGAATCGGGCCGGTTTATTGCTGCTGGACCCATCCGCCTCCCTCTCTCTTGTCTCGCGAGTCCCTAGTGGGGCTCTGTTTCACGGAGCCGCCGCCGCATGACCTGGCTCCGGCGAGCAGGCCAAGGAGCTAGAGGGCTTCTCATCGACTTCCAGGGCCACCAGTGGCTTCGTCGCAGACCCCCAAGCCTCTACGGCACCTCGCCCCCTCGGCTACCCCTCTATATCTCCATTTAGGCGGGAGCGCCGCCGCCATCCTTGGCTGCGGCGGAGACAAGGGGCAAAAAGCCTCTACTCCTTCCCGCGTCGATCCGAAAGATCCAACAGCTTCAGGGTGAGTTACGAACTCATCCATGGCCTCGATCTGTGGTGGTCTACACTCCATAGGTGCCCCCGACTTTGTCTTCCTCCTTAGACCTGTGACTGAGCTCGGTGCCTGGCGCGTCTACCATCTGAGGCCTCTTTCCATGAGGAATATCCCTTTCAGACCTACGCCCTTCATTTCCACCTTCTTATCCTCTTTCGGACACCCCTCTAGCTCCACTTCTTCCTTCTTCGACAACCTGCTCTCCAACATGTAGGTTGCGATGGAGAGGTACAGAGATGGGGAGGGTGGAACTCCCTCGTCTGAGCTCTATCAAGCCCAAATAAGGGGTCGCCCGACTCCTCTCCTCACACTGAAGCCAACTACCTTGTTGGACTCCCCCACACATACCCACGATCAGCGAGCACCTCGACATCGTGGTTGCTACCTGGGGTCAAAGATATAACCGCAAGGTACAAGACAACCTCACTGCCCTTGATCTTCAATCCAACGATCTGGGTGAGTCCCTCGTTTGAGCCCATCCGCGACCCATTCAACTAATGGTCCCAGACGCTGGATCAGCTGTGGACGGCCTAGATTTGCCCATGCAGACGCAGCCCAACCAAGGGTGCGTGACATCTATTTAATCAAAAGACTTAGGCTAATCAACCCTAATATTGCACCTCAAATCACCAAACATCAAACCTTCATAACTTCCTCTAGGGATATCCGATTGCCACCAAATTTTAACCATAGCTCCCCTACCTCTCAAGCTTCCTTCTATTCAAATTTGGTGCAAAAACTCAATTGTTAGGTCATCCAATTAAATTCCTCAAGAAGGTGCATTCAAAGAGAGATTAATCATTAAATAAATCTCAATCAACATTCTAACTTTACCAAAACACTTAGAACTCACATTATAACTCAAGATATGGATTCTAATATGTTATTGGAGATTTATGGATTTCCAAAACCCACACCATCACATCCTACACACCTTAAAAGATATTTCGTCCTCGAAATTAAGCTCAAGAAATCCACTTTGTCACATCATATACATCTTAAAAGAACTTTCGTCCTCGAAAGTAAACCAAACTCATACTTCCAGGGAAACCTTATCTTGCTTTCATCCACATGTAGGCACTATTCTAGGTGTAACAAATCCAAGAACAAAGCTTCAGAATCCTATCCAAACCATTCTTAGGAGGTTTTGAAAGCATCTAGGGTGAAACCTCACTTCATAGAAGGCTCAAACAAAGGTTTAGAAACTCTAGTTATATCGTTTCTTATCTCATATGTTAGATTGCATCCTTATCTTTATCCATGAATTAGGGTTTCTACATCATATTCCTTGTTCTAAAGAAGTTAACCAAAGTTAACTCATACATCAAGGTGTCATAAACATTATGTGGTGCTAACTATCGAACTATATTTTTCATCTTTATTAAGCATTCAGATTAACATCCTATGCAACCTGCTTCATTCATATGATCTTATTTCTTTACTCATAGTAAATTGAAACAATTATTGGTGATTTATCACAAGATTAACTGGCAATATCACATTATCATCTTGATTTGTGTACATGGTTAACCATCTTTAATATATCATCATTATTCATGTACATGGTTAATCATGTATGCATTTCCATATATTAAACCATCTCTAGGTTTTCATCATATCATATCTACTTATGTCACATCTCGAGATTAACTTACATCCTTACATATATTCTATCATGGCTGTGCTAGGAAACTAATATTATACTAAAGCTTTACTTAGGTCAAAAGAGGTTCCTCTAACCCATACCATGAGGGTAGTTCCATGCTCGATCTCTCTGAGCTAACTCAACTCTATGAGTATCTCATATGCGTACATTTTATTCTCCCTCCTTGGTTTAGGGTTTTCGGGTCTACCTCGTTGACACAAACTAATAGCTTCATTAGCTCTAGCCACAAGCACAAACCAAAACACTATATGACATACTCATCATGGGTCTCTACTCATGAAACATCTTACCCAAAACTCTCTTATACATGCAACCACTAGATTCCTATATGGGAAACCACCAACCCGAGCATGAGGCTTCTCAGAAGCTAACATAGCTACCTCCTCCAGGGTCTTGGGCTCTCTCCCTCACCCAGATGATAGGCATTCATATTCCTACTCACATGCGCATATATCCAGCCTCTCTCTGACTCTAGGGTTTGGTCTTCCCAAGGACATCTAGGGTTCAACAAACTATAGGAATCATACATAAAGCAACTCAACTCATTCACTCAGGAGTAGTCTAGTTTAGGACGTATCATATCACATATCTCATAATTCTCATATCTTGGAGTTTAGGTTCTCTAACCTTCTCCCAACGGGTCTCACTCTCCCTGGAGTTAACCCCGAAACTGGTCCTAACACTAGAGGTCATCCTTCGTAAAAGAGCTTGAGGCTCAGGATGATCCACATCTTGTCTTAACTTAACATATCTTATCTCATAAAAGCTTGTTTACTTGCATCATCAAAACATATCTCGAATCCTCAAAACTAAACTATGTCCTCAAAGACAAACATGTATCATCATAAACCATCTTATGTCATCTATATGAAACTTACATCATATCACAAAAACTTATTTCATTTATTCCATCTATCATATACTCTAACAAGGCTCTAGACATCTAATCTAGAACTACTCTCTCTTCTAGACTGATGTCATTCACTTTCACTTAGGTCACCTGACCACCTCCTACTCGTACATGTGTGGGGACACATTTTTGTAATACATATACATAATAAAATATTATATAGTTTTTCTCCGATAAAACAAGCGTCAGAGAAAACTATCGAGGTTCGATTCGTTTGGAATCAAAAACCAAATCCTGAAAACGAGTGTCCCACACATAGTAGAGAGTCCAGTGTCATGAAAACTAGTGAAAAGGGTGAGAACAAGGGGTAGACTAGTGTAGCTACTCTAGACAATGTGCGCAATATGTCTAGGGTTTCTCTTCCCTTGATGCACGTCATTTCCAAACAGTGCAACGTCCCATACCGCTGCACTACAAGGAAAGAACGACATCTAAGGACTTGCTACTCAACAAGCACCAGTCTAGACCTAGTTCTCGGACATCTAGGTGCTAACCTAGAGGCTAGGTCAGATCTAGTCTCTAAAAGACGACTAATCTAACCCTAAAGATATTATTAAGGTTCAAGATTCTTTAGTTTTGCATTGCGTAATGAGCAAATGTCAGGCCTTGCTATTGTTCATGCTCTGATACCACCTGTGACGTCCCCGGATTTTCTAAAACTTAATCTGATGTGAGACGTACAAATTGAAACCCTCACCTCAGCGAGCATTCCAATTTAAACATCCCACACTAGGCTAAGAAGAATAAAATCAGAGGAAGTCAGAAGGAAACACAGTAGTACATGTACATGAACAATAATAAAACCATACACACATGTTCACCATTCAACATATAATTACAACATGAATTGTTACAACATTTGGTATCACATATAGAACAGCAAACTATACATATACATGTACTACATCTAAACAACAGGATCTAAAGACAACAGGTCCACCTGAACATCAGCTCGCTACACAACTCTCCCTATCCTGGATCTTCAAGAGCATAACCACAACCTAACAAAAAGATTACATGCGGTACACGTCAGCACAATATTTCATGAATATTGTACTGAGTACGCCTACGTGTCTTTTATTTACCTCTCAACATATCTTGGCAAAAGATAAAACTAATATACTTGGCAGTAACAGGAGAATATAAGAAAAGCACATACTTGCACAAGGATATTCATTAACAAAAGAGAGCACATCTATTTTAAGCTCATTTTTTCCATTATATGCTCGTGCATCTGCCTACCAATGGGATAGATGCATTCAGGCCTTATGATCTGCTTACCAAAGAGATAGATCATTGTACATGTGATCTGCTTACCAAAGAGATAGATCACTCACTAGCACTATGCTACCAAAGAGATATAGTGCTTTCATATAATGGAACAGATATATTATGTTTCAAGTGTTCATAGCAATAAGTATGGAAAATCAAGCAACATAGCATACAAGAACAATCATTTCAATCAATATCATATGCCAAGTATTTTACTACGCATATAGCACAAGCATATTGTATAATAAGCCAAGTAAGAGGTAATAGCGTACCTTAGATCAAGACATCTTATTCATCACATATACTCCTGATGTCAACTACATCCTTGGTCAACCCTGATCAAGACAAGACCACATACTATCATCAAGTTCTCATCATCTACATCTCATCTTAACCCTAATCATGTTCATATTAGGGTTTCTCCTATCTCATTAGGTTATATACATTATTACTTGTCTTCCTGACTTAGAATTATCATACTGATGTCACATTCCAGGTTATGACTCATTATCTGAACATTATCTTCCATATTATTTTTGTGCACATTAATTAACCCTAGGTTACATCATTAACCTAGATTAGGGTTTTATAACATGTATTAAGGGTCAATTCATATAACATGGATTCTATGCATCATTATGGTCTCATAATTAATACTGAGGTTTTATATACTGATATGAGCTTACTCTGTGAGTTTCATCATTTATTGAGCATTAATGCGTTTATCACATTTAATATAGGATTATTAGCCCTAATTTGCCATATTAAGGTTTTCTTATCTCCTTAGGATATTCTCATAATTATTTCTTACCTATCTCTTCTTGTTATCTAGGATTGACATTACTGGTGTTGTATTCCAGATTATGATCAATAATCTGATTATTGCATTACATATGATTATGTGTACATATTAACTCTAGATCATATCCATTTAGCATATTAAGGTTTTATATCACATGAAGAGTCATTATCATGTTTCTATGAATTCTATATATATATAACTGATCTCAGAGTTACATATTGTCTTCTAATTACTGATATGAATGTATTCTGTAATTACCATGATTTATTGAGCATGCATCTTTTTATTGCATTTTATTTAGGGTTATAAGCCTTAATTAGACATATTAAGCAAATTACATGATTTCATACATAAACATCATGATCACTGATATTAGATGGATTATAAACATTAGTATGGAGTCACTGACATTTTCCCATAATTTTATGTCATCGTTTGCTAATTATTATCCATTAATTAAGCATTTCACTATTAATGAGATATCACTAATATCTAAGCTTCAAAAGCAGCATATTATGCATCCATCTTGTTCTACGCATTTTTCTGAGAAAAACGGTATATTATTTATATTTTTCTGAGCATCGAGCTATTTTCTATGATTTATCTACGATCTGAGTTATATCTAGGATTTTACCTTTTTCAGCGAATCACAAACGGCCACGTGGCAGGGCGCTCTTCCTTGCTGTTACGGTCGGTTCTCCCTGGTTCAGCGTCGGCTCGGCCGGTCTAGTTGGAATCGGGCCGGTTTATTGCTGCTGGACCCATCCGCCTCCCTCTCTCTTGTCTCGCGAGTCCCTAGTGGGGCTCTGTTTCACGGAGCCGCCGCCGCATGACCTGGCTCTGGCGAGCAGGCCAAGGAGCTAGAGGGCTTCTCATCGACTTCCAGGGCCACCAGTGGCTTCGTCGCAGACCCCCAAGCCTCTACGGCACCTCGCCCCCTCGGCTACCCCTCTATATCTCCATTTAGGCGGGAGCGCCGCCGCCATCCTTGGCTGCGGCGGAGACAAGGGGCAAAAAGCCTCTACTCCTTCCCGCGTCGATCCGAAAGATCCAACAGCTTCAGGGTGAGTTACGAACTCATCCATGGCCTCGATCTGTGGTGGTCTACACTCCATAGGTGCCCCCGACTTTGTCTTCCTCCTTAGACCTGTGACTGAGCTCGGTGCCTGGCGCGTCTACCATCTGAGGCCTCTTTCCATGAGGAATCTCCCTTTCAGACCTACGCCCTTCATTTCCACCTTCTTATCCTCTTTCGGACACCCCTCTAGCTCCACTTCTTCCTTCTTCGACAACCTGCTCTCCAACATGTAGGTTGCGATGGAGAGGTACAGAGATGGGGAGGGTGGAACTCCCTCGTCTGAGCTCTATCAAGCCCAAATAAGGGGTCGCCCGACTCCTCTCCTCACACTGAAGCCAACTACCTTGTTGGACTCCCCCACACATACCCACGATCAGCGAGCACCTCGACATCGTGGTTGCTACCTGGGGTCAAAGATATAACCGCAAGGTACAAGACAACCTCACTGCCCTTGATCTTCAATCCAACGATCTGGGTGAGTCCCTCGTTTGAGCCCATCCGCGACCCATTCAACTAATGGTCCCAGACGCTGGATCAGCTGTGGACGGCCTAGATTTGCCCATGCAGACGCAGCCCAACCAAGGGTGCGTGACATCTATTTAATCAAAAGACTTAGGCTAATCAACCCTAATATTGCACCTCAAATCACCAAACATCAAACCTTCATAACTTCCTCTAGGGATATCCGATTGCCACCAAATTTTAACCATAGCTCCCCTACCTCTCAAGCTTCCTTCTATTCAAATTTGGTGCAAAAACTCAATTGTTAGGTCATCCAATTAAATTCCTCAAGAAGGTGCATTCAAAGAGAGATTAATCATTAAATAAATCTCAATCAACATTCTAACTTTACCAAAACACTTAGAACTCACATTATAACTCAAGATATGGATTCTAATATGTTATTGGAGATTTATGGATTTCCAAAACCCACTCCATCACAAAGCCCTAGTCCTTTGTTAACTGAAATATATTTAACCTATTGATGTGGTTGAGCGGGCTCTGCATTCCCAACTGGTTTTTGTTGAATAATTTGCTTCATCACAGCCACCTCAGTCGCAATTTGGTTCATTGTTGTCTCTACAGTCCTCTGTTGTGCACCATGGCTCTGTAGTGTCTGACCAAATTGATTTAGAAATCCTCCTTGTGACTCAATTTACTTGCCGAATGTGCTCATCAGCTCTTGGTTTTGCTTTATCACTTGATTGAGCAACTCATTGTTCTTATCCTCTACACTTGGTCGTGGTTTGGCATCCAGATCTTACAGAAAGTTATTGGGATCCTTCCACGAAAATTTATTGTCCTTCCTCCAAGTGTAGTCATTGCTCCTATAGCCCTGTTGATGCATATATTTTAGATATTCTTCCTCATCAAACCCATTTCTCTCCTTCTCTAAGAGCTTCTTAGCTAGTAGGTCCATCTTCTCATTTAATGCTTTAATTGCCTTTGATTCCGATGCAACCCTGACTTGTTCCGGTGCATCTCTATCACCCCACGAATGCTTTCTAGCCATGTTCTTCAAGATCTCCAAACACCTTGTGTCTGTGTTATTCAAGAAGAAACCGGAGCCTGTTGAATCTAAGTTGCTTCTGTCATGCTCATTGAGAGCAAAGTAGAAAATTTTTACTTGTTTTTCCCTATCTAGCCCATGATGTGGGCACCTCCTCAGCATGATCTGGAAGTGCTCCCATGTCTCTGAATAGGTCTCACCAGCCTTTTGACTGAAATTATGAATCTTTCTTACGAGGTCATTCGTCTTCTCAGGAGGGAAAATCTCTCGAAGAAAACTTATATCATTTGGTCCCAAGTCTCGACGTACTCGTCATCGAGGTTGTGCAGCCATTCTCGTGCATTTCCCGCTAAAGAACTGGGAAAAAGCTTCAAGTACAGTGCCTCTTGTAGAAACCTATCAATCTTTATCATATCACAGTTTTCCACAAATTGGCTGATGTGGGCCACTGGATCTTCATTCTTCAGTCCATGAAATGTATTGTACTTGACCAGATTAATCAGTGCGGGATCAATCTTGTATGTAGGAATGTTGATTGCCTGCCTTTTGATTGGCCCTTTTGACGTAGATGAAGACGTAGCCTTGATCTTCTCCCATATTGTCTGTACCTCAGCCATTGCTTCATGTTCTTGTTCAATTTCCTCAGTTGGTGGATTTGTCAACTCGACTTCTTCACCCAATGGAGGAATTTCTGGTAATTCTACGTAGTTTGTGCTACGTGTCTTTACCACCAACTAGCACTTGAAAAGATGGAAATTATTTCAGTACAGTGCTAAAAAGAAATAAGTAATTAAAATATGTGAAATTAAATTTAAAATTTTAAGAATTATATGAAAAACTGGCCTAGTGTGGCCACTAGCAGCACACGTAGTGCCAAAAATTGTCGTTCCCCAGCAACGATGCCAAGAACTTGACACGACTTTACCGTGCGTAAAATGCAAGTATACGCGTCAATGTAATATAGGCCTTGTGAGGCCCGAGTCGAACATAGGGACACATAATTTCCGGTAGACTACTAATAACCATTCGCAATTAGCTAGACCGATTAAAAAAGTGGAGAGTTGTTTTGAAAAAGAAAATAAAGCAATCGATTTAAATGGTTGGTTTAATCAGTTAAAATGGAATCTCTAGGATTGTGGTTTCACCACAGGTTCTCGTTGTACAAATTCCTACACAGTTATCCTGATTTGTCTCATATTCTGAGTAGTGGACTGTAGTCAAAATTGCTCACTTCCACGATGCAATTTACTACCTTAATCTAGGTCGGTTCCACGCTAGTAGTAACCTATACCCTAAATTAGGTGCATGAAACACTTGTCTCTTGGTTCCCACCATTAACCGTACTTCACCTTTTCCGAAGGATTTATTAGTTAATATGATTATCATCTCTTTTCAATCATTAATTCTTCGTCAAAAGCAATTAAGGGTATTAAATTACCATTATGGTGATCAAGAACAATGATAGAAAAGGAGAAAATGATATCATACCTGGGATTTGAGAGACAAATTATGGTTAACTATGTAAAAAAAGTCATACAACGATTGCCTGGGCTACTTCCGGTCCTAAAGACAAAGGGGATTAGCCCTGCATGTTCATCTCAATGAAAAACACCGTATAAGAAGAAAGAAACATAAGGGAAACATGTATGGAGATGATGTAACCCCTGAACGAAGGAGATCTGGATGTTCCTCAGTGTGAGACGCACGTTCTTCAACCTTTCGGTAGGAGAATCATCCATCTACAGCTCTGGAAATGTCTGGGGCATAGCTCTGGCTCCGTTCTTTTCTCTCTTCTCTTCTGAGACTCGTGCGACATCTATGGGTGTGATAGTATGGCTTGGGCCATCTTTCTTAGGTATAGGTATCACTAATGGCCGACAAAATATCATGGCCGTTCAATTTAGATCGATTTGGGTTGTTTCTTGATCTGACAGTGTCGATACCATCGACGGTGGGTCGATGGCATCGACCCCCGTAGGGTATCAGTGCTCCTTGATTCTGGCGTTCTCTCTGATGGAAGCTCGATACCATCGACCAGACACATCGATGGTATCAACTTGCTGACCTTTGGCACACTGACGCTATCTCGATACCATCGACCATCCTGTTGATGGTATCGACTAGTTCTACTCTTTCTTCGGTTGTGTGTTGTAGCCATGTTGATGGCATCGACCGCCTATCGATGGTATCAACATCTTCATATATGAAAATAGCCTAGAATAACGAGAAAAACACTAATCAAATCTAAGAAATATGATCATTCATACAAAGTACGATGAAACAAGGTAAATTTGATGCATAATAATATTATAGGCTAAAGGAAATGAATCATGCAATATTAACCACAAATATGACCAATACACGTACAAAACGATTATAAAACTAGCCTATAAAAGTGACTCAAAACCCTTGCATCATAGAACAACTAGGAAAATCTCTCTAGAATTGTAGAGACTTTTCCTTAATTCTCACCTTATTACCCCTTCTTGGGCACTGTCGTCACAGATGTACTATTTGTCTGTACTTATGGTAGAGTCTATTTTCTCACCATAGGTTAACTCTTCCCACATTTTCCATTGTCCCAACATGAGTATGTCGTTTAGGAACCCTTTCAGAACCCAAAGTGTCTACATTGAGGACTGGTAATTCTAGGTTGTAATGTTAGTATCTAGTCTACTATATGCATCATCGTTGTCCTAACTTGCCCAACAAGAGCATAAAAACAAGATTCTCTATCATGATTGGGTCAAGATGGGAATTCTCAGGCACTCATTCTTCTCTTTCCTGATCCCATGCACCCCCTATTGGTGCAACAACATTGCTCTTAACAATGTATTCATCATATTCTCCAGTCATTTTTCAACTTCACCCTTTCTTTAGCATAAGTAGAAGTCACTATAGTATATACTGGAGGACACTAGAACAAACTCAACACCTGAGTCCTATGTCTCTGTAGACTCAGCAAACCTTAAGCTCTGATACCAAACTTGTAACGGCCGCCATCAAACCGACAACCAAATCGTTACTAATTATGCAGAATAATCTTAAACAGAGGATGAACAAAAAAATCACTATAGTTTAAAACCATTTTGCAAGGAGATACTTGTCCAGAAAATGTTTACTAAAAGATCCAAAACTCATACATATCATGAATTACATTGTACAACACTGTTTCATCTCATCTTGAGGACAACATATAACAGTTTCTCTATCAACACATATACGGAAGCAACATAAAACCTCAAGACATATAAGCCAAAATCCTCAGATTGTTCATGAAACCATTACGAACTGACTCCAAGGACCTGAGAGTACAGAGACGACACATATGAATTCTATCTACAAGACATGACAGACAATACACTCAACCTGAGCTATTACTACTGTCCCAGCTGATGTTCCTCTTCTAAAGAAAGGTCTCCACCACCTCGTGCACATCCATCTAAAAATTGTGGATCCCACGGGGTGAGACAATTGTCCCAGTAAGAGATATAACTCTCCTCAGACCATATTATTATTGCAGATAATATCAGAATCGGATAAATCAGTCCAAATGGGTTTACTAATAGGATGCCTGATAAAACTGAGCAGGGGTTCTTTTATATTAACAGACAGGATTATTCATTGTATGAATAGGATAAAGTAATCTCTTTACTTAAGAAAATGATGTATCTACCCATGGTAGAATAATTAACCATCTATCTACTTAACAAGGAATGTAAAGGAACATAAACAACATCTATCAAGCTAAGATGTATAACTGAATTACGCATCAAACAATGTTTTCCGCATTCGATCCTTAAGTAAATATGCTACATGGCTGAACATATTTTACAATCACACTTATGCCCTGAGGAGATGAATTATACCCCATTCATCTCCAACCAACCACAAAATTCTCACAAGTCGGTACCATACAAGGTTAATGGGAGAGTCTCTTGCCATGACCTCAGTTGTCTCGGTCAGTATGAGACCACTGGCAGTGACATCTCATGTCAATCTGAAAAAGAGTGTGCCAGGGTATACATGCATCTTTGCTCAGAGTTGTAGCGTCAACTGCACTCTCTTAGGGGAAACATATACTAACAACCATCCCCAATTATGAAATTATTGAGTCATGGCATATGGCCATACTCTGAGCCACGGGCCAGTTCACCGTGGTCAACATAGAGTCTATGAATGTAGTCGCATTTGATCCAGGATAAGGCATATAGCCAAATCCCCATTTATTTCGAGTTCGTAAGGGGATCAGCTCACACATGGCTATCTGTTTATACTTTCGCCCCCACATATTCAAAAATATGCACTCCGAGTTATGCCTCGGGGAACCCATTTCACCATTTAGAAAATCCTGACGTTGATGGATCTATGGTCAGGGCAACATTTTATGGTTTCTATTGATATATTAAGTGCATTACAATATTCTTTTATCATCAAACAAGTTATAAGCATCAATCATAAACAAATGCTACAAAGAAAGTTGTAATACATTTATCAAGTACTTTTCAAATCTTTAGAACACATTTAGATATTTAGCACTTGGGATCTCAGTCCCTTATCACATTACTGGAAATACCCATCCCTTCACATCATCATTATCATGATTACTGGATCTGGGTATTCAGACCCTTAGATCACCACATAGCACTATTACCTCTATAATAGGTAATTGTTACCTCTAGGTCCTCAGACCAAGGTATTCATTTCACTTGTTGTACAAGTATTTCACATAGCTCACGTGGTTTGATTAAACATCTTGTCACCTCTCACTAGGAAACAACCATTCACATGGATCACAACGCCCATTAAACATCTTGTCACCTCTCACTAGGCAACAACTATTCACATGTCTCACAAGGCCATTTAAACATCTTGTCACCTCTCACTAGGCAACAACCATGAGTGGACCTTAGGCTTTTCCTCTGGGTTAGGGGTGGGCGATCCCGCGAGACTTTTCAAGCTATGCGCTCCCGGGCACGTACTCTTCTTCCCTCAATGAAATTGAAAGAACTGCTGGCTCACAAAGCCCATTAAACATCTTGTCACCTCTCACTAGGCAAAAATTATTCAGATGGCTCACAAGGCCATTTACAATAAGAGAAATAAAACCTTACCATTATTAGGGTTAGGGTTTCCCTTTATATCCGAATAGGGTTTCAAGTTCATATTATTAATCCAAACCCTAATTCATTGCTCTACACATCTAGGAGCATACATTCCTAACATAAGTATTCAATCATACTTATTTATTCTCATCATTTATCATTAAATGATTATCAACACAAAGTATGAGTTTCTTTCTCATCCTTACTAGGATATTGATTACATCATACTTTTGGCTCAATCCTCCTCTTTGAGGAATATAATTCATCATTAACAGTTCACATCATCTTTTATATTGCAATTATTTCAACATGTAACATATGTCACTCAATCAATCACATATGATTGAAGTGTCCCTTCCATATCAGGTATCAAGATGTGTGTATGTTAACATATTATGCTTTAAGATACATTCTTATTTCATGTAGTAAATCCATATCGGGCATGTGGTATAACCACATCACCATGTCATGTTTTAGGGTGTATCCCCTAATCATCATATCGTGTACCCATATCAAATTGACTATCACTTAGTTCTTATCATCTCAAGATAACTTCATATCGGGTATGAGCTAGGTGCTTGACCCCATATCAGGTATAAGTTGTGTGCTTGATGCCATATCATGCACAAGGTGTGCACCATATCGGGCATAGAGTGTATGTCTCATCATGTATTGTTTAAGTGGTATATGTATAAGATACCATATCGGTTTCCCATCCAAGATTATCATATCGGGTCTCCATGTTGGGTAACATATCGGGTTACCATGTCAGGTAGACCCTTAGGCTCATAACCCCTTTATACCTTCAAGGATCAACCCTATCATATAGTTTCATGAAAAGCTAGGTGTCAAATTAAATTCTTTTATCACAATCCATTACACAAAGGATAGGGTATAATGAATTTCAATCCATCATCTAGGGTTATCCACCATATTGGGTAAAATGACCCATATCGTGCATGAGGTATGAATTGGATCTCATATCATTCACAAGGTAGAAGTAGGTGCCATTCCTAGCATCCAATGGATATCACTAATATCGTCCATGTGGTATCACTCACCACTTGTATCGGCTTACCCATCACCTTGGGTTTCCAACTCTATATTGTTTAGAGTGTTCACTATCTCTCTATCATGCAAGAGGTGTAGTCTTAGACTTGAATCGTGTATAAGGGGTAAGTGGGTGATGTAGCCCTATTTTAGGGCTCCATCTTGTGCCTTTTTGTGCTTTTATCACATCTTGACAAAGTAGATTGCAAGTTAATTTCCCCAATATGGTTATCACTGCCAAATGCACTTATGGACATTTTTTGCATTATGTTTAGGTACTTGGACCATACTTTGGATGGAAGAGAGAGAAGGAAGGAATCCTAGGGTTCCCCCACTCATGGAGGGGCCCAAAGAAGACCCCAAAAGCTCCCTCAACCTACCCCAATGGTCAATATTCAACTCCAAGCAAGGAGGTCCTTTGATAATGAAGTTTGAGGCTATTTTAGCCCTTGAAGACCCCAGCACGGTCGTGGTGCCAAGGAACGGCCATGCTGGCAATTACACAAAAGTTATAGGTTGATTAACAACTCTACAACTCAGCCACCATGGTCGTGCCATGAAGACCCCAGCACGGCCGTGCTACCCAGCACGGCCGTGCTAGATGAAGGACAGAATGGGCATGCTCTGGGGAACGACCTCCTCGAAACTCCTCCACCACAGTTGTGTTGCCCATCACAGTCGTGCTACCTAGCCACACCACGGCCATGTTGCCCAACAAGGTCGTGCTACCAGCCTTCATTTTCACCCATCCAACCTGTGATTTCACACTTCACCAGAATGGCCGTTCTCACCTCTACCCCCCACGGTCGTGCTGCCACCTAAAACCTAACACTTTTCACACTATTTTTTCCACAATACCCCTACTTACCCTAGTGCTTCCACCACCACCTATATATACATAGGTGATGGCCACACCACTAGGTTATCTTCCCTAACTACTCCTAGCCTCCATTACTCCTCCCCTTGAGCATTTAGTGCACTTCCTTAGCATTTATGCTCTCCATCCACCATTTCCACCTCCGTTTCACCTTAGAAACCTAGTTTTCTAGGTTTTCATCCATAATCCCCTATATTTTCATGCTCACCTGCACCCTTGGAGGAGAGAGGTCGTCCATAGTAGCAAGGAGGTGAAGAAGAAGGCTACTCCCCCGAGCTCCATGGCGTTTCTACCCCTTCTTCCCATCTCTTCTACTATTTCTTTGACTATGTGTAGATAAGCCCCTAGTGGTGGGTTGTTTGGGGTTAAAATGGGACTTTGATACCATGTTGGGGAAAAGTAGCTTGTAATGAACATAATTTCTAGCTATGATGATTGCCTCTTGCTTCTATCTCATTTTCTATTTTATTGCATGTGGTTTGTGCTTATAACATGGATTGCTTGCTTTGAGATGTTTGATGACACTTAGCGTCTAGGAGGAATTGCAGTTTATGTGGAAATCTTAGGAATGGTTTCTAGGTCCAATTAGTGGATCCCTAGCTAGCCCCCTTTGTTCCTGCATACACATCCCTCCTCCTACAAGTGAGTGTGAGATCTAAGTAGCTAGTGTAAGTGTGATTAATGCAATTTCCTAGGGCTTTCTAAAGGCTAGAACGGCTAGTGGCATGAGGTCAAATATCCTCATCCCTACTTCCATCTCTACCCCTGGCTCTCAATTGACCTAATACCACTTACCCTAGAAACCTATACTTGATAAGTCCTATTAGAATTACACCTAACCCTAGTTACCCAACTAGTAGTATAGGGTATCTTCTACTAGCACTTGACTTGTTGTTTGGTTTGGTAATCTAGATAGAATTATGATAGTTTCTTGCTATGTTGATATCCCCTAACTAATATCAAACCACATCCCCAAATGGCCCACCTACCTTAATCATCTTGTTAAAACCCAAATTGCTTTGCTCGCTTGTTCATGATAGTCTAGTTTAGTTGCTTTTGCTTAATCTAGTCAATTGCTTAGTTTTTCTCTTTAGTGTTAACTTAGGTTCTTTCTCTTGCTAGTGGTTAGCTTAGCTTATTAATTGCTTCTTGCCTTTCTAGAGTAGTGTAGTCCCTCTTGCTCTTACCTAGATAGTTTGTTAACCTAGTTTTCTAGTTTTGATTGTTCAAGATAACTTAGGTTTAATTTCACCTTTCTTGCTTGTCAATTAGAGTAATCAACAAACAAACCTCTTAAAACCCTCAAACCCTAATCTCCACACTAGGAACATAGCTATCACTAAAACTAGCTCTAGTGCCCCCTCTATCCCTGAGGACCGACCCCTTTTCTTGCCAATCACCTATACTACAACAGTACCCCGTGCGCTTGCGGGTGACCTATTTTAGTTTTGTGATCGACTTAGTTAGGGCCAATATAAATTTTGAAAGTGATCCCACACGTGTGTTCCGATCTCGTAGGGCGCATCTAGTCGAGTCAAATCGACTAGTGTGTAGCACCTCTAGTGGACGCATCAAGCTTTTTGGCGCCGTTCCCGGGGATAGAGGTGCTCGGCCTAGCTAGATAGTGTAGCTTAGCCTTTCCTTTAGCCCTCGCCATTGCTATTATTTATTCTTTGTGTTACTTTTGCATCTTGGTTTCTTGTTGTTTGTTTGTGTATTGTGCAGGTGACATCTGTGCATGCGCCAGACATGTTCTACTTGTACCGACTTGGTGTTATACAACCCTGGGATTGGTAGAAGGAGGCGCCAAGCTTGCCGCAATCAGCACCGAGAGGCTGAGATGGCTGAAAACAACCCACATCTAGATGCTCAATTGCCTCCATCGCAGCACCGCCCACTCCACGAATACTTCACCCCAGGGAACTACAACTCCCCCATCGCCACCTTGGTTGACCAGATGCCGGGTCAACAGTTCTCCATTCTTCCTACACTCCTAGGACTCCTCCCTACCTACTATGGGATGGAGAATGAGATACCCTATCACCACATTGATGCTTTCCTGTAGACGTGCTCAACCTTCCACACTCCCGTAGCCACTAACGACTCCATCCACAGAACCCTCTTCTCTTTCTCCCTAAAAGAGAAAGCTAAGGAGTGGTATGTGTCAAAGCCAGATCTGGTTACATGGAATGAAGTTAAAAATGAATTCCTCAAGAAGTTCTTTCCTATTGCAAAGTTTTCCTACATGAGGAGGTGCATCACTTCTTTTGCTCAGAAGGAGAATTAAGTCAATGAACCCTTCCTCGAGGTGAGGGAGAGGTTCCAAAAACTGCTCTATGACCTCCCTCACCATGAAGTGCCTTTGTGGCAACTCATTCAAGCCTTCTACACCGGTCTTGAAGATCAAAGCCAAAACAACGTCGACTCCTCCTGTGGAGGTACTTTCATGGTGAAGTCGCCCGAAGAATTGTGGCCCTTGTTCGAACACCTCACTGAAAACTCATGCCACCACGTTTCTAAAAAGGGGAGCATTGCGATAGAAGCTACATCCCTCCACCTTCCTCTGTGACTCCAACCTACAATGCTACTGACCCCGATATGATGAAAATGATGGCGAACATGATGAGAATGATGAAGAATCAAGCTGGTGTCTCTCCTAGCCAACCCACCATGGTAGTTGACTCTATGGATGAGGAAGTGAATGCTTTGCACTCCTTTGGTAGCCACAACAATCAAGGCCCCATGTCCAACACCTGCACCCCCGAGCGGAGGAACCATCTGAACTTTTCTTGGAAATAACAGAATGAGGATGGACAAGGACAAAGGCAACCGAGGACACGTTACAACTCCAAGTTTGAAGAGGAAGTGCTTGGAAGGTTAAGAAGTTTAGATGATGTGAAGAAGGATGTGACATCACATGGGCAGTCCATCAACCGCCTCGAGCAAAGATTGGATCAAATTTCTCTCTCTCTTACAAGGAGGGAAGAAGGAAGACTTCCATCTCAACCAATGCCCAACCCGAATAATGATGGCACTTTCCTAGTAAACACTCCAAGTTCATATGCTCCATCGGCATACCAAGCACCGCCGAACCCCTATGCTACACCACCTCTGCAGGCACCTCTTAACTACCAATATGCTCCACATCCACCTCATTCAAACCAGCAGCCACCCCCACAATACCACCCCCATCCACAACAACAACAACGATCACAACAACCACAATCGCAATTCATCCTCCAAAACCCAAATTCACCTCACCAAAGGCCACCACCACCCCAACAGCCACAACTTCCACCACAAGCCTCTTCTTCCACTACACATGAGCATGTGAAGGTCGTGACTATTCTAAGGAGTGGTCGGACGTTAGAGAACCCCCCTCATACTGTTGTTGTTGACAGAGGTGATAATGAGACTAGGCAGGTTGATACTAAGATGCAGCCTGAGGATACTGTGATGAGAGCCAGGGTTGATACCATGATACTAGGTGATGATATTGTGATTCCTATGATAGTTGTTGATGATACTGTTGATCTGCACCATATGGGGTCCCAACTTCCCCCATTTCCTGAGGCTCTTAAGGAGCCTTCTGCTGAGAGAAGAAGGAAGAAGCACACTGAAGACATCCTTGAAACCTTCAAACAAGTGAAAATCAACATCCCTTTGCTTGATGCAGTCAAGAAAATCCCTTCCTACGCTAAGTTCTTGAAAGATCTCTACACCTTCAAGAGAAGGACTATGGGAAGAACACCAAAGAAAGTGAAGCTCACCGAGCAAGTGAGCTCAATCTTACAGCACACAATGCCAAGGAAAAGAAAAGATCTCAGTGATCCTATCATCTCATGCAACATTGGGGCACACCGTATAGACCAAGCTCTCCTTGACCTGGGCTCTAGCATCAACCTAATTCCGTATGATGTGTTTGCAGAGCTACAAATGGGGCAGTTGAGTCCAGCTCAGTGTACTTTACAGTTGGCTGACAGATCGGTAAAGACGCCTAGAGGGTGTGTGGATGACGTGCTTGTGAGACTTGATGATGAGACATCTTCCTTCTTCCCTACCGATTTCATTATCTTAGACATGGAAAAAGATGCAAGGAGGGTTCCTATCATCTTGGGGAGACCTTTCCTAGCCACGGTAGATGTAGTTATTCATGTGAGGACCGGTACGATGTATGTGACATTCATGCACATGAAGATCTGGTTGAACATCTTTAAATCGCCAGCCACGGTCGAGGTGATAGGGGCCACTGAAGAAGATTGCTATCTCCTTAAGTGCCTAGATGAAATTGTGGAGGAATGCCTACTTGTGTGGATTCAAACTGCCACTCAAGGCAGAGGTATGGAGTTGATAGTTGAGTTTCCCGATGATGATGAGGAAGATGATGAAGAGAATGAGCTAGCCCTAGTGGCTGCAAGTGAAGACCTCCCATCTATCTATGAACCATTAAAGAACTTTCTTGAAGAACCTCCCAATCTTGAGCTGAAACAACTTATATAAGGACTGAAGTATGCTTTTCTAGGGGCAAATGACACCCTCCTGGTGATCATTTCCTCCATTCTTTTGCCAGAACAAGAGGAGGCTTTGATGAAAGTCTTGAAGAAGAACATCCAAGCCATTGGATGGTCTATAGCTGGCTTGAGGGGCATTGACCCCTCCATCTTTGTACACAGGATCTATCTAGAGGATGATGCAAGGCCGACCTACCAAATGCAAAGGTGGTTGAATCCAAAGTTGAAAGAGGTTGTGACCCAAGAACTTGTGAAATTGCTTGATTCTAGGATAATCTACCCCATTTTTGATAGTACATGGGTGAGTCCCATCCAAGTTGTACCCAAAAAGGGTGGGATCACAGTTGTGGAGAATGTAGATGGTGAGATAATGTCAGTAAGAGAATAATCCAAATGGAGAATGTGTGTTGAATATCGGAAGCTAAATGAAAAGACCAAGAAGGACCACTATCCTCTCCCATTTCTTGATCAGATTCTGGAAAGGCTAGCGGGACAAAGCTTCAATTGTTTCCTCGATGGATATTCTGGATATTTCCAAATTTCCGTGCATCCTGCAGATCAAGATAAGACAACATTCACTTGCCCGAGTGGCACCTTTGTCTACCAGAGAATGTCATTTGGGTTGTGTAATGCCCCTTCTAATTTTGAGAGGTGTGTGACCTCGATATTTGCGGATATGCTTGATTCATCTTTGGAAGTGTTCATGGATGATTGCTCAGTTTTTGGTAAGACGTTTGATGAGTGCTTGCTACATTTGGTTGTTATTCTTGACAGATGTGTGAAAGTTCACCTCATTCTATCTTGGGAAAAGAGGCACTTCATGGTACCCGAAGGCATAGTCTGGGGTCATCGGGTTTCAAAGGACGGGATTGAAGTTAACAAGGCCAAAGTGGGCCTCATTTCTACTCTCACCATTCCTTCTACTGTAACACATGTCTGGTCTTTCTTGGGACATGTCGGTTTCTATTTTTGCTTCATCAAGGATTTCAATAAAATCTCAAGACATCTATGTCACTTACTTGAAAAGGATGTTGAATTTCATTTTGATGACAAGTGTATTGAAGCTTTCAATCACTTAAAGGAAAGACTCGTTTCTGCTCCAATTATACGGCCCCCGGATTTCTCCTTGCCATTCAAGATTATGACTGATGCATCCGATATGGCAGTGGGGGTTGTGTTGGGACAAAGAGTTGGCCGGGTTCCTCACGCTATATACTACGCGAGAAAGACTTTAGATGAAGCCCAAAGAAATTACACGATGACCGAGAAAGAGTTGTTTTCCATCACCTTTGCTCTTGACAAATTCCGATCATATCTCTTGCAAAATAAAGTAGTGATATACACGGACCACACTTCACTGAAGTACATCATGTCAAAGAAAGACTCAAAGCCAAGGTTGACAAGATGGATTATATTTCTTCAAGAGTTTGATTTGGAGATTGTAGAAAAGAAGGGAGTGGAAAATGGTACTGCTGATCATCTCTCCTGAATTGATTACCCCTTTGATGATACAAATCGAATCAAGGAAACGATACCACATGAACAACTCTTCCTTCTTTCATCCACTCAAAGTCCATAGTATCAACACATAGCCAATTTCTTGGCTAGTGGGAGGATACCTAGCACGTGGACCAGAGAGGAAAGCAAAAGGTTGTTTGCCATGGTCAAGAATTATGCTCGGGATGGCCCTCACCTCTTCAAATATTGCCCCAATCAGCTCATAAGGAGATGTGTTCCGAAAATAGAATAGTAAGAAATCCTATCCATGTGCCATTTCGGAGTATGTGGAGGCCATTTTGGAGGGAAACGCACGGATGTAAAGGTTCTTCAATGTGAGTTTTATTGGCCATCCTTGTTCAAAGATTCACATGAGTTTTGCAAAAGTTGCTTGAAATGCCAAAAAGTGGGCACTGTCTCAAAAAGGGACATGATGCCTCTATCACCCATTCATGTGGTGGAGGTCTTTGATGTATGGGGGATTGACTTCATGGATCCTTTCCCACCTTCCTTTGGGTATGTCTACATTTTAGTCGTCGTCGACTACGTGTCAAAGTGGATAGAATATGTTGCAACCCAGAAAAATGACCACAAGGTGGTGTGTGACTTTATGAAATCAAACATTTTTAGTCATTTTGGCATCCCTAGAGCCATGATTAGTGACGGGGGAAGTCAATTCATTCACCGTACTTTTGAAGGGTTGCTCAAGAAGCATGGAGTAAACCATCGAGTAGCCACTCCATATCATCCTCAAACTACTGGCCAAGTTGAGTTGGCCAATTGGGAGAAAAATCTCATCTTAGAGTAAATAGTGAGACCGGATCGTAAGGATTGGTCACTCGGACTCAATGAAGGTTTATGGGCATACTGGACTGCATACAAAGCACTGATTGGCACTACCCCATTCAAGCTCATCTATGGAAAAAGTTTCCATTTGTCGGTTGAAATGCAACACAAGGCATTATGGGCTTTGAAGACTATGGATCTTGATGGAGAACACGTCGCAATCAAGAGGAAGTTTCAACTCAATGAGCTGGAGGAAATGCACCATGAGGCGTATGACATGTCCAAGAGCTATAAGGAGAGAATCAAGTTCCTTCATGATAAGATGATTAAAAAGAAGGAGTTTGAGCACGGCAAATGGGTATGGTTGTACAATTCAAGAATGAAGTTCTTTCTCGGAAAACTCTGATCTAGATGGGAAGGTCCCTATCTTATCAAGAAAGTATACCCATTCGGGGTTGTTGTGATATGTGAGAAAGAAGGTGCGAAAGAGTTTACCGTCAACAAACAAAGATTGAAACCAATTGTTGAAGTCAGCCCAGATAAGGCCAATCAAAGTTTTCATATTGTTATTGTAACACCTAGATTTTTATATCACATGAGCGGAAGAAAAAAAAATTCTGGGAGTGTCACAAACATGATAACCATTGCAATAAATGTAAATGAAACACTTTGCAAAACTAGTAAAACTGATTCATACATAGCTTTTTGTCAACATAAAACTACATCATGTTTATGCATAAGTTCATAATAAAAAGATGTCAATACTCAGGATCGTCTAGGTAGATGGCACCCCACATGGCAAGCTTGAAAGTCTCTTAGGCCTTTGCTGGTCCCTTTGTTCTTCAATTGCTCCAAAACCTGCAAACATCGCGTCCCCAGCCATGCATTGGGAAAAACAGTCGTTAGAGTAAGTGGCATAAGTATTCTAAAATATACATCGCTAAAGAACTGAAATGTTATAAAAGATTCTTGAACATCATAAATATGAAATGAACATTTAACTCTGATTAAATCTAGAAACATATTATCTCTCATTTCTTAAACTCTAATTTTCTACTCTATCTTTTCTGGAGACCTATACTCTGGGTCTCATGGCCTACGCCAAAGTGTCAAGATCATAAATATCTTATCTGAATTCCTCTCATCACACTCATGGATGAGATTATAGACATGCTCTAATCTTAAGTATCTTTTACTTATGGTTTTTATCTGTTTTTTGCCACCATTATACAATAAGTCCTCCTTTGTTGACACCAAGGTGTCCTCTATGGTGCAATGCACCCTCTGTTGGCACAACGTGCCCTTTGTTGACACTGAAGTGTCCTCTATGGTGCAACGCACCCTCTGTTGGCATAACATGCCCTCTGTGACACTCGCAGTGTCTGGCGCAACGCGCCCTCTGAATCATCTCAGCACTCTCTAGTGAGGACTTATTATATAATGTATAATGTGAAGGTTTTGAATTAATTATCTTAAGTCTATCTTTACTAACTCTGAATCTGAACTTATCTGAAACTGAGTATTGAACATGTACAGAATCTTGAATCTGAATCTGAATCTCTTCTCTTAAATTCTGAATTGAATCTTTTACTAAAATGTGAATATGTATCACAAATTATTACGTAATTGAGATTGGGCCTACAACCCTTATCATGTATCTTTATTCAAAATCTGGCTACTCACACAGTGAGTAGTCTAAGTCTGAATCTAAATTTCTTATTCTTAAGTTCTAAACTGAATTCATTGCTAGATTTGAGCATATATCTCATTATCTGGGTAAACTTTTTTCTAACACTCTTATTTGGTAAGATTACTTCATTATACCAATTATATCATAAATGAGTCTAATGTCTTATGAGAAAGGATCTAACATGAATATAGAAATACTAAGTATACAAAGTATCTTAAGTCAAGCTTATGAAAGTATCATAAGTGCAACATATCTAAAAATATCAATTCTGACAAGATGGTTCAATCCTTCTTATAAAATATAAATTTACCCTGAAACTTTGCATATGAACTTACATATTAAACCTTAAATATCAAAATAGAAATCTTATAAAATATTGTATTGCAACCTAATCATAACTTAATGTGTCATTATCTTATAATGCCATCATGGACTCATTTTTATAACACATTGTGATCCCAAAAGTACCTTTATTTCTAAAAGTAGACCATATCTTAATATTCTGAAATTCATATTCTTATATTGTAACTAAATTCTAGATATTATTCATTCTAAGGAATGTAGTTGTTATATCTATACATATGCATGAAATCTTAATGACATTTTTCTCCTTGAAATCGTAGTACATAGTTATGCCTATAAATATGAGAAATCCTGACAACATATGTGTACTTAAATTCTCAATACAAAACTATTACAAATCACCAACTAAGTATGGCTACATTACTTGCATATCTTATCTTACAATCTTATTCATTAATTTCGAACATTTCTAAGAAATATTGTAGGAACATGATTCTTTAACTTACTCATGGACTTGGTCCATGGATCACAACTATTTTGAGCAACAGGCCTATATTTGAGATTTTGGATATCTGAACATGCATAATGATAAAGATATGAGAATATTCTTGTTTGCATTAAAATCTTAGAACATTGAACCATATAAATTATAAAAGTCTTATCAGGAGACATGTAAACATACTGAACTTAAAACATGAGTACTCATGGGCATGGACCACTTACCTCTTGTACAGATGGCATTGATAAGGAAGCCTCAATTCTAAGTTCCATAACTTTAATAACCTGGATATCATCATAGTTTTATCAGTCCAATCCTATATTCCCTCTTTCTATTTCTAAATCTCAAAACCCCATCTTCCTAACTACATATACCAACTTAGGGTTCTTATTTAGACTAAACATAACTTTAACCTAAAATCACCATAAAATCTTAGTGTTGAAATAAAATAAAACTCATATTATATAATTAGTATTATCTTTATACTCAAATAAGACATAAATCGTCTTATGAACATACACTTCATATAATGAGAATGATTCTCAAAAATAGTCACATATTTTGAACTTACTAACTCAATCAGGAAATCAAAGTAGAATACCATCATGTTACTAATATCACACCTAATTAGGCATGCATTTATCACTTATTGTGTCAAGAAAATCATTTATTATTCTTTCATAATGGCTACTCATCTAAAACTAACTACTAATATAATAGCACAAGAAACTTCATAAAAACTCCAAAAAAAGTATTCATATAATGTAAGAATGATCATGTATTAAAATATTGGGTCATTTAAAAAATCAGATCATGGGTGAAATACCCAAAATACCCTTATTAGGGTTTATATCAAAAACCTCAATAAAACTTCATATAAGAGAGATCAGGCTTTGAAATCATGTTAAGAATATCGAGATAAACATTCTGTAACAAATTTATGAATTTATAAGTTCGTTTGCTATTTTTAATGCACAACCCATTGAAATCTCATTACTATTAGTAATCTAATTCTTATAAATAAAAAACATCCAAAACACCCTTTGACTATTTTTATAGGATAGTGAACATCATGAGATTTTTTCGGTACCTTATTTGATAAAATCTGAGTTATCAGTCTCAAGATATGAATTTTGTAAGAATACCTATTTCTGGAGAGATCTAGATTGTCAATTTTGGATCCGACCACCCAAAATTAGCCAGATTCAGCCCTTTGGCTCACGGATCCTAGCATGTGATCTGCATCTTCTTGACTCGGCTGGAAAAACAAGGGGTGTCACACCCCTAATAATCTGCGTGAGTGCCGCTGCCTTGGTGGAGTTCGGTGAGGAATCGGACCTGAAGCAGCTAACACCGCCATCGTCTGATGCCTCCAAAAGCTTCCTACTCGCCCCTTCTCCCTAAACGACACATACAGCAGAACCAAAAACCCTCTTTCCTTGTTTCGCTAACACTTCTGCCGCCTCACCTAGTCTTCTTCTTCGTTATGGATCTTCCCTTCTTCTACTCATGCTTCGTGAAAACCCTACATCTAGGTTCGTCTAACCCTCGTGGCATAGGAAATGCGACTTTTATAAGCTTTTGCCCTCTGGATCTTGGGTAAGTATCCTCCACTTGGGGGACTCTATTCGGGTCTAAAAATAGGGGTGCAGCTCTCAGTCCGCGAGGACTCATTCGCCCCCTTTTTTATTTTATTTTTCTTTTGCATAAAAGTCCAATCTATAGAAATAATTCTACAGACCACCACATGACCCTGTTTGAACTCAAATTTTGGGATAACTGATATATCATCATTATCTTGTTATGGAAAACATATCAGGTCCAAACTATTATAAAGAGACTCCAAAAATATCTTTTAGTTAATTATTGAATAATTACAAATTTAAATAACCTAGGCCTCCAAGTAAAACAAAATCATCTAAAATTTCTCCCACCATCTTATATTTTAATTATTATCCTACTAAAAATATTTTGAGCATTCATTATGACCACGAAATACTAAATTTCAATTTGTACTCCAAGGACCTATTTGTAAAACTTAATTGGTCCAATAGGGCTAGAATTTGGGCTTTAGGGCACATGGCCCATCCCTTAGTATTACCAAGGGTCCATGAGATTAATTGTATTCCAAATCATGAAAATAAGTCTTCAACTAATATAATTTCTCAATTGAAGCTCATGTATGACATATGCGATTAATATTTCTTTAGTTACATAACATGAAGACCTAAGCTAGGTCTAAGGCTCAAGCCATGAACTGGACTCATCATATTAGATATTTGTCACATTATTGTCCATAGGAATAATTCATTTATATTCATATACAACTGATTATAATCATACACATTCAAGTCATAATGTGTGTATTGGTTGATCAGATGGCTTGAAATACACATTTTGTGAACTTAATTACGTACCTAGCCATGGTTATGTTCATTACGTCCCATGGCATGCCTTTACTAGAAAACCCCACATTAAAGACTTAATTTATCTATGAAATCGAGGATGTTACAATTCTACCCACCTTAAAATAAATTTTGTCCTCAAAATTTCTCTAGGCTACTACTAATTAACATGTTGAGGTACACATGTTCAAGATTTTACATGAAAAGAGATATGTAATGTATTTTCATAAAATATTTATGTAAGCATTATCTATTACCTTGATTTATTACTCAACTCATAATTAGGATATTTGAGACTAAACTTGGTTCCACACCTAGGGCATCTACCTCAACATTATCATGACTTTCTAACATTAGGTGTAGTTGATCGTCTAATCTTAGGTCTTCCAGGTACCTCCTACAATTATAGATATGTGGTGATCAAGCACATACCTAGAGATGTGAGATCCTGACATGCTATCCCCCACTAACCCACTAACACATGTGTCCCATACCACATGGGCTAGTAAGAAAGGAGAGATGCATAAAAGTCTAGCACTTATGAAATTCCTTTTCAATTCTCAATTGGCTGGCCATAACCACTGAGAATGGAGAAGAAAGCTCATTAGCTAGGTTTAGGTTGCTACTTTAGATTTAAACAAGGATGACTTCTACCTCTAAGATATCTATATATTCTAAAGTTAAGACCCACAATCACTCTAGGTTATGGTATTCTTCTTATGGAATCTATCCCTAAACTCTAATCTTACCTCTTCACTCTTGGGTGACTATGAGAATCATGTTTGCCTAGTGGCCATTTACCAAATTGCTCTGATACCATATTGTAACATCCACATTTTTATATCACATGAGCGGAAGCAAAAAAAAAATTGGGAGTGTCACAAACATGATAACCATTGCAATAAAAGTAAATGAAACACTTTGCAAAACTAGTAAAATTGATTCATACATATCTTTTTGTCAACATAAAACTACATCATGTGTATGCATAAGTTCATAATAAAAAGATGTCAATACTCAGGATCGTCTAGGTAGATGGCACCCCACTAGGAAAGCTTGAAAGTCTCTTAGCCCTTTGTTGGTCCCTTTGTTCTTCAATTGCTCCAAAACCTACGGAGATCGCGTCCCCAGCCATGCATTGGGAAAAATAGTCATTAGAGTAAGTGGCATGAGTATTCTAAAATATACATCGCTAAAGAACTGAAATGTTATAAAAGATTCTTGAACATCATAAATATGAAATGAACATTTAACTCTGATTAAATCTAGAAATATATTATCTCTCATTTCTTAAACTCTTATTTTCTACTCTATCTTTTCTGGAGACCTATACTCTGGGTCTCATGGCCTACGCCAAAGTGTCTAGATCATAAATATCTTATCTAAATTCCTCTCATCACACTCGTGGATGAGATTACAGACATGCTCTAATCTTAAGTATCTTTTACTTACGGTTTTTAACTTTTTGTGGCCACCATTATACAATAAGTCCTCCTCTGTTGACACTGAGGTGTCCTCTATGGTTCAATGCACCCTCTGTTGGCACAACGTGCCCTCTGTTGACACCGAAGTGTCCTCTATGGTGCAACACACCCTCTGTTGGCATAACATGCCCTCTGTGACACTCGCAGTGTCTGGCGCAACGCACCCTCTGAATCGTTCTGGGACTCTTTGGTGAGGACTTAATATATAATGTATTATGTGACGTTCTTGAATTAATTATCTTAAGTCTATCTTTATTAAACTATGAATCTGAACTTATCTGAAAGTGAGTACTGAACATGTACAAAATCTTGAATCTGAATCTGAATCTGAATCTCTACTCTTAAATTCTTAATTGAATCTATTACTGAAATGTGAATATGTATCACAAATTATTACATAATTGAGATTGGGCCTACAACCCGTATCATGTATCTTTATTCAAAATCTGGCTACTCACACAGTGAGTAGTCTAAGTCTGAATCTAAATTTCTTATTCTTAAGTTCTAAACTGAATACATTCCTGGATTTGAGCATATATCTCATTATCTGGGTAAACTTTATTCTAACACTCTTATTTGGTAAGATTACTTCATTATACCAATTATATCATAAATGAGTCTAATGTCTTATGAGAAAAGACCTGACATGAATATAGAAATACTAAGTATACAAAGTATCTTAAGTCAAGCTTATGAAAGTATCATAAGTGCAACATATCTAAAAATATCAATTCTGACAAGATGGTTCAATCCTTCTTATAAAATATGATGTTACCCTGAAACTTTGCATATGAACTTACATATTAAACCTTAAATATCAAAATAGAAATCTTTTAAAATATTGTATTGCAACCTAATCATAACTTAATGTGTCATTATCTTATAATGCCATCATGAACTCATTTTTATAATACGTTGTGATACCAAAAGTACCTTTATTTCTAAACGTAGACCATGTCTTAATATTCTGAAATTCATATTCTTATATTGTAACTAAATTCTAGATATTATTCATTCTAAGGAATCTAGTTGTTATATCTATACATATGCATGAAATCATAATGGCATGTTTCTCCTTGAAATCGTAGTACATAGTTATGCCTATAAATATGAGAAATCCTGACAACATATGTGTACTTAAATTCTCAATACAAAACTATTACAAATCACCAACTAAGTATGGCTACATTACTTGCATATCTTATCTTACAATCTTATTCATTAATTTTGAACATTTCTAAGAAATATTATAGGAACATGATTCTTTAACTTACTCATGGACTTGGTCCATGGGTCACAACTATTTTGAGCAATAGGTCTCTATTTGAGATTTTGGATATCTGAACTTGCATAATGATAGAGATATGAGAATATTCTTGTTTGCATTAAAATCTTAGAACATTGAACCATATAAATTATAAAAGTCTTATCAGGAGACATGTAAACATATTCAACTTAAAACATGAGTACTCATGGGCATGGACCACTTACCTCTTGTACATATGGCATCGATAAGGAAGCCTCGATTCTAAGTTCCATAACTTTAATAACTTGTATATCATCATAGTTTTATCAGTCCAAGCCTATATTCCCTCTTTCTATTTCTAAATCTCAAAACCCCATCTTCCTAACTACATATACCAACTTAGGGTTCTTATTTAGACTAAACATAACTTTAACCTAAAATCACCATAAAATCTTAGTGTTGAAATAAAATAAAACTCATACTATGTAATTAGTATTATCTTTATACTCATATAGACATAAATCGACTTATGAACATATACTTCATATAATGAGAATGATTCTAAAAAATAGTCACATATTGTAAACTTACTGAATCAATCAGGAAATCAAAGTAGAATACCATCATGTTACTAATATCAGACCTAATTAGGCATACATATATCACTTATTATGTCAGGAAAATCATTTATTATTCTTTCATAATGGCTACTCATCTAAAACTAACTACTAATATAATAGCACAAGAAACATCATCAAAACTCCAGAAAAGTATTCATATAATGTTGGAATGATCATGTATTAAAACATCGGGTCATTTAAAAAATCAGATCATGGGTGAAATACCCAAAATACCCTTATTAGGGTTTATATCAAAAACCTCAATAAAACTTCATATAAGAGAGATCAGGCTTTGAAATCATGTAAGCATATCAAGATAAACATTTAATAAAAAAATAATGAATTTATAAGTTCGTTTGCTATTTTTAATGCACAACACATTGAAATCTCATTACTATTAGTAATCTAATTCTTATAAATAACAAACATCCAAAACACCCTTTGACTATATTTTTATAGGATAGTAAACATCATGAGATTTTGTAGGTACCTTATTTGATAAAATCTGATTTATCAGTCTCAAGATATGAATTTTGGAAGAATACCTATTTCTGGAGAGATCTAGATTATCGATTTTGGATCTGACCACCCAAAATTAGCCAGATTCATCCCTTTAGCTCGCGGATCCTAGCCTGAGATCCACATCTTCTTGACTCGGATGGAAAAACAAGGGGTGTCACACCCCTAACAGTCTGCGTGAGCGTCGCTGCCTTGGTGGAGTTCAGTGAGGAATCAGACCTGAAGTAGCTAACACTGCCATTGTCTGATGCCTCCAAAACCTTCCTACTCGCCCCTTCTCCCTGGACAACACATACAACAGAACCAGAAACCCTCCCTCCTCATTTCCCTAACACTACCGCCGCCTCACCTGGTCTTCTTCTTCGTTATGGATCTTCCCTTCTTCTACTCATGCTTCGTGAAAACCCTAGATCTAGGTTTGTCTAACCCTCACGGCCTAGGAAATGCGACTTTTATAAGCTTTATCCCTCCGGATCTTGGGCAAGTATCCTCCGCTTGGGTGACTCTATTTGGGTCTGAAAATAGGGGTGCAGCTCTCAGTCTGCGAGGACTGAGTCGCCTCCTTTTTTTATTTTATTTTTCTTTTGCATAAAAGTCCAATCTATAGAAATAATTCTACAGACCACCACATGACCCTATTTGAACTCAAATTTTGAGATAATCGATATATCATCATTATCTTGTTATGGAAAATATATCAGGTCCAAATTAATTATAAAGACACTCCAAAAATATCTTTTAGTTAATTATTGAATAATTACAAATTTAATTACCTATGCTTCCAAGTAAAACAAAATCATCTAAAATTTCTCCCACCATCTTATATTCTAATTATTATCCTACTAAAAATATTTTGAGCAATCATTATGACCACAAAATACTAAATTTCAATTTGTACTCCAAGGACCTATTTGTAAAATTAATTGGCCCAATAGGGCTGGAATTTGGGCTCTAGGGCACATGGCCCATCCCTTAGTATTACAAAGGGTCCATGAGCTTAATTGTATTCCAAATCATGAAAATAAGTCTTCAACTAATATAATTTCTCAATTGAAGCTCATGTATGACATATGCGATCAATATTTTTTTAGTTACATAACATGAATACCTAAGCTAGGTCTAAGGCTCAAGCCATGAACTGGACTCATCATATTAGATATTTGTCACATTATTGTCCATAGGAATAATTCATTTATATTCATATACAACCGATTATAATCATACACATTCAAGTCATAATGTGTGTACTGGTTGATCAGATGGCTTGAAATACACATTTTGTGAACTTAATTACGTACCTTGCCATGGTTATGTTCATTACGTCCCATGGCATGCCTTTACTAGAAAACCCCACATTAAAGGCTTAATTTAGCTATGAAATTGAGGATGTTACAATTATGCTTATAGAAGAACAATCTGATGAAGAAATGTGCTTGGAAGCATATGAGAAAGGAATCTACTACAAGGATGCCTTGAGGATCCCGAAGAAATAAAAGAAGTAAAAGATCAATAAGCCCGACTGAAGGTGTAAAATTTAGCGCTAGTGGGAGGCAACCCATGTGGTTTGAGATTCTCGAACCCTACTTTTTGATACTTTTGTTTTATTTTACACAAAACACACACACACACACTTGTGCTTGGTAGTTTTTGTTTTTATTTTTGATGAAATGACAAGTCAGACAGGATCAAGTTAAGGATTGAGGCACATTCAATCATGGTGGTGGATTTTTCCATCAAGAAAAATAGTTCAAGAGGATTAAATGTTGTGTCTCTAAAAGTGTTGATGAATTTGGGAGATTTTGAACTGATAAAGGGCAGCACGATCATGCTATCACGGAACGGTCATGCTGGTTAAAACAACAGGTTGTTTCAAAAATTTGGACACAGGCATCACGGCTGTGCTGACTAGAACGGTCGTGCTGGCATCCAGCCAAAATGGTCGTGCTGGCATGGAACGGCCGTGCTTGTTAAAACAACAAGTTGTTTCGAAATTTTGGCCACTGGAAGCACGGCCATGCTAACTAGAACGGTCGTGTCAACTCCCCGCCAGCACGGCCGTGCTGGCCCAGAAAAATCACATAAATAACCTGATTCAACCCGACCCAACACGACCCTTGTTTCATTTTTGCATCCCAGAACGGTCGTGTTGTGACTCCAGGCGGCTAGGGCGAGTTCCCAACACCGCCAAATCACCTCCTCTTTCTCCCAAACTCTGGATTTGAGTTTCCTTTGGTCCCTAATCTCTTTCCCTAACCTCTAGCTTCGATTTCCACCGTCCAACACCACCAATTTCTCCACCATCAAGCAGATTTCTCCCCTACAGCCCGGAGCTACATTTTTCTAGTTCTAACTCTATTTTTCACCAAAGAGCCTTGCAAGAATGAAGGGCATGGGAAAGGCCATCAATAAGGGAGTAGAGAAGACTACAAGCATCCTCACCAGAAGCAAAAGACGATCTAAACGGGCACCCTGTTCACAGCAGTTCGACAGTGCCTCCTCGCCGTCCAACTCAATTTTATGTTCTTTTAGACGATCGGTGTCGATTAGCACCTCTTGACTCCACTCTTCCTCCAGAAAGCACTTCTCGGATCCAAACTACAGCAACCCCGGGGAAGAGGAGGAGGAAGAAGAAGAAGAGCTGGAAAACATTGTGGATTCAATTGAAGTCAATGCACCGGCTTGTGAGCGAAGAACCAAGAAGACTAATGAGGCATCTTCCTCACGCTTGCCTCCATGACCAGCTCTAGCAAGGCATTCAAGATCATCAGCCCAACCCAGTGGAAGTAATGAAAGAGTGCCCTTGAACTTGGATACAAGTTCAGGGTCATACACCTATGAAGAAAAAGAGGTGGATGACACTAAGAGCGAGGAATTGGAGGATGAATCGGTGGATATCTTGTCGAGGCTAGAGGAGGACAGACTTACATGGGTGGGAAAGCAACCCGAAGGAACCACTTCTGGAAAAGGAATAGCAAGAAAGGAGGAAATGAGACCCCTCCATCCCGAGTGCATGACAAGAAGGGTGATTCCCACCAGATATGCATGTGTGCCAACAATGGAAGCCATAGCGGTCAACTTTGCATTTGACAATCATTTACGATGATGTGGACTGTACAAGATTTTAACTACAGTTGAAGAAACATACTTGGAGATTACTCATGAGTTCTTCGCAACCTTAGAGAAGGTTAAGTACCAAGGAGAGGATGCTATTAGGTTCAAGTTAAACTGCTCAATACATGTCCTCAAGGCTTCTCAGATCAATGTAATCTTTGCCCCCAATCCAGAAATGGCAAAGAGATTCGACGAGGGAAGATTTGACAAAATGGTAGAGCAGATTACTCCAAGATGTGGAAGACGATCACGGGCCAATCTACTTTTTCTACAGGGAAATCCAAAATGATCAAGATCTACAACCCTTTCTTGAGATACTTGCAAAAGGTGCTAGAAAACACCTTGTTTGGCCACTATGATAATCAAGGATCCAGTTCTCAGAAAGACTTATTTCTTATGGCCACAGTTGTAAGTCAGGGCTTTGTGAACGTTAGTGCCATGGTGATTGATCACTTGAAGACAATCCCATCTAAGAGTAAAAATCCATTCATCATGGGAGGGATTGTCACCACTTTGGCAAAGGAATTGGAATGCACTCTAGAGGGACTTACCAAGGTAGATGGAAATAAATATGTGGATCTAAACTATCTTGTGAGGTCCCAAATGATATCCCTTAAATATGAAAAAATTGTATATGTCTTGAACCTCGGCTACCCTGGTGTCACCCTGGAACTCCCATACGACACCGCCCTTCTTCTCAGAGATGTAGGGCCTGCGGATGACTTTTTAGATTTGTTATCATGCTATGAGGAAAGGAATCCTAGAGAGGGGTAAAGAGTACTAAGTGTAGCCTTACCTGAAGAAGAGGGGGAAACAAATGTGCCATAGCAGCAGTGGTCACTTGAGCAGCCACGCCGCACTAGACCAAGAATGGAAGATTTTGATGTGCAGCCGCCTTCGACAAATGCATATGACATGGAATCTATCCATGCATAGTTGGAGGGGATTTAGAAGATGCAACAGGACATGTGGTTGGATCAGCATCAGATGCATCATCAAATCAACCACATGTACCACTATCAGCATGTGCAGACACAAAGAAACCCCCAATGGGGGGAGGATTTCTGGGGTTCAATTTCTGGCTACCAGGAAACATACCCGCCTCCACAGGTGGACTACTAGGGACATTACTACCAGCAACCTCCTCCACAGTCTGGCCCATCACAGGACCCCACACCACCAGAGCCTTTACTTCTACCCTATCACCCCCACACTTTAGTTTCATGCTAAGGACAGCAGGTTCAAAAGTTTGGGGTGGTAGGGTGGTAAGCCCTCAGTTTTCATCTTATTTTGAAAAGTTGCCTGTCCCACCTGATCATGTTTGCTTGACTTTTATCTCACTTAGGGTATATTTTCTTTTGCTTGCATTCATGCATACATGTAGTTTAATTTCATGCATTTTTTTTGTAATGTTTCAAAAAAAAATGCTCTTTTTGCTCTTCCATATCATGCATTGCACTCTCATGTAGTTTTTGGTAATTTCTTGTGCATTTTAGGTAGGATTTTCTTCTTTATGTTTTAAATTTCCCTAGAGTAGGTTTATATGTGATTTAATGCAAATCGGAACCATTTTGGTCAATTTTGCTCAAACTCGAATGTTCTTGCCCTAAAAGTATGTTTTAAGTTAATCTCCATTGTTTGAAAGGAAATGTTTTAATCCTTTGACAAATACATGCCACTTTCTTAGATCTTTTTGATATATGGTCTTGTTTGTTGACTTTTCACATGTGCACCACCTCTCTTAAGTTTGTGAATGCTTTGGTTGAATCATGAATTGAGCAAGCTACAAGTGCTTAAAGCCTATGGAATTACTTGGTAGAAATGTGAATGTCATGTTGTTCTATCATGTGGCGTGATATCATTTGGTGAAGTGTTGGATTAGCTTTCATGCAAGAAATATTATGTTGGAAACTACACTAATGACCCCTCTTTGATCCGACTATTCTTTCACCACCTTCATACCTCTCTGCCTCACGAAAAGATGCCAAAGTGCACATAGCAGCCGTGGCCACCCCTAAAAGTTTGGGGTGGCCACACCTCAACATCCCCGCTTCACTCTATCCACCATATTCCATATCTACACCAAGGGAAAAGAAAAAGAAAAGCAAAAATAAAATAAAAGGATGCTCCTGTTTAAGAGCATTCAAATAAAGAAAAGATGAGTGTATAAAAGCACTCCAAAATCTTACAGCAACCCTTTCTTCCTCTTTCACACCCATTGAGCTAGAAAACATCAAATCTAGCTCGCTTTACCCTTTCTACAGCCAAGTGGGTCATCTAGTGTGGTTTGAAGCATAAGAGTGAATGCATGAAAGCGAAACAATACTCCTAGACATCTTTGATTAACACCAACATGAAACGGTTTACCCAGAATGACATGAAGGGCATATGGAAAACTTGTGTTTCCATGCTTTATATTTGAAGTTTGTATGCTCAGTGCTCGGTTCATGAAAGGTTTGTGAAAGAGGAGAGGAGAGAGGGGAAGCACATGCACTTCGTCACTCTCAAGACCATGTATTTAATAATTATCTATTGCTATGCATTTGTCATTCATTTTTGTTTAAGAGAACCTGAAAAGAGAGATTGAGTTGGAGCATACTTGAGGACAAGTATGTTTTAAGTTTGGGGTCGTGATGTAGCCCTATTTTAGGGCTCCATCTTGTGCCTTTTTGTGCTTTTATCACATCTAGACAAAGTAGATTGCAAGTTAATTTCCCCAATATGGTTATCACTACCAAATGCGCTTATGGACATTCTTTGCGTCATTTTTAGGTACTTGGACCATACTTTGGATGGAAGAGAGAGAAGGAATGAGTACTAGGGTTCCCCCACTCATGGAGGGGCCCAAAGAAGACCCCAAAAGCTCCCTCAACCTATCCCAATGGTCAAGACTTGACTCCAAGCAAAGAAGTCCTTTGATAATGAAGTTTGAGGCTATTTTCGCCCTTGAAGACCCCAGCACGGCCGTTGTGCCAAGGAACGGTCGTGCTAGCAATTACACAAAAGTTACAGGTTGATTGACAACTCAGCCACCATGGTCGTGCTACGCGCCCAGCACGGTAGTGCCACGAAGACCCCACCACTGTCGTGCTGCCCAGCACAATCGTGCTAGATAAAGGATAGAATGGGCGTTCTCTGGGAATGAACTCCTCAAAACTCCTCCACCATGGTCGTGCTGCCCAGTACGGCCGTGCTACCTAGCCACACCACAACCGTGCTGCCCAACACGGCCGTGCTACCAGCCTTCATTTTCACCCATCCAACCTATGATTTCACACTTCACCAGAATGGCCGTTCTCACCTCTACTCACCACGACCGTGCTGCCACCTAAAACCTAACACTTTTCAAACTATTTTTCCCACAATATCCCTACTTACCCTAGTGCTTCCACCACCACCTATATATACATAGGTGACGGCCACAGCACTAGGTTAGCTTCCCTAGCTACTCCTAACCTCCATTACTCCTCCCCTTGAGCATTTAGTGTACTTACACTACAACAAACATACTCATTAGCGACCTTTCAGAAATGCCGCTAAAAAGAAATAAAAGCAAGTAAACAGGTTTAGCGGCATTTGTTGATATTTTAAAAAATGCCTCTAGCGCCAATGCCACTAGGAAGATAGTGGCTTAAGTTGTAAAATCCACTAAAGGTTTGTCTTTAGTGGCTTCGAATAAATGCCACATAAAGGCCACTAAACCATCATTTGGCATTTATAAAAAATCCACTATCTATCAATTGGCTTTTATAGAAATGTCACTATTTTGTATTATGTTGGTGTATGAAAATGTTCTTATTGAGTTTAATGGCATATAAAAAAAGCCACTAATGACTACTAGTTCTGTATTACTACATTTTCATGGCTTTTAGTCATTCAGTTTTCAATTCATTATCATTATTTCTAAATGAATGTCAATTGTAGATGAACTCACTTTTCTGAAAGTATGAATAATTTTTATTTATAATCAATTGAGAATTACATGGGGAGGACATTTTACCTTGCCCCTTATATTGAATTACATGGGGAGGATGTTTTACCTTGCCCCTTATATTGAATACAACACCAATGTTTACCAAGATCCATTGAACTTGGATGGCTTCACATGCCAATATAGTCTTCACTGACTTAAAAGAACAATAGTAGGGAGGCGTGAATGACTGAATTAACGATCTGTATAGCCGCTTATAAACCAGAAACTGTAGGAGTTGCAACATGATTCTCTTGATTAAGTCTGTATTCATTCCTCACACTACTACAGAAATGGCTTATAAAGTCACTTTTCAAGGTGTCGGTTGTATACATAAACCGACACCTAAACTCTACAGTGTCGGTTGATAACATAAACCGACATCCAATCTATGAAGGTTGACCAGACACGGGTACCGCTTTTATTAAGTGTCGGTTAATTAATAAAAAATCGACACCTAAAATCAACTGCCAAAACCAAAATTCCAGCGAAAAAATTACCTCCAAAATTTGACATATGGCGTCGGTTCATAAATCAATAACCGACGACTAAAGGTTATTCGCGGGACAGGAATAGTTGTCGGTTGTCTTTTAGTTAAAAACTGACGACTATAATCTAGTATAGGTGTCGGTTTTTGGAAAAGAACCGACATTGTTGGTTTAGTTGTCAGTTATTTTGAATAACCGACGCTTATTGTCAACTTAATAGCTCACCAGCGCGAGCGACTCTTCCCCTTTCCCTGTTTCATTCCCGATTTCAGTTAGGTCCGGCGATTTCTTGCTCGCCCGCGCCCGCTGTTGCTCCGTGCTCGCACCTGCCGCTGCTCTGTGCTCCGCCGCCGCTGTCGTGCTCCTGCTCCTGCCCTCGCCGCTGCTCCGTGCTCACCGGCGGCCGTGCTCCTGCTCCTGCTCCTGCTCCTGCTCCTGCTCCTGGTCCTGCCCTCTGTGCTCACCGGCGGCCGTGCTCCTGCTCCGTGCCCTCGCCGCCGCTCCTGCTTCTCTCCCTTCCGCCGCCGCTCCTCGCCGGCACTTCTCCTCTCCTTGCTGCTGTGCTCTAGCCGCTGCTCTCCTCTGCCCTTAAGGTATGCCCGCCCTGCCTTCTTCCTCTGCTCCGCTGGCTTCTTGGGTGGTGCCAAGGCACGCCCAAGCAATTGTTGGGCATTTTTTTATTTTATTTTAAGTTATTTACTTATTTGTGTTTAGGGTTTAGGTACTGATTTTGTGCTTCTACTGAGCTGAATCCTCTATTGTCCTTATCAAGATTAAAAGTGTTGGTAAATGTAGATGAATGAATAGGAAGCAGGACTTGTAACCACATAAGCTGATAGGAAATATGAAGTTATTTTATATTAATATACACCAGCTGTATCTCTGTCTGATAGGAACTGAAAACAATGAATCCAAACATACTAGTTCTAATCTACAAATCGCAGGATAGTTGTACGCTCCACAACCTACTTTTTCTTGAAAGCTGATTATAACTGCGTTGCAACATCCAGATACATATGTGCTATACCAATCTGATAGTCCATGATAGAACAAAGCATAATGATGTGGACTGTAACTTTGTGCGTCATACTATTCTGAATTAAGTGTATATTTACTTCATAATTGAATGTTTAAGTAAGTTATAGATATCTTCACCAAACCTCTTTCGGAAACTTGTTTCATTGTTGAGTATATTGAGAATCCTAATCACCCTTCTTGCTTAATGATGAACGGTAATGCACACATGTGACATTCTTGGAATGTAAATGATGAACTTTTCCCTAAATTGTCAATCATGCTTTTAAAGACATCAATAATCACCCTAACTTGAAGAACTAGGATTTTAGGTATAAGAATGACAACACATTATTTGTTGGCCTAGAAACCCGTCCAAGATTTACTCATTAGGAGTAAATCTTGGATAGTCCCCGGTTTGGGACTATTCTTGAACACCTAATCTCGCTTAGGATGTAAGTGTATAATGTGTATTGGGTTTTCAAGAAAATTTCGGCAGCATTTCCCCGTTTGTTCTCTAAGTACATATGTACTTGGAGAACAGCGGGGAAATGCTGCCGAAATTTTCTTGAAAACCCAATACACATTATACACTTACTAGTGAGATTAGGTGTTCAAGAATGGGATAGGTGGTACACATTTATTATATATAATAATGACATCACATGTATTTGTTAAACCTAGACCCTAATCTTGTTGTAATATATACTTGTTTTCTCTTTGATCATAGAATGGATAGATCATGGATGTCCATTCGCAATCGTTGCACCCCAGAGTTTATTTCTGGTCTTGACCAGTTTATTAGATTTGCCGAGGAACATAGGAAACAACCTGGAGATAGGTTCTACTGTCCATGTAGGCATTGCGGTAACAACTTGAAAGTCAACACTGGTGACGAAATCAAAAGTCATGTCATGTTCAACGGGATTATACAAGGCTATACAGAATGGCACTGGCATGGAGAGATTTCAAACCCGAAACCAGTGGATGTCGATAGCATTGCTTGTGTGGAAGAAGAAATTGCCTACGATGACGTAAATGTGAATGAACCAGTTCCAGTAGACATCGTTGATGCGATGTTGGATAGTTGTGGGGTAGAGCACACCGATCCACCTCCCATTTTTAGAAACATTGTGCATGATGCTGAGATACTGTTATACATAGGTTGTACTAAGTTTACAAAGCTTAGCGATGTGTTGAGATTGTATAAGCTGAAAGCTAACAATAGATGGAGCAACAAAAGCTTCACGTCATTGTTGTCTTTGTGAAAGAAATGCTTCCTGAAGGAAACGAGTTGCCAATCTCAACATACTAGGTAAAGAAATTGTTGTGCCCAATGGGAATGGATGCCAAAATGATACACGCATGCCCAAATCATTGTGTATTATTTTAAAAGGACTATGTGGATTTGAAAGATTGTCCAAAATGTGGTGCGTCACGGTATAAATTGACGACTTCGGGGGAGTCCAAAACTGGTTCTCCTGCCAAGGTGATGTGGTATCTACCTATAATATCACGGTTTCAATACTTGTTTGCCAATCCGATAGATGCGAAGAATTTGAGGTGGCATGCAGATGTTAAGAAAAATTATGATGGGATCCTATGACATGCGTCTGATTCCCCACAGTGGAAGAAGATTGATCTATTCTACCTTGAATTTGGTGAAGAAGTCAGGAATATAAGACTTGGGCTTTGTACAGACGGGATGAATCTGTACGGGACATTGAGCAGCCAACATAGCACTTGGCCAGTCATGCTTGTTATATACAATCTTCCTCCCTGGCTGTGTATGAAAAATAAGTATGTAATGATGTCGTTGTTGATATCGGGCCCTAAACAACCTAGAAATGACATCGATGTTTATCTTGAACCTCTTATTGATGACTTAAAGAAACTCTGGGGTGAAGGTGTGATGACCTATGATGCTTCACGAAGAGAGACATTTTGTTTGCATGCTATGTTGTTTTGCACTATTAATGACTTTCCAGCATATGGGAATTTGTCTGGATATAGTGTCAAAGGAGCTAAAGCGTGTCCTACATGTGAAGAGAACACTGATTCAACAAGACTAAAACATGGCGTTAAGACTGTATATCTCGGTCATCAAAGGTTTCTTCCAAAATTCCATCTGTGTCGTAGGAATCTCAAAGCATTTAATGGATTGAATGAGGAACGGAGTGCACCTAAACCTATACCAGAGGAGGTTGTTTATGAAAGAGTAAAAGACTTTGTCAATGAATTTGGTAAGAGATCACAATGTACTATGGCCACACAGAGTGACAAATCTTTATTCAAGAAGAAGTCAATATTTTGGGATCTTCCTTATTGGAGTTCTTTGACAGTCAGGCATTGTATCGATGTCATGCACGTTGAGAAAAATGTCTGTGATAGTGTCATTGGTAGTTTGTTGAATATACCAGGTAAGACTAAAGATGGGATAAAATCCAGACTGGACCTACGTGAAATGGGAATAAGGTCAGAATTAACAGAATTTCATGAAATGGGAAATCGGAGAACATACTTACCTCCCGCTTGTTACATATTGTCTAGAAAGGAGAAGAAAGCTTTTTGTGAATGTTTGGTAAATATGAAGGTGCCACAGGGTTACTCATACAACATCTGTAGATTGGTATCAATGAAAGATCTGAAGTTGATAGGTCTTAAATCTCATGATTGTCACACTCTAATGCAACAAATATTGCCTGTGGCAATTAGATCTATATTGCCGAAGCATGTAAGGTTTGCAATCACCAGACTTTGTTTCTTTTTCAACAGTCTGTGCAGCAAATTATTGACCCTGATACTCTCGATAAATTGCAAAGAGAAGTGGTTGTTACCCTATGCCAGCTTGAGACGTATTTTCCTCCGTCGTTCTTTGATATCATGGTACATGTTGTTGTCCACTTGACTAGGGAAGTGAAAATGTTGGGACCAGTTTTCTTGCATTGGATGTATCCCTTTGAATGATACATGAGAGTTTTTAAAAGTGATGTTTGAAACTGTTATCGGCCTGAAGGGAGTATTATCGAGGGTTATGTGGTGAGAGAGGTTATGGATTTTTGCAATGACTTTCTCAATGGTAATGACACTCCTGATAATGACAAGAATATTGACGAGCAATTTGGCAAAGGAATTTTGGGATCATGTGTGAAAGTAATCAGCCGTGAGCAGTTGGAACAAGGTCACTTGTATATTTTACACAACATGGATGAAGTGAACGTTTATATCAAGGAACATACCAATTTCATCAAGAGACAATATCCTCGAGCCAATACAATGTGGCTTGCTAGAGAGCATAACAAGACATTTATTAAGTGGTTTGAAAATAAAGTCTTACATCAACTATCTCAAACACCAGATGATATTACTAAAACTATCAAATGCCTCGCCTTTAAACCAAAATTGACTGTTATGTCTTATGAAGGGTATGACATTAATGGATTCACATATTACACAAAGTGCCAAGATGATAAGAGTGTCGTCCAAAACAGTGGGGTCACCCTTCAAGCATTGACTATGTTTTTGCAAGTGCAAAGGATAAGAGTCCACATGAAGCTAAAATGTCATATTACGGTGTCATTGAAGACATATGGGAGTTTGACTACATAGATTTCAAAATTCCGCTCTTCAAATGTAATTGGGTTGATAACACCAAAGGAGTTATAGTGGATGAATTGGGTTTCACTTTAGTGAACTTTGAAAAGATTGGCGAGAAGGATGAACCATTCATATTGGCATCACATGTGAAACAAGTATTTTATATCGATGATCCTGCAAATGATAAATGGTCGGTTGTTCTTCATGGTAAAAGACAGTTCATTGAAGATCCTATAGATGAAGAATAGCACTATGATAAGTATGATGACTCCAGTCCATTCTCAGTTGGGTTGCCAACACCAGCAAATATTTAAGCTAATGATGACTTGTATGTGTGCGGAGATCACAATGAAGGATTGTTAATTGATAAAAAATCGCAATATTAGAGGCATGTTTATACAATGTTTTTTTAATTATTATCCTACTAAAAATATTTTGAGCATTCATTATGACCACAAAATACTAAATTTCAATTTGTACTCCAAGGACCTATTTGTAAAACTTAATTGGCCCAATAGGGCTAGAATTTGGGCTCTAGGGCACATGGCCCATCCCTTAGTATTACAAAGGGTCCATGAGATTAATTGTATTCCAAATCATGAAAATAAGTCTTCAACTAATATAATTTCTCAATTGAAGCTCATGTATGACATATGCGATTAATATTTCTTTAGTTACTTAACATGAAGACCTAAGCTAGGTCTAAGGCTCAAGCCATGAACTGGACTCATCATATTAGATATTTGTCACATTATTGTCCATAGGAATAATTCATTTATATTCATATACAACTGATTATAATCATACACATTCAAGTCATAATGTGTGTATTGGTTGATCAGATGGCTTGAAATACACATTTTGTGAACTTAATTACGTACCTAGCCATGGTTATGTTCATTACGTCCCATGGCATGCCTTTACTAGAAAACCCCACATTAAAGACTTAATTTATCTATGAAATCGAGGATGTTACAATTCTACCCACCTTAAAATAAATTTTGTCCTCAAAATTTCTCTAGGCTACTACTAATTAACATGTTGAGGTACACATGTTCAAGATTTTACATGAAAAGAGATTTGTAATGTATTTTCATAAAATATTTATGTAAGCATTATCTATTACCTTGATTTATTACTCAACTCATAATTAGGATATTTGAGACTAAACTTGGTTCCACACCTAGGGCATCTACCTCAACATTATCATGACTTTCTAACATTAGGTGTAGTTGATCGTCTAATCTTAGGTCTTCTAGGTACCTCCTACAATTATATATATGTGGTGATCAAGCACATACCTAGAGATGTGAGATCCTGACATGCTATCCCCCACTAACCCACTAACACATGTGTCCCATACCACATGGGCTAGTAAGAAAGGAGAGATGCATAAAAGTCTAGCACTTATGAAATTCCTTTTCAATTCTCAATTGGCTGGCCATAACCACTGAGAATGGAGAAGAAAGCTCATTAGCTAGGTTTAGGTTGCTACTTTAGATTTAAACAAGGATGACTTCTACCTCTAAGATATCTATCTATTCTAAAGTTAAGACCCACAATCACTCTAGGTTATGGTATTCTTCTTATGGAATCTATCCCTAAACTCTAATCTTACCTCTTCACTCTAGGGTGACTATGAGAATCATGTTTGCCTAGTGGCCATTTACCAAATTGCTCTGATACCATATTGTAACATCCATATTTTTATATCACATGAGCGGAAGAAAAAAAAAATTGGGAGTGTCACAAACATGATAACCATTGCAATAAAAGTAAATGAAACACTTTGCAAAACTAGTAAAAGTGATTCATACATAGCTTTTTGTCAACATAAAACTACATCATGTGTATGCATAAGTTCATAATAAAAAGATGTCAATACTCAGGATCGTCTAGGTAGATGGCACCCCACTAGGAAAGCTTGAAAGTCTCTTAGGCCTTGTCTGGTCCCTTTGTTCTTCAATTGCTCCAAAACCTGCGGACATCGCGTCCCCAGCCATGCATTGGGAAAAATAGTTGTTAGAGTAAGTGGCATGAGTATTCTAAAATATACATCGTTAAAGAACTGAAATGTTATAAAAGATTCTTGAACATCATAAATATGAAATGAACATTCAACTCTGATTAAATCTAGAAACATATTATCTCTCATTTCTTAAACTCTTATTTTCTACTCTATCTTTTCTGGAGACCTATACTCTGGGTCTCATGGCCTACGCCAAAGTGTTAAGATCATAAATATCTTATCTAAATTCCTCTCATCACACTCGTGGATGAGATTACAGACATGCTCTAATCTTAAGTATCTTTTACTTACTGTTTTTATCTTTTTGTGGCCACCATTATACAATAAGTCCTCCTCTGTTGACACTGAGGTGTCCTCTATGGTTCAATGCACCCTCTGTTGGCACAACGTGCCCTCTGTTGACACCGAAGTGTCCTCTATGGTGCAACACACCCTCTGTTGGCATAACATGCCCTCTGTGACACTCGCAGTGTCTGGCGCAACGCACCCTCTGAATCGTTCTGGGACTCTCTGGTGAGGACTTAATATATAATGTATTATGTGACGTTCTTGAATTAATTATCTTAAGTCTATCTTTATTAAACTATGAATCTGAACTTATCTGAAAGTGAGTACTGAACATGTACAAAATCTTGAATCTGAATCTGAATCTGAATCTCTACTCTTAAATTCTTAATTGAATCTATTACTGAAATTTGAATATGTATCACAAATTATTACATAATTGAGATTGGGCCTACAACCTGTATCATGTATCTTTATTCAAAATCTGGCTACTCACACAGTGAGTAGTCTAAGTCTGAATCTAAATTTCTTATTCTTAAGTTCTAAACTGAATTCATTCCTGGATTTGAGCATATATCTCATTATCTGGGTAAACTTTATTCTAACACTCTTATTTGGTAAGATTACTTCATTATACCAATTATATCATAAATGAGTCTAATGTCTTATGAGAAAAGACCTGACATGAATATAGAAATACTAAGTATACAAAGTATCTTAAGTCAAGCTTATGAAAGTATCATAAGTGCAACATATCTAAAAATATCAATTCTGACAAGATGGTTCAATCCTTCTTATAAAATATGATGTTACCCTGAAACTTTGCATATGAACTTACATATTAAACCTTAAATATCAAAATAGAAATCTTTTAAAATATTGTATTGCAACCTAATCATAACTTAATGTGTCATTATCTTATAATGCCATCATGAACTCATTTTTATAATACTTTGGGATCCCAAAAGTACCTTTATTTCTAAACGTAGACCATGTCTTAATATTCTGAAATTCATATTCTTATATTGTAACTAAATTCTAGATATTATTCATTCTAAGGAATATAGTTGTTATATCTATACATATGCATGAAATCATAATGGCATGTTTCTCCTTGAAATCGTAGTACATAGTTATGCCTATAAATATGAGAAATCCTGACAACATATGTGTACTTAAATTCTCAATACAAAACTATTACAAATCACCAACTAAGTATGGCTACATTACTTGCATATCTTATCTTACAATCTTATTCATTAATTTCGAACATTTCTAAGAAATATTATAGGAACATGATTCTTTAACTTACTCATGGCCTTGGTCCATGGGTCACAACTATTTTGAGCAACAGGTCTCTATTTGAGATTTTGGATATTTGAACTTGCATAATGATAGAGATATGAGAATATTCTTGTTTGCATTAAAATCTTAGAACATTGAATCATATAAATTATAAAAGTCTTATCAGGAGACATGTAAACATATTGAACTTAAAACATGAGTACTCATGGGCATGGACCACTTACCTCTTGTACATATGGCATCGATAAGGAAGCCTCGATTCTAAGTTCCATAACTTTACTAACCTGTATATCATCATAGTTTTATCAGTCCAAGCCTATATTCCCTCTTTCTATTTCTAAATCTCAAAACCCCATCTTCCTAACTACATATACCAACTTTGGGTTCTTATTTAGACTAAACATAACTTTAACCTAAAATCACCATAAAATATTAGTGTTGAAATAAAATAAAACTCATACTATGTAATTAATATTATCTTTATACTCAAATAAGACATAAATTGTCTTATGAACATATACTTCATATAATGAGAATGATTCTAAAAAATAGTCACATATTGTAAACTTACTGACTCAATTAGGAAATCAAAGTAGAATACCATCATGTTACTAATATCAGACCTATTTAGGCATACATATATCACTTATTATGTCAGGAAAATCATTTATTATTCTTTCATAATGGCTACTCATCTAAAACGAACTACTAATATAATAGCACAAGAAACTTCATCAAAACTCTAGAAAAGTATTCATATAATGTCGGAATGATCATGTATTATAACATCGGGTCATTTAAAAAATCAGATCATGGGTGAAATACCCAAAATACCCTTATTAGGGTTTATATCAAAAACCTCAATAAAACTTCATATAAGAGAGATCAGGCTTTGAAATCATGTAAGCATATCAAGATAAACATTTAATAAAAAATTAATGAATTTATAAGTTCGTTTGCTATTTTTAATGCACAACACATTGAAATCTCATTACTATTAGTAATCTGATTCTTATAAATAACAAACATCCAAAACACCCTTTGACTATATTTTTATAGGATAGTAAACATCATGAGATTTTGTAGGTACCTTATATGATAAAATCTGATTTATCAGTCTCAAGATATGAATTTTGGAAGAATACATATTTCCGGAGAGATCTAGATTATCGATTTTGGATCTGACCACCCAAAATTAGCCAGATTCATCCCTTTAGCTCGCGGATCCTAGCCTGAGATCCACATCTTCTTGACTCGGATGGAAAAACAAGGGGTGTCACACCCCTAACAGTCTGCGTGAGCGTCGCTGCCTTGGTGGAGTTCAGTGAGGAATCAGACCTGAAGCAGCTAACACTGCCATTGTCTGATGCCTCCAAAACCTTCCTACTCACCCCTTCTCCCTGGACAACACATACAACAGAACCAGAAACCCTCCCTCCTCATTTCCCTAACACTGCCGCCGCCTCACCTGGTCTTCTTCTTCGTTATGGATCTTCCCTTCTTCTACGCATGCTTCGTGAAAACCCTAGATCTAGGTTTGTCTAACCCTCACGACCTAGGAAATGCGACTTTTATAAGCTTTATCCCTCCGGATCTTGGGCAAGTATCCTCCGCTTGGGTGACTCTATTTGGGTCTGAAAATAGGGGTGCAGCTCTCAGTCTGCGAGGACTGAGTCGCCTCCTTTTTTTATTTTATTTTTCTTTTGCATAAAAGTCCAATCTATAGAAATAATTCTACAGACCACCACATGACCCTATTTGAACTCAAATTTTGAGATAACTAATATATCATCATTATCTTGTTATGGAAAATATATCAGGTCCAAATTAATTATAAAGACACTCCAAAAATATCTTTTAGTTAATTATTGAATAATTACAAATTTAATTACCTATGCCTCCAAGTAAAACAAAATCATCTAAAATTTCTCCCACCATCTTATATTCTAATTATTATCCTACTAAAAATATTTTGAGCAATCATTATGACCACAAAATACTAAATTTCAATTTGTACTCCAAGGACCTATTTGTAAGATTAATTGGCCCAATAGGGCTGGAATTTGGGCTCTAGGGCACATGGCCCATCCCTTAGTATTACAAAGGGTCCATGAGCTTAATTGTATTCCAAATCATGAAAATAAGTCTTCAACTAATATAATTTCTCAATTGAAGCTCATGTATGACATATGCGATCAATATTTCTTTAGTTACATAACATGAATACCTAAGCTAGGTCTAAGGCTCAAGCCATGAACTGGACTCATCATATAAGATATTTGTCACATTATTGTCCATAGGAATAATTCATTTATATTCATATACAACCGATTATAATCATACACATTCAAGTCATAATGTGTGTACTGGTTGATCAGATGGCTTGAAATACACATTTTGTGAACTTAATTATGTACCTTGCCATGGTTATGTTCATTACGTCCCATGGCATGCCTTTACTAGAAAGCCCCACTTTAAAGGCTTAATTTAGCTATGAAATTGAGGATGTTACAATTATGCTTATAGAAGAACAATCTGATGAAGAAATGTGCTTGGAAGCAGATGAGAAAGGAATCTACTACAAGGATGCCTTGAGGATCCCGAAGAAATAAAAGAAGTAAAAGATCAATAAGCCCGACTGAAGGTGTAATATTTAGCGCTAGTGGGAGGCAACCCATGTGGTTTGAGATTCTCGAACCCTACGTTTTGATACTTTTGTTTTATTTTACACAAAACACACACACACACACTTGTGCTTGGTAGTTTTTGTTTTTATTTTTGATGAAATGACAAGTCAGACAGGATCAAGTTGAGGATTGAGGCACATTCAATCATGGTGGTGGATTTTTCCATCAAGAAAAATAGTTCAAGAGGATTAAATGTTGTGTCTCTAAAAGTGTTGATGAATTTGGGAGATTTTGAACTGATAAAGGGCAGCACGATCATGCTAGCACGGAACGGTCATGCTGGTTAAAACAACAGGTTGTTTCAAAAATTTGGCCACAGGCATCACGGCTGTGCTGACTAGAACGGTCGTGCTGGCATCCAGCCAAAACGGTCGTGCTGGCATGGAACGGCCCTGCTTGTTAAAACAACAAGTCGTTTCGAAATTTTAGCCACTGGAAGCACGGCCATGCTGACTAGAACGGTCGTGCCAAATCCCCGCCAGCACGGCCGTGCTGGCCCAGAAAAATCACATAAATAACCTGATTCAACCCGACCCTTGTTTCATTTTTGCATCCCAGAACGGTCGTGTTGTGACTCCAGGCGGCTAGGGCGAGTTCCCAACACCACCAAATCACCTCCTCTTTCTCCCAAACTCCGGATTTGAGTTTCCTTTGGTCCCTAATCTCTTTCCCTAACCTCTAGCTTCGATTTCCACCGTCCAACACCACCAATTTCTCCACCATCAAGAAGATTTCGCCCCTACATCCCGGAGCTACGTTTTTCTAGTTCTAACTCTATTTTTCACCAAAGAGCCTTGCAAGAATGAAGGGCATGGGCAAGGCCATCAATAAGGGAGTAGAGAAGACTACAAGCATCCTCACCAGAAGCAAAAGACGATCTAAACGGGCACCCTGTTCACTGCAGTTCGGCAGTGCCTCCTCGCCGTCCAACTCAATTTTATGTTCTTTTAGACGATCGGTGTCGATGAGCACCTCTTGACTCCACTCTTCCTCCAGAAAGCACTTCTCGGATCCAAACTACAGCAACCCCGGGGAAGAGGAGGAGGAAGAAGAAGAAGAGCTGGAAAACATTGTGGATTCAATTGAAGTCAATGCACCGGCTTGTGAGCGAAGAACCAAGAAGACGAATGAGGCATCTTCCTCACGCTTGCCTCCATGACCAGCTCTAGCAAGGCATTCAAGATCATCAGCCCAACCCAGTGGAAGTAATGAAAGAGTGCCCTTGAACTTGGATACAAGTTCAGGGTCATACACCTATGAAGAAAAAGAGGTGGATGACACTGAGAGCGAGGAATTGGAGGATGAATCGGTGGATATCTTGTCGAGGCTAGAGGAGGACAGACTTACATGGGTGGGAAAGCAACCAGAAGGAACCACTTCTGGCAAAGGAATAGCAAGAAAGGAGGAAATGAGACCCCTCCATCCCGAGTGCATGACAAGAAGGGTGATTCCCACCAGATATGCATGTGTGCCAACAATGGAAGCCATAGCGGTCAACTTTGCATTTGACAATCATTTACGATGATGTGGACTGTACAAGATTTTAACTACAGTTGAAGAAACATACTTGGAGATTACTCATGAGTTCTTCGCAACCTTAGAGAAGGTTAAGTACCAAGGAGAGGATGCTATTAGGTTCAAGTTAAACTGCTCAACACATGTCCTCAAGGCTTCTCAGATCAATGTAATCTTTGCCCCCAATCCAGAAATGGCAAAGAGATTCGATGAGGGAAGATTTGAGAAAATGGTAGAGCAGATTACTCCAAGATGTGGAAGATGATCATGGGCCAATCTACATTTTCTGCAGGGAAATCCAAAATGAGCAAGATCTACAACCCTTTCTTGAGATACTTGCAAAAGGTGCTAGAAAACACCTTGTTTGGCCACTATGATAATCAAGGATCCAGTTCTCAGAAAGACGTATTTCTTATGGCCACAGTTGTAAGTCAGGGCTTTGTGAACATTAGTGCCATGGTGATTGATCACTTGAAGACAATCCCATCTAAGAGTAAAAATCCATTCATCATGGGAGGGATTGTCACCACTTTGGCAAAGGAATTGGAATGCACTCTAGAGGGACCTACCAAGGTAGATGGAAATAAATATGTGGATCTAAACTATCTTGTGAGGTCCCAAATGATATCCCTTAAATATGAAAAAATTGTCTATGTCCTGAACCTCAGCTACCCTGGTGTCACCCTGGAACTCCCACACGACACCGCCCTTCTTCTCAGAGATGTAGGGCCTGCGGATGACTTTTTAGATTTGTTATCATGCTATGAGGAAAGGAATCCTAGAGAGGGGTAAAGAGTACTAAGTGTAGCCTTACCTGAAGAAGAGGGGGAAACAAATGTGCCATAGCAGCAGCGGTCACTTCAGCAGCCACGCCGCACTAGACAAAGAATGGAAGATTTTGATGTGCAGCCGCCTTCGACAAATGCATATGACATGGAATCTATCCATGCATAGTTGGAGGGGATTTAGAAGATGCAACAGGACATGTGGTTGGATCAGCATTAGATGCATCATCAAATCAACCACATGTACCACTACCAGCATGTGCAGACACAAAGAAACCCCCAATGGGGGGAGGATTTCTGGGGTTCAATTTCTGGCTACCAGGAAACATACTCGCCTCCACAAGTGGACTACTAGGGCCATTACTACCAGCAACCTCCTCCACAGTCTGGCCCATCACAGGACCCCACACCACCAGAGCCTTTACTTCTACCCTATCACCCCCACACTTTAGTTTCATGCTAAGGACAGCATGGTTCAAAAGTTTGGGGTGGTAGGGTGGTAATCCCTCAGTTTTCAGCTTATTTTGAAAAGTTGCCTGTCCCACCTGATCATGTTTGCTTGACTTTTATCTCACTTAGGGTAGATTTTCTTTTGCTTGCATTCATGCATACATGTAGTTTAATTTCATGCATTTTTTTTGTAATTTTTCAAAAAAAATGCTCTTTTTGCTCTTCCATATCATGCATTGCACTCTCATGTAGTTTTTGGTAATTTCTTGTGCATTTTAGGTAGGATTTTCTTCTTTATGTTTTAAATTTCCCTAGAGTAGGTTTATATGTGATTTAATGCAAATCGGAACCATTTTGGTCAATTTTGCTCAAACTCGAATGTTCTTGCCCTAAAAGTATGTTTTAAGTTAATCTCCATTGTTTGATAGGAAATGTTTTAATCCTTTGACAAATACATGCCACTTTCTTAGATCTTTTTGATATATGGTCTTGTTTGTTGACTTTTTACATGTGCACCACCTCTCTTAAGTTTGTGAATTCTTTGGTTGAATCATGAATTGAGCAAGCTACAAGTGCTTAAAGCCTATGGAATTACTTGGTAGAAATGTGAATGTCATGTTGTTCTATCATGTGGCGTGATATCATTTGGTGAAGTGTTGGATTAGCTTTCATGCAATAAATATTATGTTGGAAACTACACTAATGACCCCTCTTTGATCCGACTATTCTTTCACCACCTTCATACCTCTCTGCCTCACGAAAAGATGCCAAAGTGCACATAGCAGCCGTGGCCACCCCCAAAAGTTTGGGGTGGCCACACCTCATCATCCCCGCTTCACTCTATCCACCATATTCCATATCTACACCAAGGGAAAAGAAAAAGAAAAGCAAAAATAAAATAAAAGGATGCTCCTGTTTAAGAGCATTCAAATAAAGAAAAGATGAGTGTATAAAAGCACTCCAAAATCTTACCGCAACCCTTTCTTCCTCTTTCACACCCATTGAGCTAGAAAACATCAAATCTAGCTCGCTTTACCCTTTCTACAGCCAAGTGGGTCATCTAGTGTGGTTTGAAGCATAAGAGTGAATGCATGAAAGCGAAACAATACTCCTAGACATCTTTGATTAACACCAACATGAAACGGTTTACCCAGAATGACATGAAGGGCATATGGAAAACTTGTGTTTCCATTCTTTATATTTGAAGTTTGTATGCTCAGTGCTCGGTTCATGAAAGGTTTGTGAAAGAGGAGAGGAGAGAGGTGAAGCACATGCACTTCGTCACTCTCAAGACCATGTATTCAATAATTATCTATTGCTATGCATTTGTCATTCATTTTTGTTGAAGAGAACCTAAAAAGAGAGATTGAGTTGGAGCATACTTGAGGACAAGTATGTTTTAAGTTTGGGGTGGTGATGTAGCCCTATTTTAGGGCTCCATCTTGTGCCTTTTTGTGCTTTTATCACATCTAGACAAAGTAGATTGCAAGTTAATTTCCCCAATATGGTTATCACTACCAAATGCGCTTATGTACATTCTTTGCGTCATTTTTAGGTACTTGGACCATACTTTGGATGGAAGAGAGAGAATGAATGAGTACTAGGGTTCCCCCACTCATGGAGGGGCCCAAAGAAGACCCCAAAAGCTCCCTCAACCTATCCCAATGGTCAAGACTTGACTCCAAGAAAAGAAGTCCTTTGATAATGAAGTTTGAGGCTATTTTAGCCCTTGAAGTCCCCAGCACAGCCGTTGTGCCAAGGAACGGTCGTGCTAGCAATTACACAAAAGTTACAGGTTGATTGACAACTCAGCCACCACGGTCGTGCTACGCGCCCAGCACGGCAGTGCCACGAAGACCCCACCACTGTCGTGCTGCCCATCACAATCGTGCTAGATGAAGGATAGAATGGGCGTGCTCTGGGAATGAACTCCTCAAAACTCCTCCACCATGGTCGTGCTGCCCAGTACGGCCGTGCTACCTAGCCACACCACAACCGTGCTGCCCAACACGGCCGTGCTACCAGCCTTCATTTTCACCCATCCAACCTATGATTTCACACTTCACCAGAATGGCCGTTCTCACCTCTACTCACCACGACCGTGCTGCCACCTAAAACCTAACACTTTTCAAACTATTTTTCCCACAATATCCCTACTTACCCTAGTGCTTCCACCACCACCTATATATACATAGGTGATGGCCACATCACTAGGTTAGCTTCCCTAGCTAATCCTAGCCTCCATTACTCCTCCCCTTGAGCATTTAGTGTACTTACACTACAGCAAACATACTCATTAGCGACCTTTCATAAATGCCACTAAAATGAAATAAAAGCAAGTAAACAGGTTTAGCGGCATTTGTTGACATTTAAAAAAATGCCTCTAGCGCCAATGCCACTAGGAAGATAGTGGCTTAAGTTGTAAAAGCCACTAAAGGTTTGTCTTTAGTGGCTTCGAATAAATGCCACATAAAGGCCACTAAACCATCATTTGGCATTTATAAAAAATCCACTATCTATCAATTGGCTTTTATAGAAATGTCACTATTTTGTATTATGTTGGTGTATGAAAATGTTCTTATTGAGTTTAATGGCATATAAAAAAAGCCACTAATGACTACTAGTTCTGTATTACTACATTTTCATGGCTTTTAGTCATTCAGTTTTCAATTCATTATCATTATTTCTAAATGAATGTCAATTGTAGATGAACTCACTTTTCTGAAAGTATGAATAATTTTTATTTATAATCAATTGAGAATTACATGGGGAGGACATTTTACCTTGCCCCTTATATTGAATTACATGGGGAGGATGTTTTACCTTGCCCCTTATATTGAATACAACACCAATGTTTACCAAGATCCATTGAACTTGGATGGCTTCACATGCCAATATAGTCTTCACTGACTTAAAAGAACAATAGTAGGGAGGCGTGAATGACTGAATTAACTGAATTAACGATCTGTATAGACGCTTATAAACCAGAAACTGTAGGAGTTGCAACATGATTCTCTTGATTAAGTCTGTATTCATTCCTCACACTACTACAGAAATGGCTTATAAAGTCACTTTTCAAGGTGTCGGTTGTATACATAAACCGACACCTAAACTCTACAGTGTCGGTTGATAACATAAACCGACATCCAATCTATGAAGGTTGACCAGACACGGGTACCGCTTTTATTAAATGTCAGTTAATTAATAAAAAATCGACACCTAAAATCAACCGCCAAAACCAAAATTCCAGCGAAAAAATTACCTCCAAAATTTGGCATATGGCGTCGGTTCATAAATCAATAACCGACGACTAAAGGTTATTCGCGGGACAGGAATAGTTGTCGGTTGTCTTTTAGTTAAAAACCGACGACTATAATCTAGTATAGGTGTTGGTTTTTGGAAAAGAACCGACATTGTTGGTTTAGTTGTCAGTTATTTTGAATAACCGACGCTTATTGTCAACTTAATAGCTCACCAGCTCGAGCGACTCTTCCCCTTTCCCTGTTTCATTCCCGATTTCAGTTAGGTCCGACGATTTCTTGCTCGCCCGCGCCCGCTGTTGCTCCGTGCTCGCACCTGCCGCTGCTCTGTGCTCCGCCGCCGCTGTCGTGCTCCTGCTCCTGCCCTCGTCGCTGCTCCGTGCTCACCGGCGGTCGTGCTCCTACTCCTGCTCCTGCTCCTGGTCCTGCCCCCTGTGCTCATCGGCGGTCGTGCTCCTACTCCGTGCCCTCGCCGCCACTCCTGCTGCTCTCCCTTCCGCCGCCGCTCCTCGCCGGCGCTTCTCCTCTCCTTGTTGCTGTGCTCCGGCCGCTGCTCTCCTCTGCCCTCAAGGTATGCTCGCCCTGCCTTCTTCCTCTGCTCCGGCGGCTTCTTGGGTGGTTCCAAGGCATGCCCAAGTAGCCGTTGGGCATTTTTTTATTTTATTTTTAAGTTATTTACTTATTTGTGTTTAGGGTTTAGGTACTGATTTTGTGCTTCTACTGAGTTGAATCCTCTATTGTCCTTATCATGATTAAAAGTGTTGGTAAATGTAGATGAATGAATAGGAAGCAGGACTTGTAACCACATAAGCTGATAGGAAATATGAAGTTATTTTATATTAATATACACCAGTTGTATCTCTGTCTGATAGGAACTGAAAACAATGAATCCAAACATACTAGTTCTAATCTACGAATCACAGGATAGTTGTATGCTCCACAACTTGCTTTTTCTTGAAAGCTGATTATAACTGTGTTGCAACATCCGGATACATATGTGCTATACCAATCTGATAGTCCATGATAGAACAAAGCATAATGATGTGGACTGTAACTTTGTGCATCATGCTATTCTGAATTAAGTGTATATTTACTTCATAATTGAATGTTTAAGTAAGTTATAGATATCTTCACCAAACCTCTTTCGGAAACTTGTTTCATTGTTGAGTATATTGAGAATCCTAATCACCCTTCTTGCTTAATGATGAACGGTAATGCACACATGTGACACTCTTGGAATGTAAATGATGAACTTTTCCCTAAATTTCCAATCATGTTTTTAAAGACATCAATAATCACCCTAACTTGAAGAACTAGGATTTTAGGTATAAGAATGACAACACATTATTTGTTGGCCTAGAAACTCGTCCAAGATTTACTCATTAGGAGTAAATCTTGGATAGTCCCCGGTTTGGGACTGTTCTTGAACACCTAATCTCGCTTAGGATGTAAGTGTATAATGTGTATTGGGTTTTCAAGAAAATTTCGGCAGCATTTCCCCGTTTGTTCTCTAAGTACATATGTACTTGGAGAACAGCGGGGAAATGCTGCCGAAATTTTCTTGAAAACCCAATACACATTATACACATACTAGTGAGATTAGGTATTCAAGAACGGGATAGGCGGTACACATTTATTATATATAATAATGACATCACATGTATTTGTTAACCCTAGACCCTAATCTTGTTGTAATATATACTTGTTTTCTCTTTGATCATAGAATGGATACATCATGGATGTCCATTCGCAATCGCTGCACCCCAGAGTTTATTTCTGGTCTTGACCAGTTTATTAGATTTGCCGAGGAACATAGGAAACAACCTGGAGATAGGTTCTACTGTCCATGTAGGCATTGTGGTAACAACTTGAAAGTCAACACTGGTGACGAAATCAAAAGTCATGTCATGTGCAACGGGATTATACAAGGCTATACAGAATGGCACTGGCATGGAGAGATTTCAAACCCGAAACTAGTGGATGTCGATAGAAGTGCTTGTGTGGAAGAAGAAATTGCCTACGATGACGTAAATGTGAATGAACCAGTTCCAGTAGACATCATTGATGCGATGTTGGATAGTTGTGGGGTAGAGCACACCGATCCACCTCCCATTTTTAGAAACATTGTGCGTGATGCTGAGATACCGTTATACATAGGTTGTACTAAGTTTACGAAGCTTAGCGCTGTGTTGAGATTGTATAAGCTGAAAGCTAACAATAGATTGAGCGACAAAAGCTTCACGTCATTGTTGTCTTTGTTGAAAGAAATGCTTCCTGAAGGAAACGAGCTGCCAATCTCAACATACTAGGTAAAGAAATTGTTGTGCCCAATGGGAATGGATGCCAAGAAGATACACGCATGCCCAAATGATTGTGTATTATTTCAAAAGGACTATGTGGATTTGAAAGACTGTCCAAAATGTGGTGCGTCACGGTATAAATTGACGACTTCGGGGGAGTCCAAAACTGGTTCTCCTGCCAAGGTGATGTGGTATCTACCTATAATATCACGGTTTCAACGCTTGTTTGCTAATTCGATAGATGCGAAGAATTTGAAGTGGCATGCAGATGTTAAGAAAAATAATGATGGGATCCTACGACATGCGTCTGATTCCCCACAGTGGAAGAAGATTGATCTATTCTACCCTGAATTTGGTGAAGAAGTCAGGAATCTAAGACTTGGGCTTTGTACAGACGGGTTGAATCTGTACGGGACATTGAGCAGCCAACATAGCACTTGGCCAGTCATGCTTGTTATATACAATCTTCCTCCCTGGCTGTGTATGAAAAATAAGTATGTAATGCTGTCGTTGTTGATATCAGGCCCTAAACAACCTAGAAATGACATCGATGTTTATCTTGAACCTCTTATTGATGACTTAAAGAAACTCTGGGGTGAAGGTGTGATGACCTATGATGCTTCACGAAGAGAGACATTTTGTTTGCATGCTATGTTGTTTTGCACTATTAATGACTTTCCAGCATATGGGAATTTGTCTGGATATAGTGTCAAAGGAGCTAAAGTGTGTCCTATATGTGAAGAGAACACTGATTCAACAAGACTAAAACATAGCGGTAAGACTGTATATCTCGGTCATCGAAGGTTTCTTCCAAAATTCCATCATTGTCGTAGGAATCGCAAAGCATTTAATGGATTGAATGAGGAACGGAGTGACCTAAACCTATACCAGGGGAGGTTGTTTATGAAAGAGTAAAAGACTTTGTCAATGAATTTGGTAAGAGATCACAATGTACTATGGCCACACAGAGTGACAAATCTTTATTCAAGAAGAAGTCAATATTTTGGGATCTTCCTTATTGGAGTTCTTTGACAGTCAGGCATTGTATCGATGTCATGCACGTTGAGAAAAATGTCTGTGATAGTGTCATTGGTAGTTTGTTGAATATACCAGGTAAGACTAAAGATGGGATAAAATCCAGACTGGACCTACGTGAAATGGGAATAAGGTCAGAATTAACAGAATTTCGTGAAATGGGAAATCGGAGAACATACTTACCTCCCGCTTGTTACACATTGTCTAGAAAGGAGAAGAAAGCTTTTTGTGAATGTTTGGTAAATATTAAAGTGCCACAGGGCTACTCATACAACATCTGTAGATTGGTATCAATGAAAGATCTGAAGTTGATAGGTCTTAAATCTCATGATTGTCACACTCTAATGCAACAAATATTGCCTGTGGCAATTAGATCTATATTGCCGAAGCATGTAAGGTTTGCAATCACCAGACTTTGTTTCTTTTTCAACAGTCTGTGCAGCAAAGTTATTGACCCTGATACTCTCGATAAATTGCAAAGAGAAGTGGTTGTTACCCTATGCCAGCTTGAGACGTATTTTCCTCCGTTGTTCTTTGATATCATGGTACATCTTGTTGTCCACTTGACTAGGGAAGTGAAAATGTTGGGACCAGTTTTCTTGCATTGGATGTATCCCTTTGAATGATACATGAGTGTTTTTGAAAGTGATGTTCAAAACCGTTATCGGCCTGAAGGGAGTATTATCGAGGGTTATGTGGTGAGAGAGGTTATGGATTTTTGCAATGACTTTCTCAATGGTAATGACACTCCTGATAATGACAAGAATATTGACGAGCAATTTGGCAAAGGAATTTTGGGATCATGTGTGAAAGTAATCAACCGTGAGCAGTTGGAACAAGGTCACTTGTATATTTTACACAACATGGACGAAGTGAATGTTTATATCGAGGAACATACCAATTTCATCAAGAGACAATATCCTCGAGCCAATACAATGTGGCTTGCTAGAGAGCATAACAAGACATTTATTAAGTGGTTTGAAAATAAAGTCTTACATCAACTATCTCAAACACCAGATGATATTACTAAAACTATCAAATGCCTCGCCTTTAAACCAAAATTGACTGTTATGTCTTATGAAGGGTATGACATTAATGGATTCACATATTACACAAAGCGCCAAGATGATAAGAGTGTCATCCAAAACAGTGGGGTCACCCTTCAAGCATTGACTATGTTTTTTGCAAGTGCAAAGGATAAGAGTCCACATGAAGCTAAAATGTCATATTACGGTGTCATTGAAGACATATGGGAGTTTGACTACATAGATTTCAAAATTCCGCTCTTCAAATGTAATTGGGTTGATAACACCAAAGGAGTTATAGTGGATGAATTGGGTTTCACTTTAGTGAACTTTGAAAAGATTGGCGAGAAGGATGAACCATTCATATTGGCATCACATGTGAAACAAGTATTTTATATCGATGATCCTGCAAATGATAAATGGTCGGTTGTTCTTCATGGTAAAAGACAGTTCATTGAAGATCCTATAGACGAAGAACAGTACTATGATAAGTATGATGACTCTAGTCTATTCTTAGTTGGGTTTCCAACACCAGCAAATATTTAAGCTAATGATGACTTATATGTGCGCGGAGATCACAATGAAGGATTGTTAATTGATAAAAAATCGCAATATTAGAGGCATGTTTATACAATGTTTTTTTATATGTTTTATTTTTCTGAATGTGAACTTTACAATGTGAATGTGAACTTTATAATTTGAACTTTACAATGTGAATTACTTTACAATGTGAATGTGAACTTTACAATGTGAGCTTTACAATTTGAATTACTTTACAATGTGAACTTTACAATGTGAATGTGAATTTTCATATGGCTGAGCATTCTCCTGATGACCGTGCTGATGATTACCGTGAGGGTGAGGACATCAATGTGCCGCCTCACAATGTAAGTTTTAAAAATATATCATATATTTATATCTATATGTCCATTTATAGTTATATCTTGTAAATGTGTTTATTTTGTCAAATTTTAGGTTGATGATGCACATGTACCATCTGAAGCACTTGAGGCACTTGATCAGCAACACCAAAAAGTTGACAGGAGAAGGGGCATCACTATGATGAAGAAGTTAATAGCGCAAAAGGGCAATGGACCCAAACTTGTTGGGGATTTTGATGATGCAGTAAATGCATCTGGTGTTAATCGCAATTCATTTGTTTCATATCTTGGGTATGTTACTTGTAGCCATTGCGGTTGTAAGTTAGATTCTTGGCATAAAGTTTCTAAGGAGAAGAAAGACATAATATGGAAGGATTTATGCATGAGTTATTATTAATGTTGTAGATTACTAATTTGCAATTCTATTTTGTAGATTACTAATTTTGTGGATACTAGTTAATAGCAATTCTAATTTGTAGAGTATATTTGAATTGGATGAAAAGTTGCATCGTAAATGCTTGATGCAATGTTGTGGGAGAGTCCTAAGGAACTATAGGACAAATCTCACTCAAGAATACATAAAAGAAGCTGACAAGAGGAAGAAGACAACCACTGAACAGTGGAACTTCCTGGACAAAGAAGAATGGGACGCGTTTGTTGCTTCAAGACAAACGGATGAATTCAAGGTATTAGGTGTCAGTCCCAATCTCATTAATATATGTTGTATTCACCTATTAAAGATTAACATTTACTGTTACTAACCAAATCATTAATGTGCATACTAACTAGGCCCTCAGTGAGGCACAAAGATCAAGGCGTGCACTGAATGTGCATGACCACACAATGGGTCCAAAGGGGTATGCAGGCATTCGCCAAAGACTACAGTCTGAGGCTACTGCTCAGTCTGCTGCTACTCAGGAGTCCTCCACTGTAGGTATCACACCTCTGCCTCGCCATGATATCTGGATAGCTGGGAGGCAAAATAAGAAGGGAGAAAAAAGGAAGCCCGCAACTGCTGAGGCGGCTGCAAAAATGGTAAAATACAACTCTTACAACAATCGTTCAAATATTGATTATTTGTGGTGTTTAGTTAATTACAAATTTTTGTTTTGGCAATTAGCAGGAGCTGCACGAGCCGAGGAAACAAGGCAAGTTCATCCCTGAGGGCACAAGGGATGAATTGACAGTTGCTCTGGGTAACCCAGAGCATCCTGGATGTGTTAGGGCTACAGGCGCTGGTGTGGGCATCAAATCTTTTTTTGGTCCATCACAGCGCAAACATGTCCCAAAAGTGGGACTTTCACAAGAAGAGGTAACATATTCTTTCTTTATAATGTTATTGTAAAAAGAGAATTGAATAATTAGAAGCTAACGTTTCTTTTATCCATGTATAGGTAGATAAGCTAGTTGATAGGAAACTGGAAGAAGCACTGAAAAAGTGGCAGGCATCTCAGACTGCCACTCAGCATTTCATTTTCATATCCGTTAACATATGTTATTACATTACTATTTAATTATGCAATGTACTGTGTTACATTAACATGTAGGGGTTTTGATGAGTTCAAAAAGGCTGGAGGAAAGGTCCCCATGAAAAAGAACCAGCCAATAATTTGGAAGAATGTGAAAGTAAGTTCCCTACTGCAATATATGTATATATTATTTATGTGAACATTGCTTAATTAGTTGTATTTTTTAATATTTTGTATGTTTGAATTTATAGTGTGCCACACAAGACAACGGATGGGCATGTGGATACTACGTGATGCGATTTATGCACATGATTATCAAATATGCCGCAATGGACATCGATTGTATTGCTGAGGTATTATAGAGTCTCATTAGATAATATGAAATATATCAATCTTATTTATAGCTCATTAATTATATATATACATCATTCTCTTTACATGTGTTTACAACTGACCACACTACAGGAAATGCCTTACCAGATGTACATGCTCCCTATACAACGGGAGAATTAAATGAAGTAAGAGAAGAATGGGCAATAGCCATACAAGTAGTGGGGGATTTAAGATATAATTGGGATGTTGATAGTGAATAATGACTAAAGAATGATATTTGTAAATGAATTTTTGAATTATAATATATGTGTGAATGTTTCTACATGTCTGGATGTTTCTACATGTGTCTGAGTGAAAATGAATGAAATTGTTGGTTGCTATATGAATGTTTCTATATGTGAATGTGAAAATGAATGGAACTACAGATTGCTAGCTACATGAATGTTTCTAAATGTGTGAAAATCAAATGGAACTGCAGGTTGCATTGCTAAATGTGTGAATATCTTTGTTGTTAATTTTGTAGGTTTTTGGCTTGTTGTTGGCTGATATCAATGGATGTTGTAAAACCTACAGTTCATAATTGAACTGCAGGTTTCTCATCCTGCGACCAGCCATACAGTAGGTCTGCAGACCTACAGCAAAAAAAAAAAATAGGCGTCGGTTATTTGTATAAAACCGACGCCACATCGTTATAGTGTCGGTTTCTAATAGTAATCGATGTCTATTTCCTTAACACCACGGCCGTGCTGGCCAGCACGGCAGTGTTGGTAATGCTATGACATCAGTTTATTAGATACTACCCGACGCCTATAGTGCTCAAGAGGGCGCCCTTTCTGTGGCGCGAAGGTATATGGCGTCGGTTTTTATCTAATAACCGATGTCTATGTACTTAACACCACGGCCGTGCTGGCCAGCATGGCTGTGGCAGCGGACCAGACACCATGGTCGTGCTGGCCAGCACGGCCGTGTTGGGAGTGATATGACGTCGGTTTTTATCTAATAACTGACGCTAATAGTGCCCAAGATGGCGCCCTTTCTGTGGCGCGAAGGTATATGGCGTCGGTTTCTTATCTAATAACCGACGCCTATAGTGCCCTACTGGCGCATTTTCGGTGGCGCGCGAAGGGTTGTGGTGTCGGTTTTTGAACCGACGCGTAATAGCTGGGCTTTTAGCGTCTCCCACATAGGTGTCGCTTAGAAACTGACACTCAAGGCCTTAAATAATCGACACTAAAGGTCGTTTATGTACTAGTGTCAGGTTGTACATATCGGTTTTGGTGTGATTAAACTTTGATCTACTTCAGATGTCGCTGCTAGATTCTGAAAATCCTCTAGTTTTGGACTTCTTCTATTAGTCTCAATCTTTCTCGCAGACCCTCACCTCTTCATCTTTGTGCCACTTCCTTTAATTCTCCTACTTACTTATCTCTCTAGAGTGACATCCATATTAGCTTCCTTGGTTTCCTTTACTACAGAGATTTGGACTGAATCCTTGTTTATGTGGAGGTCATCTTTCTCTACATCCACTAGGACGTTTACAAACTCTATTATTTCATCCAACTCCGGGTAAACAACTGTGTGATTGCTGCATTATCAACAATAGTGTAAAGCAGCAAATAATAAGGGCAAATAATTTACCTGCTGACTCATCTCAACAATGCCACTTGCACTATCAACAATAGGTCCAAACATATCCATAGTCAATACATATGCAGCAGTACTCAACATCCATGTTGAATCCACCAAGTGGCCTAATACAGAGAAGTTGCAACATCCATGTCGAATCCACCAATAGACTAACTGACAAATGGCCAAGCAAACCTTTCTTTCTTGCTTTGCAATTTCATTTTCCTTTGATAGCTTCCTCCAAGGACCTAATGCAATTTCACGCTCTTCTCAAGTTTTAGCTATGAAATTAGAAAAAACCATTACCAAAAAAAAATTTCAGGAATTGTTAATTCCTCTTGCAAGTTGCAGTAATAGAAGTGTGATGTTCATCAAAAAATCTTACTAGTACATGATTACAGTTAGCATGACAGTAAATTGGTTCATCAAATTAAAAAGAAATTTACATTCCATCTCTATCAAAGCAATAAGAGAACTAACTTCAATAATTATGAGTGATGTTTGCTTATTCAACAGAGAACAATATAAAAACTCCCCAATAGATGAAATTCCCTTGGCAATATGTATGAAGGCATGTGAAGAATGAGACATAATAACAAGGTAAATAATGATTCCTGCTCTACAAAAAATGTGTGGAATATGCAATGGTAAATTCATGAGTTAATTATTAAACAGAGATGTAGAAAATATGTGCACCAAACATGTTTGTCCTATAGGGAAGTCGAGCATACTCCTCAGAAGCATGTAGTTATTAGCCAAAGATGTGGCTGCCACAGCTCATTGTACAAAGTGCAATGCTTCCCTCAATGCAGAAGGAAATTCCACCATATGACCTATAACCCAGTCATTATCTCACATATTTGACAAGGCTTCAACTGGGTTGTCTTGGATTGTATTCAGCCACTATAGTCCTCCCTATAGCTAAAAATTAGTTTGGTCTTGGTTGGCTCCACTTCTAACATGATCATGTCCAGTTCAAGAACATGAAAGTAACTATACATAAAATGGCCAGGAAAGTTTGTATTTTCCTCAATCCACCACTTTGGGTGCACCTTTGGAGTTGTGTGTGTTAATCGGAAAGAGATCAGGGATAGGAATGTAGAACTGCAGATGCAAAATAGAGCATGCACAGTTCATATTATATACAGAGGAAGCCTTGTCACCCCTAATGGTGCAAGCCTCATAGATAGATGGACCTCCAACAAAATCTAGCATATGCAAAAACACATGTGATTGTTCAACTATCACAATAGCTCGAGTGGTCACTTGAAGGCAATTTATAAAAAATTACAATTACACTTACAAAGTGACATGTTGAATAACCTTCCCTCTTCAGCTCATCCTTCTCTTCTAATTGAGCCCTCAACACATTTTTCTCCACTCTAAGATTCTCCAGTGGAAACTGAAATGATATGTAAATAAGTTTGGTATCTTTAAAAATCAAATGATGGGCATAGAAGCACTAAAGCATGGGTAGCAATAATGATGGTAACTTCTGGTTCACCTGTATGATATGTATCATTATAAGTTAGCAGCATACCATCTTTGTGCACACTTAGCATCAATAGAATGCATGTCTGATGTCTGTCATGCTCATGGAAAGCTTCAGACATGCATTCAACAAAAGTAGTCTTTGAAATTCAATGCAACTCGATCTTCACAAAAATGTACATGTATACATGTCCCTTTCCAGCATCAAGATAGAACCGTAACACAAAGGGGTAAAGATCAGCCTCCAATTCCAATAAGAATATCCATTATAATTGAATTTTTGTCTATAAGAGAATGTTCAGTGTATATCTTGCATAAATTTATTATAAATTTAAAAGCTATAATGTATTGTATTTAATTATAAGTCTATATTTGGCATGTAAAACATTTTAACATGGACTACATTCTATATGTGTTGTTTTTCTTAGCAAAAAAAGAATATCATATGGGAATAACATGAAATTTTATCAAAAACACTAATGGAGACAAAACTAAAGATCAATGAACACAAAACTAATTGTGTCCTCTCATAAACACATACTATAGCATGATGATTTTGTGTTAGCTTAATGACACTGAAGGACACCAAAATAAAATAACTTCATGGATGACAAAGGAAAAAGTGAAAAATGTACCTAACTCTTAAATTATGGTTAGGTTTTAGTTAACTTTATCTCTTAAGCATTCAAAAACCCATACATATGCTAAGGAGTCACAATTCAAAACTTACAGCAGCTATTGATGGCTTGTCCAACTGCCCAGGGCTCCCATGGGACACATCCATTCCTAGTATAATAGTTGGCTCTTAGGAGATCTTTGGCATGGATAGAGGATGCTCAGCTGTGGTGAACTTCTCTGTAGGCTTATTCAGGATCTCATTCATTGTGGAAACATGAAGTGTGTTGTCAGTAAAAAAAAATTATGTATTTCGTTTAACTAATTTAAACGAAATACATTAAAAGATTTTACTTACAATGCCCTTCATGTTTCCACAGTGAATGAGATCCTAAATATGCCTACGGGTGTCACATTACACAAAGAAGTTCACCACAGCCATGAGCATCCTCCATCCATGCCAAAGATCTCCCAAGTGCCAACTATTATACTAGGAATGGATGTGTCCCATGGGAGCCCTGGGCAGTCGGACAAGCCATCAATACAGAGGTTGTCAGATCTCGAGATTGGCCTTTAATTAATCTCCAAGTACAGAGCTGCACTTAGCAGAGGATCATTACCATAGTTATTGGCTTTTAGGGCCTACATCACAACCGCATGTTACATAAAGGGTATTATTTTAGATGGAGGGGGTAAAGGAAAAAAGACAAATATACAAATGTCATTTTAACAATTAAGGGAACAAGGACGAACCCACATTACTAAGAACACCCATTCTTTCTTGAGGCTTTTTCCTAGACTTCTCAACCAGAGCAGACCTCTGAAATGTTGACAATGACTTAGTGTGCCTCTGCAAAATGCAAAAACACCAGGCTATATTATACTTAGTACCAAAAACAAAACATTCAAAAACAACGCAGTGAGAAAACAGAACAGCACTCGTACAAGTAACGGACCTCATGATCTGGCATGATGCAAGTTGGATATGAAGCCCACAAATATGAAGCACCTGCAATATGCATTCCTGCTTATATAAGCAATTGCATTCCAAGATATTATCAAATAGAATCAAACCTGCATAGGTTGGGAAACAGAAAATCATGGTATATGATGTGTGGCTGCCATACAAAGGGACAATTACCCTTTTACTGTAGTAGTTTTTACATTAAAAAAGAATTATTCAGTCCACATCACCCATCCACATTAGTTGTAAATTTTGAAAATCCAAACCATAATAATCCATTTAGTAGCTGAGTAATTACAAAATGGAAAGAAATGGATCAAATAACCGCAACTCATTTTCAACTAATTTTTCATCCGTACCCACAAACAAGAAGCTAAAAAACTGCTCATAGCTAAAAACCAAAAACCAATCATAATGCGTGTATCATCCATAATACTAAGATTCTCCATAACAAAATTAAAATTAGGACAAAACAAAATAGGATTGTTATTTGGCAACATTGTCTACGACAATGGACATGAAACACCATTACTTTGGATCGGCACGTACAAATAACAAAGTGGATTACATAAAAACAACTATAGCTCTCCTCTCTTTAGGTAGTATCCAAGAATGCAATTAAATTTAAACTTCATGTCCTGCAACAAATGGAAACGACTTTAGATACTACTTTTGTTTTCAATTATGTAACAGTATAAGCAATACTTTATGCTCACCTTGGCAACGTATGTGTTTTCGGCCATGCTTTGACGTTGCCAATAGAATCATCAACAGATTGATATTGATCATAAGGTCTAACTAGAGGATCGTTGCCCAACAAAGCAACCTCTACAAAAAAGGCTTATTTAAGTCAAATATTAATGACAAACAAAAAGAAACATTGGTTGCTATTTTGTAATCTTCTCATTCAGAACAGTCATCATCATCACTTTGAGATACACTTTCATCATCCTCCTGAATTCGGGATTGGTCTTTTTCAGTTGTTGAACTAGCAACATTAATTCCTTCCATATCCAATCTAACTATGTCACAATCAGTATCTTCATCCTCTAATGTCATTGATGGCCCATCTCCAGTTTCACCTAGCACATAAGCTTCGACATTCTCAATACAAGATTGTTCTTCCATGTTGAACATATCCCGTGGGGCAATCTGTACAGTAAAATGCCACCCTTTTGCATTGACATCTTCTACATAAAATACTTGTCCAACTTGAGATGCCACTACAAACGGTTCTCTTATAGTTTGAAGGCATCTCAAATTAACAAGAGTCAACCCATGTTCATCATGCTTGATTCCCCTCGTTGAGTAGATGTCCACCCAATCACACTTAAATAATGTCACATTAAAGTGTTCATAATAATTGAGCACAATAACATCCTTCAAAACACCATAGTAGGTTACATCTCTAGTAATTGGATTGCACTCAGTGGTTTTAGAATAACAATCAATCTTAGCTACAAGAAAGACTCCACTATTTTGTGTTGTTCGATTTGCATCTTTTGCCTTGGTATGAAATCTGTGACCATTGACAACATAGCCCTTGTACTTAATGGCCAGTTGATGTGGACCTTGAGAAAGAAACTTGATTTTATCATCTACCATATCTATTCTTAGGAGTGTCTCAATCTAACAAAAGAAAAGTTTGTTAGACTTTATTCATGAAGCATAACTAATTTAATTACCACAACTAAACTTACATGTTCCTTAAACCATCCATCAAATGAGTTACTATGTATTCTCTGAATCTCCTTTAAGGACTTCTGAGGATGTTTTTGCCTAATGATATCATAGTGCATCCTGAATACAAAATATGTGCAATATGTTATTGGAATATGTTATAGCATTTTATTAATAGAAGATAGTTGACACTAACTTACTTAATGTAGGGTTCAATTTCTTCACAATTGAATAGTACATACTTATGGTCTTGTTTCAATGTGTGTTCGTCCAAGACACATGTTACCATTTTACCAATACCATGACCTACTGTCGAGAAAATAGACCAATCATCCCTGTCAAGTGTTGGCTCATTTTCCAAATTTGCTTAGTCAGTATCATTTCTATTTGACCGATTTAATTTTGTTTCAAATCCATCCAAGTATCTTGAACAAAAAGTTAGACACTCTTCAGCTATATATCCTTCTGCTATTGATCCTTCTGGATATCTTTTATTACGAACATATCCTTTTAGGGTCATCAGATACCTGAAAACAAAGTTGAGGAAAATATTATGATAAATTACATTCCAATAGGTAAAGTCATCATGATGTGTGAAATGTTACCTTTTAATTGGATACATCCAACGATACTGAACATGGCCGGCTATCTTAGCTTCATAAGAGAGATGGACTGATAGATGCACCATTATGTCAAAAACACATGGAGGGAATATCTTCTCCATCTCACAAAGTGTAATAGCTATTGCATTTTTCAATGCAGAAAAATCAATTGGATCTATGACTTTAGTGCACAACCTTTGAAAATAGCGACAAAGATTAATAATGCATGACTTAGCATTCTTACTGGGCAAGGACACAGTGACAGCTAATGGCAAAAGTTGTTGCATCAGCACGTGATAATCGTGACTTTTCATTGGTAGCATCTTCTGATCCTTCGGCCGTGCACATCTAGATATATTATACGCATACCCGTCTGGAACTTTGATAGATTTTAGGAGGTTGCAAAATAATATTTTTTCATCTTTTTCATTGTATAGCAAGCTGGAGGTAGGATGGTATATTTACCAACAGTTTTTGGATGAAGCGGAAATCTGATTCCCATATCCTCCAAATACTTCCTTGCATTCAAGTTATCCTTACTTTTATCCTTCAAACCTAGCAATGTTCCAACAATACTCTCACATATATTCTTCTCAATGTGCATGACATCGAGATTGTGCCTTACAATGTTAGTTTTCCAATATGGTAGCTCAAAAAATATGCTTTTCCTTTCCCAATTGTGTGTTGAATCCTTACCTCTTGGCCTTTTCTTACCAATTACAGTTCTTCCGTCCTCCAATTGTGACAAGATTTGAGCTCCAGAAGGAGGTTTAGGTGGACACCTAAATTCTTGCTCACCATCAAATGCCTTTGCTTCTTTTCAGAATCTGTGGCTAGTTGGCAAAAACCTATGATGTCCTCTGTAGCAAACTTTACGGCTATGTGGCAACCAATGTGAGACGGTATCTTTATTACAATAGGGACATGCTTTGTAGCCTTTAGTACTCCAACCATATAGATGTGCATATCTTGGAAAATCACTAATTGTCCATAATAAAGAAGCACGCATCTGAAATAATTCCTTGGTTCCAGCATCATATGTATGTACACCAGTATCCCATAGTTCTTTCAACTCTTCAATCAATGGACGCAAGTACACATCTATATTTTCAGGTGAAGCTAGTCCAGGAATGAGTAGGGACAACATAAAATATGGTTGCTTCATGCACAACCAAGGAGGTAAATTATATGGAATAATCACAACAGGCCATGTACTGTAAGAAGTACTCATTGTCCCAAAAGGATTAAATCCGTCAGTTGCAAGTCCCAATCGAATGTTTCTAGCGTCTGTAGCAAATTCTGGATGCATCACATCAAATGTTTTCCATGCAGGTGAATCAACCGGGTGTCTTAACTTGTCATTTTTTTCATATTCTTCTGCATGCCACCTCATTAAGGATGAGGTTTTTGATGACATGAATAACCGCATTAGGCGGGGTATAAGTGGAAAGTGTCTGAGCAGTTTGATAGGTATTCTCTTGGGTATTTTTGCAAGCTCGTCATCATCATCTGTGATTGTGATCGATTTCCATCTTGATGCTCCACATGTATTACAGACGTCTTTATCAACAGAATCCTTCCAAAACAACATGCAACCATTTGGACAAACATGAATCTTCACATAATCTAATCCCAACCTCGTAATCATCTTTTTTAGCTCATAAAATGAATTAGGTAATTGTTCTCCTTGTAGTAGCATCTTCTTAAAGAACGTAAGAAACATAGATGATGCTTTCTTACTCAAGCCATTAAGACAAACCAGGTGATAGAATTCTAGGATGTAAGCAAGTTTTCTATATTTCTTACACCCTAGATATAATTCTATCTTAGAATCATTTAAAAAGATATAAAATTTTTCAATATTGAAATGTTGATCACTAGATGGCTCCACTCCTTTTGTATTTCCATCTTCATTGAAACTCAGAAAAGTATCATGCAACATATCTTGTAAATTTTCAGCATTAAGGAAATCTCCCTGATCAGTAGGAGCATCCATTTGAACATCGGCATCTTCACCATGAAAATCCCAAGAAATATAGCTTGGTAAGAAGCCATGCCAAAGTAGATGGCTCAATGTAGTCTTTCTAGTGACCTGGTATACATTAGCAGACTTTCTACATGGGCATACAATCTTGTCTCCAATCGATGAATGTTTAAAAGCAAAATCCAAAAATTTTGATACTCCACATAAGTATTTACTGCTGGTTTGGTCATCCTCTGCTATCCAAGACTTATCCATTCTATAAAAATAGTAAAACATATAACATATGAGTAAGTATGTCATATTAAAATAGACTATACAATATGAGAAAATACTAGTGTAATCATGTAAATGAAGTTCACGTGAGCCTATCCGACTAGGCGGGTGCCCAAGCATTTTTTGAAATACTTATAATAAGGATAAAAGAACATAGTTATAATAAGGATAAAAGAACATTTATAATAAAATTTATCAGTAATTTGTAACATAATAGGATATGCATATTTCTTTTTGTTGTTTGGTTTCGAATGTGTCATTAGATAGGATGGATTTGTGAATTTGGAACATTCATGGGAACACACACTTCAGTTATAAGCATTCATGTAGCAACTTTCAGTTCCATTCATTAATCTCTTTTTACATCCACACACAGGGATGTACCCCTAAACAGTAACTAAACAAAGGGTTTGGTGTACCCCTAAACATGCACATAATTAAAATAACTATTAATACAGACAAGTCTAGATAGATAGAAAACTAAATACTACACCAACATGGTCCCGCATCAGTAACTTCGAGGACTTATCATTGTGGTGATCTTCTCCTGAAGTTCAGAAAAGAAAGCAGCTATGAGTATTGATTGCTTTCAGACAAAAAGTGTAAACACAAATTTTTTGTCTTGACAATTATATTTGTTAATTGGACCTACCGTGGCCTTTTTGATGATTGTGTTGTGTCGCGGAGCTCCTCACTATATTTAGACAAATCTGAACTAACATGGGCCTCATAATCAGATTCGTCTGAGCTCGAGTCGATATCCTCCGTCGTGCGCTCATACCGCCGTAGATGATCGGGGGTCTCGCAATTGATGTTGGTTATCCAAACGTTGATGGTATTATGGCCAACTGGATAGAGAAAAAGTGTCTCTATGGCCTACTAGCATCTTTCTAATCCAATCACGCCAACTGGATTTTGATACAAGATTTCCCGCCAAATCATACTCAACCTCGATAACATGTGAATAATTGCCAAAATTTAGGGTCACTTCACCAGGCATGTAGTGTCTTCCTTTTAGAAAACGCCAATGTTTAGGTATGGCCAATTGGTTTAAGGAACGATCATCTAGGATGATGTCCAATTGTTCTTCAATAGGGAATGTTAACATTGACATAGAGGCCCAGTTCATAGTGACTGTTGTGGGTGGACAGAGACTGCATAATATTAGTATTAACAAAGTGTAAGTACATATAACGATGTATATATTTTCAGAAAAAGTTGTATAACAGCAGTTAACCTTTTCTTGATTGTCATAACCAACTTTATTGTGGTAGACATGATAGCTTGAAAATAAATCTAATAGAGGAGATCATGTCCTATATAGAGGCTATATCTTTGCAATTGGTCCAATGCTCACTAATCCTTCTTTGAGATTTTCAATGAAGTAACTAGTATGTTCTATAATTTGATGTATCTTGGTATTTCATACAATGAGGTGACACTTATTATCTATTTGTTGAATCAACACTCATATTTTAGATTATCAAAGAGGTTAATGGTGTCTGGCTTATTTTATACAGGTGTGAGACCTATTTAATTTGGAGTATCGATGCACTACTATAGAAGGTGTGAGACCTATTTAAAGAGGTTACTGGTGTCTTTCCAAAATTTTACTACAGTCTTGTACTTTTGTGTTTATCAAAACACTACTACAAGATATCTTATCATCTTATTATTTTGATAGTACCACAAAGTTTATGACAAGAAGGATTCATCCAAAAATTGTAAATTTTCTAAATGAGTTACAAGAAGGATTCATCTAAAAATTATAAATTTTCGAAATGAGTTATGTGAGGTTATTATTCTCTGACCTATATGTAAATGGGATAGATTCCTGCCACTTTAGTTTTATGAGTACATGACACTATGTTTGAAATACTTTTTAAAAGGATAAAAGAACATACTTAAACTAAGGACCCAGGCACATTCTAATCATTTTGAACTGAATCAGAAAATGAACAGGAGCCTGGGTCCTATCTGCCAGTATCAAAGGAGAATTCGTAAACCTCAAAACCACCAACATGGTTTCCAAACCTACAACCTCAAATTCTACAAGCTCGCCTACTAGAAACCTTTAGAACATATACACCCAGAAAGTAGGAATATATACAACCAAATACCAAAGATACAATCCCTGATATGAAGCTGAACACCAAGGTGTATGTTCTTCATAACATGGTACTCAATCATGGCTATATTCCTTTTTTGGTCGGCCGAAACTCCTATTTCAAAGGATAGGAATATCATTTCAAATAATCCCAAAAGAGCCTTAAAAAAGGGAGAACCATACGAAGCCATTTCAAGCACTTCCATAGGCAAGAGACAACATAGAATCCCATCCTTGGATGACATCAAACAGGGAAAAGACAAACCAACCCAAGGACAAATCACATATCCGTCAGCCAACGATAACCAACAGAAGAAAAAAGTAGAACATCACTCAAAACCACATCAGAAAAAAGGATTCAAAAGAAAACAGCATACATGACCTTCCAATCAAAACCAACAGAAGCTTCAACCAGCAGAGCCTGACAAGAGGTGGGAGAAAAGTACTGAACCTTGACCAAGCATAAGAATAGAAGCATAGCATCCAAAAGTCCAGAATCAGAATGAACAGAATATGACAAGAGGAGCAACCGCCCGCCCTTTGACAAGGGGAATCAAATGAACATAATATAATCGTACTCACATGTAACCAATTCATGGTGAAGGGAAATGGTGTATTTTTCTTTGCTATTTCTTAGTTGTATCATCTTCAGACTACCCCCCCCCCCCCGTTTAGAAGTCAGTGATGCTCAGTAAGCCCCTACTTTTTAGAAATTTCATTTGAAGTATAGTTTCTACTATATAAGTGGATCAACCCATGTATTTTGGTATAGAAATTAACTGTGATGAAGATGAGATGCTTAATCATTCTTGGCCTCTGTGCTTTTGAGAATATATTAGATTTCTCACTTATATTAAAGGGAAACATATAGCAATAAAATGACATTGTTTCGTAACCTATTTATATACACTAATATAAAAACATAGAAGAAAATTGATGTGGGTAATGACATATCACAATGTATACTAAAATAGCTAAGCCTAATCAAACCTAATTTCATGTATATACCATAACCATGAATAATTACACTTCATTAAAATTAGCTTCTAATTAGAACATGGGAATCAGGATGGCATACCAGGTCTAATATCAGGGAGGTTCCTTGTCTCAAAACCATTCCAAAGATTATAAAATCTTAATTTCTACTTCGTTGGAAGTTGGTATGCATAAATCTTAGTGATTCTTGGCCTCATTAAAATCCATGTGTCTTAGAGGTGTGTTGGTTGCAACTGAAACATCGACTCAGTTGTAATGCCCACGATCAAATTTCCATTATCCTATACTTCTTTAAGTCTTAGTCCCCTAAATTAATGGAAGTAATGAGATTTTATCATTTGAATACTTTTCTATCTTATGTTTATAACTATTGAAGTTGGTGTTGGCTACAATTCTTGAGTTATTTCTGACCTTATCTTGTTTGTCGTTTCCTCCTTGATATCAAAATCTACATTGATGGACAACCTGTTAGTAAGAGTTAGACCACTAAAGAAAGTGGTGTTTAGATACCCATCACCAAACCCATGATTGCATCTCCACATTCTCATGAACTCCATTATTCCTCTCCCTCCATAACCAGTATAGGATGCACATTGCCAAACAATGATTCTCCTTACTAGTGCAATTAACCAAGTCAGTCATGGAATTAGGAATAAAGAGTAAACCAGGAACTCTAACTTTAGTCCAGATCTTGCTCGAAACTGAAATCAATCCAAAATAAAGCAAGAATATAGCAAAATTAAGGGAGGGGCAAGAAAATCGTAGAGGTAGGAATATATCTTACAGAGACAGTTCTTCCTCTACTAGTGTAAATCAATACAGAGCAGCCGATTGTGATGGTGATAATGGTTGGGGAAGAGAATCTATTTGTAATCACCTGGCGTCAATGTAGCAAATGTGGCTGAACTGGCTTCCTCGGCATTAGAAAAGTAGACTCTTGGCTTCCTCGGTGCCGGGAATGTGGCACTTCGTCAACCAGTAGTCGAAAGCGATCCTCCACGCTACGATCAACGCGCTGCCACCAGTCAGTCGATGCACTCGATCCTCCAAGACGTTGTTAGCTAGGGCGAGCGACGATCGACCAGGAGGCTATATCTCCTCCACGCGTTGTCATGTGAAAGAATATCGATGAGGATTGGGGAGATCAATCGCCACAGTCACCGTGATACTAGCTATTACATACGTGGGAGTGTGAAGGAAAAGCAAGAGGAAAAGCGGGAGAAGTGAAATGAAAATTTTCGATAGATAATACTTCGTGCGCATCATTTGGTTTGGCAATTTAAAATTGCCACTAAATAAATATAAGAATGCCTTTAATGTGAAGTCTTTTTTATAAACTCTATAATAGGTGGTTTAGTGGCATTTTAATTAAAAATTCTTGTACATTAGATAGATAGTGGCTTTTTTTTATAAATGCCACTAATGGGCAATTTTGTTGTAGTGTTACTTTGCATTTATGCTCTCCATCCACCATTTCCACCTCCATTTCACCTTGGAAACCTAGTTTTCTAGGTTTTCATCCATAATCCCCCATATTTCATGCTCACCTGCACCCTTGGAGGAGAGAGGTCATCCACGGCAGCAAGGAGGTGAAGAAGAAGGCTACTTCCCTGAGCTCCATGGTGTTTCTTCCCCTTCTTCCCATCTCTTCTACTATTTTTTTGACTATGTGTAGCTAAGCCCCTAGTGGTGGGTTGTTTTGGGGTTAAAATGTGACTTTGATACCATGTTAATTGGGGAAAAGTAGCTTGTAGTGAACATAATTTCTATCTTTTATGATTGTCTCTTGCTTCTATCTCATTTCCTATTTTATTGTATGTAGTTTGTGCTTATAACATGGATTGCCTGCTTTGAGATGTTTGATGACACTTAGCTTCTAGGAGGAATTGGAGTTTATGTGGCAAACTTAGGAATGGCTCCTAGTTCCAATTAGTGGATCCCTAGCTAGCCCCCTTTGTTCCTACATACACATCCCTCCTCCTACAAGTGAGTGTGAAATCTAAGTAGCTATTGTAAGTGTGATTAATGCAATTGCCTAGGGCTTTCTAAAGGCTAGAATGGCTAGTAGCATGAGGATAAATATCCTCATCTCTACTCCCATATCTACCCCTGGCTCTCAATTGACCTAATACCACTTACCCTAGAAACCTAGACTTGACAAGTCCTATTAGAATTACACCTAACCCTAGTTACCCAACTAGTAGTATAGGGTATATTCTACTAGAACTTGACTTGTTGTTTGGTTTGGTAATATAGATAGAATTGTGATAGTTGCTTTCTATGTTGAGATCCCCCAACTAATATCAAACCACATCCCCAAAGGGCCCACCTACCTTAGTCATCTTGTTAAAACCCAAATTGCTTTGCTCGCTTGTTCATGATAGTCTAGTTTAGTTGCTTTTGCTTAATCTAGCCAATTTCTTAGTTTTTCTCTTTAGTGTTAACTTAGGTTCTTGCTCTTGCTAGTGGTTAGTTTAACTTCTTAATTGCTTCTTGCCTTGCTAGAGTAGTGTAGTCCCCCTTCCTCTTTCTTAGCTAGTTTGTTAACCTAGTTCGCTAGTTTTGATTATTTAAAATAACTTAGGTTTAATTTCACCTTTCTTGCTTGTCAATTAGAGTAATCAACAAACAAACCTTTTAAAACCCTAAAACCCTAATCTCCGCACTAGGAACATAGCTATCACTAAAACTAGCTCTAGTGCCCCCTCTATCCCTGAGGACCGGCCCCTTTTCTTTCCAATCACCTATACTACAATAGTACCACGTGCGCTTACGGGTGACCTATTTTAGTTTTGTGATCGACTTGGTTAGGGCCAATATGAATTTCGAAAGTGATCCCACACGTGTGTTCCGATCTCGTGGGGTGCATCTAGTCGATTCAAATCAACTAGTGTGTAGCACCTCTAGCGGGCGCACCAGTGGGTATCTCCCATATCATGCAAAGGGCATGGCTCATATCATGTATGATCTATCATCTATCCCCATATCGGGTTAACCCCCATCTCGGGTTTCATATTGGGTTAAGGTATTTCAACCATATCGGGTTATACCATGTATTTGATTCTATGTCTTATATTAAGAATAAGTGTATACTTCATCAACCATATCGTGCACCATATGTGTGCTTTATGATATCGTGTACAAGAGGTGTATTACATGATTATATCGTGTAAGGAGAACTTGCTATTCTCATTCATATCGGGTTACCCAAACTAGGGTTTCATATAGACTTACAAGTATGCAATAGGTATAATGGTTAACACCATATCATGTTACAAGGTATGAACTTCATCTCCATATCGTACAAGGAGATATAATCTCACAAGCATATTGTGCAAATGATGGTTGCACATACCCATATCGGGTTAGAGGTACTAATGTGTATGCTTGAACCCGATATCACTTTATAAAGTGATACCATCTTCTTTAAGCTCTAGAACTTTGTTATAATTATTATAGTCCATGGAAAAAGGTCTAAACAACTATTAGAACTCATAATTTCATCAACTATTCAAGAAGATCTCAGAATTATAAGTAGATGATTAAGTATAGCAAGTTAGGTGAAAATAATAATATGATTGAGTTCAAGTTATGTAACCCACCTTGTGAACAACTTCAAAGATCCAAGCTCCAAAGCTTTACATCCTAAGCTTGAAGATGAACTTTTCCAAGGTCTAAGGCTTGTTCACAACTCCTCCATACATCATTGTTAAGAACTTGGTGAAGAAGGAAAGAAAAGAATATTCATAACCCGATATCCTACTTCAACCAAGGTTGAAGATGACCAAAGCCTTACCTAAAGCTTGGTGCTCGAGCTCTCCTTGCTCCTTGAGATACTTTGCATGATACCTAAGGGGCTTTGCATGATATCTCCAAGGGATAAGGTTGTGAGGATCGTAAACTTTCATAAGTTGGTGAAAGGTGGAGTATATATACTTGAGTTCATGAGATAAAGTGTAAAAGAGGTGTCTTCACCTCATGCTACTAGATGACACGTGGCCATGCATGCACACATACATATCTTGACATGCAAGAGTCTTGAGGATAAGATAGAGACAATATCTCGACCATCCTTTATCTTGTTGGATAAGTTTCCTCATCTTTATCTCATCATTAAGACAACCTGATACACTTTTTACAAAGGAACTTGCAACTCGTCATGGGCCTCCTCCACGAGGCTCTTTTCCAGTCATGGCCTTTACCAAGGCTCAAAAAACTGATAGAAGGCTTCTACTATGGCCGCATGGCCGATAGAACTCCTATATCAAGTCCATAACTCGATACAACACATATATAAAACTTTACCTTTAATTCTTCCTTGGTTTATTCATCACTCAGAGTATCAACATTCAAAGATGATTCAAACATAACGTCTCCATCTTTCTCTTTCCTCTAAAAGATACATAGAGGGTGTAGGGACACTCTAGAGGTGGTATTTTTGCATTTCAACCCCATACATTGGGTAAATTACATATTGTACCAAAATTGGTGCACACAGTACTAGCATTGTTCAAACAAGTTATATCTTGGGATTTAGGCTTTCCACAAGCCACCACTTAGCATCATTCTCTCTCTTATGATACTAAAACACTTAGAACACATTCAACATGTGACTTATTGTAATGTAACCCCTCATCTTGGGAAAATTATACTTTGGTCCAAAATAAAGGAACATTGCTCAAACAACATTCAATCAGGACCAAATTTGAAACATAAGTGTGTCACATGATACAAAAACTCCTTAGAAGATTATATTAAGTTTCTAATCAACTTACTTAGCTAAAACAAATATGGTTACCTCATAACCTAGGTCAGGGGTATTACACATACTCCACAAGGACATTTTATCCTCTCCAAACAAACTAGTCTATCTCCATCTAAGGTTAGAGAAGCAATCCATCATTCATATTTAGGTCTACTTCTGGGATGGGTTTTTCTCCATCTACATTTTGGTTGAGATATCTAACCAAGAAATTGGGGTAACTCCCACATGTAGTTGTAGCTTGTCACAAGGTTGTCAGCTATCACCCTTTTCTGCACTTGGCAAATCCACATAGTTCTCTCTCTTTTCCTTCACAATATTCTAATTACTCTTTAACAAAACATATTCTAGCCATATTATAACATCCCATCACTCTCTTAAGAAAAACCAATTAATTGTCATTATGATTTACCAATTTTTCCTTTAAATGTATAGTCACACATTCTCACATGTCAAATATCATGTGATTGAATCATCTCGTTGTTCTTCTCTCTTGTGGGCAATTGAAGGCATGCGACTTTTTGGGTGAACCATTATTGACTTCTATTTATTAGGTGATAAAAACCTATGAACAAAGCATGGCATATCCACATATTTCTCTCTCTCTCTCTTTTGCTTCTAGTTACTTTTTAACAAAGCATATTCTAGCCTCACTCTATTAAGAAAAACAATATAATTGCCATTATGATTTAGTAATTTTTCCTTTAAATGTATAGTCACACATTCTCACATGTGAAATATCATGTGATTGAATCATGTCATTGGTCTTCTCTCTTGTGGGCAATTGAAGGCATGCAACTTTTCTCTAAGGGGTGAACCATCACTGATTTCTACATAATAGGTGACAAAAACCTATATCTTGATGGTGATAATGTTAAGTTAGATCTTGTCATGTTAGATTGGATTCGTGATCACTAATGATCTATACCTTGGTTTGAAGAGAAACTTTAAACCTCATGAAATGCTCCTAGGGAAGATAAGTTAGGCCCAACTCTCAAGATGTGACAAGTATATGAGTGATTAGGGGGGGTGTAACAAATAAACGAGTGATAAGTCCCTTATGTATCCCACCTCTATACATTGGTAAGGCATGTCTCCATGGCTACACTGACGGGTGCTAATTCTGATGTGAAAAATAGGTAAAAGAAGGAAAATTCTAGCCACAGTAACTTCCCTACCCGCTGGCATACCCGGTGCATGGGAAAAAACAAAATTTAATGCATCCTGCAGATATCCCACCTGCACCTGCCCTTTGGTATTATTGTCCATGCAAACTTCATGCAAAGCCATGCAATCTGTAATTTATTGCATTCACTTCTCACATATTTTGTTTGCGATAATCCCAAAACACAAAAATTATTCAAATTTAAATTTTTATTCATTGCTGGTACCCTTTATTTAAAAAAAAAATCTTTATTTTCTTCTAATTCTCTGCAGTCCAGATTCATGCACAAAAATGTAAGTATTGTACGCACATTTGTTGATAACTTTTTTTTGCAACTTATTTATATGTTGCATCTAATGTTGTTATATATGCATAACAATATACTCTCAAATTTTAATCATATATACAATATTTTACACAACATTATATATTGCAATATTTGTTCATGCATAAACATTATCAATTTTAACTTAGTTTTTGCATACAATACGATATGTACAGTATGTACAGTACAAGATATATTGTACTAACAAGTGTGTGTTACATGAATATGTCAATTCTTGTTATCACTGCCCATTAGATATTTGTTACATGAAGAAGTATGTTACTAACAAACACATTGTACAAGAAGTACAGTACTAACCACATACAATACATTCATAAACCACATACAATACTCCAGTACTAGACATACAATGCTAACTTCATTTTGACAACAGGTCTAAACAACTATTAGAACTCATAATTTCATCAACTATTCAAGAAGATCTCAGAATTATAAGTAGATGATTAAGTATAGCAAGTTAGGTGAAAATAATAATATGATTGAGTTCAAGTTATGTAACCCACCTTGTGAACAACTTCAAAGATCCAAGCTCCAAAGCTTTACATCCTAAGCTTGAAGATGAACTTTTCCAAGGTCTAAGGCTTGTTCACAACTCCTCCATAGACAAGAAATCATCATTGTTAAGAACTTGGTGAAGAAGGAAAGAAAAGAATATTCATAACCCGATATCCTACTTCAACCAAGGTTGAAGATGACCAAAGCCTTACCTAAAGCTTGGTGCTTGAGCTCTCCTTGCTCCTTGAGATACTTTGCATGATACCTAAGGGGCTTTGCATGATATCTCCAAGGGATAAGGTTGTGAGGATCGTAAACTTTCATAAGTTGGTGAAAGGTGGAGTATATATACTTGAGTTCATGAGATAAAGTGTAAAAGAGGTGTCTTCACCTCATGCTACTAGTTGACACGTGGCCATGCATGCACACATACATATCTTGACATGCAAGAGTCTTGAGGATAAGATAGAGACAATATCTCGACCATCCTTTATCTTGTTGGATAAGTTTCCTCATCTTTATCTCATCATTAAGACAACCTGATACACTTTTTACAAAGGAACTTGCAACTCGTCATGGGCCTCCTCCATGAGGCTCTTTTCCCGTCATGGCCTTTACCAAGGCTCAACAAACTGATAGAAGGCTTCTACTATGGCCGCATGGCCGATAGAACTCCTATATCAAGTCCATAACTCGATACAACACATATATAAAACTTTACCTTTAATTCTTCCTTGGTTTATTCATCACTCAGAGTATCAACATTCAAAGATGATTCAAACATAACGTCTCCATCTTTCTCTTTCCTCTAAAAGATACATAGAGGGTGTAGGGACACTCTAGAGGTGGTATTTTTGCATTTCAACCCCATACATTGGGTAAATTACATATTGTACCAAAATTGGTGCACACAGTACTAGCATTGTTCAAACAAGTTATATCTTGGGATTTAGGCTTTCCACAAGCCACCACTTAGCATCATTCTCTCTCTTATGATACTAAAACACTTAGAACACATTCAACATGTGACTTATTGTAATGTAACCCCTCATCTTGGGAAAATTATACTTTGGTCCAAAACAAACGAATGTTGCTCAAACAACATTCAATCAAGACCAAATTTGAAACATAAGTGTGTCACATGATAAAAAAACTCCTTAGAGGATTATATTAAGTTTCTAAGCAACTTACTTAGCTAAAACAAATAGGGTTACCTCATAACCTAGGTCTGGGGTATTACACATACTCCACAAGGACATTTTATCCTCTCCAAACAAACTAGTCTATCTCCATCTAAGGTTAGAGAAGCAAGCCATCATTGATCTTTAGGTCTACTTCTGGGATGGGTTTTTCTCCATCTACATTTTGGTTGAGAGATTTAATCAAGAAACTGGGGTAACCCCCACATGTAGTTGTAGCTTGTCACAAGGTTGTCAGCTATCACCCTTTTTTGCACTTGGAAAATCCACATAGTTCTCTCTCTTTTCCTTCACAATATTCTAATTACTCTTTAACAAAACATATTCTAGCCATATTATAACATCCCATCACTCTCTTAAGAAAAACCAATTAATTGTCATTATAATTTACCAATTTTTCCTTTAAATGTATAGTCACACATTCTCACATGTGAAATATCATGTGATTGAATCATGTCATTGGTCTTCTCTCTTGTGGGCAATTGAAGGCATGCAACTTTTCTCTAAGGGGTGAACCATCACTGATTTCTGCATAATAGGTGACAAAAACTTATATCTTGATGGTGACAATGTTAAGTTAGATCTTGTCATGTTAGATTGGATTCGTGATCACTAATGATCTATACCTTGGTTTGAAGAGAAACTTTAAACCTCATGAAATGCTCCTAGCTAGGGAAGATAAGTTTGGCCCAACTCTCAAGATGTGACAAGTATATGAGTGATGGGGGGTGTAACAAATAAACGAGTGATAAGTCCCTTATGTATCCCGCCTCTATACATTGGTAAGGCATGTCGCCATGGCTACACCGACGGGTGCTAATTCTGATGTGAAAAATAGGTAAAAGAAGGAAAATTCTACCCACACTAACTTCCCTACCCATTGTCATACCCAGTGCATGGGAAAAAAATAAAATTTAATGCATCCTGCAGATATCCCACCTGCACCTGCCCTTTGGTATTAGTGTCAATACAAACTTCATGCAAAGCCATGCAAACTGTAATTTATTACATTCACTTCTCACACATTCTGTTTGCGACAATCCCAAAACACAAAAATTATTCAAATTTAAATTTAAATTATTAAATCTTTATTGTCTTATAATTCTCTGCAGTCCAAATTCATGCACAAAAATGTAAGCATTGTACACACATTTGCTGATAACTTTTTTTGCAACTTATTTATATGTTGCATCTAATGTTGTTATATATGCATAACAATATACTCTCAAATTTTAATCATATATACAATATTTTACACAACATTATATATTGCAATATTTGTTCATGCATACATTATCATTTTTAACTCAGTTTTTGCATACAATACAATATATACAGTATGTACAGTACAAGATATATTGTACTAACAAGTGAGTGTTACATGAATATGTCAATTCTTGTTATCACTGCCCATCAGATATTTGTTACATGAAGAAGTATGTTACTAACAAACACATTGTACAAGAAGTACAGTACTAACCACATACAATACATTCATAAACCACATACAATACTCCAGTACTAGACATACAATGCTAACTTCATTTTGACAATGCATTAAGTTGTACAATACGAGACGTACAATACGAGACGCACAGTGTGAGACATATAGTACGAGACGTATAATACGAGACTATATTTTCCATATATTTAAAATGTAGCGTGAGACGTATTGTATTAGTGTGGGAATATTTGTGAGGTGGAATAGAACGACAGAGGCGTACGGTACGAGACGTACTGTACTAATAAGAGAATGCTTGTGAGGTGGAATAGAACTGGAGAGAGAAGTTGCAAAAGAAAAAATAAATATTCGAAAATCGGGGCTGTATAGAGGAGTGGGGAGAAACTTTAGGGTTCTGGAGCTTCTACATGGAGTCAATTCGTGTGCAATTACTGTGCATGAAAAAAAAAAAAACTAGCAGTAGATTCCTGAGAATCCAGGTATGTGGGAGGGTATGAAGATTACTTTGGTATCTTAACTCTGAAGTCATTTGCGGATCCTGAAACGTGACGTCTATTTTCGCCTAGTACAGTCCCGATGCAGGTGTGAGTCTTTTTCTCATAAAAGACATGATGCGTATTTGATTGAATCCATTGGAAATGGATGGATATCGCTAGCCTTGGGTTGTACTAGTTGATAAATTTCTTGGCTATGGATATTTTGATTATTTTGACTGTTGAAGCAGTGGTCAACAAGCAGCTGAGTCCCAGTCCCAGCTCCTACCATCCCAGCGACAGCTTCCCAACCATCTCCTCCTGGTTGCAACTTGAATCTTGCAGTGTTACCTTTGCAAGAAATTATAATGCGGGGTAAACTAAAACTTGAAAACGGATGGACAATGCAACTCCACCAGCGCGTAAAACCCTCCGGTTTTGAATGGGTGTGCTGGCAGTGTGTAAGTGTGTGTGGATAGGCTAGGTTGTGGCGTTCCATGCCCTCTGATATCTGTGCTTGTAAGTCGGGTTGGTGGTGCTTGTTATCATCACTTCTTCCCACCCTCCTCCACTCCTTTATAAAAGTATGATTTAGAAGACGGAGTCGGAGAAGAAACACGGTGTATCTCCTACTCACCTTCTTCCCCTCCCTCTCATTCCCGTATTTCCCGCCACCTATAGTTGCAGCTATCAGCAGATGTTAGCTTTTGCTTGCAGTTGGCGACTCTGCCTGTCTGTCCAGAGTGGCAAGTGAGAGTGAGAGAGGGAAGGAGAGCCAGTGAGAGTTGGGGCCTGAGATTGCGAGGCTGGTGGAGGTTATCATTGGGGAGACGCAAGGAGGACTGATCGACCGGCCAAATTCGATCTCGATCGAAGGTGGGTTAACTTTTGGCCCAGGTAGCTTGTCGAATCCTCAACTGATTGACCTCTTCACCCCCTTCCGATCTCCCCTTGGTTTAAGGGAAAGATAAGGCCGGCCGGCGGTGCCCCCTGTTTGATGGCGGCCACCCCGTCGTCATCTTGGCCGTGGGACAACTTGGGCGTCTACAAGGCACGCATTCTTTGCTCTCCCTTTTGCTTCCTCATTCGCAGCCTAATCTTACTCGTTAAGCGTTCTGTAATCTGTTTCGGTTCATTTACTAGCGTCCCCTAAAATCTCTTGTGTACATGCATGTCTCGTTGTTCAGTTAGTTGTAGACTCTCTCATTTGTTACCTTAGCTAATATTCATTTCGCTCGCTAACAACCTCTCACGTACTAACCCCATGAGCCGTGGTTCCCTGTCACTGCAGTACCTCCTGTATGCCCCCTTGATCGTGAAGTTCTTACTGTCTCAACCATGGTTGCACGACGGCGGCGTCGGCTCCTCCTCGGAAGCGTGGTGGTGCCTTCACATCCTTGTTCTTTCAGGGCTGCGCTGCCTACTCCACAACCTGTGGTTCTCCTTCAGCACCATGCTGTTCCTCGTCCGGAAGAAGCGGATCAGCAAGGAAGGAGTGGGCTTCGGGCAGATTGATAGGGAGTGGAACTGGTAAATATTGATCCTGCTTGCCGAATCTAATACATCTTTGTCTACTAATAATAACGCTTTGTTCGCGACTGGATCATCATTATCATCAGTTGTAACGCTTAATTTTCCACTTCTTGCAGGGACAACCTGATCATGCTACATGCTTTCATGGGTTCGACGGCCTGCTACTACCTCCCTTCCGCCACACACCATCTGAACCTGAACACGGCGCTACTACATCTCCCGGCTTGGAACCAGTCCGGCGTTCTCTTTGCGCTGCTCCTCCACATGGGCGTCGCAGAACCACTGTACTATTGGGTTCACAGGCGCTGCCACTCCTCTGCCCATCTCTACGACCATTACCACTCCACGCACCACTCGTCAGAGGTGCTCCAGCCTTTTACAGGTACGATCATGGATGTCGACAGCAGTCAGAACACGATACCCCTGGCGTTGTGCGCTTGTCGCCTTTTTATGTGATCTTTCATTTAAACTCTCTGCTAGCTAGCAGCTGGTTCGCAGCAGCAGCAGTGAGCAGTGAAATTGATAGATGGATAGAACGTCTGAATGATCGACGGATGTTCATCAATCTATACCATACTGCTTTCCGCTGCCCAGCCTGCTGTTTGTTACATAAATACAAATCTATCTCCATCCCCTCCATTATAGCTAGTTCAGTTTATGACAGATGGGCGGACGCTTCGCTGCGTTCGCATTAATGGCGAGCTCCACCCCCACCAACTCTCCATTCCCCCCGCCCATCGCGTCTTGTTGCTCATAATTCGCTCTAATCATTCAGTTTTCCTGTGCAGCGGCTCACGCGACTCCATTGGAGAACGGGTTCATCGGCCTGATCATGGCCATCCCTCTGCTAGGCTCCATCCTCCTCGGCCATGGCTCCGTCGCACTCATCTACGCCTACGTCCTGGGCTTCGACTTCCTCCGATGCATGATGCACTGCAACGTCGAGATCATCCCGCACGGACTCTTCCGGACACTCCCGGCGCTCAAGTACCTGATCTCAACACCAACGTGAGTGAGCGAACTAGGTTTATGAATTTTGCGTTCCATGGTTTCCCGCCTGTGGCCGAAACAGTTCTGATAGCTGTTTATGGCGGGCGGTAGGTCGATGGTGACATCGCCATTACGCCGGTAATCCAATTGAAGGGCAGGCGGGACCTTATGTCTGGCACCGTGCAAGCTCGTGTGTGTTTGTACAATAATGAAATCCCCCCCGCGGGGCCAGCATTTCGATTCGTTTTGATTTGTTGTTAAGAATGGAAAACAGATCGACGTGTTTCCTCCCTTGTCTTTAATTACTCCACGAATGTTTATTGTATTCGGCTGATTGATGTCCAATCTTTACATATAGGTACCACACGCTACACCACAGAGACAAGAGCTCTAACTTCTGCCTCTTCATGCCACTCTTTGACGCCGTCGGGGGCACCGTCAACTCCAAATCGTGGGAGCTACACAGGATGATACGCGACGGTGAGCATTAGGAATGACTGATTATAGCTGTTTTTGTTATTATTGTTATCTGCTGTTGCTATCAATAAACCCTCTAGTAATTAGCCAATTATCCATCACCAACCATCATACCCCCTAGGACCACCACCGCCTAGATGTAGATCCCCCCACATCATTAAATGCAGTCGACTTAGCTGTATGTATATATGGGCGCATGGCGGGTGTTGCGAGAGAGGTTTGGATTATTTTCATGCATTTATGAATTATATTATTCTTTTATTTATTTGTTATTTTTTAGATATTATTTTTGAATAATTAAATAATATAAGTTAACTTATATTATGTTCACTGAGTAATTAATATATACAATTAAAAAAAATACATGGTATCATAATCTAAAAGATGAGTAAAAAAGGAAAAGCAACACAACGCATCTCCGATTTTTTGGAGGCAATATCTTCTAGTCGGGATGTATTATTTTTTTTTAAAGTAAAATGTATTTTCTACTAGAACGTATTATCCAAAGTAGACACAATACTTTGAGAAACATGCCATTTTAGGATTTAAAATGCGATTTATCCAATATTGGTAATAGAAATAGCAAAAATGTAATATAGGTTTCTAAACTTATATTCCCAATGATTGATTAGTGGATGTGCCTCCTATCTAACCGTGGTACTAACTTGGTTGGGCCCTATCCCAATAATGGGTAATAGACTTTCCTATGACACACTCTTTCAATCGTGCATTAACGCAAACAACATCCATTATTCCATAGACACATTATGTCTCAAACACACACATTCTCGTGACAGGACGGGCTGTGATATCCATTCATATCATAACTCTTTTTTGGTTTGTAAATGTTATCCTTGATGTTGTGATGTACGTGTGTGATCTTAGAAAGCTACTGACGACAGTAATTCCGACGGTGTGGATGTATGATGCAGGTTGTAACGAAGACGTGCCCGGGTTCGTGTTCCTTGCCCACGTGGTGGACGTGGTGTCTTCCATGCACGCCCCTTTCGTTTTCCGCAGCTACAGCTCCCAGCCTTACACGACCCTTGTCTTACTGCTTCCATTGTGGCCGGTTGCTTTTGCGGTCATGGTGGTGATGTGGGCCTTGTCCAAGACCTTTTTGGTGTCGTTCTACAACCTCAGAGGGAAGCTGCACCAGACGTGGGTGGTGCCAAGGTTCGGGTTCCAGGTAGGGAAGCAGCCAGGCTTTCATGGTTTTAATTATGGGGAAGGGAGGGTTTTGTTACGATTGGTTGGATGGGGGTGTTGACTAATTAGATGATTTGACACCGATTAGATATATCATTTACTGTTAGTTTTCATTATCATTCATTATCGGCTGGGGGCATGATTCTTCTCCTAGCAATAACAGAGAGAGAGAGAGAGAGAGAGAGAGAGAGAGAGAGAGAGAGAGAGAGAGAGAGAGAGAGAGAGAGAGAGAGAGAGAGAGAGAGAGAGAGAGAGAGAGAGAGAGAGAGAGCTACCAAAGCTCTCACCATCTCTCCATTAACGCACGGTTGCGTTCAAGGATCCGTGCAGTTAGATAACTGTCCTAGTTTGGTGGCTTCAATGTTTAACCGTATTACATGTTGAGGTAGCTACGTTATGTATGATGTCTGACTTGTGTATGTATCGTGGTTGTTTCTTGTCCTCTTGCAGTACTTCCTCCCGTTCGCCAAAGGCGGCATCAACGAGCAGATCGAGCTGGCCATCCTCCGTGCCGACAGAATGGGAGTTAAGGTCATCAGCCTTGCTGCTCTCAACAAGGTACGTTCTATGTCCACATCTTGTGCTCTTTGTCCGTCGTCATCGATGGACTTGACATCTCTACCCTGCACGAGAGATGCACATGAATTACATCGCAGCACAACCCCTCCTCCCCCATCCCCACCACCACCAATGCTTAATTTGTCCCCAGATTCTACAGTGACACTTGCGTCGTCCACTCCCTTAGCACTTGCAATCATGTCCTCAGCTATAACAACGATAGATAGACGATGGTCACACATCCGCTGGCCAAGCATTTAATGACTTGCATGTGGTGAGGAGTGCTGTTGGTTGGGAGATAGGGGGGTCTCGCGCTGTAGGCTGATGACATTAAATTGTTTGGTTTTTGTCGCCTAACCATCATCCCACGGAAAGTTTACTTTCAAAGTTTCTACCTTTAACCCTAATCACACCCCCGTGCAGAATGAAGCACTCAACGGTGGCGGCACCCTGTTCGTCAAGAAGCACCCGGACCTCCGTGTTAGGGTCGTCCATGGCAACACACTCACGGCCGCCGTCATACTCAACGAGATCCCCAAGGACGTCCATGAGGTGTTTCTCACCGGAGCAACGTCTAAGCTTGGGAGAGCCATCGCTCTGTACCTCTGCAAGAAGAAGACCAGGGTACTGGTGAGTGGGGGACACGATGACAGTGATCTTTTTTTTTATTTTTAATTCTAATAATGATAACGTGTTTTAACTATGCTAATATTGATAACGATGGTAATAATAATTACGTTTCGTTTCCCCGCAGATGCTGACTCTGTCCACGGAGAGATTCCAGAAGATCCAGAAGGAGGCGCCACCCGAGTTCCAGCAATACATCGTGCAGGTCACCAAGTACCAGGCAGCGCAGAACTGCAAGGTACGTTGACCTTGTTATAAAATTAAACAAGCCATTTTTTTGTTATCCACCGATCACAAAACGGCTAATAAAACCTCAATCCATGCAGACGTGGATTGTTGGCAAGTGGCTCACCCCCAGCGAGCAGCAGTGGGCACCTCCAGGAACCCACTTCCACCAGTTCGTCGTGCCTCCCATGTTCGGGTTCCGCCGGGACTGCACCTACGGCAACCTTGCCGCCATGAGGCTGCCCGAAGATGTACAAGGGCTGGCATCGTGTGAGGTATGTGTGTGCTCACTGCTCGATCGGATCTACCAACCTTCTACTAGTGCATCCCGTCATTCCTCTAATTTGTGACTGTCGTCCCAATATACAGTACACGCTGGAGCGTGGCGTGGTGCACGCTTGCCACGCTGGCGGAGTCGTCCACTTCCTCGAAGGATGGACACACCACGAGGTCGGGGCCATCGACGTCGACCGCATTGAGACCGTGTGGGAGGCAGCGCTCAGGCACGGGCTACGACCCGTTTGTTAATAATATTACCAACGAATCGCCAATGCTCACTCCGCCGGCAAGGCGAAATATGATCCACACAAAGAGGGTCCACTCCAGACGACTGACACACTAGCTCGTTCTTTGCACAATGGAATTCGGAGAAGGAGATTAGTATATATCTTAGTCATCATCGTCTAAATTTCATTTTTTTTTATTTCTTTTTTTTAGTGTTAAAGGAAAACAAAAGAGAGGGAAAAGCCACCAAAGAAAGTGAAGTGACTCAATTGGTCGCGACTTGTTGTTGTTCATTGTTGTTTTTCTTTTACTTCCTTTTTCTATACTTTGGTCAAGTCACAAAAGGGGAGATCAGAGTTTACTTGGGATGAGATGCCATGTAGGAAGAATTCGATCGGAACGGACTTGTAGTTAATATCACCATGATTATATATATAGCACTTGCTAGTAACATTGTACGGTATTCACAATCAAAATTCTCCAATTAATGAATTGACAAAATTGACGCAGACTCAAATTCTCTCTTCACATGTTGCTGATGCCCTACGCTTGTGTCTCTGACAGCTGTCTACTCTGTTCACACGCAATATCCCAACCTCCACCACTTTACTGGTTGACTAAGATAGTTCAATCAAGCTCAACTGCCAACTACTACCCACAATGCTTGCTCTCTATTCATTGCATGTAAGCATCACGGATCAATATATGGAACAATCATTGCAGTTCCCCATCCTTTGATTGTCGATTGAAAACGTATATAGGTCTTTTCGGCACTATTAGTGTTGATATGCCTTGAAGACTAGCAGCTGACCCGTCGAACAGAAAATTCATTCCATCTTCAGTCATCACTAACACGTCCCCTTCAAACACTCTGCATACATTTGAGACAATCATTTTTGTTTGACTTAAAAGTCCAATATTTTTTTTCTTAGACAACATAATATAATTGAGATTATCAATTTGGTTAACTCCAATGCTTTCGATTTTTTTTCCCGTTTTATCTTTGTAAATTAGAACACCTAGTTGAGAATTTTTTAAACATAACTTTTGTAAACTACAATTTTTTTCTTCTAATTCATCACTTGATATTTACATCATGTCCTCATCAACAAAGTGATTATTCACATATTGTTATAGAAGAAGAGATATTGCATTGCTTTAACACTTGATTGCTACAACACAATCCTTCCAACACCAAATGATCTTAGAGTTGTCAATCACCACGACTCATAAACTCTACGCTCAATACTCTTCTAACCGAAACTTGAATGAGATGAATTCTTGTAAGTATCTACAACTCTATACTCGGTTCGGTCACTTAAAGATTTATTCAACAGAGTTGAGCTTCATTAAGTTGTGTAGATAATGCATATATGACACATTAAGTGAATGTACAAGTACTACAATAAAAGCATGGAGACTAAATGTTAGATTAAATAGAATAACATTGTATATCATTCAAGATCCTAGAATAATTGAGAATAAATACATGTCCTGCTTGCAACATGGCTCTACATCTATGGTCGCATTTGAATACATCAATGTACCACATACATTTTACTCTTCATGCGAAAATGTGTTGTGAAAGAGCTTTGTCTTGACTAGCTAAATTGTTGATTCCATAAGGTGGTGCATCACTAAGTAGTAACTAAAGTGGATACTATCATGATCTTCAATTAACTTTAGATCGTATTGAAAATTTGCTCCATCGGGATCTCATGTTATTCTTGCATACCGCTAGGTATCATCAGGATCTTCGGTGCATGTTGGACCCTACTATTAATCAATGGGTTGTTTTACTCGGCTTAAATCCCTCATCCCAGCTTGCACGCCCTGGCTACCTATTCTAGCCTTTCCTAGCAAATAATTTGTTTCCTCCATTGTAACTTAGACATTCACATGGACTCTATGGTGTTTACGCCACCTAAAGCATAATTGGTTCTTTAATTTCACTATAGAATAACTATAAAATGTTGCTTTTATTTAAAATCAATTTTTTTATCCCATCCCATTTTTGTATTATGTTATGTGGTGGGCCCATGAAAGTCATTAAAATATTCTAAAGAAATTATATTCTAACTAAACTGTAGAAGTTTGTACTGATGTTGATGATAGTAAAACAATATAATTCTAATACACAAAAGAGACATATGGTATTATTAAAACTATTGTGGTTTCATATTACATATTTTTTGGACTAATAAATTGAGCATATTAGTAAAAATTGAGAGATTCAATACATCAATGTTTCAACTTTAAGTAGAAGTATATTAGAATCACATGACCATTTATTGAGATAAATCATATTTTGTTGAAATTTGGTAGATCTAGATGGTTGCCTAAAAAATTAAGTGTCTCGTATCATCATAAAATTTGCACGCAATAATCTTGTATTGCAAAATCACTATTCTTCGTCATAATCAACTAGTTCATTCGATCATATGTCTAGGAATTTGAAATTAGGCTTATGAATTCAATAAAAATAATAAAAATGACATATTTTGGCTTTTCATGTTTCATTGAGCTTTTTATAAAATGTTTGTTAGTTGATACATTCCAATCACCTTAGGTTTGATTTTTACTATTATGCTCGAATCCAAGTTGACTCAATCTGGTTTTAGGAGCCAAATTCCTAAATTCACACTTTCATCCATCTTTTGTACTTCATGAATGTTGGCTTCAACTAAGGGAATAAAGATGGAGAAGAGAAGGAAGAGAAGTCTCAAATTAGTATTAATATACAAAAAAAGACTTAAAAATGAATTTGTAACATTCTTGATTGGATGCTAAATATATGTTGAACTATAATTCATATCTCTCTTGAAAATTTGAGTCCATTCATAAATTGGTCTCCCATTCAAAATCTCATTTGATTATTTCAATCAACTATCATGTTCTTGGATATTAGTTTGTCTACTTTTGAAATCCTTGTACTAATGGGTGCATTTTACTCACTTGAAAAATATTTACAAATTAGTCCTTATGTGAAATAACTTGGGGTCATGTATGACAACCTTTCATTCACATAATACTCTCAATTATATAGCTTATGGCTTTGGATTCAAAGAATAATATTATTCCTAGTAAAATCTATACATATTAGAATTATTCAGGAGAGTGATTAAAGTATACATCTTAGAATCCTAATTATAGGTGTTGGTAGTTTCTTATCTAGCCAAATAGAATTTGAACATATGAAATGCTAAATGAATTAGAAGACCCATTTTTTAAGTTATAAAAGATATGGAAGTAATTAGTGAATTAGGAGTTGTACTAATAAATACATAGGTTAGTATTTGGGAAGACTTTGGCAATGATTTTCCCCTCTTATTCTCTAGTTGTTATAGGAGGAATGATGACCCATTCTTAGGAACTAGGGAATTTGAGATCTATCATTCTCTCCACAATAAATATCTACAATGTTGATGCCCTTCAAGTTCTACTAATCAGGAAATGAAAGGCAAGCCACTCTTAATTGTAGTGGTGAACTACTATGCCTAAAAATACAGTGAGCACCTTAGGTCTTCGCCACCTACAAACCAATAGTGATGCCCTCTCTCTGTCTCCCCTAAACTTGAGAAGCCCTAGAGCAACCCTCACACTCACACATCATTGCAAACCCCTCCGACTACAGATCTGAAAGGCATGGCCCCACTTCACCCTTGCCTTGCACCCCAGTTCCACGACAACACAACACTTGAAACTCATCTATTGGCTTTTAGCAGAGACTGACAAAGAGTGATTCTTCACCATTGAAGCATTACTCCAGCAACATGCACCTGCCACACTACTACAGAATACGCCTTTGGCGTCGGTTGTTTAACCCCCTTTGGCGACGGTTTTCAACCGACGCCTATGTGGGCGTCGCTAAAGGTCGAACTCTTCGGCGTCAGTTTTCTAACCGACGCCTATATGATCTATAGGCGTCGGTTATATTTAGTTGACCGACGTCTATAGGGTTCACGCCACAAAGAAGGGCACCACCTAGGACACTTTCTGCATCGGTTAACAACTGAACAACCGACGCCATACTCCCAGATGACACGGCCGTGCTTCGCTGCACGGCCGTGTTTAGTACTATAGGCGTCGGTTTTATACGAATAAGTGACGCCTTTTCCACCACGGACGTGCTTTCCTGCACAGTCAGGTTGTTTGTCATATTAGGCGTTAGTTTTTATCTAATAACCGACGATGTAGTCCTTTGATGACGGTGTTTTATAAATAACCGACGCCTATACTTTAATTTTTTTTTATTATCAGTTTGCAGGCCTGCTGTGGCTGGTCAGCAGGATGAGAACCTGCAGTTCAGTTTTCTGAACTGCAGGTTTACGACATCCATTGATATCAGCCTACAAACATGCCACAAACCTACAAAATCAACCAATATTTTTTCACACAAGTAGATACATTCAGACATCAATTCAATTCTCACATTCACACATGTAGAAACATTCAAATAAACGTAGAAACATTCAGACATGTATAAACATTTAGAAATATTCATTTACAAAATATCATTCAGCATCGCTATCAGCATCCCAATTATATCTTACAATCGTCACTGCTTGTATGGCTTTTGCCCATTCTTCTCTTATTTCATTTAATGCTTCCATCGTATATGGAGCATGTACATTTTTTAAGCGTTTACCTATAGTGTGGTCAGTTTTAAACACCTGCAAAGAGAATGATGTATATATATAAGTAATAATATAAAAATAAGATTGATATATTTCATACTAACTAATGAGACTATATATAATACCTCATGTATGGTATTAATATCCAATGTGGCATGTCGGATAATCATCTGCATAAATCGCATCACATAGTATGTGCATGCCCAGCTGTTGTCTTGTATAGCGCACTATAAATTGAAACATACAAAATATTAAAAAATACAACTAAGCACAGTTCACATAAATAATATATACATTGGAGTCGGGAACTTACTTTTACATTCTCCCAAATTATTGGCTGGTTCTTTCTCCTTGGGACATTTCCTCCAGCATTTTTGAATGCATCTAAACCCCTACATGTTAATGTAACACAGTAAATTGTATAATTAAATAGTAATGTAATAACAGATGTTAACGGATATAAAAATGAAATATTTCTCACCAGAATAATGGCATTCTCAATATGTGTCCAATTTTAGTGTTCAATGTACTTCCCGCAGGATCTAGATAATAAACAGTGAATGTCCCAGGGACAATAACTAGTAACTCCCAATGTCTACCGCTAGAGGTAAAAAAGTTAAAAATTAATAACTCAAAATGCACAATAAAAATGGAATTTTCTTAAGTCCAAATTATAAATAAAGTAAACTTACTTGACATTGAATGGAGCTATTATTATCGTCTTCTTTTGCTAACTGAAAATTCTAAAAGCATCTATACAATATTGTTGAACACTATCAGGGTCTTTAGCTACCATACTTATCAATGATGGAATAAAAAAACCCACATGATCAAATGAAAATTGTTTGCATTGATCTTCGACTAAGTAGCTGCAAAACATGTATTACGTATGCATTAATATATAAGAAACCAGATCACCGGATCTTACACAAGGTATATGGATGTATAAACAAGATCTCACCTTATCCATGTCTCTATCATTGATGTATTCAGCCAATCATACATAAACAGCTCAATAATATCTTGTATAAATAAAGAGCTATCGTATGATTGACCTGCATAATCTTCTTCTAAAGAAACAATTATAGGGCAATGTATATTATGTGCCCGTAGCCAACATGCCATTCCCCTACAAGAAGGACCTAACGGGTATTTTAGGTCAGTTGGAACCCAACTTGGTAATGCAGGAAGTAGAGGTGGAGGCCTAGGTGCTCCGGGTGTCTTCTTTTTAACATGTATATATAATTTCAGATCAGTTGACCTCATATATACACATTAACAATCTAAAGTAATGTAAATTTGTCTTACAATTTCAGTAGTGTAGACGACATCTGCTTTGGGCCACAATATCACCCCGCCTTCTGCCTCAGCAAGTGTATCAATATCCGGGTGGGGATATGGCAATGTAGCTTCCCTCCAATCGGGTAACACACGTATCAGGCTCACACGAACGTAGCCCTGTGGCATTGGAGTCCCGTGAAACATTGCCCCAGGAAGGGACGGGTAAGCCTGCGCCTCTGCAACAACATAGTCTTGCATTCTTAAGCGGCATGGCTTCAATGCCTATAAATTTACATAAAGAATATTATACATATATACATATCATCTTGAAAATATATCATCTTGAAAAGACTAGCTACAATGTCATAAACAATACTTACAGTAGACGTGTTAGGCGATGGATCTCCAGGATTACTCGTAGTCTGTGCATCAGGAGAAGAGTAGGTCGCCATAGGCTGATTGGAAGCCTGAGATGCCTGCCACCACACTATTTCTTCCTTGACCTTCTCAGCAACTATATCATTGACCTTCTTGGCAACTATATTCTCGACTCTCTTATTCTCCTATACATGGATAAAAGAAACATTAGCTTCTTATTATTGAATTTCCTTTTGCAGTAACATTCTAAAAAAAGAATAGGTTACCTCTTCTTGTGAAAGTCCTGCTCTGGGTTTGTGCTGGGATGGCCCAAAGAATGATTTGATGCCCACACCAACGCCTGCACCCCTAACACATCCAGGATGCTCTGGGTTACCCAGAGCAACTGTCAATTCATCCCTTGTGCCCTGAGGGATGAACGTGCCTTGTTTCCTCTGCTCATGCAGCTCCCACTAATCACCTTCAATAGAAATTGGTAAGTTAACACCACAAATAATCAATATTCAAATGATTGCTTTAAGAGTTGTATTTTACCATTTTTGCAGCCGCCTCAGTAGTTACGGGCTTCTTTATTTCACCCTTCTTATTTTGCCTCCCAGCTATCCAGATATCATGGCGAGGCATGGGTGTGGCAGACTCCTGAGTAGGAGCAGACTCCTGGGTAGCCACAGACTCTGCCTGTAGTCTTTGGCAAACGCTTGCATAGCCCTTTGGACCCATAGTGTGGTCATGCACATTCAGTGCACGCCTTACTTTTTGCGTGTCACTGAGAGCCTAGTTAGTATGCACATTAATTATTTGGTTAGTAGCACTAAATATTAATCTTGAATAGGTGAATACAACGTATATTAATTAAATTGGGAGTGACGCCTAATACCTTGAATTCTTCAGATTTTCTTGAAGCAACAAAATTGTCCCAATCTTCTTTGTCCAAGAAGTTCCACTATTCAAGGGTTGACTTCTTCTTCTTATCACCATCTTTTATGTATTCTCTGTTGAGATTTGTCCTATAGTTCCTAAGCATCTTTCCAGCGTGTTGCATCACACTTTTACGATGCAGCTTCTCATCCAATGCAAACAGATTCCGTAAAATAGAATTCTTATTAACTAGTATCTAAAAATAGAATTGCAAATAATATAATTTGTAATCTACAAAATAGAATTGCAAATAATAATAACTCATGCATAAATCCTTCCATATCAATTCTTTCTTCCCCTGAGGAACTTTTTGCCAATTATCATACTTAACACCACAATGGCTTCGAGTGACACACCCAAGATAGTTTACAAAATTATTGCGGTTCATCTTGTCATTAACAGGAGTGTTATTACCACTCAGAAAGTCATTGCAAAAATCCATAACCTCTCTCACCACATAACCTTCAATAATACTCCCTTCAGGCCGATAACGGTTTCGAACATCACCTTTAAAAATGCTCATGTATCGTTCAAAGGGATACATCCAATGCAAGAAAACTGGTCCCAACATTTTCACTTCCCTAGTCAAGTGGACAACAAGATGTACCATGATATCAAAGAACGAAGGAGGGAAATACATCTCAAGCTGACATAGGGTAACAACCACTTCTCTTTGCAAATTATCGAGAGTATCAGGGTCAATAACTTTGCTACATAGACTGTTGAAAAAGAAACAAAGTCTGGTGATTGCAAACCTTACATGCTTCGGCAATATAGATCGAATTACCACGGGCAATATTTGTTGCATTAGAGTGTGACAATCATGAGATTTAAGACCTATCAACTTCAGATCTTTCATTGATACCAATCTACAGATGTTGGATGAGTAACCATGTGGCACCTTAACATTTACCAAGCATTCACAAAAAGCTTTCTTCTCATTTCTAGACAACGTGTAACAAATGGGAGGTAAGTATGTTCTTTTATTACCCATTTCATTTAATTCTGTTAATTCTGACCTTATTCCCATTTCACATAGGTCCAGTCTGGATTTTATCCCATCTTTAGTCTTGCCTGGTATATTTAACAGAGTACCAATGATGCTATCACAGACATTTTTCTCAACGTGCATTACATCGATACAATGCCTGACTTTCAAAGAACTCCAATAAGGAAGATCCCAAAATATTGACTTCTTCTTGAATGAAGAATTGTCACTCCGTGTGGCCATACGACATTGTGATTTCTTACCAAATTCATTGACAATGTCTTTTACTCTTTCATAAACAACATCCCCTGGTATAGGTTTAGGTGCACTCCGTTCATCATTCCATCCATTGAATGCTTTGCGCTTCCTACGATACAGATGGAATTTTGAAAGAAACCTTTGATGACCAAGATATACAATCTTACCGCCATGTTTTAGTCTTATTGAATCAGTGTTTTCTTCACATATAGGACACACTTTAGCTCCTTTGACACTATATCCAGACAAATTCCCATATGCTGGAAAGTCATTAATAGTACAAAACAACATAGCATGTAAACGAAATGTCTCTCTTCCTGAAGCATCATAGGTCATCACACCTTCAGCCCAAAGTTTCTTTAAGTCATCAATCATAGGTTCAAGATAAACATCGATATCATTTCCGGGTTGTTTAGGGCCCGATACCAACAACGACAACATAACGTACTTATTTTTCATACACAGCCAAGGAGGAAGATTGTATATAACAAGCATGACTGGCCAAGTGCTATGTTGGCTGCTCAATGTCCTGTACGGATTCATCCCATCTGTACAAAGCCCAAGTCTTAGATTCCTATCTTCTTCACCAAATTTGGGGTACAATAGATCAATCTTCTTCCACTGTGGGGAATCACACACATGTCGTAGGATCCCATCATTATTTTTCTTAACATCTGCATGCCACCTCAAATTCTTCACATCTTTTGGATTTGCAAACAAGCGTTGAAACGGTGATATTATAGGTAGATACCACAACACCTTGGCAGGAGAACCAGTTTTGGACTCCCCCGAAGTCGTCAATTTATACTGTGACGCACCACATTTTGGACAATCTTTCAAATCTACATAGTCCTTTTGAAATAATACACAATCATTCGGGCATGCGTGTATCTTCTTGGCCTCCATTCCCATTGGGCACAACATTTTCTTTACCCGGTATGTTGAGATTGGCAGCTCGTTTCCTTCAGGAAGCATTTCTTTCAACAAAGTCAACAATGAAGTGAAGCTTTTGTCGCTCCATCAATTGTTAGCTTTCAACTTATACAATCTCAACACAGCGCTAAGCTTCGTAAACTTAGCACAGCCTGTGTATAACGGTATCTCAGCATCATGCACAATGTTTCTAAAGATAGGAGGTGGATCGGTGTGCTCTACCCTACAACTATCCAGCATCGCATCAACGATATCTACTGGAACTGGTTCGTTCACATCTATGTCATCGGAGGCAATTTCTTCTTCCACCCAAGTACTGCTATCGATATCTACTGGTTTTGAGTTTGAAATCTCTCCATGCCAGTGTCATTCTGTATAGCCTTGTACAATCTCGTTGCACATGACATGACTTTTTATTTCCTCACCAGTGCTGACTTTCAAGTTGTTACCGCAATGCCTACATGGACAGTAGAACCTATCTGTAGGTTTTTTCCTATGTTCCTCGGCAAATCTAATAAACTGATCAAGACCAGATATAAACTCTGGGGTGCAGCGATTGCGAATGGACATCCATGATCTATCCATTCTATGACCAAAGAGAAAACAAGTATATATTAGGACAAGATTAGGGTATACACTTACATCCTATCCAAGATTTACTCCTATTATCTACAATGAAGCCGGACTCCATACAAACAATATATAATTTAGCGAGATTAGGTGTTCAAGAACAATCCCAAACCAGGGACTATCCAAGATTTACTCCTAACGAGTAAATCTTGGATGGGTTTCTAGGCCAACAAACACATGTGATGACATTCTTATATATAATAAATGTATACCACCTATCCCATCCTTGAACACCTAATCTCACTAGTAAGTGTATAATGTGTATTGGGTTTTCAAGAAAATTTCGGCAGCATTTCCCCGCTGTTCTCTAAGTACATATGTACTTAGAGAACATACAAGGAAATGCTACCGAAATTTTCTCGAAACCCCAATACACATTATACACTTACATCCTAAGTGAGATTAGGTATTCAAGAACAGTCCCAAACCGGGGACTATCCAAGATTTACTCCTAATGAGTAAATCTTGGACGGGTTTCTAGGCCAACAAACACATGTGATGTCATTCTTATATATAATAAATGTGTACCACCTATCCCATCCTTGAACACCTAATCTCACTAGTAAGTGTATAATGTGTATTGGGTTTTCAAGAAAATTTCGGCAGCATTTCCCCGCTGTTCTCTAAGTACATATGTACTTAGAGAACAAACGAGGAAATGCTACCGAAATTTTCTCGAAAACCCAATACACATTATACACTTACATCCTAAGTGAGATTAGGTGTTCAAGAACAGTCCCAAACCGGGGACTATCCAAGATTTACTCCTAATGAGTAAATCTTGGACGGGTTTCTAGGCCAACAAACACATGTGATGTCATTCTTATATATAATAAATGTGTACCACCTATCCCATCCTTGAACACCTAATCTCACTAGTAAGTGTATAATGTGTATTGGGTTTTCAAGAAAATTTCGGCAGCATTTCCCCGCTGTTCTCTAAGTACATATGTACTTAGAGAACAAACGAGGAAATGCTACCGAAATTTTCTCAAAAACCCAATACACATTATACACTTACATCCTAAGTGAGATTAGGTGTTCAAGAACAGTCCCAAACCGGGGACTATCCAAGATTTACTCCTAATGAGTAAATCTTGGACGGGTTTCTAGGCCAACAAACACAATAATAGATATGTACATGTTAGGGTTTCATCACAATTGATGTTAGGGTTTCATCAATGTTAGGGTTTAATCAAATCAAATTAGGATGCTAGAATGGACAAGTTTAAATCTTATTTCAACATGCATCAAATTTTACTGAATTAGGTCAAGCATTAGGATTAGAAGCACAAATATATGCAAGCAAAAGATTTGTTCGTATCCTAGAATTTACATAAAGCATTACATATAGATTTGTTCATATCCTTACCAACAGCAAACACGGCCATGGCTGTGTTGGCCTACCATGGCCGTGCTGGGCAGCACGGCCGTGCTGTCCAGAACGTCCGTGCTTCCCAGCACGGCCGTGGTAGGCCAATACAGCCACGACCGTGGTAGGCCAATACAGCCACGACCGTGTTTGCTGCATGTAGGTAAAAATCTAGGGAGAAAGAAGAACAGAGGCTACGCACGGATAATACCTGGAGAGTAGACAGAAGCTAGGTGGTGCGGTGCGGCGGGCGTGAGCAGGGAGGAAGGAGCGGGCGGCGGCGGAGACACAGGACGGAGCTAGGGCGGCGACGACAACTCAGACGAAGCACCAACAGCAGCGTCGGCGGCGGCGTAGAGCAGCAACAGTGACGGCGAGGCGAGGCAGCGTCGACGACGGTGAGAACCAGCAGGCAGCTAGCAGGCGATCGAGCAGCAGCTAGCGGGCGATGAAGACAATGAAACAAGAAAGGGGAACAAATGCGATCGATCGTGGGTCTATTAAGTTTGTAAAAGGCGTCGGTTATCAAATACAAATGACACCTAAAGTCTTCGGCGTCGGTTGTTCCTTAACAACCGACGTCCGATTAGGCAAATTTTGCCCTAAATAATTTGGTGGGAACCATTATCGGCGTCGGTTATCAAAGGATAACCGACACCTAAGCTGGAACTTTTTGCGCAAATTTTCATTTTAGAAAGGCGTCGGTTTTGTTGGTAACAAACCGACGTTATATGTGCCAAAAACATTTCACTCGAAAATTGGATTTCGTGGGCGATTTTAGGCATCGGTTGTTTGTTATCCAGCCGACGCTGAATGCAAAGCGGTACCCGTGTCTTGGCTATAGACGTCGGATGACCTACATCACCGACGCTGAACGTTATAGGCGTCGGTTTTCCTAAATAACCGATGCCCAAAAAAGTGACATTGAATGTTGTTTCTGTACTAGTGCCATAAGTTCAACATTATCACCATAGAGACCTACCACTCCCTCTTTCGGGGCCTCCCATCATCATCACCTCTGGCATCCCTAGATACCTCACTTTCTCCTCCTTCCCCTTCACTCGATTTGATGCTCTACACATGACCGCCTACCATACTCTTGACTTCCTTACACATTCATTAAACCCTGAAAGAACCTCACTAATGATGATTCAGATCCTTACCAGGTTGTGTGCCAACATTTAGATGGAAGTATGTGACCACCACGGAGTTGATCCTACCCATGGATCTGGGGGTTCAACATTTCAAATTTGCATGTCATCTCCTCGTTCACCACCTTTGCCTAGCCACCTAAAGTGACACCGACCTCAACTTTTCCTATCCCCACTGTCTGATACCCCCTCCCGCATAGCTTGCTTCACCTTATTCTCTGCCCTTAGTCACACCTTCACATCTCTCTTCAACTCTGCCAAGATTCATTGTCATCTACTATGAAAACACCACCCGACACTTGCACTTGAATGAAGACCTATTGTAATGATGATTTACATGAACTTCCTCAACCAAACACCCTCAGGACCCTAAAGCGGCATGAAGAAGAAGAATCTACATTCTAAGTCCCCTTACTCCCCCTATTCTTGGATGGAGAACTCCCAACCATTGAGGTACTAGTTTCCTAGTAACACCTACAAACCAGAGCTGGAATATCCCCGACTTGCTCGCCCTATTACTGGCCACATGACACAAGTACATTCCCCAGTCATTCTAAGACCTGATGAGCTATCCATAAAGAACATGAACTGAAGTCATATTGGATATCTGACCAATTGTCCAACAACTTCCAATGGCATGAACGGGGTTGAGGATGATAAAAAAGAACCCAAAAATTGTCTCAACCATAAGGTAAGTATACATCCTTCATTTTCTATTCATATTAGCTATCTGAACAATAGAATGGGACACATGAATTGAATTTTGGCAATATAACCAATAATCTATTAGATACTAATTTATCTTAACCTTCTAGCCTGATATTTTATACAATGTTTGCTTATGCAAAAAGAAGCATACATATACATAAGTGAATAAGAATTCAATGACCTTAGTATACACATCTACCGTAACTTGTATCCATAGGAACTAAATATGTAAACACAAGTATGATCGATGATAGTAATATTACTCATTGCTTTCCCTAATGCTAACCATCTCTGCTAACATAGTAGGACATTGCTACTTATAAATAGTAGGTATGTTGTGTTGAAATTCAGGAAATCAATTAGTATAAATACATGATATAGGAGACAACTAATGATCTTTGTATGCTTATATAAATACAATATGGTTATTAGGATAATATTTCATAGTTGATCTACTACCTTAATGTGAATCATGTGAATACTAATACACATGAGTTGATATATGGCCAAACTAAGACATTGTAATTTTGATAGTTATTCATAAGGATTTATGGAAATTAAACTTATTTAGAATTATAATCCTAGAACATATACATATTGTATCATTTTGAATACAACAAGAATCTTAGAACTGTGTTATCATACATCGACCAAATTTGAATAATTCGGGTATCTGATAGTAAGAAGAGATACAAAGAAAATACATTTATGATATAAGTATGGCTAATCTAGACTTACTTATACTTATTGGACTGAAGCTTATAATAAGAACAAATCTAAAACCTTTGTTTCAGATACACCAAGACACTGATAACATATGACGCTAATATTATACTCAATCATAAGACTTTGATTATATGTACATAACTTAGTTAAAACCCTAGAAAAGTCTAAAAATAAAAATATATGCATATAAGCACTAAAAGAAAAAACCTAGCTACCTATAACACTAATAGAATTGAATTGTCGACAACACCTGATTCCAATCCAATAGTAACCACATTGTTCCAAATTGTAGTTATATTTCTTCATCAACTCTTGGAGAGGTTTATATTGTGATCATGAAATCTTTGGATCTCTATACTTGAAATGTCTAGATTTTATTCAAGGTATGAAATTTCTATTTCTATTAGGAAAGTTATTTTACTCATTGATTGCTAGCATAATTAGATGGGTTGGTTGGATTAAAATTGTTATAAACCTTAGCCCCCCCTCCTTGAAAGTCACCAATAATAAATCTTGGAAGATAGTACACATTTTTAAATGTCAAAAAGGGTACGCTAGTGCCCATAGTTTAGTGGAATAATGCTTCCACGACTCTGCTTAGAGAGAAGGACATGAGGTCCCTCAATATACTGGGAAACACAGTTGGTGTGTTGTAGTTCTCATTAAGAGAACATATGGCTTCCCCAACAACATAGACATTAACACGTGCTATCTATTTGAAAATTGAATGACTAGTTCAGAATATTGGATATTGAATCTTATTGAATTTGAAAAAACCATTTTCTACCTTTTGATACTTACCTATATTGTTTATTCCTTTGAATTTTGTCATAAATATTCTTTGTAGATAGGTTTATATTGTTTTACTTTCCAAGTACTAATTTTGTAGCAGCTTTGCTGACCCATTTCCCCTTATTGGGGCCCATAAGTGATTTTTCATGGGTAGGTGATCAAGAAGACCTACAAGAGACGTGCAAGAGTTGCCCACTATTGAAGATTAGATAGGAATCAATGAATAATCATAATTTTGTAATCTTATGCAATCTTCCGCGACTTTTATGTAAAGCATGTCTGTAAAAAGATGTATTTATATTTTTTGATGCAATTTTGTAAATATTTGATTATAAGAATCAAATCTTTACAACATGGCATCACAACATATAAATAGTCGACACTCATGCACGTCTATTAAAAACTAGGGTTAGTCAAGAAAACAAACAGAGTAGATAGTTGACATTAAACCCTAGTATTATTGACTCGATTATTAGAATATACCTACGCTATAAGTAGGAAATGCTAAGATCCTAGGATGTGGGATATACACCTCAATAGAAAGTCATGGAGCATATTTAGATCATCTACTATCTTTTAAAAATTAACACTATAAGTATAGGTAGAGTATTCTAGAGTTTCTTCTTAGTTTGGGTTGACCACAAAAAAAAGAGAACAAATAAATATAGAAGATCCTATAATGGTAGATTTCATCGATAATATGACACCCTTTGCCACACAAATGGGATTACTCAAAACAAAGCGTGAAATTATTAGTAATGTCAATATTACCACAAAACATGGTAAATTAAAATCGATCTCATAGCATGATTTCTAGTTGAAAAGCTCATAATTGAAGTCATTCATATCAAAATTATTACACAATATTGTTCACTAGATATCTAACCACCACCTTTTACATATAATCATATTCTCATGTATACAAAACATGGCTATAACACAATGGCAATATTTGCAAAATACTCCCAAGGACTTGAGTGTATAGGAACGACACATAGGACTCAATAACTAGAAACTAGTTGTATGTCCATAATTCAACAAATGTAGCACCTTTTATTTCCAGCTCGATGGAAAAGCTCACATATAGTAGAAATACAACCATTGATGAAATGGTTGCTATTTTCCTTTATATCCTATCCCATCACTCAAAAAATAGGATAATTCAGGATGACTTTTTCATATCCGGTGAAACTGTGAGTCGATACTTTCATGAGGTGTTCAATACTATGATCAAGTCACATAAAGAATTGTATGTGAAGGCTGAGGCAATTCCTAAAAATTCAACTGACAACCTCTAGAAATGGTTTAAAGTAAGCATATTTATTTTAAATATATATATATATTATCAATTAAACAATATACTAAACATTATTCCTTACCTAGGGATGCCTTCGAGAACTAGATGGCACATACATCAAAATGTGTGTCCCTGAGATAGACAGAGTGAGATATAGAAATAGGAAAGGATTCATAGCAACTCACATTCTCATAGTTTTCAACAAAGATATACAATTCATATATGTCTTGTCGGGCTGGGAGGGTTCAACATCAGACATGAGAGTTCTAAGAGATTCCATGACTAGACACAATGGATTTCATGTTCCACATAGTAAAATTCACAAATTCATATATATCACATATATAATTAGAATAGTATTTCTCTATATTTGTTATTACTTTTTTTCTCGGATATGATTGTAGGAAATTACTACTTGGTAGATGTTGGCTATGTCAATGGTGAGGGGTTTTTAGGAGCATACAGAGGGCAAAGATGTCATCAAAATGAATGGAGAATAAGCCAACAACCTTTTAATACAAAAGAGATTTTTAATCTTAGACATGTTTCTGCACGTAATGTTATTGAAAGAACATTTGGTCTACTCAAACAACGATGGGAGATCTTAAGAAGTCCTTCATTTTATCCAATTAAAACTATCAATAAAATTATGCTAGCCTCTTGTTTGTTGTATAACTTTGTCAGACAGTAAATGTCAAGTGACTCGATTGAGGAAGAAGTCCCTGAGATAGTTATAAATGATGAGAATCAAAATGATGATGTACAAACTGTTGAGCTAAGTGATGAGTGGTCTCTTTTTGAGACAATTTAGCGCAACAAATATTTTACTGAATGGTCACATTTGAATTCATCATACAAATAGTTTCATTTTCCAAATTTTATCATTTGTTTATTGTAAGAACCATTTCAAAAAGATGACGACATTATTTATTTTACTCATTTAGTTTTTGGAAAAAAATATATGAATTTCAGAATCATTAGAAAATTATTGTTTTTGAAATGTCATTCTAGTATTTATTTGCTAAATATACTTTTTTTCATTTGAAATATATTTCTTTAAATTGTAAGTATCTTCTCATCATTATTTAGGGATAATTAATAATGGGCTATCTCAAAATCAAATTGTGGTAAGTAGAAATAACCAACAAGTTTCTCAACAACAAGTACAAGTTCCATGTCAAGATGGAGGGAGAACAAAGAAAAAGCCCAAGTGAATTTGGACAACTGTAGAAGAGGACAAACTGATTGAGGCACTAGAAGATATGGTTGTTTCTGGGAAATATAAAGTTGATAATGGATTCAACTCAGGTTTCCTACAGGCGTTAGAAAAGACCTTGAGAAAATGCTACCCAGTTGTGGTTTTAAAAGGAAAACCACATCTTAAATAAAAGATCAAGGTTTTGCAAAGAAAATTCAATATTATTTATGATATGTTGAATGGTAGAACAAGTGCATTTGGATTTAATGAAAATATAAATTGTGCAGAGGATGAGAAGAGTGTTTGGGATAGTTGTGTTATGGTAAACACATTTCACTTTTTTTAATATCTTATTTTTTACTATCTAATTTTGGTATTTGTATATTCCAGAGTCATCTTGAAGCAAATAGTTTGAGAAACAAAAAGTTCCCACACTATAATAAGCTTTGCCTGATTTTTGGAAAAGCTCGAGCAACCAGAAGTAATGCATATGATGTTGAAGATATGAAGGCACAAATGGATAACCAACAACAAAATGAAGATATTGTTCACGTTGAATATTTAGATGAGAGAGACAATGGTCAAGCTTTTTCTCCAATGGGTAGAGATGGTAAAAGTAAGGAGAGTCACAATTCAGGGAAGAAAAGGAGGAGACGTGAGAATGACTTGGTAGCTGTGCTATCAGATTTGATGAAACGTCTTGGAGAAGACATTACAACATCAATAGAGAGACTAGGTGATTCGATGGTGACATAATTTATAAAGCAAAAAGAAATAATTGGTGAAGAGGTAAGGAAACTAGGTAATCTTATAGAGGTAGAGAAGATCTCAGCCATTGTCCTATTGACTGCATACGAATCTCTATACATGCATTTTTTTAGTTGATCGAAGAAGAAAGAGAAACATTTCTAAAAAGGCAATTGAATAAGAACTACAATATTGATTTTGGTTAGAAATTTTTTAGTATCTTCTATGTGGATTTTATTCATAAATTTTGATTTTGACAATGATTCACTTGTAAGAAACTTGAATCGTTGTTATATTTATGTCTTTTAATTCCCTTATGTGATTATTGGCTTATGGTGGTATAGATACAATTGCATGGCAGATCATATTCTGAATTACTTTTTTTCAATTATATTGTTTATAACATACAAGTTAGGGTTAAAATTAGAATTTGAGTAGAATTCATGATATTTTTCCACATAATGCATAATAATTTGTGATATGTTCTATTATATTTCCAGTAGATTCATTTTGAAAAGAAAAAAAATCAATTCTATACTTATATATGTTAACTCATTTTGTTGTACCAATTTTCTACATCAACCAACTTGTACATATCTTCACATTTTTATTTTGAGGGTAGAATTGTAATTTTTCATTTCATAAACTAAAAAAATATTTTCATAAAAATGTGTCATAATATTCATCTAATGACTACTAAAAATGATAACACACACTAAAACAGATGCTAGAAATGACTAACAACCCATTTACCTAATCATATCCTAAGTTGCATCCAAACATAAGATAGGATACCTAGTATCGCATCCCCCACCAATACCTATCCATGCTATCCTCCTTTGAATCCCATCTGAATCCCCTCCAATGAACTAAACATGCAGTAAAGGGAGTTTGTTTGCAAAAAAATTCAAACTAGTTATAGGTGTTGAGTATGATGAGACCTTTTCACATGTTGCTATGGTTAAATTCACTAAGATCATGTTTTCAGTTGAATCTTCTCAAGACTATAATCCTTGGAAAATGGGTTTTAAAACTATATTATTTAATGGTAATATTTTATAAGACGTGTACGCAAAACAACCTGAAGATTTATCGCTCCAAATGGATCGAAAAGTCTATAATCTACAAATGTTAATATATAGGTTGAAGCAATCATATAAAAGGTGGAATATTCCTTTTAATGATAAAATCAAAGAGTATTGTTTTATCTAAAAATGAAGATGAACCTTTTTCTTACAAGAAGGTTAGCGGATGCATAATTGTATTCCTCAAATTGTATGCATATGTCATAGTATTGATAAGAAATGACATATATACCTACTCTACAACTTGTTAAGTATTTGTTTGGAATTACCTTATCTACAAATGAATTAGGAGAAGAATCTTATATTTGAGTATTCAAGATGTATATAAATATATCTAGAAGGCTTCTTGGTCCATGGCCAGACACATACATTGAAAAAAGTGTTGAAAAGGTTCAAAATTCAAGAATCTAAGAGAGTAAACTTAGCCATGTCTCATGGAACAAGACTTTTTAGATCTCAATATCCTAGATCTTTATAAGAGAGGGCACACGTGAGTAATATTCATATGCATATTCAACTATATCCATCATCTATGCAATGTTATGTTCACATGTCAATGTCTCTCATGCTTTAAGCATGATGAGAAAACAATAATCATATCACAAAGAAGGTCACTGGGAAGATCTAAATATTAGTTCTAGGTTATGTTTGGGAAGGGATAAGTATGATTTTTCTTCAATGTCAAGAAGAGTTTCAAGAAACAGACAATAAATAATTCTATGATAGAAGCTGAGTGTATTTCTTCCTCTAACACAACAAAGGAATATGTAGGAATCAAGAAGTTTATTAGTTAAATTGGAGTGTTTTCAACCAATTATTATATAGTAGATCTATATAGTGACAACAATACAGCCATGCTAAACTTAAGGAACCCAAATCATAACAAATCTCTAGGCACATACTAAGAACTAACAAAGATATTAGGGATCATACAATGAGGAGATGTTAATTTTGTAGAGTAAGATCTAAAAGAAATATTGTTGATCCACTAGGAAAACACTTTCAAAATATAAGAATGATGTTCATGTTATATCAATTGGAATTAGATTCATGAATAATTTTATTTAGCACCTATGGGAGACTATTAGTGTGCATACCCTAACAGACATTCATATGACGATTGTAATGGGATATTTTGTACTTAATTTTATAATTAATAATAGGAAATTACACTTCTTATATTTTTTCAAAATGAGATAATAACTGAACATGATCATGCCATCCTAATGTTGGACTTGATGACATATTCTTTGGGTTGAGAACCTAAACATGAGGTCATATTCATATTTAAAGTACTCATTCTTAAATATCCCTAATCATACATTATCATATAATTAACAAACACAACAATAATTTTTAAGATAAGTGTGTGTGTTAATTCATGACTATATCTCATTAGTTATGATATTGGATATCAAGTCAGAGGCATAGGTACTTGATGGTTAACAAGTGTATTGGGTAGACCTACCTTTAGACATGATACATGGAATCCATCTTATGATAGTCAAAACCACATCTCAATGTGATAGTGGTGACTGTGATCACTAGACCTGAACTCATTGCAATTACTATAAGTAGTTTTGAGTACTTTAAAAATACTCAACATGACTTTGAATGATGGTTACCATAAAGGTAGTGATTCGATGGAATGTGACACATGTGGATCATCATCACTGAGGTAGATAGAATTGTCCCATCCTATTGAAGTGATATCCATGTCACTTGATAAGTGAGACAATGAAATACATGGCAATGCTCATGTGAGTTTACACTGGATATTGATCTCATAGAACATCATGAGACTACTCTATGTAAATACACATTGATTTGATATTATTGTGATGAGTAAATGCCTTGGGCTCAATTTTTATATTTGAGATGAAGGGTTTACACGGTCATGGTAACATGTATCACATGAAGGTTGAAGTTGTTCTCCAACATATTTGATTTACTTTGGTAGAAATGATGTGTTTCTAGTTGCTTCTTTTTGCTTGTGAGGTCGTTGACATCATTGCCAACAAACATAAAACTTTTAGGTTCACACACATAGATGCTAAAGGGAATTGAAGTTTGCAATAACAATCATAATTAGATTGGCTTTAAATTATGTATAGGTTATATAATAACCCAATTGGTCAAGTGATGTGTCAGTTGGTTGACTATTGGTTGATTAAATTGATGAATCAATTGAAGTCAATTGATTGTCAATTTGTGAATGCACCAAACAATCATCTGAAGGTCAACCAATGAACCAATGCATGGATTTGGAAAGTTTACAAAATTATCAAATGACTGTATGAAGTGATAAGTGGTTGATTGACTTGAGTAAATTATCAATTGAACTATCAAGAATAACATGCATCTTCCTGAGATAGCATAGCCTAACCAACCTCTAGACTTTCTTGCCAATTATTTCAATTGTTGCCTAACTTTTGCCCTACTTTTAGAATTGGATACTACAATTAGGAAAAGGATCTGGTTTTAGGAAACTATAATCTATGCCTCCACTATATAAAAGGGATGATGTATAGGGGATGGAGTTAAACATCTAGAAAGAATTTGACCTTTTCCCTTGAGAGAGAGAAACACATCACCGACAATAATTTTATGATAAGAAGATAGTAGAAAGATGCTAGCCTATCTACAACCCTAATCCACTACTCATTGAGTCCACATTGGTTTCCTACAACCCTAACTAAAATAATATATTTTTTATGTACTTGCTTGTACATTGGGGTATAAACATTTTGGATACGTAAACACATACATGGAAGTAAATAGCTAAAATATTCAAGCATATATCACTACACTATTACAAGATTAAATAATATCAAAACTTACACAATTGAAATATTGTTGCTAAAAACCTATTAACCAAATTTATTACTTTTTCCTAAATTCTTATGTGGTGTATTGAATATGTGAAAGTCCCTTAGAGAAGGTAGACGGCATACCATACTAGTATTAGAATTACACTCAGGGACCTTTAGACTAACTAAATAATGAACTAACTTTCCTATATCGCTCATGGTTCATGAGTTTTGAGCTCTACAATAACTTAGCTAGACGATGCTAACTTGAAACTATATCTAACTGGGAAACTCAAGTGAGGAAACAAAGGTCCATTGCCCTATAAAATGCATAGTACATTGGTTTACAAGGACTGCCCCATTGCATAATATTCTACAAGGAAAGATGTTCATCCCCAGAGAAGAAAATTAACTACTGGGGTACCACCAAGATGTCTAGGTTATGTTAAGAACATCAAATTGTATAAGGAAGGCTTCCTAGGGTGGTTTTGATACCCCTACTACTATGTGGTATTGTGTTACTTCATTGTGAACTTTGACAATTTATAAAACATTTCATCCACTCTATTACTTAATTTGGAAATAGATTACAAAGTATTTAGAATGTGAAAGTATAATTAATTATCAGTCAACTTGCTATACTTAGTAAGGCCTAGCAGTTTGCTCAGTTAAATCGTTCAATTATGGTTTATTTTGTTTGGTCAGAAGGTAAACTTTTGGTTTGGGATTTTAACCACTAACCTAACCAAATTAAAGTCGATTAATTTAGTTACATTTAGTCACTTAATGGTTAATTCATCGAGTTAAATTGGTAAACCAACTAAAATTCATATAATAATATTTCTTTAGAATTCTCACAAATTTATTAATATATGTTATATTCTAATATTATTGAATATCAATATAGTGATATATAATTCATGAAAACTTGATTAGTATATAAATGGGGGAGGGTTTTGAAATAAAAGTACAACTATATAGGTATATATAGGTATAAGATATTTTAATTATATAGATTGTGAATTAATTTGATTAATCAAACAAATTTTTTTTACTGACACATCAATTATTCAACTGACTAAAAATGTTAATTAAACAAATTATTCAAAAAGTAACTATTCAAAATTAATTATTGGTTAATCAATTATTAACCTAATTCTTCTCACCTATAATAAGGATTATCTCAAAATGTATGAGCAAAATATATTAAAAATGCCAAAATGTTGGATCGATTTTTTAGCATTGATTTCATATCTAAAATTTCTTGTTGAATTCACTAAATAGCTCAATAATCTTGTCCATCCAACATCCAAACTACTATCCGACATAAATCACCACTTAAAAAATTCTTCATACAAGCATTAGGAAGTTGTGAAAAAGATGGTCGAAGCAGGTGCCCTAATTTTCACCTAACATCAAATAAATGCTTTTCTAATCAAAACATGGATCAAATAGCATGCCAACGTCCTGATAATGACCTCTTTTTAGAGATCTAGCTTAGTCATTGGCACCACAACCAACTCAGTCATTGGTGACCCTTCCTTTGTCTCCATCTACACCTAGATTAACTCCTCCCTCTTCGCTGGTGACTGACACTAGGTCACAATCGACAATGTGCATAGATGCTAACTCATCAAACAATAGAAGTTTGGTATCCATCAACCCTTGGGTCGACCACCAATGAAGGAATGGGTCGATATTGATGTGGGTCAGTCCACATTGACTAGTCATTTTCTTGATGCCAACTGGCCTCAAGCCATACTAGCCTTGTTGGATAGCTAACAGCCCAAGCCTAGAGAAGTAGCTTAAAACAATTTTCTTAGTGTCTAGATGTGAACCAAACCCAATCAGTGTCCAACCTAGTATACATTTTTTTGCTTTGTTCATGTTCTTGTCATCTGACTAATGACCTTGTCATTAATCTTCAACATGAATTATAAATTTTTCTTAAGCAGATAACAAAACATCACATATTCCTGAAATATTTAGAAAACTACCACAAATGATTAGCTCTCTATTGTACCAATCCCGTGCACACGGCCCACACAAATCGACAGTGGAGGTCAGGGACACACGTTTATTTTGTTCACACTGATGCAACATTCTAGATCTGTAATAAGGAACCAACCTTTGGCTACATTGTGAATGGACAAGACAAATCCAAAACCATTGACGATCAACTCTCTACCAGTGGAGGAGCCACATACAAGAAAGGGTAGGCCTTCGCCCTACCTTTTTCTTATATATACATATTATCATACACTAAATAACTGTATATTTAAGCAGAAAATTCCTTTGGTGCCCCCTTAAATATTCTGTCTTTTAAACGACTACATTTGAGTAGTGCCCACTCCGGCAATATTTCTTCCTTTGTGACTACTCTCTACCCTATACCACTGTTGTGCATATGGTCCATACATATCGGTGCATGTGGGTGGGCCACGTCAGTAATTTTTTAGTTTGTAATGATACAACATTATGTATATCTAATAAGGCAACAACCTTTGGTTACATTGTCAACAAGTTGGATAGATTGCTAATAGGTGGCCTTGAAAACACCACGACAGTGCGATCGATCTTAGAAGAAAAACTTGTACCGATCATCAAACCATGAAGAAGATCACCGAGCACTGGTGGTAGAACATGTTGGTTAGGGATTCGTTCATTGCAGCCAAGATGTTACTCTTGTGTGGACCTATCCCGCCCCCTCACATGCCTTACATAATACGGGTTCAGATTTGCTACTCTTGTGTGAACACGGGCAACACCTTTATTTATCTTTTGACATGTATATAGTGCAACTAAGATTATAAGTTAGGATGAAATGGAGGCAACACGTGGCCTTGATCTGATAGGGATGTAAGCTCTCTGATTTCTACTTAAAACAAGCTAAGCACAAATATGGTCATAACAAGCTACCGTCTGAGACTATTGATGCATTTATAAACACCACAAAGGACTAAAAGATCACATTTACACAATACATATTGGGAGCATCTTCATACGCCTAGTATAAAAGGCGTTATACGAAAATGTGCGAGTGTCGTTTTGCATTGAAATTTCAGTAGGACATAGCATCACTATAGATATAGTCAATTAGAAGGCTGTATGGGGCCGGCGATTAGAAGAAAAAAAAGGACTGGCTACAATTTACAAACCAGATGCCTATATTTGGAAACGGTCCCATCTTCTAGAACATAGAGTATATATCATGATGCTTCAACGGCCGATAAAACTTAATGGAATATCGTATTTTGTAGTACTGGGAAACAGCAACCACCAACCAACTACCAACAACTTCTTGAAGTTATCATGAATCATTTCCTATAAAGAACGGGTCTTTATTTTAAACACTAATTGGAAGATAAATTTATAGGATCCATTCAGTTTGCATAGAGTCAACACAAACATCTCTAGCAGATAATCTAGATAAGAAAATAATCTAGTGACCCAAAGTTTACACTTAAATCCTCTGTCACTAGTGTGACACCCCAACTGGCAAAGGAGTGTTTCGCTAATTGCATATACGACTTTACTGACCACTTGAAAATGATCTTCTTTGTTTGACCGGGTAACTTCATCATGTTTCGGTAGTGAAGCTAATGGGATGTGTAAGAACCACAATCTTAATCAAAAGGCTCGATCACCATTAATCTTGCCGTCGAACACTGGTGATCAGCACCTGTGCTTAACCTATCCACCTGTACCCACAGATACAGCAGTGATCCGAAGAAGCTTCCAAGTAATACATACTGATAGCTGGCGACTTTCTATTATGATAATGCATCAAAGCAAGGAGCTCATTTATTAGCTACGCATCCACGATAAATCCAGTTGCGTTTGCAGGCGCATTTATTTGCCACGGCAAGTCGGCAACATGCCGATCACGTCCTCTCGGTAGTGTAGCCGGCTAGCCCCATACGCAGATTTGTGGGTGCGGCTGAATTCGGCCTCTTTACTTCTTTTGGGCTTGAGAAATAATGCCTCCATTCCAGGCCGTGCAATCCCATTGTATTCACGTGATGGGTTGGCTTGCTTGCCTTGCCTGCCTGCCGGCCTATCCATTCTTGCCAACATATTCCTGAAAGTTGACACGGGCTGGTTGTCTTTTTTGTCTCTTTCTCGGTTAACTTTCCTTGAACGATGAAGAACCCTGGTCGGCATAACATAGTGGCCACCCACTTTCTGTCTTCACACCCTAAAGAGTAAAAATCTAACACGCTATGGTTGGTTGCCACCCACTTTCCGTCTTCACACCATGTCTGCTAAAATTCTAAACACGCTATTGTTTGTTGCGACGGGAGAATTGGGATGATCCTGAGCTACTTTCATGCCGTCCACAACAATCTTCTACTTTTGAACTGGCAGTAGTAGAGCTGGTAAAAGCCGTAATCCGATTCGATTAAACCCGAAGAAAATATAAACCTGACCTCAACCCGACCCCACCCAATGTTTATCTGAAACTCAATATGACCTGGAATTGTACCCAAACCTGACCCGACCCGATGATATCGCGTGACCCGAATCAACCTGAAAAAATCACAACCTACTTGATCTGACTCGATATCAACCTGACCTGACATTGACCCGACCCGACGTCAACCCACCTAACACCAACACAACCCAATGTCAACCCAATCCAACACCAACCCGACCCTATATTAACCCAACTTGACGTCAAACCGACCCTACTCCGACCAATGCAATGTCAACCCGACCCGAAATCAATCCAACTGAACACCGACCCGACGCAATGTCAACCTGACTGAGTACTAGCGAGTAGCAACTAGCGAGAAGCCGAGAAGTCAAGTATTAGTTTTACAATAGATTTTTGTATGGCTTTATCGGTATATTATTTATAAGAAATAGTTTTTTTGATAATTTGATTGTAAGGAAAAGGAAGGGGGAATATATGAGATAATGGATAGTAAAAGAAAAAATAACAAGTAAAAAATATTTTCTTTATTTTTTAATTAATGCAACATATTAGTCATTACTCATTATCACAACTCACAATGTGACCTGAATGAGGTCCAACTCAAAACAACTTGATTATACAAATATACAACCCAAGCAACCCCAACTTGATAATTACCCAATTCAAAATGACTAGATTCACAGCTGAGTAAGCCCCAGGAAATAGTGTAAATTAAAATGACCTGAAGTGATTTGACGTGGACCCAAACCAACCCAATAAATGAATCTAAACAAACACCAAAATTGACCCGGTCCGAACACGAGTTGACCCAAAAAAAAACCGAAGTGACCAAACAAATACTAACCCAACTCGACATGAAAGGATAAAATAACCTCAATTATCTTCGACCCATATGGCTATGGTCAAACATGAACTGACCCGTCTAATTGCCAACTCTCTAATCTAAACAGATTGAGACTCAACCCAAAACAACTAGACTCGAACAAAAAACACAACTCAAGAAGACTTGATCTAATTACTACCCAACCTGAAAATGACTCGACCCAAAATCAAAGTAGACCGAGGAAATAGTTCAAATTGACCCGACCCGATATTAAGATGACTCAAAATGATTTGACTTGAACCCGACCGGACCGGCCCGACCCGATAAAGTAACCTAAAAAAGTCTATACCTAAATTGACTCGACCCGAACCTGAGTTGACCCGAAATTACAAAATGACCCGAAGGGGCCCAACTCGATACTAACCCGACCCAAACCCGACCGACCCGAAAGAATAAAATAACCTGAATTATCTCTGACCCATAATGATCCGACCTGAAATAACCCGACCCAAACCTGACCCGACCCGCCCGATTGCCAGCTCTAAGCAGTTGTGACCCAATGGAAGCCGAGGTTGGTTGTGACGTATGTGTGTGCGTGTAAGTTTGTGTGATTTTTTGAGAGAGATCCATTTTTGACATATTTTATCAATACAAATATCCATTTTTGACATTCATTGTATTTTATTAATACAATGAATGTCAACTACTTTTGAGTTAAAAGAAGCTATTAATGTAAATATTAATTAAGTATCAATTAATCTGTTGATTGGTGCTAATTAAAGTTAATATTGATTGTATATTATATTGATAGATTGTCAATTTTTATCACACATTCATTGTATTTATTATTTCTTTCATATTTCTTTAACTTCTTCATCTCTCTCATATCATATTGTAAAGATGGTCTATTCTCCTATATAAAAGGGCATACTTCTTGCAAAAAATATATAACATATATTTATCTTTTAATTTTCATGGTATCAGAGCCTTAAAAGTAAGCACAGTTATTCTTTCGTTGTCCATAATTTTTTAAACACTCTTTCATCATTTCTTTCTTTTTTTATTTATTCTTCTCTCTTTAACACTCAATCATATAGTAACTGACATGAAATGGGAGACAGATATTATCCCGCCATGCGATACATTACTTGTAGATTTTTTCCAATAGATTGTGTGGTCTTCGGAAATTGAGACAACTCTATCTATTGTCAATTTACGTAACCATCTATTTAGGCTAACAAAGCCCCACGCCACAATTGTGGATATTGTACGGGTTGTTCTTGATGCAATAAGAAAGGTAGTGACACTGACATATTAAATATAAAAAAAACCAATCCAATATATATTAAAACTTCACGATTGACGTGCTAGAACTATATCGTGAACTCAATTTGCCATGTCATCTGACATAATTACTGGGATAGAGAAGCTTGCACTGCTTGAGTAACGAGCAAAATTTCTCACAATTTTTATAAGAAAAATTCCTCTCGTGAATTTTAACTCTATCATGATATTATGATCGCATCTCAAGGAAAACGTACAATATGTCAATTTCACACAACAATGAAGGAGATTTGAAGGGATATGAAGTTCATGTGTCCTTCTATTTCCTTCACATGGAGTTCATGTGTCCTTCTCTTTCCTTCACATGCAAAAGTCAAACTATGTGCACAATCAAACAATGTGATTAGTATGATCGTATGTGTTTATATGAATTTAGCATTGATCTTCATTCAGAGTTTCAAACTTTAGCACAGCAACTTATTGTACGTGACCCGGTTCCACGTCTCGAGGATGCATTGGTGGAGATCATAGCTGTCGAGACACATATGAAGACATTATCCTCTTCAGGTGGTGGGCTCCCTTTAATCCTTGCTACTCATGTCTCTAACACATAGTAGGTTATCTTGATAATTTCTTCTCAAGTATCTTCTTCAAAAGGGGGAATTTTAAGACTTATGTGTATTAAAAGAAAATATGTCACGACAAGATAACTTGTTAGAATCTACATCGTAAAAAAAAGGATAAATTATTTAAATAAACGTGCTCCTCAAAAAGCTACTAAAACATCTACATCAACCTCATCTTTATCCGCCTTTCAACAGATATTGCATATGCTCCAACATATGCCATCTTGTAGTCAAACGGATGTAGCATCATCAACTCTTTTAAAGGAAAATGGTAAAGATTTTAATATTTGGTATATAGACTCCGATGTGTCTAGACATATGACTCATAATGACACATTCCTTACATCATGCTCTCTTGATACTCATATGGCCCCTTGTCATGTTACTAGTGGGGCATCTTTTCCCATTAAGCAGGTTGGGACACTTAATAATGAAGCAAAAAAAATATTGTACTTTTTGATCTACAAATACCAGATGTCACAATGAATTTATTTTCTGTATCATCAATATGTAATATGGGTTGCAAAGTGGAGTTTGATTCCTCCTAATGCATTGTGAATTATCTAGGTACTAAGGAAGTCATTGGTCAAGCACATTGGAGGGGAGATTTATATCAGGTTGATCAACTATTTATTTCAATATTTCTGTCAACTGTTACAATCACTACTTCTACTTCATCTGTAGTTTCCCTTTGGTATCAACGTCTGGGCCACATGTTAGAGTCATGTCTTTGATTCTACTTGAGTCAGGAGTCAAAGGTTAGTTTTAAAGTTTAAATTATCTTGTTATATTAGTTGTGAACTAGCAAAAGAATTGCAACTACCTTTTTTATAATCATTACGCAAATCATCTTTCACATTTGATGCAGTACATTCCAATATTTAGGTAATCACTTAGAGTTGCCTTTCAATATACTTTACTTTTACCAATTGGATTAATACCCACTGTCATAAGCGTATTAAGGTATTTAGATTTGATAATGCATGTGAATATACTTCTTCAGTTATGTGCTCCATGCTACAGGACCATGACACTCAGTGACATGCCTCTTGCCCACACACTCATCAGTAAAATGGTGTGGTAAAGAGGAAACACAATCACATACTTGAGACAGCTACATCATTTTATGGTTCTTCTCTTCGATTATATTGGATAGAGGTTGTTGTTGTTGTAGTTTTCCACGTTATTAATAGGACACCTACTCCTATATTGAGTGCCATTTCTCCTTTTGAGAGTTTGTTTTCTCTAACTCCAAACAACTCCTCTCTGAGAGTTTTAGGTTTGTAGTTTTTTATCATTCTTCTTGGACATGATAGAGATAAATTGTCGCCCGATTCAGTGTTTTGTGTTTTTATTGGTTATACTCTAGAGCACAAGAGATACCATTATTATAACCCTCCTACTATATGTATATTTACGTCTAGACATGTCTCATTTATTGAAGACACTCCTTATATTTCTCCAAAGTTACATGATTTACCGTCTCTATCCATGGATGGTCTTCTTCAAACACATTTGAATGACATTCTCTTATGAATTAGTTCAAATGAGTTGGTGTGTGAACAAGTACTGATGTATGGGACACGTGAAAGGATCATAACCACAAGTCTAAATTCTATATTGGGACCTGGAGAGGTGTTCCCACATATTGGCATCTGCTCTGAGACACCTTTTCATACTAATAATCATGTTGTTGATACCAATCCCATATATCACCCTCCTACTCTCACTCCTACAGATAATGTGGGTCCTTGGCACTCTACACGTATTAGATGAGCCACAAAAATGTATGGATGTGATGATGCCAGTGAGACTTATGACATATTAGTACTGAGTTTGTTTCTTTTATGACTGTTTTGTTTGCAGAAAGTGAGCCATATTCCTATCAACAAGTAGCAAGTCTGCCAAAATGACAACAGACCACATTTGAGGATATTCAAACTTTTGAGAAGATAGGTACATAGGAGGTTGTTCCACTGTCCTCCACAATAGAATCAATTAGTTGTAAATAGATATATAAGTTAAAATGACCTCCGAATGTAGGATTTGACAAAAACAAGGCTCCTCTTGTTGCTTGGGGATTTTTGCAAGGACATGGCATAGATTATGAAGAAACATTTCCCACATTGCTCATATGACTACAATTCATTCTTTCTTAGTTGTTGCAGGTGGTCTCTTTTTCATATGAATGTTAATTATTCTTTTATACATGGTGAGCTTGCAGAGATAATTTTCATGCAACCTCCACCAGGTTTAATAATTCCTCCAAGACGTGTCTGTCACCTTTGAAGAGGCATCTATGGGATTAAGCAACTACTACAACATGGTTTTAATGCTTTCATCAAGATATGAAACAAACAAGTTATACATAGAGTAATCATGACCACTCAATGTTTGTTAGAACATCGACAAGAAGGTGTGTCATTCTCCTTCTTTATATTGATGACATGATCATCACTGAGGATGACATTGTTGGTATCATTAAGCTATAAAACTTATAGTGAGACATTTTCAAATGAAAAAAGTAGGAGGTTCTCATATTTTTCTTGGCTCTTAAGATTCAAGAAAATAATCCAGGTATTTTTATATCTACACAAAACTATGCATTTGAAATTATTTCTAGGATAATATTTAAGATGATAGGATAATTGAGACACCACTTAAGCTGCAAGGAGAGCTCAGTCCTAATGATGGATCACCTCTAATTGATGATACTCGATATAGATGATTGGTTGGTCAACTCATCTACCCAACAATCACTAGACCTGATATTTCCTATGCGGTGAGCATTGTTAGTTATTTCATGACTTCTCTTTGTCGTTCTCATTATTCTGCTATATTATGAATTCTTCATTGTGTCAAAAGAATAATATAAAAATCACGTATGATGTGCGTAACTTCAAACCTCACTCTTAGCGAATATTCAGATGTCGGTAAGGATGGACGCCCAACCACCAGACACTCTAGGATGGGTTTATATTTATTTTGGATACCATCGCCAATTTTTCGACATAGTAGGAAGCAAGACATTACTGTAAGATCTAGTTGTGAGACAAAATTTATAGCTATTTTTGAAACAACACATGAGATCATTAACTTGAGATGGTTTCTTTTCAACATGGGTGTCATTATGAATAATAGTAATCCATTTTTTTATTAAAAAGTGTCATTCACATTGTAAAAGATCTAGTGTTTCATGATAGAACAAAGCACATTGAAGTAGATTGTCATTTCATATAAGAAAAGTTGAACACTGGTGTCATCTATTTAGCTCATATATCTTCAACATATCAAATTGTTGATGTCTTTACAAAGTCACTACCATCGCCTAGACATAGCATTATCATTTACAAACGCAAAGTATTTGATCCATCTTGAGTTTGTGGGGACGTGTTAACTTACATTTTCATAAAATGTCAATCTTAATTAGTCATCAATTAATCTATTTATGATTATTAATTAATGTTAACGTTGACTATATTCGTATTGATTGACTATTAATTTCTTTCTCACATTTGTTGTATTTATTATTTATCTCATATCTCTTTGGATTCTTCATCCCCTTTCATATCATATTATAAAGAGGGTCTCCTCCCCTATATAAAGGGGCATGCTTCTTGTAACACACATACAATGAAATATACTTGTCTTTTCAGTGTCTTAGACTTTAGTATCTTAACTCCCTCAAAAAGCATAACAATATTTGGATGAACTAATGGTATATTGAAATTTTGCAACGGGTGATTCGAATCCAGGTCCCCATAGAGCCCTACTCAACCACCACATCATCCCTGAAGTACTTCATTTCTATTTTTGTCTTACAAAGATGTAAATTTAATACTAGAAATTTGGTTACATTAATGAATTATATGAAGTATGATTTTTTTCATACATCCAGATTCTATATTTCTTCCATCTTGCTCATCCAAAATAACCCTTTGTAGAAATGTGCAATTGGTTGTAAGTACTAGAAACTATTAGTACTTGTCAATTGGTGTAACTAGTAAGCTAAACCAATTTGTTAGTCACATGTCATAGATTCAGTATCCCATTGGATTATTTAAAAGGAAGGTTTATATTAAGAACTAAATACTCTTTTTCACAATTGTTTCGAGATGGATCTCTTCCCCTCCAATTTAAAAAATATCAAAAAAAAATCTAGTGACCAGTGAGAACTAACTACCAATAGGTACAAAGTAATTAGATATCAACAGGATAAAAGTTTTTCTTTGATGTTTGTGTATATCTTTTTTCTTAAATTGTACATAAAGTTGATAAACACATAAACACGATAAATATGGAAGCAATGACATGATACCAACTATACGAGTATAGATGGCTAGATAAAGCATATATCATCAAAATGTGTGCTCACTCATGTTATATGCAATGCCACAACTAGATTATAAGTCTTATGGTATTGTTTAGAATTTACAGATATATGAACCAAATATGGTTTCCCACTATTTTTATGTTTTTGGGTGGATATGAGAAATGAAATTTTGTTCAATTCCTTTTATAGTTCTCACTATTGAACTTATGGAGTTAAGGTACCAAAAGTAAATGTTGATATAGATTCTCTCTGTGTCCATCTTGCATCGAGGTCTCTCGATGACCCTAGCAGAAAGGCATGTGGTACGAGATATGGATCTTGGGTTCTAACAGAAGGTTTTCTCTATGATGCAAATCCTTCTCCTCATCATGGTGGACAATCTGATGCATGTTATGCACACCTATTTATAAGAGACAATGATGCTTATTTTGTAGATTTCAAATGTGTTCTTTTTTACCCAAAGTCCCCTCATTTTTCTCAAAATTAAAAAAAAATATCCTTCACCAAATTCTAATTAAACCCCTCTTTCTTTGTTCTAATTCAATTTAACCCTTCTCATCCACTTTCCTAACATGTCATGCCAGGAAAAGGGATTGGTTTTTTCCTTGCCTCTTCAACTCAACTCAATGTGCAATTTATTTCATTAACATGTGATATGAGTAACTTGTAATATATTAGTTTCATAAATTCTATTATATTTACTTGGATATATTGGAAAAGGAAAATGTGATTGTATGTTACTAATTGTATACACTTATTGGTGCATAAAATAAAAACATTCAACCTGACGTGAACCAGTTTGGAAATCATAGATTTTCAGGGTCTGTTTAGATTTTGGGTTAGATCGATGAAATTTAGTTTGGTTCAACATTGGATCAAGTCATGTTTGGGTTTGGTTGTTTTGTGTCCCATTCTGGGTAGGCTGTGTTGTATTTTGTCTTTGCCAAATTATTTATTTTATATTTTACAAATATATATATATATATATATTATTTAATCAATTTTAGATGGTAGGATGGAGCTATTATGTGGGGACAGTTTAATCGCAACCCAAAATTGTTTTGGGTTAGGCTACACCAAAACTAAACAATCTACTCATAAATCTTAACTGGATCCTACCTAACCTAACCCAAATATTATAAAATATTTTATAATAAATATTAAGAAAAAAAATGGCAGAACCCAATACTTCACCCAACCTACTAAAAGACGGACGCAACACAACCATATAGAATTGCACCAAACCAACCCATGTTCACCCAAACTAATATTCAAGCAATGGGAGCTGACCAAAAACCCAAAAAGATCCCTAGAAACAATATAATATATTACATATTAATATATATATGTCAAAGTATCTATAACAAAATGTTTGACTTAATTTATTGAAATTTATAATGTCATATTTTACTTAAATAATTAAGTCTTTAAATTGATCCCCAATATCCCTTTTGTCACTGTATGAGATGGAAAGTGGATGACAGGGGGGTAGACTAAATTAGGAGAAAGGGAGAGGGGTTAGCTAGAATTAGGTAAAGAAGAGGGGATTTCCTTGAATTAAAAGAAAGTGAGGGGACTTAAAAAAAACTCATTATAAAAATATCAAGCATAAGAAAGGCATATAGAACTAGCATTGATTGGGAAACTCACCTCAAACCAATAATACAACTATACTAACTTGAGGAGAACTCCTTTTCATGAATGGGTTCTAAAGAAAGAAGGAAACCATAAACAAATAGTTGGTAACATGCTTATTTTCCAGTTCTTACATTGGAGAGATGTGAGGGGGCATGGGGTAAGTCATCCTAGCGAGGACATAGACCTTGTCTAGACACGCACTGTACAACATGGGTGACCCTAAATATCATAAAATCAACCAAGTAATTTCTACAATTACTTGTTGAAGGAAGGATAGCGACCAATACTATCAAGTATGAAAGGTGGTGTGTGCTGAACAGACACTCATATTGGTTAGTGGTATCCACAAAGCATCAATTCCCTCACTCAGTTTCAACTATGAAATTATAAATTCTTAAGATCTAATCACACATATGTGTCTTTAGTATAAATGCTTGGTTGCATTTAAGTCAGATACTACTATTTTACTGATCATGGGAGTGAGCTATTAGGTCTAATCATAATAAGTGTACAGGTTTACTTGCATCTGGGTAGGATACTATTTACAAGAATACAATGGTGCGCTATTAGAAAATATAATAACTAATCCAGGGATTGTCAAGATTCCCACATATATCTTTATTTTAAATTCTATAAGATCAATAAGATTTTGTGTGTAATACCTCTATCGAGGCTAAATACCAGTTCCCACAAGTTATAACATGATAATCAAATGACTCAACATAGCCATTCTCTTTTGATATCTACCCAGATATCCTTTCTGTCAGGTTTCACAAGTAAGACACCACTCTCATGACCATTTTAAAGAGACATCAGGTCTAGAAGGACATATGGTAGGAGCAAGAAGTTGATATCAATATTACATGGAAAATTACAATGAACAAGAAAAATGATCAAGGATATATAACCACATCTTTAGAGATGGAACTTTTGACAATTGTACAAAGATTCATGATAAAGCTAAATTTCATTGATGTAACACAATGTTGATGCAACTTGAGCATGATGAGTGGTCCTCATATAGAAACATAGATCTCTTTGTTGAAGATGTCTTGCATGATATTTTCATGGTCACTGTTTCACTATGGCATGCCAACCACTAACTGACCAATAGTCGATTTCCAATGGAGGCAGCATGAGGATGATGGGATAGTCTGCAACTAACTATATGGTAGGTGCTTCATGAAAATGTCACTCAAGCATAGGTAGATGATGTATAAGAGTGGAGTAAGGGAACAAGAAATGGGCAAGGAGTTGGTGATGTCTATGTCAAGTGAGAATGTTGATGAGGGGTCTCTATTTGTAGACATGGGCATTACATGATAAGTACAAGTTTCTTTTCATCAATATACATGCAAAATCTAGTTGAGGTGAGTCACATCTAGAATGAATGTATAGCATACCAAACCCAAACCTCACAACCCCTAAAAATCCTAATTCCACAATCTGGATGTTTTTGGGCTTAGTTCAGGAGAAATTCCATGAACATGGTGTAAGGTATACCTTTTTGGTCTTTAATTAGATGGTAATATCTTTTATGCCTAATATTAATGGATAAATAATAATTAGATGTTTTGCATATTTAACCCACACTCATCGAATGTTAATATTTATTACACCTAATTTGAGAAAGGCATGAATAAATGTATAACATAATTTGAAGACCAAGATATTAATGAATGACATATTACTAAATAATTTATATAAATACATGTATATCGATATATTGATGTATCAAACTTCTCACTGCTATGAATAATTTAACTAATAAGTAATATTAACAAGATCAAACTTAACCACCGTGACACCCTTTTACATTAAAAGTGAGATTACTCAAAACTTAAACCACAATCGACCATAAACAGTGGATTACTGAAAATCACTGGAAATCAAAATTGATTCACAACAAGAACCATGAGCTGAGAATTATTACACAAGAGTCAACATTTGCATTTCTTAACATATATTCAAGGTGCTACATCATCATATTCCAATCATCCTATTACATAAGATAACAGTTCCACATGTATATACATACCACCAAAGGCACGCAAGCCCAAAATTATGTATCGAACATCATGTCTATAAAACACATTGAGAATACCCCTAAGGACTTGAGTGTAAAGGGACAAGACATAGGACTCTATTACTAGACACTATCCATGTACCATGTTTTACTAGGTGTAGTTTTCTCCTCAGCCACATGATCTTTAACTCAGCATGCACATCCACCTAGAAAGATATTTAACCAACGGTGTGAGACACACTATCCTAGTAAAAGATATAACTCTTCACCAACTTTATGATTATCATAGATAACTAAGCAGATAGATTAGCATACTGAGCAGATTGAACAGAATTAACTAAATGACATATATCTCAGGGATGAAGTAAATATAACAATAATCTACATTTGCCAATGAGTAACAAAACATCTTAATAGTTTAAAAGGAATATGAAGAGCATGTATGATTGTTATAAGCTAAACAATATAAAAGCAAAGCAAGGCTTCATCCAATGTTTCTGTGTATGATTCTATACATGTACTCTACACGGTTGATTACATATTTATTTATGGCATGAGGATTTGAATCATACCACCCAAATCTAACTGACCACCGCTAAGTCAAAAGCGGTGCCATATAAGGTCAATTGAAGAGCCAAAATCCACGACCTTCCCACACCTCCCGGTCAGCACAGAGTAACACCGGAGAGACATATCAGTCAACTGCACAACTGACATACAGTCACATCAAAGGGGTTGGCTCATGCATGGCCACCCATATAACATCTATCCCACCTTGGTATAGGTAACGTCTCTAGGAGAACAAGCTCACACATGGCCGTTATTAAAAGGAGGATTGGCTCACGCATGGCCATCCTTATCACACAGAGATCAGGTCATGCATGGCCATCCTTATCACAAAGAGATCAGCTCATGCATAGTTGTCTCACACAACTTGATATTAAGGATTCAAGGGAATACTCAACTTGCACCCCCCATATTCAATAATATGAGCTCCGAGTTAAACTCATTTCACCACCCAATAAGAAAACTGACACTGGAATGGATCTCCGGCACATGGAAAACTACATGATTAGATTCCACTTGATTAATTATAACAATTAAAGTATCTTTAGCATCAATAAAGTTATAATATAAAAACAACAAACAAATCCTTCAAAAGGAAGGGGCATAGTATTACAACAACAAATATTCTCATTTAAACTATAAATTGATCCCCATCATCTCATAACACTATATAACTTCCAGCCACAAGGATATCATCATCAACATACTATCATGGGATATCAATCCCTCATTCCAGTACCAGAGGATATCACCTCAACCAGGCACTAATCCCTTACCAGGTCCTAAGACCCATCACATCAAACTTGTGATTCAAGATTATATCATCATGCCACATTGAGTATATATGTATTACTCATGCCACATCACATGTACTTGACATAGAAACCATTAGCCATTATTTTCATATAGAGAAAATGTTAAAACACATTAAACACCTTTAACTAAAGCAAGCAATGCATCATAAGGTCTCTAATTTAGGGTTAGGCTTCATGCTTATTCCACATAAAGTTCTCAAACATTATTCTGTCTCAAATCTTTGACTTCCACTACCTCCCACCAATTGGAGTGTATGAGGTTAAGAACTAGACAATGTAACTAAGTATGCACATTTACATATCCACACTTCCTGTGTTCCCTTATCAGGGTTCATAGACAAACCTTAATATTGTTTAACCACCTTCATGGTACTCACAAGTTATAACACCCAATCAACCCATCAGGTTTAAGGCATGTAATTAAGAGAGAGAAAAATAACATGCTTTCTATTCACACACATTCAATACTATGACCTACTCTTAAAATAAGGGTCAATACTCTTCACATATAACCGATTAGGGTTTTGCCTCATCGTTACACCACCAAACCCTAAATTAAACCAATTCCCACTTTCTAAAATTGATTAGGTTTGAGCAACACTAGTTATATATGAATCAATCATCATACCATCAGTATCCAGCATCGCCCTTTCATAAATGCATATGTGTATTATCTTCATTAAGTTATGTGTGGGTTACAATAGTGCATTATAATAACATATTGACCATTGCACCAATTTTACGATTTGTCATTAGGTGACCCACTTATTATTACTTCTTAAAAATCATTAACCAAATATCATACTAAGGAGAGTTGAACCATAGGCTACGTAACTAGAGGGTTTCACTTCAAACTATCCACAAGGCACTTATAAAGTCATTAGACCTTTTTATAGGATTTCTACACAAAGGTTGTCACTATGTATTCTGACAATGGTTATTACCACCCTCATATATATACACATAGTTGTGTCATTAACCTTACTTCACAAGTTAGGATTGTATGAAAAAAAGGAATATAGAACACACTTGTCATGGATTATAAACTTTCATTAAGATGAGCAGAAGGGTCATATTCTTCCACGATTAAGGTTATCATATGGATATTCAACGATTGAACCCTTCATCCATTGCTTCCCACATTTAGGGCTAAGTTCTTTAGGTAAGGATGGACCACTCATAGTAACATCATCTTATGATGCACTAGATTTAGGAGAATAAATTAAGATTAATCATATATTATCCAAAACAACACTTTCTATATCATGCTTTTCTCATATGTGTACATCATTGGGTATCCAAGCATACCCTTCAACCCTCATCATGTAATATCGATTTCACCTCATCCACTTGTGTCAGCTTGACTACATCATAGTGTGTCAGGAAAACTCTCCTTAGGTGTATCGGTTTAGACCCTCTTGTGGTGTGTCAGTTTGGACCACCATGAGGTGCATTGGTTTGACCCACCTTGTAGTGTATCGATTTGACCCTTCTCGAAAGTGTGACGCGCATCACCTCTTAAAGGTGTGATGGGAAACGATTGTGAAGGCTAAGCACCAACAACTCGGTGGGTTACTACAATTGATTGAGATTCTTGAGTGGAAATGGGACAAGATCACCATGGATTTTGTGCTGGGTCTTCCCAAGACAAGAAAAGGTCATGATGCAATATTAGGTGTGGTGGACCACCTAACCAAGTCAGCACACTTCCTTGCCCTAAAAGTCACTACCAAGGTGTCAAACTTAGATGAGCTTTACATTAGAGAGATAGTTCATTTGCATGGTGTTTTGAGTTCAATTATTTTTTATTGTGACCCTAGATTCACTTCAAAGTTATGTAAACAAGTTCAATAAGAACTCAATACGAGGCTAAAATTCAGTAGAGTCTATCATCCCTAGACTGATGGATAGTCAGAAAGAACGATCTAGACCTTAGAAGATATGTTGAGAGCATGTGTGCTAGATTAGGTTGGATCATGGGAGAAATATCTACCCTTAGTTGAGTTTTCCTATAATAATAGTTACCAAGCCAATATCAGGATGCCTTCGTATGAAGCTCTTTATGGGAGGCCATGCCTGTCACCACTTCATTGGGATGATGTCGGTCAGAGGACCTTGTTGAGGTTAAAAGAACTGTAGTTGTATGATGACATGGTCACTTTCATCAAGCAAAGGCTAAATAGATTCCAAGATCAAAATAAGTCGTATGTTGATGCAAAGTAGACACATTTTCACTTTACTATAGTTGATAATGTGTTTTTGAAAATCTGACCCCTCTGAGCTATATCTAAAATAGAGAAAAGTTGAGTCCCTGATATATGAGTTCGTTTGAGATTTCAAAATGGATTGGTGAGGACATTTATTGTTTAGCTTTACTGCCACAGTATAGTATGATGCATGATGTGTTCCATATGTCAAATCTAAAGTGCTATGTGAAGGATCCTACCCATGTGTTGAACATTGAGCCTATTGAACTTCAAGGGAGATTGGCATACCATGAGTCGCCTGTGAGGATAATAGGAGCCAAGGTGAAAGAGCTCAGGAATAAAAAGATTGAGATGGTAAAGGTTTAATGGAAGCACCACGGCTAGGATGAAGCTACATGGGAGCTAAGAATGGACATGGAAAATTCTCATCCTAAACATTTTGTATGATTGGTTGAATTTAGAGGAAAAAATTCCTATAAGAGGGAAAGGATGTTATAACATGGTTTTTCACATGTATTTACATATTTGAAATGTAAATATTTGAATAACAAGAATATATTAGAAATTTGACGTGCCTTGTTTTAAAAAGTATGGATTTAATTTGTAAATACTCCTTTGCTATGGTTTTTATGGATTTTACAATTTCTAATAGATCAATAATATATATGGGGAAAAGAAAGAGATAAAATCATATTCATTGGATTACTAAAGATAATGGGTGATTAATAGAATTAGGTGGAATTTTATAGAAAATTCGTGTTGAAGGAAACTAATGGATTGGTTTCGTTTCCACATGGTTTGCAATGATAAAAGTTATTATAATAAGAAATATAGCCAAGTTGGGAAGATAAAAGGATTAATTTGATGCCTTAAGTAAATGGAATAAAAGGGAGACTTGGATACTAATAAAAGTGTCTTTAACTTATGCATTTTTGTCTCCAATCCTGCCCATGTATAGAGAAAAATAATTAAAAATTTTCTTCAAAATTTGGGATTAAAAGGATAAAAGGATAAATAGATATGAATTTAGCAAGTTTTCATAAAGTGGAAAGGAAAAATGGATATACATTAAATACCACGAGTATTATTCAGATTAAGAATCTATACCCGCCCCTTTTCTCTTGTCATATGTGATCACAACCATAGGATCGGGATCTGTGGTCAGAATACCTTCTCCCACCTTTGACTAACAAAGGAAACTAGGCATAGTGTAGTCGGTTTTTTTGTTCACACCTTTCTCACTCTCTGATCAATGAGCACTCCTAAAAATCATTGCAACGTAATCAGGAAATGATTCTAAACCAATCTATATCAGATTTGGCATCTTTGGGAAGTAATAAAGGATATCCCCAATTGTAGGACCCTCATCAGCCAACCCTCCATAGCCTAGGGCAATAAAAGGGGGTAGTACCCTCCTGCAAAACCACAAGTTCACTCACGGGACTTCACTTGACTCCATGTCTATCTCCCAGCCTCTAATTCTTCTCCTAAACCCATCCTCCATCTCTAGCCCCCCTCTAAAACCTCACCGGAGATTCCTTTCCATCATCCTCATGACACTACTCACCTCTAGGGAAATTGGAGCCCTCAGTGAGTTTGTCGAGGTGAGACAAAGGTATTGGAACCCTCGCTCGTTGCTCAGGAGGTCAGGATCCCAAGATCAACCTCCATTGTTGACTCACCCAAGAAGCTCATGAAGTAGAGAGGTTGAAGACAATCTAGGGGGTAAAAAGTCTCGCCTATCCCCGACCCCTCTTCTTTACAGGTTAGGACAAACTGGTCTTTTCTCTCCTTTTTTCACCCTAACTAGTGAGTATCAATGTGAGCATGCTAAGACTATTTGGTGTGAGCCCATTGGTTCGGCCCATCCTAGTTGACAAGGCCAGAACCTGGGCTCATCGCCTAGATGGAGAGCCCTTATTGGCCAAAAATAACTAATTTTGCTAAAATCATAGTAAATTGTAGGAATATCCAATGATGACAAGTAATATATGAAATTTGATGAGAAAAATGCAAGGGTTCCAATGAAATTAGTTTTATTACATAGTTATTATTCTAATTATAAAATATCCTAAAGATATTAACTTAATGTACTAAAATCATGGAACCCCTAATTTCTTGGTTTAATTAAATATAACTTGCTTAAATAATTTTAATGGATAAAGTTTGGTATTTTTGGATAAAAAGGACATATTTGACTTGGTTTGAGTTTTGGAGTGCATATAACATCAAATTTAGTTTTTTTATTAAAGACACTAAAAGTGATGATTGGGGTTTGGAAAGACAAAACCCTAATGAAACCCTAACTTGACCCCAAAACCCTAACTTGGAACCAAACTCAATTTTAATGTCATTTTATTAATAAAATAGTAATACTTGGGTGTTATGCATTAATTTTAGGGTGATTTCTTGCTTATTCTCAATTACACCTATTTACTTGGACCTTAAGTTACATCTGAGGAAGGTATGTGGTTACGCCTATGACTAATCGCCTTAACTGGCTTATGTGGTTTCTCTGAGCTTTCCTGACCAGATTGCAATTAAATGCTTGCATGTTTATTTACTACCTACAATCTATAAAGTCACTATGTATATCATCTTATATAAATGAAACTTGCTCAAACCTTGTATCATATCTGGTGAGTTAAAGTGCAAGGAGTAAATAATGTCATCATGGGGATGACTGTTGATCAAAACTGGAAAGGAAAATCACCTTAGGCAAAGCCTGGAAAGGAAGTCATGTGTATGAAACTAAGCTCGGATGAGGGAAGCTTATGATATGTCCACTATATGGATAAAATTCTAACAAGAGGGTTCCCCATAAAAGAAGCCCCCCTATAGAGAGGGCACACCATTTAGAAAGAGGATAATGGTGACAAGGTTAAAATAAGAAAATGTTTGTTCAATTTTGTAATCATAATTGTTGCTATGGCTGATTATATTGTTACACCTACATGTGAATATTTTGTTTCCCCCACATACTAGTATAACTTGTTATAATGATTGTTGTTTTGTTTCACGACATTGTAGGTTAAATTGATGTTATTCTACAAAATGGACATTCAGAGAATAAGACACCAAAAGGAAACATACTTAAAGTTACCATGGAGGATTTAGTTAGATAGTTTTATTTGCAGTTGCAAACAATAGCGTTACAACCCCAATTTTGGGTTCTTTTGATGAGAAATGCAATTTCTTTTAATAAAGATAAATGAATAAATAATGATGTCATTTGATTGAATGCATGAATTTCGTTTGTAAATAGCCTTGCTTGTTGTTTCATGGGCCTTATTGGCTATTGGGCCCAATAACAAGGAAAAGAAAAAGGAAATTCAATTAGTAAATGAATAATTAAGAAATGGAGAAAAGAAATAGGTAGAAGCCTCTAGAAGGCAAAGGAATATTCCCCAAAGGGGGATTTTGTGTCTTTTGGGTTCCTTGGGTTCCAAGGAGTCCAAATTGCAAAGATAATGCAATAAGAAAGAGATAAAATCAAATACAGCATTATTAAGGAGGAAAGTTGAGATAATGATGAAAATATAAGAAATATGTGGAAATATGGATAATGGAATCATTATAAATGAGATTTCGACCCCACATGGTTTATAATGATAAAAGGAATCAAAATAAATAAAATAAAAGATTAAGAGAGAGAAAATATTCTTAAAATGAGATTTATTAAAAGATAACTTGCACATGAAGATAATGCCTTTTTCCTTTTGAGTTTGATCCCAAATTTCGTATATGCATGGATTAATTCGTTATGGACTTTCCCTTAAAATTTGGGATCAATTAGATACACAGTTTAAGAGATATGTTTTTTGTAAGATTTCCTAAAGTAAAGAGGTTTGGTTTAAATGTCACACTTTTATATTTTTGGAAATAACTTATACCCCGCCCCAGTTATAAGTGTGTGCTTTTTGGACCATTAGATATTTGATCCAATGGTTCACAGTTTTCTCCTACCATGAACTGAGAAAGGAAATGGAGCACAGCTTTGAGGATAATTCCCACTCGATTTTCTCACGAGCCAATCTATGTGCAAAGAAGGAAACCCCTTCAGAAGATTCGCAAGGCAAAAATGAGCTAAATCATCCTAATTTTTTGGGGGGGCTTTGGAAGTGCTTTAGGGAAAACCCTAATTCCATTTCTTCTCATTGGTCGTTCTCCATGGCCATGGCCTATATAAGGGGATGATCCCCCTTCTGTGAGGTTGGGTACCCCTTCGTGAATACTCATTGAGGTTTAAGCAATTCAACCCTGACTCCAACTCCTCTTCTCATTTCCCCTTCATTGATTGGTTCCTTTGGATCAGTCGGCAGTCACCCTCCTAGTCGTTCTAGGGGCTCTGGCCAACTCAGGCATAGCTAAGATTGCCATTGAGTTCATAGGGGCACAACGAAGGTCGTAGTGGACTTGTCGAGTGCCGAGAGAGGTTGCATCTCGAGGTCAACCCTCTAGTTGATCGAGCCAGGGACCTGGTTCGCGGACAGAGCAGCGAGCGGAGGTTGAAGAAGGTAAAGGAGGAAATGACCTCCTTGCCCCCAGGAACGTGTGGCCCTAAAGTGTGAGTGCAAGGGAAAAAGCGTACATAGACCTAGTCCAGCGTGTTGCTCGCAAGGAGCAAGCCGCCAGGTGGCCGCCTTCCATTGGCCCAAAGGTACTAATCTTGCAAAAATCCTAATTAATCATTGGTAGCTCCAATGGAAACATGCAAAATATGAAAATTGATCAGGAGAACGCATAGAATCCAATAAAAATACTTTTAAAGCCTGATTTTGTTCCTATTTGCAAAAGTATGCGAAGTTAATGAAAAGTGCTTTGATTTTTTTTTTTGAAGTGGGGAATTTCACCCATGTTCAAGGTAGCAGGAGAGAGAGAACACCATCATCTACGTCAAGGGCTATAATCCCTTCCTGTAGTGCCCCAACGAGTTCGCTGAGATTCAAACCCGCAACCTGCGCTTCACAAGCAGCATGCTTGACCAACTGAGCTAGTTGGCAAGTGCAAAGTGCTTTGAAATTATGTTAGAAACCCTAATTGAAATTAATGGTTAAGTTCATGATGCTTAATTGGTGAAATTAAGTAATAGTAACATGTTGAAACGTTAGTGATGAACTTGAACCTGATCTAGATGAATTAGTGCATGGTTTAGGATTTTACACCAATTATGAATGATAAAGCATTTAGAAACCTTAATTTAGGGTTCCATGTGCATAAATAAGCTTTAATGGGCCTTGAAACCCTAATGTTAGTAATTATGTTTCTTAATGGCTTTAATTAGTCAAATTCATGTATAAAGTTGAGATTTGATGGTTCCAAGCTATGTTGAGTATAAAAGTTCCTAACTGTGGATAAATACCCTTAATTTAGTAATTGGGGTTTTCTAGTGTATTAATGTGATATTATTGTGATAAATGGAGTTCATATGTGAATTAGACCATAATCTAATATGAGTTGTCAATTCGAAAGAAACTAAAGGTGATAATTGAGTCTCATGATTTTGCAACAACTTAAAAGGATAAAAATGGTAATTTTAGTGTAAAAAGGAAATAATAGACTTAATTGACTTTTAAGTAGGCGTATGATGTCGAAGTTAGGGTTTGTGAACTAAGAGAGTGTTAAATGATATAAAGGTATTATGGAGGCTAAAACCCTAATAAAACCCTAAAGTGGCCTAGAAAGCCTAAGATGGAATCCAAGTCTATCTTGAGAATGTTTTGGATAAATTATAACACTTGGATGTATTGCATTAATTTCAAGATGTTGTGGATTGCTTGTTTGATTATTCTTTATCATTATTGCTTGGACATCAAGTTGTTGTAGATCAGGTATGTGGTTACTCTTATGGTTAATCCCTTTAGTTTCCCGGTGATTCTCATATGTTTTATCAGTTGCCTGAAAATAACTGCTTGGATGACTTTTATTTCATGCAACTATAAAGTGACTATGATTATCACAATTATAATATAAGTGTGTATTCTTGCACCTACATGTCACCCTGATGGATGATGCAAAAAGGTCAAACCCTGGAGGGAAGACCCATGGGTACCATGAGTGGTGACTCCAAACACCAAGCTCGGGATTGAGAAGGTGGTCTTTGTTGCATGACTAATGGGCACAATGAGAGGTGACCCCAGACACCAAGCTCGGGATTGAGAAGGTGGCCTTAAGTCAATGGCAAAAGAGAAACCCTAAAGAGGGTATTCCATGGTTAGGGCAAAAGTGGTGGAGAATTTCACATTGAAAGCGTAAATTGGCTTGATAATTAATGTGATTGTGATATTTAGATTGTTAGCCATATTTGTGAAATTTTGGTTGTCCCCACATACTGACATATTCATTTATACTGACTGACGTTTTGTTTGTCAGCGTTTTAGGTACAACCCTGAAAAGAACAAACAGTAAAGTGACACTTTATGAAAATAAGAAATAAAGTGTGAGGAGGATTAGATAGAATAGAATCAAGCTGTGGTTAGCAGTATATATCCAAAGTTTATAAAAAGTATGCAAAGTTTTATTTTATACCAGCTTTCAGTATAGTTTGGTAGAATTTTATAATTATTGCTGATTATTTGTCAAACCTTTGAGCCTTTTAATTGGGATAACAGCTTTGACCTCTTGGTCTCCCTTAATTGGGGGTTACTGGGAGGAGGTGTCATTACATTTGGTATCAGAGCACTGGTTCCTCATTTAATCTTTAGTAATTATTAAATTTTACAAACTCTATAGAACCCAAGGGAGTTATTAGAGGATTTTTTGAAAGACAGAGGTGTCTAAAAAAGGATCACGTTCGGGGGCTGGCAATATTTTCCTCTGCACCGCTAGTTGGAATATGAGGACTCACAGATCTGTGTCACTGCCTAGCTAATGTCTTAGGATCTGACTCAAAATAAGATACCTTTAGAACTCTCTCACCTATTTTCATCCCTTCTCAACCCTAATTCTATTAGGATTATAAGGTTTAGGGTTTTCTCTCTCTTCCTCACCCTCTTAAGGATAGGGTATGCATGATAAGGTTAAGGAATCCTCCACCAAAATTAATAAAAAGCATGTAAATAAGATGTCATGGACATAAGCTTAATAGTTTAAGCATAAACTAAAGAATAGTTGCATGCTTAGGTCATTTGACATGTGTTGTCATGCCCTCAGGGGAGACCTGAGGTTAGACCCTTTAGTTAGGAGGACGAGTACAGAGTTGGTCGTGGAGGCAAAGATCTCCATTAAAGGTAGAGACCTGGCACGTCCTCTGAGGATGATGCTAACCCTAACCCTAAGTGAAGGTTAGAGAGAGAGATGACATGATGATTTAGATGTCATGGTAGACCATGTGTGTGGGTCGACATGCTTTTAGTTTTGGATGCCCATGACTATATGAGCCATGTGAGGTTGGTTGACCTAGTACCTTTGGCGACCCAACCCTGGCAAGGTTCGTGCATGGTAGAGGGAAGGATAGCTCCTTCATTGATGAGGTTAGTGATGACCATATAGAAACCCTACGGGCTTATATGATCATGGCATAGTATGCATCCAGAGTACGTTTGTAGTGCTGACAGTAGGTTAAAACCATGGCCAGTAGAGTATGATGGATAGCTTATGAGATGATCATAAAGAGCTATAGATAATCTGGAGCAAACATAGGTTTCACCCATGTGGGTGTATGCTGGTAAGCTTGATCCACCTTTGAGAGAGGACCTCTAGTAGTAAGGTTGTTATAGGGTTAGCTCTAAAGAGAGAGAGAGCAGGACCCAAGCAAGAAGGTTGGAAGCTTAGACTCCGAGATATGAGGAACAGTTGGGAAGTTGAGGATGATGTAACCTAAGTGGATGGTTGTAATTTCCTCGTGCATGATCCTGGGAGGCTTATGGTATCTTGGTTGCCTTTAGAGGAACCAAACTATCATGCCCCAAACTCACATTAACCACAAACCATAAGATTAGGACGCAACAGGATGGGATTTACACATAAGCCAACCACTCTTCACTTTTTAAAACATTTTAAAGACATTAATAGGGTAATCTGATTTATGCTGTAAAATGAAACTAAACAAACTGCGGAAGCATCTTTATTAACTGACTCGCAATATAAACAGAGTCTACAGCATATTACATTGTTTGACATAAAAATAAAGCATAACAGATAATTTACATCTTTATACACATTCACTCTCTCACTCACACCTTGTCCCAAAGATCGAGGGGAAAGGACTAAGAGACCTCTAACTACTAACTACATATTCCTTCTACAGACTAGGCATTAGGATGAAACGATCCTTCAGATTTCCTGCTGCTGATGATAACCTGAAAATGTTTTGAGTAGAGGTATGAGCCTACTCGCTCAGTGAATAGCATTTCACTTAGCTATCACTAAACAACTCATCAGGTTTATAAATTGAAATTAAACATAAATGCAGAACTAAGCAAGGCAGTTCTAATAACATAACAGATTTGCAGAATATAATTACATTTCCATGCAATAGCACATAATTTGAACAGATAATCAGATATAAAGAAATAGCACACAAGTTCAAATACTTTAATTTACTGTGGTCCTATATGATTACATACTTATTTTATTATGCCCTAATCATATGCAGTGTACTCTGCATATAAAGATCCGTAGCAAGTTCATGCTACTATCTCACCGTATAAGACTTAGCGACACACCCGGGAAATGCTAAGTCTGACACCAGCCCTGCTCTGCCACAGGACCCCAGGCTCATCGGCATCCAGGCTCATCGGCCTCACTGCACTACATAGAGTGCTCTAGACTCCTCCTCTAACCTGAGTACACAAGCGGAGAGTCTCACGGGGTTACCTCCATGACATCGCACGGATAATGTTGCAATAACCCCCAATTTCCTCCAGTGCCACCGTGACTTCGCACGCGTTGTTGTTGGACACTGCTCTCTCTGTCCTCGTGTCTCCATGACATCGCACGGATAATGTTGCAACACGAGTTTCACCCCTAAGAAGCAGATCCGTCGAAGGGGTTCTACGGTGTTAGGGCTCCTAAGTCTATTAATTAATTAACAGATAAACGGATTAACAGAAATATCACATTACAACTGTAAAACATAGAATTTCCTCTTTTTCATCATTCATATCACGCATTTCAAGTTCCAATGAAACTAACATACTCTATTGTATGTACTACACTGTTTAGAAGTTATACTAACTGATATAGAAGCAATTAGACATTTAAATTGAGTTAAATAATGATTACTGAATGAACTACTACTCACAGTACTGAAACTCGACCGACCAATCTGGGAACTCGGCCGATTGGCTGGAAACTCGGCCGATCAGTCTAGGCAACTCGGCCGATCGGCTGACAATTCGGCCGATCAGTCTGCAATCTCAGCCGATCGAATCCCTGCTTGATTTCCTTATAAAGGAAACTCGGCCAAATCATACTAAATTCGGCCGATCGGAATGCTGACCCTGCAATATAATAGTAACTAGCTTCATTACCCAAAAGAAAATCTACATATAGCTCGATTCTAAAGCTAAGTCTTGGACTTAATCTACGAATTCTCACCAGAACCTTTAGGACGAACCCAAAGTGGTTGATTTGGCGTTGTCCTTCACGCCCAACCGATCATGGTTCAGACCTGCTGCAAACAGCAGGTGCTTAGCTCACGTACAGGTGGAGGAAGGAGCTCGACTAGTAACTGAATCGAAGCTAGGGTTATGGATTCGGGCTAGGGCCTCATAGCCGAGGTCGAGGGCTTCTTGGCGCTACTCCTCATGCCCAAACGGCCCCTGGCCGTGACTGAATCTACTGGCCGCAGCAGCAAGAGGGGGCGCCGCCCCTAAATGGTTGGATGGGCTGCGGCTGGTTGCTTGAACTCCAAGGCCGAAGTCGGGCGGCGGCCTGGTGTGGCTAGCTCGCCCAAAGTGGCCCCTTGGCCGACGCCTTGCAGCTGGCCGACGCTGCTGCTTGGCTGGTCGGCGTCCTGCTGGTTGCAGGTTGGGCTCCTGCTAGGGCGGGTGGCTAGGGTGAGGCGGGTGGTGGCGCTACTAGGGCGAGGCATAGGAAGAAGAAGGGTAGAGGAAGAAGAAGGAGATGGCGCGGCTTCTTCGGAGCTTTGGGCTCAAGAAATCGCCCTAGGGTCGTAGTCTGCTTGTGCTTTCGGGTGCCGCTCTGTGGTGTCCTGTTCTATCGAGTATCGGCTGAGAAGGGAGAAGATAAGGGAAAGAAAGCAACCGCCCCATTAAAATGAATAATTGGGAAAATTGCAACTTAAACCCTAGATACTGAAAAGGTCACAACTTGTGGCTCGTAGGTCCGATTTGGACGATTCTTCTTGCAACATTTCAAGCACGGAATTCTCTATAACCTCAAAGTACAAAACATGCTAAATGGACTATTTCACTGGATCAAAGCTCTAATTGCAACTGTGATTACTTGATTCAACTTAATGTACTAAATAATCAACATTGACATCATTAATTGCCTCAGGTGATTCAATCTCACTATTAATTCACATATTAACTTATTTGATTAACCATGATGTTTTAATTTGATACTCGACACTAATTGAGGTGTTTCACGTAATTCAAGGTATTTATTAGTTAATCATGGAGTGGGTCATAACAACCTTTTCCCCTTAAAAGAATTTCGTCCCGAAATTCCTAAAAGAGAAAGGAAACTTGTCACTCATCTCTGACTTGTATTCCTACATAGCTTCTTCTAGTTTAAGATTTCTTCACAAAACTATCACTAATGGTATCTCACAACTCGTGAGTTTCTTGATCCTCCGATCAACCATCTGTATAGGTCCCTTAACCTAGGACACATCTGATCTGATTCCAGATCAACCCACAAAACATTGTCTTTCCAGAACTGTTATAACAGTTTCTCAAATTATGGTAATTACCAAGAAATTATTATACTATACATACAGACAAACTAAAATTCTTAAATAAACAGAATGCATGTCAATTTGGCAGTTTATACTAAAATTCATGCAATTCAACTGTTAAACATCATCACATCTCATAATGAAAATTGATATCAAAATACTTGATTCATCGTACACCCTATCCTTAGGGTTTCATTTGCCTTATTCATTCATCACATGCCAACACCCTACTCTTAGGGTTATCTCATCCACTAGTCACATGGCAACACCCTATTCTTAGGGTTTCCGTTATCTCATTTGTTTGATTGCAATTCAAATCATGATACGGTATCATTCTAAAACTGGCAGAGCAGTATATTTCAAAATCATTGTAATTACTGAGTAATCTTTATATCATGCATGCAGGCAGATTAAAAATTCATAAATATCTCAAACTCAAATCAATTTCGGCACATACATACTGAATTCATGTAATTGAACATCCTATTACACCAATAGGAGTAATTTACTCCACTTATAAGAAACCATCTGTAATATTTATCAATTATCTAAAATTTCTCGAAGTACGTGCATATTAATCAAATTCCTGGTTTATGCCTCACATAACTCAATTAAGAGTTATTTACGTATCATATCACGAATAATTATTAGTACTTGAGAATTTCTAATGATATCTCATAGAAACGTGTCAATTCATGTAAATTTTAAGTCATACACATTAACATAACAGGAAGCATGCAATTAGGTTTATTTACATATTTTAATGTTATCTTACTATCTTGAAATCATGCACCTAATAGTTTACTAAATCTGTGTTTTCTGGGTTCATTCTCAAACCGTACCATTATCGGTTGTGCATTTCTAAACTCAATTTGATATAATTGAAACCGGATTACCAGGCAACTTAATTATTTTATCCATGTATATCTTAGTCAAGTTTCGAGACATCAAAGGTCGACTTAATATGAAGAAAGTGAGCAGACTAAATTAGTCTATCCACAACCATTCATTTCAAATCACAACCTCTAGGTGTCCTGGGTAATCTTACCACAAAATCCATTGTGATAAATTCCCATTCCCATTCAGGCATAGAAAAAGATTACCAGGTAGCTATAGATTTCTAGGGTTCAGCTTTAACCTACTAATACACACTACTTTTAACCACATTCTCAGCTACATCCTTCTGCATATCTGACCACCCGTTTCAACTACTTGAGATTCATATACATCTTAGTGTTTCCTAAAAGCATAGCATACATCAATACATGCACTTCCATAAGAATCTTCTCTTTCAATTCACTATCTCGAGGTACACATAACATGTCATGCTAATACAATCACCTTATCATCTAAAACTTAAATTCTGATCTCTTTTCCTCCTATCATGTCATGCATGGTCTTGTTTAATTCACTATCACCCTCTTGTAGTTCCTTGATCTGATCATAAGAAGTAGGTTTAACTTACATCTTGTACAATCAAATCACTTGTGTCGTCACCCCTAAGCCTAAGTTTAACTTCCACATTTCTATTAACAGGTCTCCATTGAAACCTGTCATAGAGAATGCATTAGCTGTTGAACTTGACTTTCTGCTGATAACGTCAGCCACCACATTCTCTTTACCAGGGTGGTAATCTATTGTCACATCATAAAGATAGTGACGCCATGTCTTAAAAACATGAACTACATCAACTATCTTCAGATCTTAAATCGGATAATACTCTGCTTTTTATGCTACTCTCTTATTGTTACATTTCAAGTTTATGTCTTACTCTTTTCTCTAAGTCATTTCATGTCGTTCATGTACTGTTCAGATTAATTACCTTAAAACCCTAGGTCACTATCAAATCCAGTTTACTTAACATAGAACAAATCTCAAGGTCTTATTTTACAAAGTTACTAGTATTCAGGGTTTCATCACTAATGATATCCCTTAAACTACCACAACTTTAATCATTCTAGGGTTTGATCCTTAACAATAACATAGCGTTATTGTGTGCGGGTGTGGTCGATTATATAAATCAATTTGAGTTGCTTGGGTCAATAGCATATTAACCCAACACTCAACTTTAATTATATTGGCTGAAAATTCAGTTTTCACAATAGTTTCTGTAATTCGTTTATTAAACAGCTAACAAAAGCTCCAAAAATTCTGGAAATTTTATATGTTGTACCTAATGAAGTTTCAGACCTCCAGTAAAAACTTGAGATCATTACTAATTACCAATAAATAATTAAAAATGAAACAGTGCACTGCTATTTTGCAGTCTGCAGCAGGTTCGGCCGAGTTACAAACTCGACCGACACCCTCACTGTTGAGGTCAAAAGTCATCCAAAAATTACGCCAATTTAACAGAGTGTCTAAAATTTTGTTTATCAAATACCTTTAGAATTTGAGATCAATTGGATATATCAATAAAAAGATAAAATTCAATTACAACACTACTATATAAATCTGAAAATGTGATCGGCCGAGTTTGAAACTCGACCAATAAACAGGTCAGAGCATTCTTCAAAAATTCTGATATTTTCCAATGTTGTGTACATTTTATATATTCAAATCATATCCAAATTTGAGATAAATCAGAGTTACACATAAAATACTAAAAATTATTTACTGAGACACTTTACTTATCAAATTTTGTGTTTATGTATCATCAAAACCCTATTTTGGGCCGATTAGGGTCTATGCTTCTCAAACCCTAATTCTCAAGACAAAAGAACATTTAGACTTCTTATCATAGTTAAATCATCCTAGTGTATATACATTTTCACTATGTTACGGGTCTGATTCATCCAGGGTCTATTCTTATTTTATTGTTAATAGGAGTCATTAGATCCCAGTAATGCATCCTGCCAGCCGGACCAGGCCGAACCTGTAGTCCTGAAGCCAAGAGCTACTTGGGATTAATCTACCCCTATTAATATTAAACATGTGAAAAGAATATCCACTCAGGGAAAATTCAATAATACATGATTTGGGTCTACTTTAGTACTTAAGAAAACAATCATTAAACAATTCACTTCATATCACAACAATATAAAAGAATCATACTTATTGTACAAACTGAAAGTCTAAATTCATGCATATAAGAGCGTTTCTAATGATCTTTAAATCAAATAAACAATATAAATTAGGAGTTATATCACATTCCTTATTTAATCTCTTACTCCTACATTAATTTCTAATTTCTTAACCCTAAGATTTCTAGGGTTTCTCTCTAGCTTATCCTCCCTCTGCATACTTGGCCAGGGCATCCAGAGAAGAATAGACAGAGTAGCTTGATACTGGTCAATCTAAGTATTCAGACACCTGGCCAGGGTATCTAAACACTCAGACCTTCCAGAGCTAAAACTCATCATTTATTATTCGCCTTACTTATAACTTTATCTTTTGACCCTAATGATTCTTAACGACTCATCTTAAGCTCATTACTTGATTCTCGTAACCACATCCTCTTCCTGCTATCTGCAATAGTATAACAGAACACTTCCTGTTAGAAAATTACAGATAGAAGAAAGACTCCTAAACCTTAATCCTATTGGTCTCTTATCGTCCCCTGACCTTGAGTAACTATGTACTCAAACCAAAGCTCTGATACCAAAATTGTCACGCCCCAAACTCACATTAACCACAAACTACAAGATTAGGACGCAACAGGATGGGATTTACACATAAGCCAACCACTCTTCACTTTTTAAAACATTTTAAAGACATTAATAGGGTAATCTGATTTATGCTGTAAAATGAAACTAAACAAACTGCGGAAGCATCTTTATTAACTGACTCGCAATATAAACAGAGTCTACAGCATATTACATTGTTTGACATAAAAATAAAGCATAACAGATAATTTACATCTTTATACACATTCACTCTCTCACTCACACCTTGTCCCAAAGATCGAGGGGAAAGGACTAAGAGACCTCTAACTACTAACTACATATTCCTTCTACAGACTAGGCATTAGGATGAAACGATCCTTCAGATTTCCTGCTGCTGATGATAACCTGAAAATGTTTTGAGTAGAGGTATGAGCCTACTCGCTCAGTGAATAGCATTTCACTTAGCTATCACTAAACAACTCATCAGGTTTATAAATTGAAATTAAACATAAATGCAGAACTAAGCAAGACAGTTCTAATAACATAATAGATTTGCATAATATAATTACATTTCCATGCAATAGCACATAATTTGAACAGATAATCAGATATAAAGAAATAGCACACAAGTTCAAATACTTTAATTTACTGTGGTCCTATATGATTACATACTTATTTTATTATGCCCTAATCATATGCAGTGTACTCTGCATATAAAGATCCGTAGCAAGTTCATGCTACTATCTCACCGTATAAGACTTAGCGACACACCCGGGAAATGCTAAGTCTGACACCAGCCCTGCTCTGCCACAGGACCCCAGGCTCATCGGCCTCCAGGCTCATCGGCCTCACTGCACTACATCGAGTGCTCTAGACTCCTCCTCTAACCTGAGTACACAAGCGGAGAGTCTCACGGGGTTACCTCCATGACATCGCATGGATAATGTTGCAATAACCCCCAATTTCCTCCAGTGCCACTGTGACATCGCACGCGTTGTTGTTGGACACTGCTCTCTGTCCTCGTGTCTCCATGACATCGCACGGATAATGTTGCAACACGAGTTTCACCCCTAAGAAGCAGATCCGTCGAAGGGGTTCTACGGTGTTAGGGTTCCTAAGTATATTAATTAATTAACAGATAAATGGATTAATAGAAATATCACATTACAACTGTAAAACATAGAATTTCCTCTTTTTCATCATTCATATCACGCATTTCAAGTTCCAATGAAACTAACATACTCTATTGTATGTACTACACTGTTTATAAGTTATACTAACTGATACAGAAGCAATTAGACATTTAAATTGAGTTAAATAATGATTACTGGATGAACTACTACTCACAGTACTGAAACTCGGCCGACCAATCTGGGAACTCGGCCGATTGGCTGGAAACTCGGCCGATCAGTCTAGGCAACTCGGTCGATCGGCTGACAATTCGGCCGATCAGTCTGCAATCTCGGCCGATCGAATCCCTGCTTGATTTCCTTATAAAGGAAACTCGGCCGAATCATACTAAATTCGTCCGATCGGAATGCTGACCCTGCAATATAATAGTAACTAGCTTCATTACCCAAAAGAAAATCTACATATAGCTCGATTCTAAAGCTAAGTCTTGGACTTAATCTACGGATTCTCACCAGAACCTTTAGGACGAACCCAAAGTGGTTGATTTGGCGTTGTCCTTCACGCCCAACCGATCATGGTTCAGACCTGCTGTAAACAGCAGGTGCTTAGCTCACGCACAGGTGGAGGAAGGAGCTCGACTAGTAACTGAATCGAAGCTAGGGTTATGGATTCGGGCTAGGGCCTCATAGCCGAGGTCGAGGGCTTCTTGGCGCTACTCCTCACGCCCAAACGGCCCCTGGCCGTGACTGAATCTACTGGCTGCAGCAGCAAGAGGGGGCGCCGCCCCTAAATGGTTGGATGGGCTGCGGCTGGTTGCTTGAACTCCAAGGCCGAAGTCGGGCGGCGGCCTGGTGTTGCTAGCTCGCCCAAAGTGGCCCCTTGGTCGACGCCTTGCAGCTGGCCTCAGCTGCTGCTTGGCTGGTCGGCGTCCTGCTGGTTGCAGGTTGGGTTCCTTCTAGGGCGGGTGGCTAGGGTGAGGCTGGTGGTGGCGCTACTAGGGCGAGCCATAGGAAGAAGAAGGGTAGAGGAAGAAGAAGGAGATGGCGCGGCTGCTTCGGAGCTTTGGGCTCAAGAAATCGCCCTAGGGTCGCAGTCTGCTGGTGCTGTCGGGTGCCGCTCTGCGGTGTCCTGTTCTATTGAGTATCGGCTGAGAAGGGAGAAGATAAGGGAAAGAAAGCAACCGCCCCATTAAAATGAATAATTGGGAAAATTGCAACTTAAACCCTAGATACTGAAAAGGTCACAACTTGTGGCTCGTAGGTCCGATTTGGACGATTCTTCTTGCAACATTTCAAGCACGGAATTCTCTATAACCTCAAAGTACAAAACATGCTAAATGGACTATTTCACTGGATCAAAGATCTAATTGCAACTGTGATTACTTGATTCAACTTAATGTACTAAATAATCAACATTGACATCATTAATTGCCTCAGGTGATTCAATCTCACTATTAATTCACATATTAACTTATTGGATTAACCATGATGTTTTAATTTGATACTCGACACTAATTGAGGTGTTTCACGTAATTCAAGGTATTTATTAGTTAATCATGGAGTGGGTCATAACACAAACCCTAGAGAGAGGATAAGGTTGTTGGTACCTATGTGTGTATGGTATAGGTGTTTACCCTTTAGGGTTAGGAAGAAGAGTTCCTTAGACCCTGGGGAGGCTTGATAACAAGTTTCGATGCCTTATACCTAGTTGGTTGTCCTTGAGGAGGACTCAACTCTAGGTGTTACCCGAGTAGAAGGATAACAGGAAGTGCATGCCTTGTACATGCTTGGTATGTGGTTACAGGGTTGAGCATGCAGTTGGACATCAGAAAGGTGAACCTAGGGTTCCTAGACCTAAGAGGGGAAGTAGTAGTACCTGGTGCACCTGATGCTCATGACGAGATTTGAGTTTCTACAGATTTGAGCATGGCACTCCTCATGAGTAGAGGAATAGGAAACCCCTTGGATTAAGGTGTATGTTTGACGAACATCTCACGTATAGGTTGGTGACATATGATGTGGGTCCAATATTGAGGAATGAGAACAAGTATGACCTATCATGAAGACATGGCATGGTTTAGTAGGTGGTCTTCTTGTTAGCTACGTGCCCTAGTAGCTTGATAGGGTTAAGCATTCTCATGTGAAGGTAAACCCTGGACATAAGGACATTGTGACCTTTGTTATAAAGATGTAGTTTCCTCCCATCCTGGGAGAGGGACCCTTTTGTAGGGTGTATATCAGCTTTTGTTGGGTTTGAGGAAACCCTAAGAGGTCTCATAGGATCTTAAGAAGCTAAGTGGAGAGTACATAGTATAAGAGTGAACCTGTAGACCCATAGATGATCATCTCTGAGTGCAGGTGGATGTGTTACCATGGAGGTAACCGGTATGGGGCCTGACCGGGGTAGATAGGTCGCCATGACCACTATGAAAGGACATAAGTCAAACCACGAATGTTAAGAGAGATGGTGGAGACTTGGTTATGGTTCTAAGTTGGACATGTACTATGTTAGAATCCTAAGTCTATCCTAGGGTTAGGTAGGGATAAGACCGATGGAAGTAGGAGTTACCTAATTCCTTAGTTGCACAGGACCATAGGGTCGGGAGGTAACAACTATCATTGTCTGAGGGCCATGGGTTAGGAGATTGATCACCTTCATGAACTCATGGGACCCTAAGGGAAGATGAAGAGGGCACTCTCTGATGCATAAGGAAAGAGGGATGACCCCAATAGTGTCGGCACCCTACAGACCTAGAGGAGAAGACCAAGGATGGTGTGTAGACCCAAGTGGGTTCGAGACCAGTTTTTCATGGAAGTAACATGGATTTTGAGATGTTCATGATGTAGATGCATGTGAGGCACATTTCAATTTAGATTTGTAGGTGTACTGGAAATGTAGGATGTACCATCTCTACTCTTAGAATGGGAGGAACTCTATATTTGGACTGTAGCCAAATGCTTATTTCCTCTTGTTATGGGAGTGAGAGATAGAACAGTACGCATGCCATACACCAAGGATAAAGATAATGTGAGTGGAAACGTTGCTATGATGTATGAGGATGGAGATAATAACGTACCCTTGTGGAGTGTAAGATGTGCAGATGTGGTACAAACACCAAGAGTACTAAGGTAGTCATCTTGTGAGGATGTTTTTATCATGAGCTATGTGGAATTTGTGAGCTATACAAAGTTGAGGTCGAAAACTAAGAGGATGAGCTTAGAGTTTTCTTGATGAAGATAGACTTAGAGTTGAGATGAGATAATAAGTGGAATACATGAAGGTGTATATCTTCAACATTACCTTACACATAAGGATGTGAGGTGGTAATGGATGCTCTGGTTGAGATGCAGCTGCCTAGTTTATCTAGAGACTAGAAGAGGTTGTTAGGTTAGCCTCAGTTTGAAAAAGGAGATATGTTTGGTTAAAACTCAGATGTAACGAGATATGTTGATCAAGTTAGTGGTTGTTTGGTTAGCTAGTCTAGGCCTTGATGCGATAAAAGGATGGTTGTGGAACCTCAGATGCACTACTCTGGAAAAGAAGGTGATGAAACCTCGACTAGAGTGATTTAGGGTTTCTAAGGAATCGACCTTAAGGAATCATGACATATAGGAGATCATGATTTTAAGTTCACCATACACCGTGGTACTACTAAGATAGTAAGTTGTGGTATTACTTTGGATACCTAAGATGAAGTTGCATGTGGCATGTCACCATGCATACCAGGAGGTGAAGGATAAACATCGGTAACCCAGTGAGTTGATATAGAGGATAAAGAGTCCCAGAGAGGGAATGGGAGTTCATCACTATGGATGTTGTGGTAAGTCTCCCATGGACCAAGGAAGGTCAAGATGCAATATGGGTTATGGTAAGATCGTGTTACTTAGATGACATAATCTAAGAGAAAGAGAGAGTATTGTCAAGAGATAGATCTGGTTGAACTACAAGTAAGAGAGATGGTTCAACTGCACCAGGATGCAAGTTCAAAAGTTCTTGAATATGACCTAAAGATTCACTTCCATAAGGTGGAAGTAGATACATGAAGAACTTGATGTGAGTACAGCTTATCACCCCTAACTAATGGTTAGTATGATCCAGACAAGAGGGTCTGATGAGAGCATGTGTGCTCATTCAGGGTGATACATGGGGGGCAGTTCTTGCCCTATGAGAGATGTGATGATAACCTCAGTATCAGGATATAAAGAAGCTTTGTAAGGGAGGTTGTGTCGGTTACCACTTCATTAAGATAATGTTAGTGAAGGGACCTCGCGAAGGTCAGAAAAGGACCACAATGTGTGTAGATTAATTTGCTTTGATCATGCAATAGCTGAGGAAGCCCAGTGGCGATAGGAGTCGTGAGCTGATGCAAAGTAGGCTGACATGCAGTTCACTATGGGATAATATGCGATGTGAAGATCCGACCCTTCTAAGCTACAGCTGAGAAAGTTGAGTCCCTGATATATGGGTCCTTTTGAGATGGATTGGTGGAGATGGTTATGTTTAGTCTTACCCCTCAGGATAACGTGATGTGTTCCACGAGTCCGATCTAGAGCACTATGTGAGGTACCCAAGCCATGTACTGAGCCATGAACCCAGTTAGCTTTGAGAGAAGCTAAAATGTCCTGCGTCACCTATGAGGGTTCAAGGTACCTAGGTGAGAAAGAACTCAGATGCAAGAATATGAGATGATCAAGGTTCTTGGGAGGCACCATGGAGAGGGTAAAACCACATGGGAGCCATGATGGACCTGAGGAAGTCTTATTCTGTTTGTTTGAATGTTTGAGGGAATTTTGAGGGAAAAATTCCTATAAGAGGGGAAGGATGTTACAACCCCAATTTTGGGTTGTTTTGATGATAAATGCAATTTATTTTAATAAAGATAAATGAACAAATAATGATGTCATTTGATTGAATGCATGAATTTCATTTGTAAATAGCCTTGCTTGGTTGTTTCGTGGGCCTTATTGGCTATTGGGCCTAATAACAAGGAAAAGAAAAAGGAAATTCAATTAGTAAATGAATAATTAAGAAATGGAGAAAAGAAAGAGGTACAAGCCTCTAAAAGACAAAGGAATATTCCCCAAAGGGGGATTTCATGCCTTTTGGGTTCCTTGGGTTCCAAGGAGTCCAAATTGTAAAGATAATCCAATAAGAAAGAGATAAAATCAAATAAAGCATTATTAAGAAGGAAAGTTGAGATAATGATGAAAATATAAGAAATATGTGGAAATATGGATAATGGAATCATTATGAATGAGATTTCGACCCCACATGGTTTCTAATGATAAAACGAATCAAAATAAAGAAAATAAAAGATTAAGAGAGAGAAAATATGCTTAAAATGGGCTTTATTAAAAGATAACTTGCACATGAAGATAATGCCTTTTTCCTTTTGAGTTTGACTCCCAAATTGGGTACACACGTGGATTAAGTTGTTATGGACTTTCCCTTAAAATTTGGGATCAATTGGATACACAGTTTAAGATATATGTTTTTTGGAAGATTTCCTAAAGAAAAGAGGTTTGGTTTAAATGTCACACTTTTATATTTTTGGAAATAACTTATACCCCGCCCCAGTTATAAGTGTGTGCTTTTTGGACCATTGGATATTTGATCCAATGGTTCACAATTGTATCCTACCATGAACCGAGAAAGGAAACAGAGCACAGCTTTGAGGATAATTCCCACTCGATTTTCTCGCGAGCCAATCTATGCGCAAAGAAGGAAACCCCTTCAGAAGATTCGCAAGGCAAAAACGAGTTGAATCATCCTAATTTTTTTGGGGGGCTTTGGAAGTGCTTTAGGGAAACCCCTAATTCCAGTTCTTTCGCTGGTCATTCTCCAAGGCCATGGCCTATATAAGGGGATGATCCCCCTTCTGTGAGGTTGGGTACCCCTTTGTGAATACTCGTTGTGGTTTAAGCAATTCAACCCTACCTCCAACTCCTCTTCTCGTTTCCCCTTTCATTGACTGGTTCCTTTGGATCAGTCGACTGTCGCCCTCCTAGTCATTCTAGGGGCTCCAGCCAACTCAGGCATAGCTAAGACTGCCATTGAGTTCGTAGGGGCACGGCGGAGGTCGTGGTGGCCTTATCGAGTGCCGAGAGTGGTTGCATCTCGAGGTCAACCCTCTAGTTGACCGAACTAGGGACCTGATTCGCGGACAGAGCAGTGAGTGGAGGTTGAAGAAGGTAAAGGAGGAAATGACCTCCTTGCCCTCGGGTGCGCGTGGCCCTAAAGTGTGAGTGTAGGGGTGAAAGCGTACATAGACCTGGTCCAGCGTGTTGCTCACGAGGAGCAAGCCGCCAGGTTGCGGCCTTCCATTGGCCCAAAGGTACTAATCTTGCAAAAATCCTAATTAATGATTGGTAGCTCCAATGGAAACATGCAAAATATGAAAATTAATCAGGAGAACGCATAGAATCCAATAAAAATACTTTTAAATCTTGATTTTGTTCCTATTTGCAAAAGTATGCTAAGTTGATGAAAAGTGCTTTGAAATTATGTTAGAAACCCTAATTGAAATTAATGGTTAAGTTCATGATGCTTAATTGATGAAATTAAGTAATAGTAACATGTTGAAACATTAATGATGAACTTGAACCTGATCTAGATGAATTAGTGCATGGTTTAGGGTTTTATACCAATTATGAATGATAAAGCATTTAGAAACCTTAACTTAGGGTTCCATGTGCATAAATAAGCTTTAATGGGCCTTGAAACCCTAATGTTAGTAATTATGTTTTTTAATGGCTTTAATTAGTCAAATTCATGTATAAAGCTGAGATTTGATGGTTCCAAGATATGTTGAGTATAAAAGTTCCTAACTGTGGATAAATACCCTTAATTTAGTAATTGGGGTTTTCTGGTGGATTAATGTGATAAATGGAGTTCATATGTGAATTAGACCATAATGTAATATGAGTTGTCAATTCGAACGAAACTAAAGGTGATAATTGAGTCTCATGATCTTGGAACAACATAAAAGGATAAAGATAGTAATTTTAGTGTAAAAAGGGAATAATAGACTTAATTGACTTTTAAGTAGGCTTATGATGTCGAAGTTAGGGTTTGTGAACTAAGAGAGTGTTAAATGAGATAAAGGTATTATGGAGGCTAAAACCCTAAAGTGGTCTAGAAATCCTAAGATGGAATCCAAGTATATCTTGAGAATGTTTTGGATAAACTATAACACTTGGATGTATTGCATTAATTTCAGGATGTTGTTGATTGCTTGTTTGATTGTTCTTTATCATTATTGCTTAGACATCAAGTTGCTATGGATCAGGTATGTGGTTACGCTTATGGTTAATCGCTTTAGTTTCACAGTGATTCTCGGATGTTTTATCAGTTGCCTGAAAATAATTGCTTGGATGACTTTTATTTCATGCAACTACACAGTGACTATGATTATCACTATTATAATATTAGTGTGTATTCTTGCACCTACATGCCACCCTGATGGATGATGCAAAAAGGTCAAGCCCAAGAGGGAAGACCCATGGGTACCATGAGTGGTGACCCCAGACACCAAGCTCGGGATTGAGAAGGTGGTCTTTGTTGCATGACTAATGGGCACCATGAGAGGTGACCCCAGGCACCAAGCTCGGGATTGAGAAGGTGGCCTTAAGTTAATGGCAAAAGAGAAACCCTAAAGAGGGTATTCCATGGTTAGGGAAAAAGCGGTGGAGAATGTCACATTGAAAGCGTTAATTGGCTTGTTAATTAACTTGATTGTGATATTTAGATTGTTAGCCATATTTGTCAAATTTTGGTTGTCCCCATATACCGGCATATTCATTTATGCTAACTGACGTTTTGTTTGTCGACATTTTAGGTACAACCCTGAAAAGAACAAATAGTAAAGTGACACATTGTGAAAATAAGAAATAAAGTGCGAGGAGGATTAGATAGAATAGAATCAAGTTGTGGTTAGTAGTAGATATCCAAAGTTTTTAAAAGGTATGCAAAGTTTTATTTTATACCAGCTTTCAGTATAGTTTCGTAGATTTTTATAAATATTACTGATTATTTGTCAAACCTTTGATCCTGTTAATTGGGATAATGGCTCTGACCTCTTAGTCTCACTTAATTGGGGGTTACTGGGAGGCGGGGTCATTACAAATAGCTTTCCATATCATGTAACTCCTTACTGGAGATTTTATCATTCATATTGTATCAAACTATTTTTCCTTTCAATGAAATTTATAATTATTTTTGGTTAATTGCTAAACCCCAATCTTATAAATATGATAATGGCCCTTTCCCTCTCGGTCCACCTTAATTAAGGATAACAGGGGGAGGCGGTCATTACATGTATCTTCCTCCTTCATTCTTTGATATCATTGTATATCTTTTTGTCCATTTGTATAGGGAAGTGAAAATGTTGGGTCCAGTTTTCTTGCATTTGATGTACCCTTTTGAACGGTACATTAGTATTTTTAAAGGTGATGTTGGAGAACATTATTGGCCTGAAGGGAGTATTATTGAGGGTTATATGGCTAGGGAGGTTTGGACTTTTACAATGACTTTCTGAGTTTTAATGAAGCTCCTTTCAATGAAAAGAGTATTGATTCTTATTTCGACAAAGGGACTTTAGAAGCACGAGTGAAAGTAATTCATCATGACTTGTTGGAAAAAATACACTTGTGTATTCTACTCAACATCGATGAAGTAGGTATTTAATATCACCGAACATATCAATTTTATCAAGATAAAATATCCTTGACCTAGTTGAATGTGGCTTTCTACAAAGCATAATAGGACATTTTAGGTGGCTCAAAGATAAAGTCTTTCATTAACTATCTCAAACACCAAATAATGTTGCTGAAATATCAAATGTATCCTTTAAACCATAAATGAATGTTATGTCTTACAAAGGGTTTGACAAAAATGGATTTTCATATTACACATAAAGTTAAGATGATAAGAGTATCGTCCAAAATAGTGGGGTCACCCTTAAAGCTTCTTCATTATATTTTCTAGTGTGAACGATAAGAGTCAACATGAAGCTAAAATGTCTTATTACGATGTCACTGAAGACATATGGGAGTCAGATTATGCAGATTTTAGAGTCTGTCTTTATGTGCAATTGGGTTGATAACAACAAAGGAGTTGTACTGGATGAATTGGGTTTCACATTAGTTAACTTTAAAAATATTGGTGAGAAGGGTGAAATATTCATAATGGAATCACAAGAAAAGCAAGTATTCTACATCAATGACCTACAAATAAAAAATGGTCTATCATTTTTCATCAAAAATGGTAGTCAATGCAGATCCTATAGATCAAGAAGAGTATCATGATAAGTATGATGACTCCAGACCATTCTCAGTCGGCTTGCCAAGTGTAAATGTTGAAGCTAACACTAACTTATATATGTCATGGAGATCACATAGAATGAATATTATTTGATTAAATATCCAACCAAGACTAGAGGCATGTATTTTACTTTTTAAATGCTAGGTGTGCATTTTAAATTCTTTATTACAATTATATATGTCACATATTCTACATGTAGATTTTACATTATTTATAACTTATATTTCATTCTTTGACTATTTTTAATATGGAATTTTTGGATGGTGTCTGACTGTGTGGATGAGCACCCTAATGATGTGCACCATGAGGATGAGTCTGGTGTAAGTTTCATTATTTTATTACATAGATTTGCATTTTATTTAGGTTATAATTTTTTATTACTTATATGTGTTCCTTGAAAAATTTAGGATGAGAGACCTAAGGATGTCACCTTGAGGATCTTGTCGGGTCTGCTGAGGAGCATCTTGATCGTGCATGTAAAAGAGGAATTACACTGTAATGAATAAGTTAGTAATGCAAATGAATAAAGGTCTGAAGATGGTCATTGACTTCGATGAAACATGAAATCTTATTGGGAAGAATCACATTTATTTTAGGAAATATCTAGGGGTTATTACTCATAGAAAAGTGGATATAACAATAGATACTTGGCATAAAGTTGATCCTGCCATGAATGACGTCATATGGAAGAACACAACTATGAAATATATTTTTTAAGATATTCACAATTCTATTTTTTTTAATATGCCATTAAGTATATGAAATTTTAGAGAGTATCTTTAACCTTAATGAATAACTACATTCTAAAAGGGTGTTGCAACACTGTGGAAGGATATTGAAGAATTATAGGACAAATCAGACAAGAGAATACATAATGAGTAACAATAAGAAGAAGTATGTAACTGAGTAATGGTCCTATCTTGTCCTAAAGGTGTGGGAACCATTGGTTGCTTTAATACAAATCGATGAACTCAAGGTATTAAGCCTCCTCCTTTAAAATATATTCTAATGAATAATTAGATACATTCAATGTATTATGTTATTAACATGTGTTTTGGATTAACTAGGCATTACACTATGCTAAAAGAGAAAGGTGTGAAAAGAATGTGCATGATCACAAGTTGAGTCTAGGTGGCTTCATAAGGTGTCACCATCTGAGACTGGAAGTGTCCTCTTTTAGGCAGACTATTCATAGGTTTGTTGAGTCTTTTACTACTCTTTCATCTTTACTTAGCCATGAGGAGTGCATAGGTGTGAGGACAAGCCAATCTAGAGAAATACCCAACCCCACAACTACTGAAGTGGCTAGAAAATGTTAAAATTCAACTTTTAGAGTGCATGTTCATTTTTGACATTGATTGTTATTTTTACTGACCAATTACTATTGATGATGGTTAGTGGGAGCTCTACAAGCAAAGAAAAGAAGGCAAGTTCATACCTAAGGATCAAAGGGATGAATTGAGAATTGATCTGGGTACTCTAAAGCATCTTGGTCGTGTTAGGGCTAATGTCGATATAAGATCCTTTTTTGTTTCATCAGAGCAAACATGAAAATTTCTCAAGAAAGTAGGGTTGTCACACAACATCAGGTACAATACGTGATTGAAAAGGGAATAGAGGAAACAATGATACAATTCATGCTTCTCAGTCTCAACCTCCATAGCTAGTACCTTCGTAGCACCTCTCTTCTTATGATGTGGACCCTCCTCAGATAGAGGTGGTTGGGAGTAAATCCCATGGACCTACCAGGCACACACAGTGTACGTGTTTTTATGATGTAATGGTGTTTCAAGTGAATTTGTAATATTTTGTGTTTGGATATATATAACACTATATACAAAATTTTGGCATTGAGGCCATGTCATCTTGCATTAATGGAACGTAGCATCAACAACATTAAAATGGTACAACTTTCCCACCCTTTTAGGTGACAGAATTTGTCATGCTCAATTACTCGGCAATGTAATGCATGTGACTATAAGCCTTCTCTACCCACTGATGCACTGAATCATTGTCGTTCTCACTGGCTGTTTATTCTAGTTTTTTGTGCATTTGTTGTTCATTTTGATATGTTTTGTGCATTATTTATAATCATTTGCCTGTGACACTTAATTGCATCAAATAAATGTTTTTTAATGTTCTTGATAGATTTATTATTATTTGGGAGCTTATGTTCATTTTTTTGTGGAATTTTAGGTGAATCTACAAGAAACTACATAGCTCAGCACTACTGACATGCTTGTCGGTGGTACCGACACTTGATCAGAAAGGAACATGTGAAATTGAGAAAATTTGGCAGTACTGATGAAGAAAGTTTGTACTATTGACAACCTTACAGGAAGGACTCAGAAAATCTAGAGAAATCTGAGTACTGCCTATGACGCCCTTCATCACACAAAATGAGATTACTCAAAACAAAATGTGGAATTAACACTAATCACTATATTACCACAAAATAGGGTAAATTTAAACCAACTACAATTTAATATCTCAAGCGAAAGTATTTACTAAACCAGCCTCAACTCAGGCTATCTCTAATTCATATATATACAAAAGGATATTACATCACATTTTTAAATGCTATCCAGCCATCATTGTACAACATGTTTACCACTTGTTACATGCATATGCTATTGTTTATACATACAAGGCATGAAGCCAAAATCTATGTTTCGATAACCAAAACAACAAAATCTCTCCAAGGACCTAAGAGTACAAGGATGACACATAGAACTTTTCTACATAACTATAGCAGCATCCAACCTCTGGCAGATTATTATCCTTCATACTACTCTCCACTCGAACCTCAACCTCTACCACCTTGTCCATGACCACCTAAAAAAATTGTGGATCCAACGGGGTGAGATCACATCTTAGCGGGAGATATAATTCTCCACCAACATCTATTATAAGTATATTAACTATAATATAACAATTAAAGTTAAGCAGTGCATACTCAAATAAGAAGTACAGGTGCATGTAATTGAATAGTAGAACATTGTAAGCTTTTAGAAGGAATATGAAGAACATGTATAACTGTTTAAACTAAATAGTATAAGAAATAAGGTATGGGGTCATCCAATGTGATTCATATTTGACCCTAAGCAAATATTCTACACGGATGTATTAGCACTTTTATTATTATTTCCATGAAGATTTAAGCCATACCACTCAAATCCAACTGACCACTACTAAGTTGAAATCAGTACTATATAATATAAATGGAAGAATCGGACTCCATAATCATCACCAACACTATTTGGTTAGTACAAGTCTACAATGCAGTGACATAATAGTCAAACTAATCAAAGACCACAACTTATATTCATAGCTATAGTCCTGTAGAGACAACAACTCATAGTCAAGCTATGGTCATGTAAAACAACTAGCCAGACTTGGTACATGGCACAACACTAGAGAACTGGCTCACGCATGGTCGTTCTATAACAAAGTAGCTCGTTGCTATTTCAACAATTTAAGGGTACAGGGAAATAATTCAATTGCACCCTGCATATTCAATAATATGCTCTCTGAGTTTCCCATAGGAGTAGCTTGTTTCGCCATCCAGCTAAATATTGATGTTGAAGATGGATCTATGGTACAGGGCACTACAAGATTAGGGTTTCACTTGATTAGATATTCCAATTGGGTATCTTTTAATGCATCAATCAAGTTACAATGTAATGACCCTAAATAGATCTTATAAAATTAAGAGTAAGGTACAGCTTTAGAAGATATAAAATGTACAAGGTGAGAACTTGTCTCGTCCTTTCAAGATACTTGTATCACAAGCATTACAAGGCTATCAAGGTCACACCACTATGCATATCAACCCCTTACTTTCATCTCTAGTGGGATTTATCTCTTGAATTGTACTCGAGGTACTCAACAATTCACTAGGTTTAGATCACTTGAAACTTGTGCAATGAATATCATAAGATATCTCAACAATTCATGTATGCTTATAATCACCACCCAATATTGTATAAGGTTCACCATATCATTCTCTTAGTTGTGCAAATGCATCACACCTGCAATATTAGTGATACATAAATATGAGAGAGAAAACTCTACTATAGCATAAGAATCACCAATTAAAACAATCACATACATCACATGAACCATGGATTAGGGTCAGGGCTTACTCACATAGCCATTTAGAATTTACATCATGATTATAGTACCAAACCCTAGTTGAGTCATCTCCCACTTTCTTGGAGCATATTAGGGCTAAAGAGCATGCATAGGATTAACTACATAATCTTTCAAACAACATTACCCATGAATCATTAATTGCTTACTCATACACATGTGTTCATGTATGTATCTAGACCATCCATCACATAGGTGTCTCGACCACTCATGAATAAGTGTCTCGACCACTCTCAAGCAAATTGTATTGACCTACCATCAATAAATGTCTCGACCTACCACAAATATGGTGTCTTGAACTACCATCAACATGGTGTCTCGACCTACCATCAATCATGGTGTCTCGACCTATCATCAACATAGTATCTCAACCTTCCATCAATCATGGTGGATCGACCTATCATCAGCATAGTGTCTTGACCTACCATCTACATGGTGCCTCAACCTATCGTCAAGATGGTATCTCGACCAACCATCAACAAGGTGTCTCGACCTATCATCAACATAGTGTCTCGACATACCATCAACATGGTGTCTCGACCTATCATCAACATCGTGTGTCGACCTACCATCAACATGGTGTCTTGAACTATCATCAACATAGTGTCTTGACCTACCATCAATATGGTGTCCTGACCTATCATCGACATGGTGTTGTGACCTATCATCAACACAGTGTGTCGATCGACCATCAATCATTGTGTCTCGACCTACCATCAATCATGGTGTTGTGATCTATCATCAACATGGTGTTGTGACCTACATGGTGTCTAGCCTGCTACCACTAGGTCATAACACTTGGGCATGGACATGGAACACCAAGCATCAACCTAAGAATAAAAACCTACATAAGGGTGATCTTTAAACTGTGGAATCAAGATCATCATAATGATCGAATCTAAAGATAGGGAAAATCAGTTCCTTACCCATGCAACCATGATCGAGATCATCAACTAAACTTAGATGAACATTATTTACATAGACATAACAGTTACATGAACAAGAACAAGAACACATCATCTATTTTACAAGAATCTTTAAATAGGGTACAAGAATATTAGGGTTTACAAGAAGTACATATCATTCTCAAAATACAACATCATTCAAACATATCTACCATCTCTTTCTTTACTAAAAGAACATATTTTTAAGATCTGGAATAGAAACATATGACAACATATTATCAGGTTCAAGATACACATAATAGAGGAGGAAGGAGTTATATAGCCCGCCTATGGTTGATGATCCAAGCCTCTAAGATCACAAGCTTCAAAGGAGAAAAGGAAGACCCAACTAGATCCAAGTCTTTGGCCATTGAAACTCCTTCAATAAGGAAAGAACATTGTGGTTAAAGAAGAGTCCAGGGAAATGAAAACCCAAACTGTAACTTCGAACCAAGGTAGAAGATGAAGAAACCTTAGGTCAAAGCATGATCTTTGACCCAAAAGAAGAAGAAAACCCCAAGGAGAATCACCATGGACCGTGTACATCCCTAATGGTCAAGATGGAGCAAGAAGAAGATGAAGAAGCAAAGGGAAAACTCTATCCAGAGTTCAAATCACTTACCAAGAGAAAAATTTCTCTAAGAAATCACCACCAAGAAGATGATCTAGAACCAAATTAGCCACATGCAAGATGGATCACCCAACCTAGTCTCAAGATACACTCCTAGTTTCTCCTATAGCTACAAGGGTGTTTCACATTCAAAGGAAGAAGATGAAGGAGTCAAAAAAGTCTCTCACTCATGAGGAGAAAGGGACATATCTATCCCAAGGATAGGGAGTAAGTGATTGGTGATGTGTCACCATTCTAGATCGCCTCAAGGAAATGTGTCCTTCAACCCCATGGTCTTATCCTCTTCCGCATGCAAAAATACAAAAACTCATATTTATCTAGAAAGTGTTGCGACCTCCATGGTCTCTACCATCATCTAGGTCAAGACACCTTATCCATGCTCACTTGTTTCAACCCCAACCCTAGTTCTCATATATGCATATGTGCACAGTTGATACACTAAAGGACAAGATCCTGTTTCAACCTCTAGGTTGTCTAGGTTGAAACCACAACCCTTAGGGATGGTGTTGCGGTTGCCACCCTCACCAAAGTGTGAGGTAACGGTCGCTACACCCAAACCCTAGCTTCATCACCACTTACACATGGCAACCCTAGATAACCATGAAGTGTTCCATTATCAAACATCAATCGAACAAAGCTCCCCATGTCACCATATTATCTCTCATCATGCAAAGGTACAAGAAGCATTCTCTTCATTTGACATTTTCCATGTTAACCCTCAATTATACAGAATTTGCAAACTAGTCCAAAATGAGTACTTATATAGAAAAGGTGGTTCAAACCTCAATCAAATTGAACCAAAATGAAACCAAAGACCTATCACATGATATTAAAGCATTCCACAAGATTAAATTAAGGTTTAAGTATCTCAGTATGGAAACAAAACATATTTAAGCACAAAGACAAATCAGGGATCTTACAACTATAAACCCCTAATAGGGACTTTACCCTTGAAATCCTATGCAAAAAGAGATGGATATTTCTTCCACATCTCAACTTCAAGTTCCCGCATAGTTTCCTCTATGTCACGATGATGAAACAAAACTTTGACTAAAATAATGTCCTTTCTCTTCAACTTTTTTATTCTTCTATCCAGGATATGTATAGGACCTTCCACATAAGATATGTCATTATCTAATTCCACCTCAACTGGCTGAAGAGTCAACTCCGTATCAGGATGACACTTCCTCAACATGGATATATGAAATGTTTGATGTAATTTATATAACTCAGGTGGCAATTCTAACTTATAAGCCACCTTCCCAACACATGGAACCACAAAATAAGGTCCCATATATCTAGGAGCCAACTTACCCTTTTTTTGAAACTTTAGAACACCCTTCCAAGGAGAGACTTTGAGGTACACCAAGTCCCCTACTTGTTTTTCTAAAGGTCTATGATGATTATTAGTGTAAGAATTTTGTCTATCCTGAGTTGCCTTTAGTTGTTTTCGATTGACTTTGATCTTTTCTATCATTTGATGCACTAGCTCAGGACCTAAAAGCTAATATTCTCCCATCTCATACGAACACAATGGAGATCTACAAGGTCTCCCATATAATGCTCTATATGATGACATATCAATGCTCCTCTAATATCTATTATTATAAGCAAACTCTGTCAGGCTAAGGTATATATCCCAACTACCCAAAAATTGCAACATATAAGCTCTCAATAGATCCTACAAGGTATGTATCTATGATAAAGTGGATTTTTCCTTTAATTTTGAGGATGAAATTTTCTTTTAAGGTGTGTGGGATGTGATAGAGTTCTCTTTTGAAACCTTTAATCTCCAATAACATACTGGAATTCATATGTTGAGTTTCTTGAGAGTTCCAAGTGTTTTGTCAAAGTTGGATGTCAAATGATATTGATATCATGATTAAGATCCTTAAATTTATACATTTTTGAAGTATTTAATTGAATGGTCAAATAGCTGAGTTTTGTCACCAAATTTGAGTAGAATGCATAGAGGTAGTAAAGCTATAGTTAAAATTTGGTGGCAAATGGAGTGTCCTAGAGGGAGTTGTTTGGGTTTGAATATTTGAAATAATGTGTTAAATGACCATTGATGGACCAAAGATTTAATATTTATAACTTAATAATTAATTAAAGGAGATGTCACATACCCTCCCACACCTTTGGAGTTTGCATAAAAGAAGACACAAACTTGAATGTTGTGGATACTCAGCATGGCACAGTGGGGACCATTGGATGGCCTGGTTCGACGGTGGATTCACCTTCTTCCACCTTTGTCAGATACACAACCTTGGGGAGAAGTTGAGGTCATGACATCACCTCCATGACCCATATTGTGGGTTAACAGATGATCAAATGCAAGTATAAGGCCTCCACACATCCCTGTTGACCACTCATTTGTGGTTAGTGAGGAAGTGAAGAGGGAGAACAGACCTCCAGTCCCTTTCCTGTCTCCACTACGGCACACACAACAGAGGGAGGAGAATACTGGAGGTATAGATGAGATCATAGGAAGATAAGAGAGGTAGAAGAGAGGGAAAGAATGCATTAGTAGATTTCTGGTGTTTTCGGTGATTTTTGGGGAGCCTTTCATGGCCACCGAACCCCGTAATGACAGAGATGGAGTTGGAACTCAGAGGTAGAATATGAAACCTCCTTGCTTCAAATTGAGTGTCTAGACCAACTGCTAAAGGAAATGCAAACCTATGGCACCCTTGGATTCCAGACATAGTGTGATGGAGGGGTGTTTCCCCTTTCTCTCCCACTGTGGAGGTGGCCCTTGCTGGTGGCTCTAGGATATGGAGCTACGGCTTAGCGAGTGAGAAACCCTAGAGTCTAGGATCTCCAGAAGGTGATCCCAAACCTCGAAGCAACATCAAAGGATAGGGAGGAGGGATCAAGCATGGTTGGTTACTCACTGGAGTCATCCTTTATGGTGATGGCTCTGTTCCAGGTCCATGCAAGACCGCGAGCTAAGGAAACTGAGAGAAAGAGGGGAGTGGGAATTTGAGTCAGGGACAAACCCAACGAACTAGCTGGCTCCAGCCAAACTAGGAAAAAGTGGGCCAACTCAATGCAGGCCAGGAGAAGGAGGTATGCCTCACACAGGCCATGTGGCGTCCTACGATTGGCCTACAAAGGTGAATAATTTAGTAAATACCCAATTCTTAGATAATTCGTAGAAATTAGCATGCTTATCATAAACATACAAATAATAGACTGAAATTCTCAGAAAAATGAGTAGAACAACTTGGAACCATTATATTAGGCTTTTGATGCACTAATATCAGTGATATCATGTAAGTTGTGAAAGGATTATATCATGTGTAATAAATATCAAATAATAACCTAAAATTATGAAAATGTTCCAGTAACTCCTAAATGTGACTCATAATCCATATAATGTCAGTATTTGTAATGTTGATGCACAAAATCATGTAATTTACTTAATACGCCTAATTAGGGATAATAACCCTAATTAATCTGCAATAATTACAAATACGCTCAAGAAATACTCAAAATTATAGAGTGAGCCCATATCAATAATTAGAAGCTAATATGTAATTACAAGATCAAGATGATGCACAAAATGCATTTTAAATGATTATTGTTCTTAAAATGATAGGGAACTCTAATTTAAGTTAATGATGTAACCTAGGGTTAATATGTGCACATAATTATGTACAATCATATAATCAGATTATATATGTAAATATGTAATCCAAGATGAGTAACCTAATCTCAATAAGATAAGACAAGTAATGGTGGGAATATCCTAATGAGATAAGGTAAACCCTAAAATGGATATAATTAGGGTTAGGATGAGATGTAAGATGATGAGAACCTGATGGTGATATATATGATCTTGTCTTGATCAGGGTTTGACCAAAGTTATGGTTGACATGAGGGATATATGATGATTAGATTATCTTGATCAAGGTATGCCATTACCTCTTGCGTGGCTTATTATACAATATTCTTGTGTTATATGTGTAGTAAAATACTTGGCATATGATATTGGATGAAATGATTATTCTTGCATGATATGTTGCTTGATTTTCCGTACTTATGTCTATGAACACATGAAACATAATATATATTTTCCATTATATGAAAGCACTAAACTCTTTGGTAGTACAATGCTTGGAAGTGACTTAACTCTTTGTTAGTCGGTCACATCGTACATATGATCTAACTCTTTGGTAGGAGATCATAAAGTCCTTAATCTTGAGATCCTTTAAAGTCAAGAGAATGCATCAAAACCTTTGGCAGTCAATGCATGGATATATAATGGAAAATGAGCTTAAAATATGTGTTCTCTTTTGTGAATGAACATCTTTATGCAAGTATATGTTTTTCTTATATTTGTTTATTACTGCCAAGTATTAGTTTTATTTTATTTCCATGATATGAAAATAAGTATAATTAAAAGACACATAGGCATACTCAGTACAATATTCTAGAATATTGTGCTGACGTGTACCACATGTAATCTTTTATTTAGGTTGTGGACATGTGGTCTTGAAGAACCAAGATAGTTGAGAGTTGTGTGGCGAGCTGATGTACAGGTGGACCTGTTGTCTTAAGATCCTATTGTTTAGTGGTAGTACATGTTTATGTAAAAGTTTGTTGTTCAATATGTAATACCAAATGTTGTAACAATTCATATTGTAATTATATGTTGAATGGTGAACATGTTTTGTATGGTTTTATTATTGTTCTTGTGCATGTGCTACTATTGTTTCCTTCTGACTTCCTCTAATTTTCTTCTTCTTACCCTAGTGTGGAGTGCTCAAATTGGGATTCTCACTGAAGTGAGGTTTCAATTTGGACGTCACACATCAGATTAAGTTTTAGAAAAAACGGGGACGTCACAAGTGGTATCAGAGAATGAACAATAGCAAAACTGACATTTGCTCATTATGCAACTTGAAACTAAAAAACCTTGAACTTAAAACAAATCTTTAGGGTTATGTTAGTCATCTTTCAAAGACCAGATCTGACCTAGACTCTAGGTTAGCACTTGGATTTCAGAGAACTAGGTCTAGACTGGTGCTTGTTGTATAGCAGGTTCTTAGATGTCATTCTTTCCTTATAGTGCAGCGGTATGGAACATTGCATTATTTGGAAATGATGTGCATCAAGGAAAGATAAATCCTAGACATATAGCACCCATTGTCTAGGGTAGATATACTATTCTAAACCATGTTCTCACCCTTTTCACTAGTTTTCATGACACTGTACTCTCACTATATGTGGGACACTCATTTTCTAGATTTCGTTTTTTATTCCAATCAGATCAAACCTTGGTAGTTTTCTCTGACGCATGTTTTATCAGAGAAAAACTATATAATGTTTTATTATATATGTAATTATTACAAAAATGTGTCCCCACACATGTACGAGTAGGAAGTGGTCATGCAACATAAGTGAAAGAGAATGGCATCAGTCTAGAAGAGAGAGTAGTTCTAGATTAGATGTCTAAAGCTGTGTTGGAATATATGATAGATGGAATAGCTTAAATAAGAATAGATGATGATCTAAGTTGTATAGAGATGAAATAAGATAGTTTATGATGTTATATGTTTATCTTTGAGGACTTAAGTTTAGTTTTAAGGATGCAAGATTAGTTTCAATGATGCAAGTAACTAGGTTTTTTATGAGATAAGATATGTTAAGTTAAGACAAGGATGTGAATCAGCATGAACCTCAAGCTCTTTTACAAAGGATGACCTCTAGTGTTGGGACCATTTTTAGGGTTAACTCCAGAGAGGGTGAGACCCATTGGGAGAAGGTCAGATAACCTAAACTCCAAGATATGAGAATTATGAGAAATATGTGTTATGATACGTCCTAAACTAGATTACTTCTGAATGATTGAGTTGAGTCATTTTATGCATGAACCCTATAGACTTGATGAACCCTAGATGTCCTTGAGAGGACCAAACCCTAGAGTCAGAGAGAGGTTGTCTATATATATATATGAAAATGTGAATAAGGAAATACGAGTACCTACCATCTGGGTGAGGGTGAGAGAGAGTCCAAAGACCTTGGAGGAGGTAACTATGTTTTAGTTTTTATGAAGCCTCATGCTTGGGTTGGTGGTTCCCATGTAGGATTCTAGTGGTGCACATGTATGAGAGAGAGATGAGATATAGCATGTATCATGGATAAAAGATCTATGGGGAGAATGTCATAGCATGTTTTGGTTTGTGCTTATGTGACTGGAGCTTGTAAGGCTATCACTAGTACCAATGAGGTAATCCGAGAACCCTAGACTAAGAGAGGAAAGATAAAGTATATTCATATGAGATCCTCATAGAGTTGATTGAGCTCAGAGAGACTAAGCATGGTACTACCCTCATGATATGGGTCAGGATAACCTCAATTAGACTAGATGAAGTTTTGATATATGTTTAACAAGCCACTTATATAAGTCCATTTAGCACAACCATGACATAAAATATGTAAGAATGTAATTTAATTTCGAGATGTGATATAAGTAGATATGGCATGATGAAACAACGAAGTAATTTGATAGATCTCTATGTATAAATGGTTAACCATATACATGAATGATGAGGATAATGTGATATAGTTAGTTAATCATGTTATGAAGTCACTAGTTTGTAACCTAATATGAAAGCAAAATTAGACCATATTAATGATAAATATAAAATGTCATGTTAATGTTAGTGCTTAATTAAGATGTTAAATATACTTTGATAGTTAGCACAACATAATGATTATGACACATTGATATGATCTAGGTGGATAAAGTGGGTGAACTTTAGTTAACTCCCTCCTAAAAGGCATACGTTAATGTTGAACATGTTCTAACAATTAGCTCAATAAAATGTTGATGACACCTTGATATAATGGGATAACTTGAGTTAACTCCTTTAGAACATGGTAATATGATGTGGGAACCCTAATGCATGGCTAAAGACAAGGATGCAACCCTAACATATGAGATATGTCATGACATATGTAGAATTTCTAAGCCGTTGTTTCAATCTTTTATGAAGAGGTGATTTACCTTAGTTGTTTTAAAATCTCCTAATAGTGGATTGTATATGATTATGGAGCCTTGTTTTTGGATATGTTGCACATAGAGTGGTGTCCTAGGTATGTATGAAGACCTATTGGTTTTTCCTTGAAGTAAGAGGATGTCTCAATTTCGAGGACAAAATTTCTTTTAAGATGTATATAATGTGATAGAGTGGATTTTTTCTTTAATTTGGAGGATGAAATTTTCTTTTAAGGTGTGTAGGATGTGATAGAGTGATATTTTGAAGCCTTTAATCTCCAATAACATACTGGAATTCATATGTTGAGTTATCTTGAGAGTTCCAAGTGTTTTGTCAAAGTTGGATGTCAAATGATATTGATATCATGATTAAAATCCTTAAATTTATACCTTTGTGAAGTATTTAATTGAATGGTCAAATAGCTGAGTTTTTTCACCAAAATTGAGTAGAATGCATCTTAAGAGGTATTAAAGCTATAGTTAAAATTTGGTGGCAATTGGAGTATCCTAAAGGAAGTTATTTGGGTTTGAATATTTGAAATAATGTGTTAAATGACCATTGATGGACCTAAGATTTAATACATATAGCATAAGAATTAATTAAAGGAAATATCACACACCCTCCCACCCCTTTGGAGTTAACAAGAAAGAAGAAACATACTTGAATGTTGTGGATACTCCGTGTGGCACAGTGGGGACCGTTGGATGGCCTGGCTCGATGGTTGATTCACCTTCTTCCACCTCTGTCAGTTACATAGCTTTGGGGAGAAGTTGATGCCAGGACATCATCTCCATGACCCTAATCATGGGTTACCACATGAAAAAATGCAAGTAGAAGGCCTCCACACATCCCTGTTGACCCCACATTTGTGTTCAGTAAGGAAGCGAAGAGGGAGAACGGACCTCTAATCCCTTTCCCATCTCCATTGCGGCGCATAGAGCAGAAGGAGGAGAAGACTGGAGGTATAGAGGAGATCAAAAGAAGATAAGAGAGGTAGAAGATAGGGCAGGAATGCATGAGTAGATTTTTGGTGATTTTTGGGGAGCCTTCCATGGGCACCGAACCCTGTAACGCTAGACATGGAGTTGGAGCTAGAGGTAGAATATGAAACCTCCTTGCTTCAAATTGGGTGTCTGGACCAACACCTAAAGGCAGCACAAACCTGTGGCACACTTGGCTTCTAGACATAGTGTGATGGAGGGCTTTTTCCCCTTTCTCTTCCACTGTGGCGGCGGACCTTATCGGTAGCTTTAGGATATGGATCTACGGCTTAGCAAGCGAGAAACCCTGGAGCTAAGGATCTCCAGAAGACGATCTCGAACCTCGAAGCAGCATCAGAGGATAGGGAGGAGGGACTAAGCATGAGTGGTTGCTCGTTGAAGTTGTCCTTCATGAAGGTGGCTCTGTTCCAGATCCACACGAGACCGTGAGCTATAGAAACTGAGAGGAGGGGAGTGGGCGTTCGAGTCAGGGACAAACTGTCATGGGACTGTTCTTACCCCAATCCCAATCCACTGCCTAGACAATGGTAAAGGGATTGAAGAGCCCATCCCTGAGTGGCCCGAAAGGATCTAACACACTAACATATAAAATAAGAAAAAATAACTCAAAAACTGGATATTTAAATGAACAAACTAACCCAATATGGATATTTTCCAATATATATGTGTCATCATAGTGTATGAGTTCGGAAGCGATCTTATTCAATTGTCCATTTGTATTGCCTAAAATCAAGAAAATCAAGACACAATCATGCAATTGCATGGTGTGCTATCAAAATCAAGTAAAGTGGTTTATAACAAAAGAGTATACTTGGTAGGACTTATATTCAAAAGAATAACAAATTATTTCCAAAACCAATATCATTCAACAAAATGTTTGTTATTCAATGATTCAAATTTCATTACGAGTTCCCATTATGCTGTAATCAAATAAGCATGCTTATATACTTTTTGTGACTCTATTACCCCAACACAATGGGGAAGGTCACTAGGCTCCTTCTCACCATAGTAACATAGGAGGCCAATGTATAAGTCCCACTTCCAAATGAGGGGGTTGTTGTGCACAATATCAACATTATTAATATCATCATCATCATTATTAATATATGGGCAGTCATAATGGGCATGCAATTTATGTTATCATGTTTTCCAAAATATAGTATAGAAAAATAGAAGTCTAATAATAGGGAACAGTAGCTCATCCAAGTAAGTAGCCAAGTATACATTCAAGAGATACATAAAAGTATCTTCAATACAATCAAGGAGGAGTTATATAATACCATACCTTTCACCAAGGATTTCAAGTATGATCAATATCTGAGTCAATAGGTCAACCATTTGAGTCAGATCATAAATCATCAAGATTGGATCAAGGGACAAGATCATGACTTTTAGAATATCATAGTTGAATATTCGAGATTAGGGTTACACTTTTTCTATGTCAACCTTAGGGTTGGGTCATTCACTTATGATCCATAATATTTCAATATGTCCAACATTATTTCAAGTGTACAATATATTCGAGTGTGAATGACTTACCTAGGTTTTTTAGGATCATATGTGTTAACCCTAACTTTATTATTATTATACAAGTCATCATCACATTTCTAGATCATCATCATGATAACTAACATCATTGGAATTCAAGGATCAGTTTGATTAAAGTAGAGTCATGAATCATACACATGATCAATCTTTCCACAAGATTTGGATCCATTATCACAATATTAAGGTTAATCCTTGGTTCAATGTATATGATTCACATTCTAGGAGAATAAGTTGCAAGATCAGATCTAAACTCATATGTAGTCAAGTTCAATTTCAAGATGAGCATTAGGGTTAGAATTAGGGTTCCTCAAGGGTTAATCATCATTATTGATCCATTAGATAAACTAAATAAGAAAGGTATCAAATATAGGGATATCAATGAAAATAGTTTAGAATCAGGCTTTATAAGTATTATTAAACAATTCATTGGATTTTTCTTATCAAGATTGACTGTTTGTTCATCATTTTTGGAGTTCAGATGCATTTTCTATGATTAAAATGAGATATGGGCATTTAATTGAATATCTGAGTAGAGGAGGGGTAAAGTACCATACATTGGAAAATTGTGGGTCGTTTGATGTGTAAATGACAGATGAGATTTGTCCATGTGGGTGAGGAAACTCCCTTGCTTGGAGGTCTGGTTTAGAGGCTAAAATGGCTGGTTCGATCACTTGATTTCTTAGTTCAGACATCAGTTTAGCTGAGTATTAGACCGGAGCTCCATTTCCTGGACCGGCCGGTCTGGGACCCTTTCTTCCTCGCGCAGCATGTTCTCGCGAACCTAGAAGCAGGGCAGAGGTCCTTACTAGTGTGGGGAGGGATTAGGAGAAGGATCAACTGATGTGGGAAAAGAAGGCACCGTCAGACTTCTTCGCACCCTCTCGAGTCGGAGGGTGGTGGCAGATTTGGGTGGTAGGCCAAGTAGAAGGAACACCCAACTCGGGCTATCCGGTGGTAGTATTATGGTAGTAGGGGTGGTGAGAAGAAATTGAGGGTGAAGTAGGTTGTGGGAGAGAGAAAGGGTGTGGCTCCAAGTATGGTGAGATGATGGCGAACCTAAGGGGCCCTTTTATAGTACTCGGAGTAGGTTTTAGGGCTAGGTCGAGGCTTGCAAATGGCCATGGCCATCGGAGTGGGAGGATCAAGGAAAAGAGGCATTTTGGCGGCAAAAATGTGTAAAAAAGCTAGTCAAACTAGGGTTTGATGGTTTCAAAATATCAAGAGGAGAATTTTGGCTCATTTAGAAACTTGAATGGAGGTCATGGGCGGGAGATCTTGCTCTCAGTCTTCATTTACTCCTCCCCGCAATCAGTGGGAGGTAGAATATGACATGATGGTCATTGGATCATGCCTAGATCCATGAGAAGTAGATACAAGGGTCGAGGAGCACCTCTGCTTCATTCCATAGATCAATGACATGGACAAAGCCATATAAGAAGGCAAATAAAAGGGGGAAAAGGGATTTTCAATACATAAACTTCAAGAATTCATAGTAAATCGTAGGAATGTCCAATTGTTCTCAAATATGGACCACAACTTCACGAAAATATGGAGAATATTTAGAAAGAGTTTGAGAAAAAAAAGATTAAGTTTGATGGATAAATTTGCTTATTTGGACAAAGTGATGAATGAATCCAATTTGAGGTGTTATAATGTGTATAAAATCCACATCGATCACCATATTTCAAATTTGAGTATCAATATTGATTTAGAAACCAAGAAAAATAATTGGGACCATGAGTGAGTATAATGAGGGCAAAATAGTAACGACTTCATTATAATGTGAAAATCCACTTTGTCACATCCTTCCCTCGTTAAAAAGGAATTTTGTCCCCAAAATTCAAAAACATCCTCAAAATCAGGACTATTCAAAAACCAGATCATATCCTCAAATATTGGTGTATCCTCAACTTATATAATCGAAATCATGTCCTCAAGGTTCAAGTAGTACAACCATCATAATTGGGATTCCATGTTTCATATCATAACTAACTAGGTTCCAGTATTGTTTCATCATCGAGCAATTGAGTATCAAGGTCAATGCATATATTGTCCAAAGTCATCCTATGAGTCACAAATATGGAGAGCATCCTATTGATCACAAATTTGGAGAGATCATATTTTAGGTCAACCAAATAGATTTCAAGTGTACAAGGTGACTTTCAATCCCAATATCTCAGGGTCCTAGACTCTACATTGGCCTAGGTGGTGTTATACATCCATGATTTGAGATTTCATATTTCAAAATTTCAAGACAACATCATACTTTTTAATATCATGATTTTCAAGCTCCAAATCAATGGGAGGTACCACCCTAATCCTATGAGAGCTAAACCCTAAGTCATAAATTGAGAGGGTCAAAATAGTCATCATTTTAGAAATTTCAAGATTTGGGATTTTGAAGTCATTAGTCATATATCTAGTATGATCTGTAGATCCAAATAATGTGAACATAGGATTTGTATCATTATTGAGATTTGATACTCGTGAGTCACAAGTCCATTAATAAATATCAAGTGTCGAGATTTTAGTCATCAAAAGTTATAGATCCATAATTTTGAAGCTAGGGTTTAGATTCCTATTTAGACCTTAGGGGAGATCACTCATCTATATTCAATTTCTAGCAACAATATTCAAGCACTATTCGAGCAACATATCAAGATTTCATTATCAAGGTATCCAAGGTTGATGAATGATCTAGGCCTAGGTCTATCTAGGAAGTCAACCACAAGCTATAGTCAACATTGTCGTATGTCATTATTAAATCAATATTCAAGATCAAGTATCAACATTGGGTTTAACCTATTTAGTCTTAGGTCAACCAATCCAAATCGGGTGAAAAAGGATACCTTCCCAAACTCTAAACAATCAACCATATGAAAATTTAGAGGTAGTCATAATAGGGATGTGACCTAGGTTAGGGGAGTCATGAGTCAACTACCACCCTAATCTGTCACATTACCAACATTAATCATTATAAATTGAGCTTATTCAAATAGGGAGAGTATCCATGATTAAATCATATTCCATAAGGTCATGATATCAAAATTCAAGATCATAATAGTGCAATAATGTCAAGATTTTACAAATTCAAGGTAATAGTTGAATTCTTTTCCTTTTATTATGAAGTTAGTGATATAATTTGAAAATCAAGGATTTGAATTTGGCATTCGAGGAATTAGAACATAATAGTGTAAAATCTAGGCCCATCATCATCATATCAAAATTGAGATTGCAAAAGGCATCAATGGTCAATAGAAAAACTACTTTTTGCATCATAAGTCTTACATCATTATCTTGTGAGTCTTAGGCTTAGTCACCTAAGAACATGGTCAAGATATGTATAAAATAGGATATGAGTTTTCTTAACTATATTTGAGGTTTAATCAATAATAGGGCAACATGGACATTAATCAAATAGAGACCTCATCAACAATGAGATATAAGGTATAAGTCCTTCTTATTTCACCAGATCAAAATCATTAATATTTACCTCAAACATAGCAAACATGTAGTCAAGTTTTGGCTAAAATGTGTTTGCATGATATTAGAGGTCACACAAGAGTATTTGATTTCAAAATTAATTGATCAAAATCGAGTTTTCAAATTAAGGTCAGATCATGGTATTAATTTTCAAAATTTTCTATTAATATTCATTTTTCCCATGCACAAGCTACCCAAAATCAAGACATCATGTGGTAAAAGGTCACAAGAAAGGACCACATGAGGAGATGAGAAGACTACCTAATCTTCCTCTACATGGGTGGCTTAGGATAGTCCTTAAAGAAGAGATGAGATACTAGAAGACTCTCTAGAGTTTCACAAGAGAACCTTTAGGTCCAGTTCTGGATCAATTGAGGCCAGGTAGAGCGGGGGATCTCAGTCACCGTGAAGACAGATAGGAGAAATTATGCCAGGACCCCGAGCCTAGACACCTCAATTTTCACCACTATGGACTTTAGGGTTTCTTGGGTGTAAGAGACTTGAGAAATTATTTACTTAAAGTATATGGGAGTGTGTAAGCTTTGATACCAACTGTCATGGAACCGTTCTTACCCCAATCTCAATCCCATTGTCTAGACAATGGTAAAGGGATTGAAGCACCCGTCCCTAAGTGGTTCAAAAGGATCTAACACACTGGCATGTACAATAAGAAAAAATAACTCAAAAACTGGATATTTAAATGAACAAACTAACCCAATATGGAGATTTTTCCAATATATCTATTTCATCAGAGTGTATGAGTGCGGAAGCGATCTTATTCAATATTCCATTTGTATCGCCTAAAATCAAGAAAATTGAGACACAATCACGCAATAGCATGGTACGCTATCAAAATCCAAGTAAAGCGGTTTATAACAAAAGAGTATACTTGGTAGGACTTATATTCAAAATAATAAGAAATGATTTCCAAAACCAATATCATTCGACAAAATGTTTGTTATTCAATGATTCAATTTTTATTACGAGCTCCCATTATGATGTAATCAAATAAGCATGCTTATATACTTTGTGTGAATTTGTTACCCCAACGCGATGGGGAAGGTCACTAGGCTCCTTCTCACCATAGGAACATAGGAGGCCAATGTACAAGTCCCACTTCCTAATGAGGGGGTTGTTGTATACAATATCAACATTATCAACATTATCAATATCATCATCATTATCAATATACGGGCGGTCATAATGGGCATGCAATTTATGTTTTCATGTTTTTCAAAATATAGTATAGAAAAATAGAAGACTAATCATAGGGAACAGTAGCTCATCCAAGTAAGTAGCCAAGTATACATTCAAGAGATACATAAAAGTATTTTCAATACAATCAAGGAGGAGTTATATAATAGCATACCTTTCACCGAGGATTTCGAGTATGATCAATATCCGAGTCAATAGGTCAACCCTTCGAGGTAGATCCTAAATCACCAAGATTGGATCAAGGGTCAAGATCATGACTTTTAGAATATCATATTTAAATATTCGAGATTAGGGTAACACTTTTCCTATGTCAACCTTAGGGTGGGTCATTCACTTATGATCCATAATATATCAATATGTCCAACATTATTTCAAGTGTACAATATATTCGAGTGTGGATGAATTACCTAGGTTTTCTAGGATCATATGTATTAACCCTAACTTTATGATTATTATACAAGTCATCGTCACATTTCTAGATCATCATCATGATAACTAACATCATTGGAATTCAAGGATCAGTTTGATTAAAGTAGAGTCATGAATCATACACATGATCAATCTTTCCACAAGATTTAGATCCATTATCACAATATTAAGGTTAATCCTTCATTCAATGTATATGATTCACATTCTAGGAGAATAAGTTGCAAGATCAGATCTAAACTCATATGTAGTCAAGTTCGATTTCAAGATGAGCATTAGGGGTTAGAATTAGGGTTCCTCAAGGGATAATCATCATTATTGAGCCATTAGATAAACTATATAAGCAAGGTATCAAATATAGTGATATCAGTGAAAATCGTTTAGAATAAGGCTTTATAAGTATTTTTAAACAATTCATTGGATTTTTCTTATCAAGATTGACTATTTGTTCATCATTTTTGGAGTTCGGATGCATTTTCTATGATAAAAATGAGATATGGGCATTTAATTGAATATCTGAGTAGAGGAGGGGTAAAGTACCTTAAATCGGAAAATTGTGGGTTGTTCGATGTGTAAACGACGGTTGAGATTTGTCCATGTTATTGAGGCAACTCCCTTTCTAGGAGGTCTGGTTTAGAGGCTAAAATGGCCAGTTCGATCACTTGATTTCTTGGTTCAGACCTCGGTTCAGCTGAGTATTAGGTCGGAGCTCCCTTTCCTGGACCGGCCGGTCTGGGACCCTTTCTTCCTCACGCAGCATGTTCTCGCGAGCCCAAGAGTAGGGCATAGGTCCTTTCCAATGTGGGGAGGTCTTAGGAGAAGGAGAAACTGATGTGGGCAAAGAAGGCACCATCGGAATTCTTCGCACCCTCGCGAGTCGAAGGGTGGTGGCGGATTTGGGTGGCAGGCCGAGTAGAAGGAACGCCCAACTCTGGCTATCCGGCGGCAGTGCTATGGTAGCAGGGGGTGGTGAGAAGAAATTGAGGGTGAAGTAGGCCATGGGAGAGAGCAAGGGTGTGGCTCTGAGTATGGTGAGATGATGGTGAACCTAAGGGGGCCTTTTATAGTACTCGGAGTAGGTTTTATGGCTAGGTCAAGGCTTACAAATGGCCATGGCCTCCGGAGTGGGAGGAGCAAGGAAAAGTGGCATTTTGGAAGCACAAACATGTACAAAAGCTAGTAAAACTAGGGTTTGATGGTTTCAAAATCTTGAGATGAGTATTTTGGCTCGCTTAGAAACTCAAATGGAGGTCATGTGCGGGAGATCTTACTCTCAATCTTCATTTACTCCTCCCCACAATTAGTAGGAGGTAGAAGATGACTTGATGGTCATTGGATCGCGCTTGGATCCACGAGAAGCAAATCCAAGGGCTGAGGAGAACCCCTTCTTCATTCCACGGATCAATGACATGGACAAAGCCATATAAGAAGGCAAATAAAAGGGGAAAAAGGGGTTTTCAATACATAAACTTCAAGAATTCATAGTAAATCTTATGAATGTCCAATTGTTCTCAAATTTTGGACCATAGCTTCACAAAAATGTGGAGAATATTTAGAAAGAGTTTGAGAACAAAAATATGAAGTGTGATGGATCAATTTGCTTATTTGGACAAAGTGGTGAATGAATCCAATTTGAGGTGTTATAATGTGTATAAAATTCACATCGATCGCCATATTTCAAATTTGAGTATCAATATTGATATAGAAACCAAGAAAAATAATTTGGGACCATGAGTGAGTATAATGAGGGAAAAATCATAATTAATTCATTATAATGTGAAAATCCACTTTGTCACACAAACCCAACTAACCATCCAGCTCCAGCCAAACCCAACCAAACCCAGCCAAACCAGGAAAAAGTAGGGTGAATCAATGTAGGCCAGGAGAAGAAGGAGTTGCGCCTCTCATAGGCCATGTGGCATCCTACGATTGGCCCATGAAGGTGAATAATTCAGTAAATACCCAATTCTTAGATAATTCGTAGAAATTAGCACGCTTGCAAAAAAATACAAATTATATACTGAAATTCTCAGAAAAATGAGTAGAACAACTTGGAAACATTATATGAGGCTTTTGATGCACTAATCTCGGTGATATCATGTAAGTTGTGAAATGATTATATCATGTGTAATAAATATTAAATAAAAACCTAAAATTATGAAAATGTTCCAGTAACTCCTAAATGTGACTCATAATCCATATAATGTCAGTAATTGTAATATTGATGCACAAAATCATGTGATTTGCTTAATATGGCTAATTAGGTCTAATACCCTAATGAATGTGCAATAATTATGAATACACTAAAGAAATCTTGGAAATTATAGAGTGAGCCCATATCAATAATTGGAAGCTAATATGTAATTATGAGATAATGATGATGCACTAAATGCATGTTTGATGATTATTGTTCTTAAAATAATGTGAAACCCTAATTTAAGTTAATGATGTAACCTTGGGTTAATATGTGCACATAATTATGTACAATCATATAATCAGATTATATATGTAAATCTGTAATCCAAGACCAGTAACATAATCTCAAGAAGATAAGACAAGAAATGGTGGGAATATCCTAATGAGATGAGGTAAACCCTAAAATGGATATAATTATGATTAAGATGAGATGTAAGATGATGAGAACCTGATGGTGATATATGTGATCTTATCTTGATCAAGGTTTGACCAAAGTTATGGTTGACATGAGTAATATATGATGATTAGATTATCTTGATCAAGGTATGCCATTACCTTTTACTTGGCTTATTATACAATATGCTTGTGTTATAAGTGTTGTAAAATACTTGGCATATGATATTGGATGAAATGATTGTTCTTTCATGATATGTTGCTTGATTTTCCATACTTATGGCTATGAACACATGAAACATAATATATCTGTTCAATTATATGAAAGCACTAAACTCTTTGGTAGTATAGTGATTGGAAGTGATTTAACTCTTTGGTAGTCGGTCACATTGTACATTTGATCTAACTCTTTGGTAGGAGATCATAAAGGCTTTAATCTTGAACTCCTTGAGAGTCAAGAGAATGCATCAAAACCTTCGGTGGTCAGTGCATGGATATATAATAGAAAATTAGTTTAAAATATGTGTTCTCTTTTGTTAATGAACATCTTTGTGCAAGTATATGTTTTTCTTATATTTGTTTATTACTTCCAAGTATTAGATTTATTTTATTGCCAAGATATGAAAAGAGGTATAATTAAAAGATATGTAGGTGTACTCAGTACAATATTCTTGAATATTGTGCTGACGTGTAGCACATGTAATTTTTTGTTTAGGTTGTTGACATGTGATCTTGAAGAACCAAGATAGTAGAGAGTTGTGTGGCGAGCTAATGTACAGGTGGACCTATTGTCTTAAGATCATGTTGTTTAGTAGTAGTACATGTTTATGTAAAAGTTTTTTGCTCAATATGTAATATCAAATGTTGTAATAATTCATGTTGTAATTATATGTTGAATAGTGAACATGTGTTGTATGGTTTTATTATTGTTCTTGTACATGTGCTACTATTGTTTCCTTCTGGATTCCTCTGATTTTCTTCTTCTTAGCCTAGTGTGGGGTGCTCAAATTGGGATTCTCACTGAGGTTAGGTTTCAATTGGACATCACACATCCGATTAAGTTTTAGAAAATCTGGGGATGTCACAATATCATTCTCTCATATTGCCCATCTGTTTGTGGATGGAACACAGTGCTAAACTTCTGTTGTGTACCAATTGTCGTGTGCAAATATTCCCAAAAATTACTAGTGAACTGTGGACCCCTATTGACACTATAGTAGCTGGGATCCCATGTAGACGTACTATCTCATCTACATATGCATATGCAAGCTTTTCAGTTGTATACGTTGTCTTTACTGGCAGAAAGTCTGCTAGTCAACTTATCCACTATTACCCAAATAGAATCATGACCTTTGGTTGTCCTTGGAAGTCCAACCACAAAGTCTAATGTAATATGATCCCATTTCCACTGAGGTTTAGGCATTGGTTGCAAAGTTCCTATAGGCTTCTGATGTTTAGCTTTGACCTGCTGAATACTGCACACTTAGACACAAACTCAGCTACATCTTGCTTTAGTCCTAGCCACCAATACAGATCTCTTAGATTCTGATACATTTTGGTGCTACATGGATGCATACATACATAGAACAGTGAGCTTCTTCTAGAACTAAAGTCCTCAAATTATCTACATCTAGTACCACTGATCTACCATGATAACACAGTGTCTCATCCTCAGACTCATGGAATCCATCACATTTCTTACTTCCCAACTCTACCTGGATCTATTGTGTCATGGTATCATTATGTTGTGCATCTCTAATATGCTGACTCAACGTCGACTTTACTTGTAACTATGCTAACAAAACTGCTAACAAGGATACCTCTAACTGTACATTCATATGTCTTAGAGAGATTAACATATCTATTTTATGACACAACCAAAGAACCTAACTATGCTTTATCATTAGATGATGACAAAAATGATTTCCTACTTAAGGCATCTGCTACCACATTCGCCTTCCCTGGATGGTAATTGATAATATAATCATAGTCCTTTATCAACTCCATCCAGCATCGTTGTTGCATGTTCAACTCTTGTTTTGAAAATATGTATTGTAGGTTCTTGTGGTTGGTAAATATCTGACATTTCTCGTTATAAAAGTAATGTCTCAATATTTTAAAAGCATGGACCACTGCCACTAACTGTAGATCATGTGTTGGATAATTCTCCTCGTGTTTCTTAAGCTGTCGTGAAGAAAAAGAAATCACATTCTTATACTACATTAGCACACAACCTAGACCATTCTTATAAGCAACACAGAAAACAATATACCCCTTCCCTTGTTTTGGAAGTACTAACATTGTTGCACTGGTCAACTTTTCCTTCAGAAGCTGAAAAGAATGTTGACATATATCATCCCATACATATGGCGCATCCTTACTTGTTAACTTTATTAAGGGTAACACTACTGCATTGAAGTTCTTAATGAACCTCCAATAATACCTTGTTAAACCTAAGAAGCTACAAAATTCTGTAGTTGTCTTTGGTTGATCCCACTCCAGCACTGACTCCACTTTCTTTGAGTCTACATTGACTCCTTAGCAAATATTACATGTCCTAAAAGGACCACTTCTTTAACAAAAACTCACATTTACTAAACTTGGCATATAACTGGTGTTTTCTCATTATTGAAAAAGCATGTCATAAGTGTTACTTGTGCTACTGACCATCACTAGAGTAGATAAAGATATCATTTATGAACACAACTACAAACTAGTCTAGATGTGATCTGAATACTCTATTCATCAAATCCATGAATGTTGTTGGTGCATTAGTTAGCCCAAACATCATAACCACAAACTCATAATGACTATACCTTATCCTAAAGGTTGACTTAGGTATGTCATCTTCCTTAATCCACAACTAGTGATATCCCAGCCTCAAATCTATCTTAGAAAAGACTATGGCACGCCGTAACTGTTCAAACTAGTCATCTATATGTGGCAATCGATACTTGTTCTTTATCGTCATCTTATTCAACTATCAGTAGTCTATAGACAACCTCATTGATCCATCCTTCTTCTTTACAAATAGAATGAGATAACCTGAAGTTGGCGTGCTCGACCTAATTGAACCTTTCTCAAGTAACTCTTGCAACTACTTCTTTAGTTCCCACATTTCTACTAGTGTCATCCTATATAGTGTTTGTGATATAGGTTGAGTGCCTAAAACTAAATTGATTTCAAAATCAATCTCTCTAGGAGGAGGTATACCAGGAAACTCGTCAGGAAAACATCCTCGAATTACTATTTAACTAGAACTCCCTGAATACTAGGACCCTCTGCCTTTGTATCCACCACATGTGCCAAGAATGCATCACAACCCTATCTCATCCACTTCTCCGCTATCATACATGAAAGTAAACATCTTGGAAGGATATTCCTATCACTCTAGAAACACCAAGAAACATTACTATTTACAAACGTCACTATCTAGGTACTATAGTCCAAGATTACTCGATACTTTTCCAAAGTATCCATCCCAAGGATTACATCAAATCCATGAATTTTAAGTGGTAAGAGATCCACTTGAATGATATGTCCCAAAAAGGAAAGAACATAGGACAGACATACTTCCTGTGGTTCTACGGAACCAACTAAAGGTGTACTCAGACGAAGGTTGTCATGTCTATGACTAACAGGAAAGAAACATTTATCTATCACTTCTTTAGTGATAAAGGAATGAGTCGCACCTGTATCAATCAAAATAGATACAAAACATGAAGAAGATAAATCAAAATGAAATAATTACATCTAACCCGTCACAACCCTTGGGTTGATGACTCCCTCTGGCTGACTCATCACAAAGAATTTAGCTGTTACGAGTTGTTGCCCTCTCCCTCTTCTAGCATGTCCTGATGAACCATCTTGTGACGCTTGTCTACATCCTCTACTATTGTGTTGTTGTTGATGTTGTGAACTCTACTGACTCTTCTTAGGTTGCTGAGTCACCTCTTCATCCTTCACAGAGAAGTACCACTTTGTATGCCCCACCTGTCCACACTTGAAATAGGTTTTACCCTCATACCACAGACTAGACGGACATGTCACATATACTGCCATTGCACTTTGAGCTCCCACATGTGGCAAACTACAGCCTCTACCTCTACTCTATGTCTACTATGACTATGTCACTGACCTTTGTTGGGATTGTGGTGTTGTGTACTTGGGCTTCTTGAAGCCTCTAGAAGATTGTCCTTAGTGTTGTATAGGTCTCTTCTTGACCTTTGTCTCACATTTCTCTGTCACAAACCTCTTCACTCTTCTAACTGACTCCACAAAAGTAGCAAAACTCTCTCAATTATCTAAGGATGATACTGGAGTGGTCAACTCAGAACTCATACCCTTCTCAAAGCGTATGATCCTTTCCTTGTCTTTTGTAGCCATATGTGGATAGAATCGTAGAAGTTCCATGAACTTAGATTCATAAGCACTGACTGACATATATTCCTATTCGATATTCTAAAATTGTACAATCTTTTCATCTAAGTAAGTCTCCGGAAAGTATCGACTTACAAACTCGCGTCTGAGTTCCTCCCATGTAATCACAATTCTCAGCTTTTTCTCCTCTTTAAAGTCCCACCAGTGGCCAACACTCCCTTTTAACAAATATGTTGCATGCTTCACCTTATCCTCCTTGAGGATGTTGAGGATCTTAAAGGCCTTTTATAGACCAGTCAGCCACATATTTGCATCAGCTAGATCAGAGGTACCTACATATTCCAACGCTCCTACACATCGGAGTCTCTCAAAAGTCTTTCCAGACCCATGCATTTCTGCACCGGAAACGGTTTCCCTAGGTTGATTTATAGGCATCCTATCCACCATGTGTGTCATGGTATCCATAAATTGTTCAAACATATCCCTAAAAGTAGGATTGGCTACCTCGACTGGGTGACTTGTGGTATCTCGGACACAGTTCTACCCTTTCTTGCCTCCTAGAAGCATCTCCTAGTGCAACAATGTTGCTCTCTGCAACTTGCTCATCATGTTATCTAGACATCTTTCTATCTTCTTCTACTTCTATAATAGTAGAAGGTAATATAAGATATATTGGAGGATACTAAAATAGACTCAAACCTAGTCCTATGTCCTTGTAGATTCAGTGAACCTAATGCACTGATAGCACAAAATTGTGATTCCCTTCATCACACAAAATGAGATTACTCAAAACAAAACATGTAATTAACACTAATCACTATATTATCACATATAGGGTAAATTTAAGCCAACTACAATTTAATATCTCAAGTAGAAGTATTTGCTAAACAACCTCAACTCACCCTATCTTTGATTCATATACACACAAAAGGATATTGCATCACATGTTTATAGGCTATCCAGCCAAAGTTGTACAACATGTTTACCACTTGTTACATGCATATGCTATTGTTTATACATACAAGGCATGAAGCCAAAATCTACATTTCGATAACCAAAACAATAAAATCTCTCCAACGACCGTAGAGTACAAGGATGACACATAAGACTCTACTACATAACTATATCATCATCCAACCTTTGGTAGATTATTGTCCCTCTTTCTGCTCTACACCTGAACCTCGACCTCTACCACCTTGTCCACTACCACCTAAAAAAAGTTGTAGATCCAATGGGGTGAGATCACATCTCAGCAAGAGATATAACTCTCCATTGACATATATTATAAGCATATTAACTATAATATAACAGTTAAAGTTAAGTAGTGTATACTAAACATGTACATGCAATTGAATAGTAGAACATTATATGCTTTTAGAAGGAATATGAAGAACATGTACAACTATTGTAAACTAAATAGTACAAGAAATAAGGTATGGGGTCACCCAGTGTGATTCATATTTGACCCTAAGAAAATATGCTACACGGCTGTATTAGCACTTTTATTATTATTACCTAGAGGATTTGAGACGTACCACTCAAATCCAACTGAACACTGCCAAGTCAAAATCAGTACCATATAAGATCAATGGAAGAGCCAGACTCCATGATCATCACCAACACTACTTGCTTAGTACAAGTATGCAATGCAGTGACATAACAGTCAAATTTCTCAAAGACAACAACTTATAGTCATAGCTATAGTCATGTAGAGACAGCAACTCATAGTCAAGCTATGGTCCTAGAAAACAACTAGCCTATCTTGGTACATGGCATATCATTAGAGAATTGGCTCACGCATGGCTATTCTATAACAAAGTATCTCATCACTATTTCAACAATTTAAGGGTACAAGGAAATAATTCAATTGCACCTCACATATTCAATAATATGCGCTACGAGTTTCCCGTAGGAGTTACTCATTTCATCATCCATCTAGATACTGATGTTGAAGATGGATCTATGGTACATGGCACTACGTGATTAGGATTTCACTTGATTAGATATTCCAAGTGGGTATCTTTTAATGCATCAATCAAGTTACAACGTAATAACCCTAAATAGATCTTACAAAATTAAGAGTAAGCTACAACTTTAGAAGATATAAAACGTACAAGGTGAGAACTTGTCTCATCATTTCAAGATACTTGTATCACAACCATTACAAGGTCATCAAGATTACATCACTATGGGTATCAACCCCTTACTTTCATCTCTGGTGGGTTTTATCTCTCAAATTGTACTCGAGGTACTTAACAATTCACTAGGTTCATATCACTTGAAACCTGTGCAAAAAATATCATAAGTTATCTCAAAAATTGATGTATGCCTATAATCACCACCCTATATTGTATAAGGTTCACCATAGCATTCTCTTAGCTATGCACATGCATCACACCTACAAGATTAGTGATACATAAATATGAGAGAGAAATCTCTATTATAATACAAGAATCTCCAATTAAAAGAACCACATACATCACATGAACCATAGATTAGGGTTAGGGTTTACTCATATAGCCATTTAGAATTTACATCATGATTATAGTACAAAACCCTAGTTGAGTCACCTAACACTTTCTTGGAGCATATTAGGATTAAGGAGCATGCTTATTATTAACTACATAATCCTTCAAATAACACTAGTCATGAATCATTACTTGCTTACTCATACACATGTGTTCATGTATGTATCTTGACCATCCATCACATAGGTGTCTCGACCACTCATGAAACAAGTGTCTTGACCACTCTCAAGAAAAGTGTTTCGACCTACCATCAACATGGTGTCTCTACCTACCATCAACATGGTGTCTTGACCTACCATCAATATGGAGTTTTGACCAACCATCAATCATGGTGTCTTGACCTATCATCAACATATTACCTTGACCTACCATCAATCATGGTGTCTCGACCTATCATCAGCATAGTGTCTCAACCTAACATGAACATGGTGTCTCAACCCATCATCAAGATGGTGTCTTGACCTACCTTCAACATGGAGTCTTGACCTATCATCAACATAGTGTCTCGACCTACCATCAACATGGTGTCTTGACCTATCATCAACATCGGTCTCGTCCTACCATCAACATTGTGTCTCGACCTATCATCAACATGGTGTTGCAACCTATCATCAACATGGTGTCTCAACCTACCATCAATCATGGTGTCTTGACCTACCATCAATCATGATGTTGCGACCTATCATCAACATGGTGTTGCGACCTACATGGTGTCTAGCCTGCTACCACCAGGTCATAACACGTGAGCAGGGACAAAGAACACCAAGCATCAACCCAAGAACAAAAACCTACACAAGGGTGATCTTCAAACCCTGGAATCAAGATCACCATAATGATCAGATCTAAAGATAGGGAAAATTAGTTCCTTACCCATGCAACCATGATCGAGATCATCTACTAAACTTATATGAACATCAACTAAATAGAACATAATGGTTCCATGAACAAGAACAAGAACACATCATCTGTTTTATGAGAATCTTTAAATTGGGTACAAGAATATTAGGGTTTACAAGAAGTACATATCATTCTCAAAATACAGCATCATTCAAACATATCTACCATCTCTTTCTTCACTAAAATAACAATTTTTAAGATCTAGAACAACAACACACAAACAACATATTATCAAGCTCAAGCTGCACATAATAGAGGAGGAAGGAGTTATATAACCCACCTATGGTTGATCATCCAAGCCTCCAAAATCACAAGCTTCAAAGAAGACAAGGAAGCCACAACTAGATCCAAGTCTTTGGCCATCAAAACTCCTTCAAGAAGGAAATAACACCATGGTTAAATAAGAATCCAGGGAAAAGTAAACCCAAACCCTAACTTTGAACCAAGGTAGAAGATGAAGAAACCCTAGGTCAAAGCATGATCTTCGACCCAAAAGAAGAAGAAAACCCAAAGAAGAATCACCATGGACCATGTACAACCCTCATGGTCGAGATGGATGAAGAAGAAAGGGGGAAACTAGACCCAGAGTTTGAATCACTTACCAAGAGAAAAGTTTCTCCAAGAAATCACCACCAAGAAGATGATCTAGCACCAAATCAGCCACATGCAAGATGGATTGGCACCCTAGAATCAAGATCCACTCCTTCTTGCTCCTACAGCTCCAAGGGTTTTTCACATTCGAAGGAAGAAGATGAAGGAGTTGAAAATGTCTCTCACTTATTAGGAGAAAGGGATATATATATCCCAAGGAGAGAGAGTAAGTGGTTGGTGATGTGTCACCATTCTAGATCGTTTCAAGAACATGTGTCCTTCAACCCCATGACCTTATCCTCTTTCTCATGCAAAAATACAAAAATTCATATTTCTATAGAAAGTGTTGTGACCTCCATGGTCGCTACCATCATCTAGGTCAAGATACCTCATCCATCTCATTTGTTTCGACCCAAATCCTAATTCTCATATATGCATATGTGCACAGTCGATACACTAAAGGACAAGATCTTGTTTTGACCTCTAGGTTGTCTAGGTCAAAACTACAACCCATAGGGATGGTTTTGTAGTCACTACCCTCACCAAAGTGTGAGGTAACATTCGCTACACCCAAACCCTAGCTTCATCACCACTTACACATGGCAACCCTAGAAACCCTAGATCACCATGAAGTGTTCCATTATCAAACCTCAATCAAACAAAGTTCCCCATGTCACCATCTTCTCTCTCATAATGCCAAGGTACAACAAGAAGTCTCTTCTTGTGACATTTTTCATGTTAACCCTCAATTATGGGTAATTTGCAAACTAGTCCAAAATGAGTACTTATATAGAAAAGGCGGTTCAAACCTCAATCAAATTGAACCAAAATGACACCAAAGACATGTCACATGATATTAAAGCATTCTAAAAGATTAAATTAAGGTTTAAGTATCTCATTATGAAAAGAAAACATATTTGAACACAAAGCTAGATCATGGATCTTACACTACCAACATCAACTTGGTAGTACCGACAACTACATAGGGGAACACAACTTATTGAGAGAGTTGATACTATCAACACTCAATCAATAGTACTGACTTAGTAGAATAAGGAAGGATCTGAAATCATAGTTTAATCTGGCAGTTGACAATTAATGACACCCTAAGTCACATCTATGACTTAGGGGGACTTCGACCAGACCTAATCATCATGTTGTATTTAGTTGTACAATAGAGGAGAGTGAAGAAGAGAGAAAGGAGCATAGAAAGTAGTGTTTTCAGTAGTTCACACTTTTGGTGGTTTGATTTGCAATCGGAAGACAAAAAATCACCATGTTCGTCGAGAGGAACCTTCCACACCATGTTTCTCCATGGGTTTTTCCTTGTTGTTGATGTTTTCTTCCTTCTCTTCTTTCTTTTCAATGTGTAAAGCAATTGAAATCATGAGGGGCTAATCCCCTTATTCCTTAGGATCTGGGAGTAGCCCGGTTTTGTATTGTAATTGATGATTATGATTTAATATACATGTTTCCCTTAATTTTTTGACATATTTCTATCAGAGCATCATGAATTTTCTATGCTTGATCACCGTAGGTAATTGTTTAGATTGTTAACTGCTTCGAGAGAGGTATTGAGGGTTGGAAAACCCATAAATTTACACATTTTATATCACACCTTGAAAAAGGGCTTGTGAATGGGAAGAGGATAACCCAGAGATTTTAGTAAAGAACCTAACTAATAACACAATTTCTACAAGAGTGGGATTGGCATTAGGATAGGTAGTGAATTACTCTACGAGAGTGGGTAATTCTTGTTGCAGGTCTCTTTATCTAGGGTTAGGAGAAATTAATATTAATGAAAGCATGTTAATTGCAATGTGAGCTATGGTGAAACCATAATCCTAAGGAATTCATTCCACTTGTGATCACAACCAATAATTTTAGTTTTTGTTCTTGCATTTTAGTTATTAATTCAACCAGTTCACTCTTTTTCATTGGCCTAGCTACTTGAAACATTGTTAGTAGTAGTTTTTGGGTACATGTTTTCCCCATATTTGATATTCGGGCCTCTTTAGGCCTATAATAAGTTGATACGTGTACTTGCATTTTTGACGTGTAGTTTACGCGCATCAAATTTTTGGCATTGTTGCTGGGGAAAATAGTGTATCCAACACTATGAGTGTTGTGACCATCCACTCTAGGCCACAATTTTATTTTTATTTTTATTTTTCATAAATATTTCTAAGCTAAACTCTAAATCTTTATTCAACCGCTAGTATTGATTTCTCACAGATTTCATAAATTTCAGGTACTAGTGTATGGGGCAAACAAGAAACACCGATTACAGATCCTCATCACCACATAGTGCATTTCAGGAGGATTTCTTACGCAAAGCATAGGAGTATAGTGGTTTTTCACCAAGACTAATCTAGACTCCATCACCTGAGATGCCATCACATGTGACTTTGACACCCCCAACAGAACAACCAGAGCTAGTAGAGATGGGTGACGCAGAAGCAGAAGAGCAAACCATCTGGGAGAAGATCAAGACATCTTTTGCAACAAGGTAGTTGGGCTTGATTAAAAGGCAGGATATAAATGTGGGAAGCTACAAGATAGCCCCTTATCTTGGTGGCACTAGTCAAGTCACAAGCATTACATGGCCACATCACATAGGATCCAATGACGCATATCAAAAATTTTGTCAAGAGTTTTGATATGGTGAAAATTGATAGGGTCCCAACTATTGGCATCTTTCTAAAATTGTTTCCAACTTCCCAGGAAGACAATGTGAAGTCATGGTTCCTCACCTCCCACCTGAGTCAATAGAAACATGGGACAGGATGATATATGTGTTCTTTGAGCATTATTTCCCACCTCAAAAGACATATGAGTTGGTCAGGAAGATCTATAATTTCAAGCAGCAGGAAGAGGAGTCATATTCCAAAGCATGGGAGAGGTTCCAGAACATGCGAAGGAAGGTCCCTCATCATGGGATCGATCTTTATGGCCAAGCAAATATCTTCTATTATGGGCTACATATGGGAGAGAGTACCACACTCGACAATGCAGGAATAGGCTTCTTCCTCAACAACAAGCCATCCAGGTGTCATGAGATTCTAAAGAATATGGATAAGAATCAGTCATAGGGAGAAGAAAGAGAGCAGCCAACGACCATTAAAAGTGTTGAAGAGTCTAAAGTCATCACAATATTGAATGAGAAGCTTGACCTTATATCCAAGAAGCTATATCAAAAGGATGGAAATTCCTCTGGAAGAGAGGAAGAAGAATGCATGTTTGCGAAACAACATCTTTATAGGGGCAATGATTATTATTGGAAGGATCCCAAGTTTTTGTGGAAGGATCCCAATAATTTTTAGCAGGACTCATCCCAAGAACAGCAAGCCAAGCCACAACAGGATGGTGCATAACACCAATACCAACATGACATGGCCCCCAGTAAAATAGACCGCATTGAAGACATGCAAGGTAAGCTGGTCAGTTAGAATGAAGTGATTATTTTCCAGACCCAAAGGGAATTATAAAACCAAGGAGCATAGATCCACAATATTGAGACTCAAATTTCTCAAATAGTAGCAGAAGTTGCTTCTTTGAAGAAACTCAGCCAGCAGTGGTTCCTAGGAAATACTGACATGATATCTGGAAACCAATAGGTAAAGGTCATGTTGCTTCACAATGGGAAGAAAGTGATGAATGAAAAGAGTACAATTCAGAGGAAAAGGACAACACAGGCGATATAGGACCGACAATGACTACTAACTCATTTGAATAGGATACTACAATACAAGATAAGGAAGTTGAAGAAGAAATTGATGAACTAAGGGAGACAAGAAAGGAGGCATATGTCCCACCTCACCAAAGGAATTTGGTTACATCAGTGTCCTTCCCAAACAACTTGAAAGCAAAGAAAGTTGGCCAACAACTTCAAAAGTTTCTAGAGAGCTTTAGGAAGCTTCATGCCAACAATCCACTCATTTATGCAATTGAGCAGATTCCTTCCTACAGACAATCTATGGAGGACATAATCAATAAGAAGAGGAGACTAGATGATTCAGATGTAGTGGTGTTGAAGGAAAAGGTTTGTGCATTCATTTTGGGAAAATTTCCACCAAAAAGGCAAGATCTAGGCTGCTTCAACATATCATGTTACATTGAGAAGACCAAGTTTGGGGAGGCTTTGTGCAATTTAGGGGTGAGTATCAATATTATGCCCTAGACTACCTTCCAGAAGTTGGGTCTTAAGGATTCCAAAAAGAGAAATATGACCATTCAACTAGCAGACAACTCGGTGGTTAGGCCATATGGTATTTGTGAGGATGTTATTGTCAAGGTGGATAGATTTGTATTTCCAGCAAACTTTGTGGTTATGGAAATGTAGGACAATCACTGAAATGAACTACTATTAGGGAGGCCATTTCAATCCACAATGGACATGATCTTAGAGATGGGAAGAGGAAGATTGACATTGGGTATCAAAGAAGACCATTTTGAAATCAAGATGCCTGAGTCTACAAAAATGACTGACAAGAAGGCACAATGTCACATGTTGCAGCGGGTCCAAGGGAAGGTGTATTTGTTTCTATGGAATCCATTTCTAGATATGGCCCACATGATGGTGCATGTACATAAAGGCATGCTGGTAGTGGACATCTTGGAGAACACTAAGGAAGTTTCATTGACCAAGGGGATTCAATATCCTGATGATGAAGAGGAGGAATATTTCCCAGTGGAAATTGATGAGGAAGATTCTTCCACCCTTGGTCAAGCATATCCACAATTGCCTTTGGAGGCACGCCTTAGGAATTTGGTGAATGTCTACACTTGATGTCGTTCCTTGTAGGAGTGTGTCTTGTTTCTCAATGAATTACTGTGTTATTACACAAGGCATTATGAGGACTTAGGACCACCTCCACCACCATTGATTCTATCTCTACAAAGTCCTCCAGATCTAGAATTGAAGTTGTTGCCACCACATTTGAAGTATACCTTTTTGGCAGAAAATGAGAAGCTTCCAGTAACTATCTCAACCTACTTAAGCATCCAAGAGGAGGAGCATTTGATTTGTGTGCTAAAGAACCACCAGGTAACATTTGGGTGGTCGGTTACAGACATCAAGGGATTTCCCCTACTTTTTTCCAGCACAAGATCTGCATAGAAGAAGGAGCCGATCCCATAGTGCAATCTCAGAGGCATATCAATCCCATCATGATTGAGGTAGTGAAGAAAGAGGTTGTCAAACTACTATCGGTAGGTATAATTTATGTTGTCTCTGGCTCTAATTGGGTAAGTCCTACTCAAGTGGTGCCAAAGAAAGGGGGATAATTGTCACCACAAACTCAAATAGTGAAATCATATCTACTAGGTTGGTGACTGGGCGGCAAGTTTGTATTGACTATCATCGTCTAATTTTTTCTACACTTAAGGATCATTTCGCTTCCTTTCATTGACCAAATTCTTAAGTGGCTCGTCATCTGCTCCTATTTTTGTTTTCTAGACGGGTATTTTGGGTACAATCATATTTCCATAAAGCCACAAAACTAAGAGAAATCTACTTTCACTTGTCCATATGGCACATTCGCTTCCTGTCAGATGCCTTTTGGTTTGAATAATGCACATGTGACTTTCCAGAGATGTATGCTTGCCATTTTTCTAATATGGTAGAGTGTTGTCTTGAGGTTTTCATAGATGATTTCTCAGTCTATGGAGAGTCACTAGAGGACTGCCTTGATAGTCTAGACAAAGTCTTGCAAAGATGTGAGGACACTCACTTGGGTTTGAATTGGGGAAGAAATCTCTTGATGGTGAGTGAGAGAATAGTCACGGGATACCAGGTGTCTCGTAGATGTATGGAGGTCGATCCGATTAAAATCAAGGTTATTTATAATTTGTCTCCACGTCCATGGTGAAGGGAGTTAGCAATTTTTTAGGACATGCCCGTTTTTATCAACATTTCATAAAAGATTTTTCAAAAATCACAAAATTGCTTTCTGAATTATTCGAAAAAGAAGTTGAATTAATTTTGACGAGTGGTGTTTGAAAGCATTTGAGGTGTTAAAGGAGAAACGAGTCTCCACACCTATTGTTCAGGCTCCAGATTGGGGCCAACCTTTTAAGCTGATGTGAGATGCATTAGATTATGTGGTAGGAGCTGCCTTAGGCCAGCACAGAAACAAGAACCTCGTCATCATTTATCATGTGTGTAAGACCCTAAATGATGCCCGATTAAATTATACAACTACTAAAAAAGAATTATTGGTAGTAGTTTTTCTTTTGGAAAATTTTTCCAGTATTTGATAGGGGCGAGGGTTGTTGTGTGGACTGATCAGGGAGAAATTAAATATTTCCTATAGAAGAAGGATGCCAAACCTATACTAATTAGGTGGATTTTGCTAATGCAAGTGTTTGATATTGAAATCAAGGATAAAGAGGGCATGGAGAATAAAGTGGCAGATCATTTATCTAGGCTTGAAAGAGTGGATGAAAAGGATATAGACATATAGATAGTGGAAGAATTTATAGATGAGCAGTTGCTTTCTATGAAAAGCAAAGATCTATGGTTTGCAAACATTGCGAACTACTTGGCATGTGGCGAGCTGCTAGAAGACTACAGACATCAGGAGAAAAACAAGTTCTTCCATTCTTTGAGGTTCTATGTTTGAGATGATCCCATCTTGCTCAAGTAGTATAGGGACAATATCTTAAGAAAGTGTGTGCTCGATTGCGAGTTTGAGAGCATTTTAGCACACTGTCACTGTGGCATCCAACTTATAAAAACGAGATTTACTTAAGCGGAAGCGAATCATCTACAGCGGATTACTGAAAATCACTAAAAATTAAAACATTTTGTAAGGAGATCCACACATAGGAAATCTTTTTCATCAAGAACCAAAATATAATATTTAAATTATGTTCCATAAGTACACAACGTGTACTATCTCTTCTCGAGGATTACAACATCAGCTATTCTATTCAACATTATGTACAGATAGCATAAAACCTCGAGGCATCAAGTCAAAATCTCAAGTCGATGATATATAAAAGCACTATCTATAAATCCCAAGGACCTGAGAGTACAGAGACGACACATAGGACTACTATCTATACAACTGGACAGACAATATCTCCACTTGAGATATTACTGCTGTCCTTGATGTTGCTGCTGTTCCTTCTCTACCAAAGGTTTCTTGCCTCTTTGTCCGCGTCCACCTAAAAACATTGGATCCCACGGGGGTGAGACGATTATAAATTGCCCCAGCGGGAGATATAACTCTCTGCCAAAACATTGTATTGCAATTAAAGATATAAAACTGAGCAGAGCTTAAGCAGTTTAAAGCATTCTCAACTCAAAGCATTGTAACTATTTATGATAGAGCAATATATCATCTATTCTTTTAATAAGGAATAGGAATGACATGTATATCATTTATCCAACATGTTATACCATCATATCAAACTTTTCTTGTGACACTCATCATCTTGTTATGTCACCCATGAAACATTCTTGTTTCATTCTATTAGCCTTAACCAACCTGTTAAACAGATAAAGAGATATATCTACCATGTACTCATTTATCATCAATACAAGAATTAGATTAATACCAATACTAAATCATCATTATAGGCATTGGGTTATTACCAATCATGTGTTATCACTACAGGCATTTAGCCTCTGCCAGGTATTGGACTCTTCCAAACCTGATTACACCACCAGGCATTGAACACTACCAATCCTGATTTCACAGCCAGGCATTGGACTTTAGCCAACCCTGATTACAAGCATTACACCTCTGCCAAGTATTGGACTTTAACCAAACCTAAGTACATGCATTACACCTCTGCCAGGTATTGGACTTTAACCAAACCTGATTACACAGCCATGCATTAGACTTTAACCAATCCTGATTTCACAGCCAGGCATTGGACTCTAACCAATCCTGATTTCACAACCAAGCATTGGACTCTAACCAATCTTGATTTCACAATCAGGCATTGGACTCTAACCAATCCTGATTTCACAGCCAGGCATTGGACTTTAACCAATCCTAATTTCACAGCCAGGCATTGGACTTCAACCAATCCTGATTTCATAGCCATGCATTGGACTCTAACCAATCCTAAATACATAGTGCATGGAATTTAATTCCTTTAACTCATCATTGATCATCACATACTACTTTAGGCTCTAAACCCTGAGGTTAGCCTACATAGCTTTACACATTCTTTATTGAATATAGTTGTTCCTCTTATTAAGTTTATTAAAACATTATCCTTTCTTATAATAAACTTTTATAATCATTTTGGTACCTCTCACTATGACATAATTGCTCTCATGGCTCATAAGGCCCATAAAGCATCTTATCACCTCTCACTAGGCAACATTTAACCATATGGCTCACAAGGCCATTAAACATCTTGTCACCTCTCACTAGGCAACGATAACATATTACTTCATGTAATACAATAGTAACACCTCTATTCCCTTAATAGGGTTAGGACTTACTATTCATATCATATTATGATTTCTCATGTCCCATTACCCAATTCAGGGTTAAGGTTTCCCATCTCACATTAGGATTTCATAGTTATCAAAGTATATCAACTCTGAGATGCTAACTGTGAAGTCTTTCATATCTTGATGTATCACTTACCTCATTACTTCCAACTTTCTTAAGTTATCAGCTTATCTTGGATTAAGGTATTTCCCATCTTAATCCTTTCATCCACTAACCTATCACTCTTACCATGAAGTGCATAGGTTACACATAAGAATGGTCCAATTATCTTTAATGATATGAACTCATCTTAGGTTAAGGCATTGCTTACAATAAGCTTTCCTATAATCAACCACTTATGATATTTCACCCTTATAAGGTTTTACCCACTATTTTATTATTGGGGTTCTGGGTTGTCATCATGTTGTCCAAGATTAAGGCTTCATGTATTATAACTTCAATTAGGGTTTCACATACCTTTACCCTTTATTATGGCTTTGGGATTTCACATGCTATCATACGTCATTATAGTTAGGATTGCATATAGCATCACCCTTCATTAGGCTTTCACATCTCATTGCCTATACTTAATATTTACTATTCTTCCCAAGTAGGGATTTCTCATGGCATCACCCTCAATTAAGGTTTCTCATGGAATCAACCTCAATTAGGGATTCACATTGAATCAACCTCAATTAGGGATTCCCATGGAATCAACCTCAATTAGGGATTCACATTTTATTATCTTGGTTTAGAGTCACACATTACCCTGGGTTTGGGTTACATCTGATATTGCTCTAAATTAGGGTTAGGGCTCAACAATCTTCTTGATTAGGGCTTTCATGATCTCTTTATTAAGGATCATACCCTATTCATCACATGATCAATACTCATGTATGAATTCATTTCCATCATTCTCTCAACTTGATTAGGCTACATCAACCCTTCAATCAAGTACATACAATAATGATTAACATAATGTACCAAGTCATTGTTCTTATAAGCAATTAGGGTTTATCCCTTAATTGGCACTAATCACTTAGGTATAATTAGGGTTTCAACCTTTGTACCTTCATTGATTATCATTACTAATCATCATTGGATCAATGGATCATTCATCATCTTAATTCTCAAGAGATTCAATTACATTGGACCTCCATTACATAAGGTATCCAATTGAATTGACTAATTGAATCTTCAATTACAATAGGTGTCCAAGTGGATTAACCAATTGAGTCCTCAATTAATTTTGACTACTTGAGCCCCAAACGGTCTTGGTCTTTCAAAGTTCAAACGGTTTGAAACCGTTTGGTAAAGGTGGTGCTTGAGACCGTTTGCTAAAGCAAGTACTTGAAACCGTTTGCTAAAGTACCTTTTTGAAACCGCATGGACTCAACCGGTTTGGGATCGTTTGGTCCCAAACAGTCTTGATACCATTTGGTACAAACCACATGGACCAAATATGGTCTCAACCAATCAAATTGATTTGGGGTTCTCAATGTTGATTCCTTCAATCATTGAATTCATGTAACCAATCTTCAATTGGAACCATCACCATACTTCAATTGAGTTAATTAGGTCATCCTTCAACTGATTTGACCCTCAATTAACCCTCAATTGATCATCAATTAGGGTTTGAATCAATTGGATTAGGGTTTGGAATCGATGATCCTTCAACATTAACCAATGTGAGTCTAGTTGCTTTAAAACTATTGGACCATCATCCAAATTGGGCATGACCTGACCCCAAATGGTCTTGAGGTCGTTTGGATGACCTCCAAACGGTCTTGAGACCATTTTCCCATGTCAACATCAAAATCCAAGTCAATAAATCAAAGTTTGGATCATTGGATTGATCAATAAGTCAGCATTTGATTGCACTTCAACTTAGTACCTTTAGATCTTCAAACACCTAACCATAGTCAACCCTAGACTTCCAAACGGTCTTGGGTGACCCCCAAACGGTCTTGAGACCGTTTGTATGACCTAAAAACGGTCTTGAGACCGTTTGGTCATCATATCATCATCAACCATGTCATTCAATTAGGGTTTGGATCCTACGATTGGTCACCAAATCAGCACTTAATTGTATTTCAATTTGGTATCTTTTGACCTTAAAACACTTGAAAAAACTTAACCCTAGACATCCAAACGGTCTTGGGTGATCCCCAAACGGTCTTGAGACTGTTGGGGTGATCCCCAAATGGTTTTGAAACCGTTTGGGTCAATCAACCCAAAGCATCACCTCATTCAATTGCAAAATCAGCACTTAGCCGATTAGGGTTTATACCATATGTTTGAATCTTCAAATACCTAACCATACTAAACCATAGACCTACAAACGGTCTTGGTTGACCTCCAAACGGTCTTGAGACCGTTTGGATGATTCCCAAATGGTTTTGAAACCGTTTGGGTCAATCAACCCAAGTTTCAAACTCAATCACTTATGAAATCAGCACTCAACCCGATTAGGGTTTAGGCGATTGATGGACCTTCAACTCATGATCTGATTGGAGTTAATCAATAATAATTGATGGGTAATTAACCTAGATCATTATGAACAAGTCCCCAAATGGTCAACCCTGGTAAACATCACCAAACGGTCTGAAACCATTTGGTCTCATGCGGTTTGGTGAAACCGTTTGCTACTAAACGGTTTTGAAACCGTTTGCTACTAAACGGTTTTGAAACCGTTTGCTTCCAAAACACAAACTGTTTGGACATTTGATTGAAACCATTTGGTCTAGATATTTTGGGAGGTGTGTGCTTATGATGATGTCATCACCATCAAGCTCTATACCCATGAAACCTGCTGTGATTTCCATGGAGATTGCATCAATCAACCAAATCAATAATTGTAAATAGAGAAATGATCATTATTTGATGGGGAATTGAATGCAATAACAAAGTTAGGGTTTCAAGTTATAAAAACCACCTCCAATTGAGCTCCAAAGCTCCAAGTTCATGCCAAAAATGGTGGATGAAGCTTTTGCAACCCCCCCTAAGCTCGTCCTCAAGCTTTAGGTTGAAAAGATTGGCTAGGGTTGAAGAGGAGATCGAAATAAGAAGAAATCCATAATTTATTTTCGATTTTCACCATGGGATCAAGGTGAAATGGATCAAGAACCTTACCAACAGGTTGGGGGTAGTCCTAGAGGTCCTCCCTATCTCCCTTGGTCGGTTTCCAAGCAAGGAGAAGAAGTGAAAACGAAAAAGCCTTTCATTTGGCTTGTAAAGGGTCTTTTTATAAGAAATTCAAGGAGAGCGAAAGTGCCTTATAAAAATTCATTTAATCCCAGAAATGGTGCCTCCTCTTCCCCTTAAAATCCTTGGCCACTAATCCATCTTGTTTTCCTATTATTCCTCTCAATTATCCATGATTTAAAGAAAAGAAAATTAAGCACCTCAAATCATATTATACTAATATCCATAAGTGAGTGGATATTTCTTTTTCTTATAAAATTGTGAGTGAGTTATCCATTCCCTTGGATATTTTCTTGGTCCTTGCAAGGATCAAGGATGTCCACGCACATATGAATCCAACCATTTTAATTTTGGTTGAAGGCCCTTTAATTAATACATTTATTTTTGCCCTAAATCGAATTAGGGTTTCAATTAGGATTAAATCTTGATTATTTTAATATCAAGATTCTCTCTCCTCCAACTTAATTCAAATGAGGCGCCCCTCTCATTTTCTTTGCTCTACATGATTCCAAGAAATATTAAGGACCTTATTGAAGTGGTAATTTGCATATTGAACCCGAAATTTTGGGTAAATTGCACTTTACACCAAAACTAGGTTTTAATGCACAAACATTAATTTATCAGCTCTTCCTTGGTACTCAGGCTACCACAAGCCATATCTTTGCATCATATTCATTCTCATGATGCTTCAACACATGAGTAACATCTTATCATTCAACATTTGCAATTTAACCCCTCAACTTGGGTAATTTGTACTTTAATCCAAAATAAGTAAATATTGCTTCAACATTGTTCAAACAGGACCAAAATTGAAACATAAGTTTCTCATGAGCCCTAATTACTTTTCACAAGATAATATTAAGAATATAATCATATTTCTTAATCAAAACACCTAGGTTTAAAGCATAACCCATGTCAGGGATGTTACAGTCACCATGCTAGTTCTAAGACAATGGCCAAAGTATTAGAGTGTGGATTTTATTGACCAATGTTTTTAAGGATGCATATAATTTTGTGCTTCATTGTGATGCATGTCACCATGCAGAGAATATATCCAAGAGATATGAAATGCCCTTAAAATGTTTTTTCAGGAAATTGAAGTGTTTGATTTATGGGGAATAGATTTCATGGCCCCTTTCGTGTTGTCTAACTCTAATTAATACATATGATTGTTGTTAATTATGTATCAAAGTGGGTGAAAACAATTTCAACTCGCACCAATGATGCCCAGGTCGTATGAAGGTTTGTGAAAAACCATCTATTTTGTAGGTTTGGGGTGCCAAGATTGATAATAAGTGATGGTGGATCTCACTTCACCAATAGGAAGTTTGGTGCATTATTGAGAAAATATGGGGTGAGACATAGGGTAGGTACTCCATATCACCCATAGACCCAAGGACATGTTGAGGTGTCTAATAGGGAGATAAAGAAAATCTTAGAGAAGATAGTATCAACCAATAGGACAAATTGGAGTATGCAACCGAACGATGCTCTTTGGGCATATAGGATAGCTTATAAGACACCTATAGGAACCACTCCGTTTAGCTTGGTTTATGGGATAGCTTGTTACTTACCCATCGAGTTAGAGCATAAACCCAAATGGGTTCCAAGGAAATTGAATTACAATTTGGATGATTCAAGGAAAAAGAGAATGTTAGAATTGAATGAGTTAGATGATCTTAGGCTAGATGCCTATGAAATCTCAAGGATCTACAAGGACAGAACAAAGAAGATTCACGATCATCACATCTTGCATAGAGTCTTCACTCTGGGACATGAGGTGCTTCTATTCAAATCTAGGTTGAAATTACACCTCAAAAAATTGAGGTCTAGATGGAGTGGTCCTTTTGTGGTAGTTAGGGCTTTACCCCATGGGGTAGTGGAGATAAGCAATGGGATTGAGCTATTCCTTGTAATTGGCCAGCAGCTTATGCATTACTTTAGGGGAGATGTGGTCTAGCAAGAAGAAGAGTTGAAGCTCATTGAGCTTCAGTGATTGTTTGATTTGATCATCGAGCCTATGATGTAAAACAAGGGCGCTCGTTGGGAGGCAACCCAACCATCTTTGAAATGCTTTAGGATTTTTTTCTTTACATTCTAGTTGCATTGTATTCTTTACATTGTAAAAAAGGTGCCTTGATCATTTGTGTTTGGTGTGCATGCTAGGCAAAAGTCAGTAGTACCGACAGAAAGTCGGTTGTACCGATGGAAGAACAGGGAGACAAGGTCTATTTTCATGAAATCTTGGTAGTATTGACCGCATAGTTGGTAGTACCAACAAAATCACAGAGAGCTAAAAAATTTCTCCCTGGTATCGACAACAAATTCGATAGCACTGACTTTTTGCAAAGAGGGGATGAGTTAACTGATAAGGACTTGGTACTACTGACATCCAAGTCAGTAGTATTGACGTCGAGCGATGCTCTAGGTTCAAAATACTGAGATAATGCTTAGAAGCATCGAAAAATTTCAATGACTTGTTACTACCAACTCCTAGTCCATAGACTGACACCATAAAACACAGGATATGTGGGAGAACCATCAACGACTATGATTTTCAGCATCTGAAGGTCGGTAGTACCAATCCGTCAGGCACCTTTTTGAAGTTATTACTATCGACATCCGTCGATACTACCGACACTAGGCAATTCAAAATTAATGACATTGACCAATGAGGAGTGTTGGCATCAACAGCTAGTACTAATTCACATAGACCATGGAGAAGAAGTCGGTACTACCAACGACACGGTCGGTACTACCAACGCAATGGTATTAGGATGGACGATGACTATATAGGAGGGGTGTGAGTATTATTTCATTCACACCTCCACCACACCCCTCTCGATCAAGATTGTGTAATCACTTCTAGGCATTCAGAGTCTTCACCACACTCCTTCTTCTCTATCCCCTTCGTGTACTGACTTGATGGTGTCCAGGCGAGCTACTTTCTAGATGATAGGAAATGTCACGTTGGTACCCAAACTAGTGTGCATCGCTCATATCAACAAAGACATGAAGAACATCTATGATGACCTAATGAAAAGAGAGATCACCTCGAAATGGTATGGAGATCGTGCATTCCTTACATCTGTGGGATTCACTGACAATCTCCGTTGAGTCTGTAAAGGATAGGGGTTGGTGGGTGATCACCCTTTCTTCAGTGATTGGCTCACCTTCCCAGAGATCGTCTACAAGTTCTTGGCCTCGCTAGATATTTTCTGCATCCCCAAGCACTGGGATGAATGGAGGGAAGGGTGTATCAAATTCCATCTCTTCAACAACAACTACCAAATGACGTCGAGGCAATTCAACGCCATATATGGATGGACGTCGGGTGAGAAACGTTGCGAACAACAACTTTGATTACAAGGGTGCCTGGAAACTTTTGGTAGAGGTTCTAGAGGTTTACCACATTAGCTGGAACGTCAAATCCATCACTGACATTGAGCGCCCATTTGCTCATATCTTGCATCACTTCCTCACCAACACCCTATTCGCCAAGTCCAGTTAGGGGTAGGGGAAGGTTCAACAGTTGGATATCTTCTTGCTCTATAATTTGCTTAAATTCAGAAGGGAGACATTGGACTTTGGTTCCTTCTTCCTGCAACACATGATGGGGGTGAAGTGACTAGTGCAGAGGATGCCTCCTATCCATTTTGGAGGGCTTATCACTCCAATAGCTATACATCTTAATCTTGATCTCTCCACCTCCAAATCTTTGAAGGCTTCTCCCAAGTTGGATCTGAAACATTTTAAGAGAGCGAACCTCATCATCTTGTGTCATGGAAAGGTGTATGTGTGTTGTACATTTGATGACTACTACTAGGAGAGGGAGCTCCCTAATCCTATCTTCAACTTGCAAGGAGTTTATCACATGAGGTGTCCTATAGAGGACAACACACAAGAAGTTGAAGTAGAAGAAGATGCCAAGCAAGAGCAACAAGATCAGAATGAAGAAGAGGAGGAGGATGCCACCATCCCACTCATGATTAGGTAAGTTCCCCGCAAGCATGCTAGAGTACATGGAGCATCTAGTTCTTATGCTCCACCACCTTCCTAGGAGGATGATTTGTACTCGATGGTAGGTATGTATGGAATTCTACAAGAGATTCAGCAGAATAACAACATCAGACGACTACACTGGTAGGCATCCAGGATGTCCAAAGATGGCTTAACCAGTAGGCGGTCTTTGAAAATTAGTGAATTCTCTTAGCCTACCAAGAAAACATGCATACTTGTTGGAAAAGGATGGAGAACTATCAGCAGCCATTCTTCAACAACTATTGGAGTCAAGGCTATTTTGGTGGCTATCCACAACCTCCAAAAATGCTACAACAGTCGCTGACATTTCAGGGCACATTCTACCTGCATGACCCTACCATGCCACAGCTGCCACCACTGCCATATTGATTGGTACCACCATTCCACCTCTATGATTGGAGTTTCACTATAGAGACATAGTCAAGTTCAAGCTTAAGGGGTGTTGGAATAGCTCTATCCTTTATTTTTATTTTTATTTTAGTCTTTATTTGCTTTTTAGTTTCTATTATTCCAAGTTGTAGGATCAATAATCTATCTGGTGTAACTGTGGAGAAATATAAGCATGATATCTATCTTTGTCATTATAGAGTCAGTCTTCCATGTATGTATAATGAAAAATTTTAAAAATGAAAAAAATGGCTTAGTTGCAATTTCTTGAGTGACACCACCTAGAGGAAGTGTATGGGTTAGTCAACTTTTGGACACTTGATATGAATGGACATCTTAATTATTCATGTAATGTGGATGAAGATGGGTTTTGATCCTGGGTTGATCAAACAATTAACAAGACCTTATATTGAAATTTAAGAAAGGATATCCTAAGGTTACTTTGTACACAAGTTAGTAGTAGAGGGACATATCATAGTTCAAGAAAGGAATTTTCTCTTAATTATGTGATTCCATCCATTTTCCATCCATATTGACTCTCCACCTTAAGATGATCAAGTAATATGAATTGTTTCCTTTTGATTGCATTGCATGGCATAATAGGTGACGTGATAGTTATTTTTTCTTTTGATGTATTAATTACAAAATGGAAAAAAAAAATACATAAATAACTTGTGTGTGTATCATCTAGTTGCATAACAATTGCATGTTGATTGCATACAGTTTTCATCATTCATTTTACATCATGTGGTTATTGTTTTCTTTGGAAATTAGAATGTAGGGATACACATCCATACCCTTAGAAAAAATCAAAGAAACAAAATTGAAATGAATGAGATATGTTAGTGAAGCCCAAGCATAACTTTCTACCATGCTAAATTAGTGGGCCATTAGAAAAAAGTGAAAAAATGACATTATGAAATGAAGAGGGAGAAAGGATGCCCTAAACTCGGGTTGGAATTCTACTTCACAAAGAAATGGAAACATTCACATGATGCATTTTCTTCTTTCTTCTTTACTTCACTCTCATCCATTTGATGAGATTTTCAATACATGCATCATTCCACCCAATAATATTAGGCATTAGGATTCATGCATTCATCATCATCTTCATTCAAGTAGTTTCATCATGTTTTATTTTTGCATAAATAATTTGGATGTTACTTGTGATTCTTCATAAGCCACCTATTTCATTCCATCCATTTCTCTTATTGGTAGGCCACATATATGATTGATCTCCTCATTCATTTTTATAAGGAGAACTACTTCCAAGTAGTTGGTAGTTAGGAAAAGATCAATGTAGATATGGAATCACATAATGTACCAAGCGAATGCCTGATTGACTATGATATTAACTACTCTACTGATAGTGTTTCATTGATCTAAGGGTAGATATCTTTTATGGATATTTTTGGTCACTTGAGAGTAGTTGATTATTCAGTGGCCAGTAAAGGCTGATTTGGGACCGCTAGGTGGGGATGGTTGAGAATGGAAATTCATATTTCATGTCCTTTTGCTGACTTGTCTCAAATAGATCCGAGGGTGTGTTGTTCGAGGATGAATAGCATTTAAGCTTGTGGGAGTTTCATGCACTGAATAATTTTCATTCTCACAGGTTGTTTATTCTATATTTTTTTGCACTTATTGTTCATTTTGATATATTTTGTGCATTATTTATCATCATTAGCCTGTAACACTTAATTGCATCAAATAGATGTATTTTTAATGTTCCTGATAGATTCATTATTATTTGGGAGCTTATGTTTGTTTTTTGTGGAATTTTAAGTGAATCTACAAGAAACCACACAACTCAATACTACATACTTGTCTGTCAGTGGTACTGACACTTGATCAGAACGGGATATGTGAAATTGAGAAAACTCAATAGTACCGATGAAGGAAGTTGGTACTATCGACAACCTTATAGGAACGACTCAGAAAATCTTGAGAAATCTTGATACTACCCGGTATATCGACATCAACTCGATAGTACCAACAGTTGTGTAGGGGGTAAAACTTATCGGGGGCGTCGATACTACTGACACCCGGTCGATAGTGCTAACTCAACATAATCAGGCAAGATCTAAAATTGTAGTTAATCTGACAATTGACAATTAATGGCACCCTAAGTCATATCTATGACTTAGGGGGAGTTCGGCCAAACCTAATTATCATGTCCTATTCAGTTATACAATAGAAGAGAGTGGAGAAGGGAGAAAGGAGAGGAGAAAGCAACATTCTGGGTGGTTCATGCACTTTTGGTGGCCCGATTTGCAATCAGAAGACGAGAAATCACTACGTTCATCGGAAGGAACCTTCCACATCGTCTTTCTCTAGGGTTTTTCCTTGTTCTTGATGTTTTCTTCCTTCTGTTCTTTCTTTTCTATTTGTAAAGCAATTGAAATCATGTAGGGCTAATCCCCTTATTTCTTAGGATCTGGGAGTAGCCCAATTTTGTATTGTAATTGACGATTATGATTTAATATAATGCTTCTCTTAATTTCTGGACATATTTCTATGAGAGTATCACGATTTATATATGTTTGATCACTATAGGTAATTGTTTATACTGTTAATTGCTTTGAGAGAGGGATTAAGGATTGAAAAACTCATAGATTTACACATTTTATATCACACATTGAGAAAGGGCTTACAAATGTGAGGAGGATAACCCAGAGATTTCGGTAAAGCACCTACCTAATAACACAATTACTATGAGAGTGGGATTGGTATTAGGATAGGTAGTAAATTATGTAACGAGAGTGGGTAATTCTTGATTTCTTGCTACATGTCTCTTTTTCTAGGGTTAGTAGAAATTAATATTAATGAAAGGATGTTAATTGCAATGGGAGCCATGGTGAAATCACTATCCTAAGGAATTCATTCCACTTGTGATCACAACCAATAATTTTAGTTTTAGTTCTTGTAAATTAGTTATTAATTCAACCAATTCACTCTTTTTCATCGACACTTTCTAGGTACACATTTTCCCTATGTTCAAAATCCGGTCCACTTTAGGCCTATATTACATTGATATGTGCACTTGCATTTTTGGCGTGTAGTTTACGTGCATCGTCCACCTTGGAGATAGACACCACTACCATATGCCCACCTCGGTCACTACATGGTAGGAGATGCAGACGAGGTGTGGTTGTGTGGCCCAAAGTCGGAATTGTCTATGAAAAGGTATTTGTGATTTTTTCTATTTGTGTATATAGTTGGCAACTGATATGAGAATACATGCAGATAGTAGTACCTAAGAATCCCCCTACAGTTCCTCCTTAAGCTCATCCTCAATTACCTACTTTGATTGCAAATAACCTATTAAAATCACTATGTCATAAATGTAAGTGGTTGGCACTATGGTTACACAATTTAGATGAAGGGTCGACTATGATGGTCCAGGAGGACGTTGGAGGTCAAGATCCCTATATTAGTATATTCATGATAGATATTGTGGATTTGTTTACTTATGGTTGGTTGATTGCAGCCATGATAGAAATTTGGATATAGTGAGATCTTATGGTTAAATACCATGTTCTATATATGTGAAAATATATGTTGATTTGTTTTCTTATATATTAATCCATATGTATATGTTCAGAAGCTACTTATATACGGTGAGTGGACAATTCACATTAACCAATGTGGAGTTTCTAGTTCCATCATTGATTAGTCGTGTCAATAAAGACCGAACATCTATTAGTTATTACTTCTCTACTTCATTTAAATATTTTGGTATTGTGGGAAAGGGCATGATTATAACTTCTTTTAATGTTGGGCATGTTTCGGGAATTTGCTTATAATTTTGACTTATGAATTACATTCCATTGTTGAATTTGAGTTTTCTTTTGTTTTCTTTCTTTTCATTCAATAATAAACATTGGGAGTTATTGGCAATTGTCCTTGAGATGCTATCTATGTATTATCTAGATCCTTCAGGTAGCAAAATAGGGAGTGGGGGATACTCATGAAAATGGAATCAACTATGTAAGTAATTTTTTATCCGTCAACATATATGAAAATTTGCATCATCACATGACTATTTACTAATTCAATTAAATGTATTACTTTAATTTATTGGGAAAAAAGCATTCAAAAAGGCCATAGGAAAGGTAGATAAAAAAGGAAATTATTAACTTGGAAGTATGTTGAGGTAGTTTTCTAACTCCAATGCATGTACTATGCCAACTATGCTTACTTTTTCTATTAACATTTCACATAATTATAATTTATAGTGCCCTATACATGATAATAATTGGGCACGCAGATACTATGTGATGTGGTATATGGACTTGATTGTTAGAAAGGCGACACTAGACATCCATTGTATACAAAAGGTAACCTATATAGTCTTGATCAACATAAGTAAATAGTCTCATTTGATAATCAATATAAAAAAATAAAATCAAACTATTGAATTATGTCATCCTCTTTGTAGCTCATTGACTAGACAAAGCCCTATACAAAAGAAGAGATGAATGAGATATGAGAAGTGTGGGCAGAGGCCTTTGTAAAGGAAGTCAACTTTGGATTTGATTGGGATCAAATATGAGTTTCCTAAACTTTGATGTCATCATTTCTATATACATGTAGTGGTTATGATTGTTTGCAACTTTAAATTTGATGCAAGTGAATTGTTGGTGCATATGTGAATGATTTGTGTATATATGCATGTTGTACAATGAAAATTGTATTTGTACATGTGATGAGAATGAAATTGCATGTGTTTTTTTTAGTTGTATATGTGCATGAGAATGAAATGAGAATGGAATTAAGTGTTGATGAGATTAAAAATGCATGTATGTGAATGAATTGTGTGGATGTGGACTATTTTTATGTATTTATTATTGCAAGTTTTGTAGGTATGTTGGTATGTTGTTAAGTTAAACACAAGATGGAACCATCACTTCTAATCAATTGTAGGTTCCCACTTCCTACTAAATATCTAGACAGTAGGTTTGTAGATCTATTATAAAAAAATATGCATGTGGTGTTGGGTGTTATAAAAAACTGACGTCATAGATCTACATCGTCAGTTTTGCCAAAAACCAATGACACAACTATTTTAAAATGTTTGGACCCCCAATACAAGCTTGCTACCCAACCTACAACACAGCCGTGCTACCTAGCATGCTCATGCTATCAAGCCTCCATGTTTTGGTATCACTTTGTGTTGTCAGTTCTCATAACACAAATCGATGACACATCAGGTCTATGCGACATTGGTTGCTATAAAAAACTGACAACTATGATATGATCTTTACTATTGATTCCCTGATCAGAACTAACCATACATAGAATTACCATGATACTAATATCGCTCTATGTTGTCATATATTTTCATAGCAACTGACACTAACTCTATGTCATCATTTTTTCTTACCTGGAAAACTGATGCACAAGATCCTGATCTGTAGTGCCACCCACTTAGGTGTCAGTATAAAACCAACTTTATAAGTCTATTTAACCACTTCTATAGGTGGTATCTATACTATTGATTGAGGATTTGATGTTCAATGGACAACATTTCAAATTTGATATTTATTTAGGGGTTTTGTTTAATACGAATAGGTTTCCAATTGCCATTACATATACATTATCAAATGTATCATATACTAATATGAATTTTTGCATTCAATAAAACTTATATATATAAACCAGCACAACAACTTGATCCATTACATGTTGTGAACAAACAAAAACACATCGCATGTATCTCTAGAATTATATTTCCCTATAAGAATTTCTAATTTATTAGTTGGTAAACTAGACAATTGGTTTGAAGGTTTGTTTGAGAAAATCTTTTCTTGCATTGGTTTTCTCCTGGACACATCCATCTCTCCTCTGTGTAGATTGATGATGTCAAAACATCATCCTAATTTACTAATACAAATTAACATGGAGAATGAGAGAGATAGACATGTGATGCAAGCCACATATATGTTACGTGATTGAGGAACAACCATTCAAAAACATGATTATGTGATTTAAAAGAAGAAAACACCAATCAACCCTAGTTTCCATATGAACAAGCACCATATAAACCATTTAAATTCATAATATTGAATTTAAGCAATATATATCATATATAATATGATAGTGAGTGATTATACATGGATACATTTTTCACATATTTCCCAATGACAAAATGAATAAGTGTTCAAAAACCTAGCCCAGCGTAGTTGACATGTAAATACATTCCAATGCCAGTATAGGGCTTTGATGGATCTTTATACAATAGTAAGAAAAAAACATTTCCATCGAACTCAAAATCCCATGGATCCATTATAGACAAAAACTTTGCCTAAAAGTAAATGAATAAACATACATAATGAGTATATCTTAGCATGATCTTGGCATGTCAATCTATTGTATGGTCTTTCCACTTAAGTGGAGCACCATCTAACATGTCTTCCTTGCCTGCCTTCTAGTCCCCTCAATTGGTATGTGTAGGCAGTTCATGTGTGTAGAGGTCTATCGCCACCCTTGTACCTTATTTAGTGGGAAATTGCCTTTGTTTATAATTCAAATGAGAGTATGGGCATCCATCAGATGGAGTGCCAGTGAGTTCTGTTACTAACCTTCTTGGAGCATGAGTGATGTAAAAGTGAATAGGGACTGGTGATTTGCTTCTATCACCCTCCATGGCTAAGCCCGTTGGACCTTTATTGAAATCTTTCTTTCTTTTTCTTTAGAATGTCTGGAAGTCATTCATGTCAAGGGGAAGTGAGAATGAATTTCCCATGAGAGCTCAAACTCATTGACCTAATCCCTATGGATTTGGCAAGAGTGGGAAAGTCCACTTGTCACACAATAAGGCACATTTTCTAAATGTTGTTTTTTATCTACTGGGTCCTAATATAAAGTTAGGAAGCAACACAATTGAGCATCATCAACACTATCAAGTAGAAGCACCTAACCTTCTCCTTGTTGAGTACGAAAATCTAGTTTTCACACACATACAAGAAGTCTCTATGTTGCCCATGATGATGAAAAAAAACCTTGGATGCTCTAACGATTGCCGGATGGAGTTGGGTAGGGACACAAATGTGCTAACATAAGAAGTTCATTTCCTTCCCCTATCATGGAGTGTGGATGTCAAAGGATTTCTCTCTATATTTCTCAAAGGGAGACACTCATGTGTCTAATCCATGGGCATTAAAGGGGATGCACATGTTGCACATCCCAGGTCCCCTTTATAATTGTAACAACAATTTTTATCTGATCCAAATACCTTTCCAAATGACCAATTGGATTCCCAATCGATCAGTTGGCTAGATGCGATCCACGTAAACTATATTTCATTTTTTCAAGAACCAATGTATTGGATAATATTAATGGTAGATTGTACCTTTCCAAATGACCAACTGGATTCCCAGTCGATCAATTGGCTAGATATATCCACATAAACTATATTTCATTTTTTCAAAAACCAATAGATTGGATAATATTAATGGTAGAATGACACTTGAATTGATCAATTAAGACTTTTGAAACTTTCCTAACTCATAGTCATATGAAAACGGACTTCCATTGATATTTGACTCATTCCTAGAGTCTCAATTAATAGATAAATTAGACACTCAATTTTGATAAAACAGATTATATAATCCTAGTCGGTTGTATGACCTTTTCATTGATCAGTTCATTCAATCATCAACCTTTATGATTCTAATTACTCAAGGAACTGATTACTTTGGAATTAGTCCAATGATAATTATGATGTTAACTCATTTTCCCTATTCACCATATGTGTGTCACATATAGGTTCCACATTACATTGATAATGTTGTTAGTGAAACCTAAGGCATGGATTCATCCTCTTAATAGTCAATCTATGTCCCTTGATATGCAGTATACTATTGAGATACAATGATTTAAAATAGAATATCAAATCACATGAAAATGTCCATACATTTCATAGTATCTCTTATGAAGTAGTCCAATATAACTCCAATAGGAGGGTAATTTACTTCTACATCATTCACAATAATCAACATGTGTCACATTGAATCCAAATTATTACTTGTACAGAATTCCATTTTCAAGGTCACATTGATTGGTGTTAAAGTACATTGGACAACATGTAATCATCATAGTGACTTCAGGTCTCTGATGAGTCATTATTATGACATTCAATATGATTCTGACTGCCATTCCATGGCTTTCATGTATCATTCTCAAGCGGGTCTATCCAGTACACTTGTTATGTAAAAAATTCCTATGTATCAAACTTGATATTCAATATCATGGATAAGGAGTGTAGTCATTAGTTAACACACATTATAGTAGTAATGTATTAATATTGTCCTAGTATCCATATTAATATCTAACTAGGGACTAATTAAGAATGAATACTCTAATCATACATATGATCTCAAGTTTGGGCCCTCAACCCAAAACTATATGTCTTTGAGTCAAAGATTGCTAAGATGTTATTATGTTTACTCTTTATCTCATACTAAAACAGACATGATAAAGATTATTGTCTTTTATTAATAATCAAATCCATTACAAAGTTTCCCTAACAATCATCATGTGGCAGTCTCCTAGGTCATACTCACCAATAGTGGTAACCTCCTTAATGTACAAAACGTACATAATTCCAAATTCATGATTGGAATCCTCTATTTCTCTATGAATAATGAGGTGTAGGGAATGATGAGTTGTGGATGATGGAGGTGGGCACAAATTTTATCTTTTAAGGAGGGGACAAGAAATGAGTAGGGGAAAGCTAGATGTTTTCACCCTCATGTTGGAAGATGTAAACATATTTTATCATGCTTGTTGTTTAATTATGTTTTACAAAATTGATGATTAACATACACGGTTGAGATGCTTGAGGTGTGTTCACCTACAATCTGCTTCACGGGCCTTCTAATATTTTGATTGAATTAGGGTTGTGTGAGTGCTTTGGTCTATAAACATGATCAAAATTGATGATATATAATCTAAGTATTACAATAGATATGTCCCTCTAGAGTTGGATCCATTTGGAGAGGTTATGGACAATCAACCATGAATCCCATTGGTAGTTTCAAGCATGAAACTCGTTGGTTTAAGCTCTTCATAAAACCATCAGAAGACACACCGAGAAGCATCTTTGGTAAAGTGTGCTTACAAAACCATTGAGACACGTGACATAAGATTTCCATCAGTACTCAACTGATAGAAATATGCCTCTCATTCAGTCAGTTGTTTTTTCGATAGAAAATTGATGGAAAAACATAACATCACATAGTTGTCTAGCTCCATTGGTCCTCTACTGATGGAAGGATAGACCATTTTTGTTGTTCTCCAACTGTAAAAAAACCAAGCACACACACAAACCAACTGAAAGACATAAAGCTTTTGTTGCTTCTCAACCAACAAGAAGTCAGACACATGTCATACCACTCCCATCAGTTCTCACATGATGGAGGGGAAACGATCCTAGGTTAGACCACCTAAGTGCATGCACCTAAAGCTAAGAAAATGAGAAACAAACTTTGAGGAAACCCTTAACTAAGGGTACTTGTACATAAGCCCACAAACTAACACCCAACAACGAAGAACACATGACAACAAGCATCGGGACGAGTGATAGAAACATTAAAACATGATTCATGGGTTAAGCTAGAACAAGTGTCTTACAATTTTCACTTGAATAAAGATAGGCCTTAACTTATGAATTGCCTTCACTATTTATGCATGAATGATTTGACTAGTCATAATGATAAGTAGATCAATTTTAGGCATTGGGGTATTAGTCCTCCTACCATACACTACATTTAGACATTGAGGTTTTAGTTCTCCTACTAGCGATTGAGGTTTTAGTCCTCTTGTCATGCCATATTTCTTTGGGACTGAGGTTCCTGCCCTTGGTATGAAACTTATATGTTCCAATGCAACTTTTTAGATTGCACTAATTTTTATGGTAATCAACATTCATTTATTTATTTGTATATGTTTGTGGATCAATCCCAAATGACAAGAAATATTTATATACATTACATTGTTTGTATAATATAAATGCATCATTTCTTCAATTATATATTCTTTGAACTTACCAAATTTCTCATAGCCCACTTTTGATAGGAAACACCCTTACCATTGCACTGGAATCCTTAAAATTTCCAAGTATTTATATAATGGACATATACTTGTAATTTATGACGCACATCTTATCTTGTTTAATTTTTTAGGTGTGACTCCCAACCCATATGAATTATTATGCTTTAGATATAACATGGATGGTACATTTTAAGTTAACCATGTAAAATGGTTAAACTAGTTGAATATCACTATTTATATAGATGCTTTACTTTAGGTTGGCTATGTCATTCTTGTTATTACATACATAAATAGTGGATGATGATTTGTTGCTATATTAATTCATAGTTAAATGACAGATAGATCATGCATACTTTTATTTCTTCTCAGATGTTTTTATTAATATTTTTTTTGGACTTTCGCCTCACGTTCCCTTATGGGTATCTTGGGGAAGAGTCTCCAACTTTGATGAAACAATATAAGGAGGTGTGAGGCGTTAGTTAGTGGAGTCTTTAGTGTCATTCTTGTACATTCAAAACCTGACATGGTGTTTTATATATTTGTATACATGGCTCAATGTTTGTGGCATGCTATTGTATATGATGTAAATGTTATAAGTAAGGAACATATGAGGAATATATTTTACTATACATGTCGTCTTGAAGCCTATTTGATGAATAATATATAGCTACCCAATTATGAATAAACATATTAGATCTTAACTTTGTTAATGTTCTAAGTTTTAACAAAAATAATACTTGCCATATCTTCTTGGTGATGTTTGTCAATAATATTTGTTAGGTACGACTCGATTTTAGATTTATCGGTGTGCCATATAATCTTAGGGTATGCTTATGAGTTGACCTTGGGATTGGGTGGGTGCCACAAGAATGCTCTCATTTGAACTCAAAAGGTTGGAACTTTTCATTTGAACTCAATCCAAACACAATATGAGACACATATAGTTGCACATATCCGATAGTAGGATCTCATATAGAAGGCTAGATTAGCACTCATACCTAGTTATTAAAATATTAGTTGATAAGGTTTGAAATTAAACAAGCAATGAAGACATGTCAAGGTATGTAATGATATCTACTCATGATTGTCCGCAACAAATCCCCACGATATCTAGAAATCCATGTAAATGATCTCAGCTTATACACACGTAGAACCAAAGAAAGTGATTCTGAAACTTTTATTGTGCGGATATCCAGTTATACACATCGGGTAATTGGGTTATCAAAAAGCCTATTAGAAGGCCATACACGTCGTAAAAGGTAGCCGTGCTTCTGCTTGTCGAGCGGCACGTACGCTTTAGTCCCATATTGACGGCTGCAGCATGAGCGCTACTCTTCATATATGTACAGTTTGTAGCATCTATTGTCTCTTCGGAGACATCCGATAAAATTGGAACGATACAGAGAAGATTAGCATGGCCCCTGCGCAAGGATGACACGCACAAATCGAGAAATGGTCCAAATTTTTTTGCAATCCTTCCGATCAACTCCGTCCTGCGATCCGACTCCTACCGCGTAAACTAGGTATTCGCTTTTTGATTCTCTTGCAGTCACTGCTGCGGCGACATAGGCGAACAGCGAGCGAAGGTGAATGCCCCTTTCCGTCTTCACGCGCCACCTTGATGCCTTTGGTTCTCTCCCGCCGTCGAGATATCTGTCATGCCCTTGGTTTGTGAAGGCATCAATTCTCGCGCTGCTACTGCTTGCAATCAATTCGGAGACATCCGATCGACTCCTACCGCGTAAACTAGGTATTCGCTTTTTGATTCTCTTGCAGTCACTGCTGCGGCGACATAGGCGAACAGCGAGCGAAGGTGAATGCCCCTTTCCGTCTTCACGCGCCACCTTGATGCCTTTGGTTCTCTCCCGCCGTCGAGATATCTGTCATGCCCTTGGTTTGTGAAGGCATCAATTCTCGCGCTGCTACTGCTTGCAATCAATTCGGAGACATCCGATAAAATTGGAACGATACAGAGAAGATTAGCATGGCCCCTGCGCAAGGATGACACGCACAAATCGAGAAATGGTCCAAATTTTTTTGCAATCCTTCCGATCAACTCCGTCCTGCGATCCGACTCCTACCGCGTAAACTAGGTATTCGCTTTTTGATTCTCTTGCAGTCACTGCTGCGGCGACATAGGCGAACAGCGAGCGAAGGTGAATGCCCCTTTCCGTCTTCACGCGCCACCTTTATGCCTTTGGTTCTCTCCCGCCGTCGAGATATCTGTCATGCCCTTGGTTTGTGAAGGCATCAATTCTCGCGCTGCTACTGCTTGCAATCAATTCGCTTTGGATTTAGTTTTAGTTTCCACTGCATTGCGTTCTGATTAAAAGGGAGTTCTGTTGGTACACTCCATGTGACAGCGATTGAAATAGGGCCCTGGTAAACCCGTGCTCAATGTTAATCTATGTTGTTCTTTTCTTCTATCCAAGCCGCCTTGTGTTCAGATCGCTACTTCTATGTCCAGACCCACAACACAAGCTGATCACACTTTTCTATCTTGAGTGTGTTTCCTTGTTTGATTGTAGAATTGTTATGTATATGTGTTGATTACCACGGTGTTTGCTTTCTTGAGTTTCCACTGCATTGCTATGGCTGATTTGATTGTCTCTCAAGCAGTAAACCTTCAAGGAGAAAATGACTGAGGTCAGAAGCCGCAGCTTCCAGGAGGTAATTGTCCAACATGTTTTTCCTCACTTCCATTATTAGTTTTACCTCCCTGCCTCATTTCATGCATAATTCGTAGTGCTAGGTTCAACTAGCTTTGTGGTCACTCCTCCACACCAACCAAAATCGCACACCAATTTTGGGTTGACTTAGTCATTTGATTACTTTTTCAGTGATATTTCAAGATGCTTGTTGGTATATACCTCAGCTCCTCATGCGCGTCAGTATTTGCAGGTTTAGATTAGCTATGTGCCTACTTGTCTAGTTGTCCTCCTCCAACAAGTTATAACACTAGATAACAGTTGGGTATCATCACTCAAATCTAATGCTGTCACTCTATTGGGAAACCATTTCCATTGAACTCATCATTTTTGAAAACGTAAAGTAGTAATAGCAACCTTGTCCTTCTCTCCTTCTTCTCACTTTCTCATTCCTTCCTGTAAAAATATGTGACACTTTACATGTTTTCTTTATTTCACGTTTAATGCTACTTGTCATCTTAAGATGGCCATTTAGAGACATGAGAGGAATTGCACAAAATTCCTATTACAGAATATCCCTGTATCCCAAAAAGGGAAAACTCACCCTCTCGAAAAACAAAACCCAAAACAGAGGCTATGTATCCTTTACACGTATCATGATTTTGGTTCCCTGTTGGTCCACACGGTAACTAGCCCAGATTGGTGGAGTCATGGTAGCAAGTAAAGGTCACTGCCATATATAGACAAAAAGGTCTATGGCTACCCACCTTCCTGCCGGCTGAACAAGGTGAAGAGAAGGAAATGGCAACCTGCTCTTGATCCTGCCATCCTGGTAAGGATTTTTTGAGACGCCAAGGACTGTCAAAAGCCCCAACTACAAGATCAGCCATCCCTTTTAAAATTGATTCAATTGATTTTATGGAAATAGTGTTGCGCTCTGTGGGCATCATCACTCGAGGTTAATTCCTATCACACTGTTGGGGAACCAGTTCCACTAAATCACCTAAAACTTATCTTTTCCAAAATGAAAACTACGAACCTTATCCTTCTTTCCTTCTTCCCCACTTTTTCATCCCGTCTTGTAAAAATATTTGATACTTCACATGCTTTTCTATTTCACTTATAATTCTACTTGTCAACTTAAGATGACCGCCTCAAGCTTCATGAAATTTTTATTGCTGTTTTTGGTTTCATTTCACTCGAATCTGTGGGTCTGTGTTGTTAATTTATAGTTTTTTATCTCCTGCAAACAATACACATGCCTCATGCACTTTTTATTTGCGCAAAGTCAAATTGTTTCCCCACTCGCTGTGTACATGTGACTCCTATAAATGTGACAATGAGTAGAAAATTATGATGATAATGTTAGGTCGTATGTGTGATATATATATTTGGTTTCATGCACGAGTTCTTGTGCTTAACAAGTGTCTTGTGGTGTCTAGACGTGATCAATAATTCTGATAGAGAATCAATATTGTGTTTGAATGCTAGGATTAATAGATATTGTGTTCATTTCGGGATTCAGTTTTTCTATAGGAAATCAGTTTTAAACTTCTTTTGAATTGCTAATATATGGTATCATTATGATTCAAAACGGAGCAGCTTGAAAAAGAAGAATCCATATAATGCATCCAATTTGCATAACATTTGGAATCAATTATCTGATTCCCAGGGGGTAACACAACCTTGGTAGCTGAATCCGCATTTGTAGTCAAACATACCCTCAATGATGTAGCTGTAAATACTTCTCGATGATGTGAAACTAGTTGAGAAACACCTGAGGGCGGTAATCCCTATATAATTAGGTATGCACGACTTGATGACACTCTGGTTGGTACCCTTGTTGCTGAGGTTGGCAATCACCCACATCGGAGGCAATGGCTAGGTCTGAAACATTCTGGTCCTGTTGTCGCTCTACATTCTGTAGTCGTGTGTTTAGGGCTGTTTGATTTTGCAACAAAAAATCAAGGTGCAGAAGACTGCTGTCAACTGTGCCTTAATGGTCGTCTTGCAGTTATTCCCTCCTTGTTGCACTTGTCGCAGTAACAGAGACTGCGACAAGCTTATGATATAAAGCCGTTGGGGCTAAGTCAATTCTTGCTCCCCTAGTAGAGCTTGTTAGAGTATGACTAGGGGAATTCGTTGGTGAGCAGTGGCGGAGGGAGGGGGGCAAGCGTAGGCCGTGCCCCCCCAAAAAACAAAAATTTACGGATTGTATCGATGCTATATACGTATGCTAATTGTAAATCACAGTTTCATGCTGCCTTATTGCTCTGCAGATATTCAATGGAAACTGTTTGAACGTAAGACTCAATGGCGTGAGACGCGCTAGGCAAACTTACTTTTTCCATTCTATACGAATCTTTTTGTATAACAATTACTTCGCGGACTACCCGCACGCGATTTAACAGAATCATTAGTTAACCGGCAAAGTTTCACTTTATCATAATTCTAACTCTTTCCTAAAATTTCAACCCCGAGCACCAATAGAGTATCATTCTTCACTGCTCCTTTTATTTCCTCTCTTTGTTCATCAAAAGAAAATAAGGCTATTCGGCTCCTCCTCTTTATTTGTAGTTCTCTGTTCCACATGAGGTACGACGAGGTCTTTGGGTACATATTCTAAATATCCATAGCTCTCTGACCTTTTATTTTTCATGGCCTACTAAATCCCAACGTACAAGTTTGTGGGTACCATGAGGAAGATACACATTGCGGCAACGCCTATGTGTGAGAAAGCATTCTGCTTGCCTTTTATATATTTTTCTGTATAGAGGAGAGGCACATGGATGAAGGTGATTTCTATTACTTTTCATACTGGAAAAGATACCAATTTAACTTTATCATACTCATTTACTATGAACAAGATAGCAGTTTATTCCTTTCTTCTGCAAACTACTATTTGCTTTTTCTTCCTATTAACACAACATATAGCTTCATTGAATTTCATTCATAGTTTGTTGAAGGTATGTACATATCCTTTCAGTAGGTATTTTAACCTGTCGGAAAGTACTTTCATTTACAATAAGCTAACTGACTTCAATTCTTATTAACACAAAACATGGATCGTTATACATGAAGATCATTTCCATATGTAACAATCCCCCCCCCCCCCCCCCCCCCCCAACACAACATATAGCTTCATTGAATTTCATTCATAGTTTGTTGAAGGTATGTACATATCCTTTCAGTAGGTATTTTAACCTGTCGGAAAGTACTTTCATTTACAATAAGCTAACTGACTTCAATTCTTATTAGCACAAAACATGGATCGTTATACATGAAGATCATTTCCATATGTAACAATCCCCCCCCCCCCCCCCCCCCCCCCGCCCCCCCCACAAAAAAAAAAAAGACTCTAACTGCTGGCTCCGCCCCTGTTGGTGAGAGCATTGCTTGTGTGCGCACTACAGTGAAGGGGTACTGATGTGGTAACAAGGGTGCTAAAAATAATTAAATAGATGAAAGGGGTGAGGACCGAGTGTACTAGCAGTGGAAGCCCGACATGGAGAGGGTGGTAGCTGGTGAAGTCAGCACATGGTTAAATGGCTTGATGAGAACAAGGACTGGGGTGAGGTTTGATGGAGATCAGATGGTTCTGGGCATTGTGGCAAAGCAGGGGGCGATGTGGGCAAGGGAACCGCATTGATGGGAGGTGGGGAAGCTAGGGCCGATCACAAGGTCTTCAATGGATGGTGGATAGTAGGATGGGGTTGGACCGGAGCTGGTGTTGTCTAAGAGACCTAGTGGGGGAACAACGTACGAGGTAGGGGAAAGGGGTGGGTGGTTCACGAGACATAAAAGGGAAGGGGATGAAAGTCATGTGACTAGGAAGGGAAATAGGGGCTCATGCAGCTGATGACAACTTGACTGAAGGGGGCGACATTGACTGCTATGGTGGAGGTCTGGAGAGGGCTGTTGCACTAGAGTCCCTAGGTATTGACCTTGAGCAGGTGCCGACAGAGTCCTATTGGCTTCACGAGTCCACTACATGTTCTGTGTGAGAGAGAAGGACAATGAGAGAGGGAGAGCATGTGGGGGTGGGCAAAAAAGGGGAAGTCGGGGAAGAGACTGACGACAAGAAAGGTTTTGTTGTTTCACATGAACAATAGAGGGAAGGGAAGAAGATGCTTGTTGTACCCTAATTGTTGGGTTTGGCTCTAACACTACTTGATGCAGAATCGCATTAGGAAGCGATGAATTGGAAAAGAGTAAAATATTAATTCTCAAATCAAAATCTTTAGCTAGGGACATGCCCCCTAGACTGGTATTTATAACAAGAGATCGGAAACCCTAGACCTCAGGCAATTGCGGAAATTGCCAAGTCATATATAAAATCAATCTAAATTTATCAATACTTAGAACTAAGTTAGATAATTAGATAAATTTCACTTAGGTCCCTAATTAACCATGTAAAGCAAAGTAAAGATAAAAATGCAACATTCATGCTGCATCAAATAGCCTTGTCGTTCTCTTCCTCTTAATCAATCTAAATTTATCAATACTTAGAACTAAGTTAGATAATTAGATAAATTTCACTTAGGTCCCTAATTAACCATGTAAAGCAAAGTAAAGATAAAAATGCAACATTCATGCTGCATCAAATAGCCTTGTCGTTCTCTTCCTCTTAGAGTGACAAATTTGGGATTTAACAATTATTCAGCTTGCTTGAAAAGTCATAATAAGTTTGAGAAATTTGTGAATCTTTTTCAAAGTTCAGTCAACTGTTCTAGATAAATCCAAGGACCAGTCATTTATATAAACTGTGTGTAGGTATCTATGCAAGTTTACACACATGCTATGTATATGAAATTTATGTTTGCACATATACATATCTTGATGTGGGGGGTATATGCCCAACATGGGAGATCCCATAATATAGAAGAGACGATTGTTTGGCTAGATGTAGAGAGGAAGCCTTTACAGTTTTAGTATTGGAGAAGGAGAGGGGGACACATGATGCTAAAATCAGTTAGGACACATCATAAGAGGGTTACCAAACTTGTCAAAAAAGCTTAACATGAAATCTGTTTGAAAAAATTTCATATAAAAATAATGAAAAATCATCAAAGTCAATGAAAAATAGGAAAGTTTGTTAAAATCATGAGAAGTCACCGATCTATTGTTGTCCGGGAACAATATTTGGCTGACAAAAAAAAGGTGAAAAATCACAACTTTTTCCAAAAATCCCGAGACTGTTGTTAGCCTTTTGTCTTGCTCCCTTTCCTTATCCTTTTTTGTAAAAATGTGTCTCATTCAAAGAATGAGGTTTCGACAAAATCGTCAAAATTTCAAGATTTTTTTTATTTCACCAACATATGTAATGAAATCATGCAACTGCACCTCTATGTCAAATTTAGCAAAACATTTTGCCCAATTTTGAAATTTTCCCAAGAAACAGTGAAGTTCACTTATCTCCCACACGAAGGACCCCACCTATCCCCATATATAATTTTATTGCATGGAACGGTGCATATAGGTGGGAGCTCATTCTCATGCCTGTGGAATTTCATACTTAAATTCATTCATTTTGGCGTCGAAATGGGCATTTATTGAATTTTTTGTTGAAATTTCCATAAATTTTAGTTTCCATGTCGAAACGGCATCAAAAGCGGATATCTCATTCATTGGTCCCATTGTCTGGCCCATTAAAATGTGTGAATGGCTGCATGGTTTTTATATTTTCAATATGTTCCCATGTGCAACCGAACCAATTTAGCATGCAAGAACTTTTAAAAAATGTGAAGCGGGAGGCAGACAAACAAGATCTTATGTCTATCTGCAAAGTTATGCACATATAATGATACATTTATTAATGATTCTTTTACATGTTCAAACCATGAATATAAGCTAAATATATATTACATACATAATATTTTTTAATTGTGTATAGTAACTAATAATGTAGTACACTAGTATAATAGCACAGGGTTACTGAATTGAACTTCAAACCTCTTATATATTTATTCATTTCTAGAATAGTGTAGTTGGTTCTAGATACACATCCAAGCCCAAAAAAATGTGATGTGTGGCATTCAAGCTGCAAAAAAATTACGTTCCTCTAGATATCGTCCCTCTAATCTACTATATTCTGTAATATAACTACCTCCAACTCTATGTAGGTAATGTTACAAAATATATAAAATACTTAGATAATTACGTATTGCTACTGTTGCATATACATAATGTCTAACCATCTATGTATTCTTCAATGTTTAACAATTATTTTTGCATATTCAAATGTTATAAAATTAGTAATTAATATAGAGTATAAATATAATATCACCTCCATCCTAAGGCGGGCTTAGGCTGGTGCATAGTTATACAGACACCTGCCTAGGTGGCCTGAGTGTCCACCTAGATTCCAGATCCTAGCTGCCCAGCCTAATCAGGCTGTTTTGGTGGTCTGGACGGCCGCTGGGTCTGATTTGTCCCAGATTGTAGATTCTAGGCCTTATATTACCTACTTTTTTATTTGTTTCTTATTTTCCGGCGACCTTCTTTTCTTCTGATATTGTTTTTCATCTTGAATCTCTTATGTTTTTTCTGTTCCTACACAGTTCCATCAAGCGACAACATTGCAGCAACGTTATTCTTGTTCCACATTTTTTTGTTTATTCAAATATTTGCTCTACTAAGCAGCAAAATTGCTGCTATGTTACTGAGTTGCTGCTGCTCCACTATTATCGATTACTGCATGTTTTATGAATTTTTACCAAGGGTAACATTGTTTCCGTGTTGCTGGATTTTTATGCTCACTTTTTCTTCTTCTTCTGGCTCCTCCAGTCCTCCAACATGTGTTATTGCCATTGCTTCTCCCATACTATTACTTCTCTATTTTTCTTCTTCCTCCACAGTTCCTCCTCTTCCTAGTTCTTTCTGTTTCATCCTCCCTAACTTTTCTGTTTGACTGATTTACTGTTATGTTTTTCCTTCTTCTTCTTCTTCTTTTGATTGTCCCAAGTTGATGCTAGTGTTCCATTATTATTATATTTTTTTGAAGGTTTCCATTATTATTATATTATCCTTCCTCCCACATTTCCTCCAACTACCATTTCCACTCTTCATCCTATTATCCCCACACAACACCTCCCATTTGTCTCTTCAATCTCTTCTATTTTCTTCCTCATTCTCCTATTTCTTTTATTGCTTATAAATCTCATGTAGGAATGTACTCACATAGATGCGATGCTAACTTTTGCTTGCATTTTCAGTCCCCTTACTCTTGCATATTATACATTGGCACTATATTGATTCATAATGTGCACATGGTGTTTATATAATATATATACATACATATATATACACACACACAAATAAATAAATAAATAAATATATATATATATATATATACACATACATATATATACACACACAAATAAATAAATAAATATATATATATATATAGAGAGTCAGGCTATATATATATATATATAAAGCCTGACTCTCTCTCTCTCTCTCTCTCTATATATATATATATATATATATATATATATATATATCAGAAAAAAAATGACTAGGCTCCCTGGCCGCCCCTGAGGAGAAAGGAACCGCCTAGCTACCTAGGACGGGAGCCTAACATTAACATACAAGGCGGATGATTAGTGGCCTGAGCAGGCCTTGATGGGTCGCTTAAATTAGATTGGCTAGGCGGGTGCCTAGGTCACATCTACGAAGGTATCCGAGAAGGGGCATGTGCAGCCCGAAATCGATATCTTCCAATGATTTAGAAAATGGGAAGTTGGAGGCATGCAGACGACACCTTGTGGCCGCTTGAGCGCCAGGCGGGCACTTTTTGAAAAAGCAGGTACTTAAATTCTTATATAATTTAATAGAAAAATATATATATTTATAAATAAGTAATATATTTATAAGGAAATTTTATACTTATAGACGCCCTAAACAAAATAAGACACCCAATTTGTTTTTGACAATGTTGTAATGCCCAAATCGATTACTTTTGCTGTAGTAAATATATTTATAATTTGTATACTAAAATGCAGTATGTAGTAGAAAAATATATAATGTATTAATGTAAATTATTCCATAAACAATAGAATACATACAATGTTCTATATAATTTATTAATATCCAGTAAACAGTAGAATATATGTTGTACTATAGAATGCATTAATGTATTATATAACGTAGAAAGGTACAGAAATACAGTATGCAATAGATAACTAGATATATAATGTATATAGTGTATTATAGAATGTATAATACGACAATGTTTCATATTATACAGAAATACACTATGCAATGTATAACTACTTAACTAGATATATAATGTATATAATGTATTATAGAATGTATAATACAACAATGTTTCATATTATACAGAAATACACTATGCAATATGTAACTACTTAACTAGATATATAATGTATATAATATATTATAAAATGTATAATACAACAATGTTTCGTATTATACAGAAATACACTATGCAATATATAACTACTTAACCAGATATATATGTATGTATTAATTAATGTATTATAGAATGTATAATACAATACTGTTTCATATTTTACAATGTACAAAAGCAATGTATTATATACCATTAGAGGCTTATAGTACTGTTTAATATATTACATGCACATATAGTAAGTCATGCACATATAGAAAGGCAGCATATAGTAGCAGCAACAACATTTGACTACAAAAAAATGAAAAAAGAAAGCAACAATACAAAAATCCGACGCACAGCAAATAGGCGGCCAAAAGCGGGCGCCTAAAGCAGCCATCCAGGTGGGTGCACAGGTGGGTTAGGCGGGTCTCAGGCGGCCGCTTAATGGTGCTTGAGCGGCCGCTCAAGGCTTGAACCAGCAGTTGGGCCTCTTGGCCGCTCAAGCGGGCGCCTGAGCCGCTTTTCAAAAAACGGATCTCTTCATGGAGCCTTGGCCACACTCAAGAACCATTGACAGCTACAAAACATGTACATGGGATATTTTTGGGTTCCATATATGTATATATTCACAGCTTTTAGCATTTCTTTTATAACCACTGTATTTCTTTTTGTTGATTGTGACCTGCTGCAATCAACTTGCAGGTTGATTGGGATGATAGTAATGGAGGTGTTGCTGTGTGGATGCTGCTCAATGGCACAATGCATGAAGTAGCAACTCTACTGGCATTCCCCTCTGAGCAAAACATTGAAAGACTAAATCTGTACTGTCTTGACTTATTCTGCAACGGAGTTGGCAAGGAGATGGCCAAATGAATTTGAGTGGGCAGTTCTTGGAAACAACCCGGGATTGATCCCTCAGAACCATCTCCCTGGAAATGTTTTCCCTTCAGGCAGGCTGGCGTACTGTGCACCGGTGGGCGCGACACTAGGGGGTCTCTAGGGTTACGCTGACGAGGTGGGTCACAAAGTGTCCCTAGCTGGGGGCCGTACCCTTGCTAATAAAAAAAAATGCACATCCCATTTCATTGTTTAATGTATGAATTGGTACATCAACGTATTTGATATTTTGTTTTGTGCTAATTAAGCTCCCGAGCTATACTCTTATTTTTTACTTTTGTATTCAGAAATAGATTCTTTTTGTGTTTCTTCTTCTGAATAGCTTTTCTATAATTGTAAATGACCTCATTTCCCAAGTGTTTGGAACTGCTAACCATTGTCTCTTATTTTAAATAATTGCACAGCCACCTCTTTTGTACATTAATTTTATTAATTTAAAATTTGCCACTGATGTTTTTCTTTACATGTGGGCTCTTTGATAGCATACAGTCCCGTGTCTGGTATTCATTGATTTATATATCTTTGTTATTCTCTATCGACAGTCCAAAGTAAGCTGTAGAGGTCATTGAATTATTTTGTATGGAGTGCTGAGGCCTGACTGTTAAGCATGTGACAATTACACACTTCTTTGGTCGCACATGAAAGCCTGGCATGAATATAAGATTTTGGTGGGCGAAGCCTGTTACTCACAAATTCGTGGTTTGTAAGAGTGTCAATCATCTTGCTTGGAAACATGCTCCTGACCCTTGTGAGTTTTTTAAACTTTGTGTCTATGAGATCTTTAAGTTGATAATGTCACAGTTACAATGCTTGTAGTTAAAGAAATACAGAAAAATTCTTTTTGACTTGATGAAACATAGTTAATGGCACGTTTTCTCTATCCACACGATTGAACTGATGTGCTTATGCTGGGATAAAGCTGTCAGCTTAACTTGTGTAGTGTTTGAAATTATGTGTGCATGGCATATGCATATGCAGACATATGATGCTGATGCATAACTTTAGTACACATTTATACTTGTTTGTTGCTTCTAATTTCAATATCAACTGAAAGCAGGAGAAACTTACAAAACAACAAGAAAATATCCACCAATTAAATTCTGAAGTACCATCACATTATAATGTGTAATATAATTCTAGCTGGGGCCTTTAGGCGGCGTTGGACAGTCCCAAGTGTAGCCTAAGCCCTAGTAGAAAGTTGTCAGCATAGCCTGATGGTCCTTTGATCACCCATTTATGAAACACTCATTTTCATTCTAATTATGGCTGTACCAAACTTTTAGTACACCTTGTAACGTTGCCTTATGCAATTTACCTGATTTTGCAAGATTATCTTTGATGCATACTCATAAAGGCATAATATAAAAAACAAATGTTCTCTAGGAAGAAGGTCTACCATCTTTAGACTCTTAGAAATAACCCTATTCGTATGGAAAAATGGTGTTGCAGAAGTCCTCCGAACAAGCATATTGGATATTGAGAAAGATACATAAGGGGATAAATCAAACACACACTAAGACTACGTTTGTTTTGTTGGATTCTCAAGAATCCTGCATTTAGATCATCCTGCATTTGTAAAGTGTTGCATTGTCAAAGTTTTGGAAACATATATATTATGTTTGGTTTCTTGGATTTGTAAAATACATGATTTATTTTTTTCTTGGTCCACTGGCCAGCCACATCTGGATTTTAATTTTTTGGGAGAGTTTCGATGGAAACTAAAATGTGAGATTCCCTTGATGTCTGAAAATCCTGGGATTTCCTTCATTTTTTGAATCCTGCAAATCAAATATAAACTTTTTGCATATGGATTCCAAAATACAATCCAATATGAAAAAATCCGGAAAACCAAATGTGCCTTAAATGTGAAAAAAGTTGGACAACATTAAGAGAACAAAGAGTTGATAAAGCAATAACAAACATACACTAAACATGTAGTACATCCACCATTTAATATGAGTACACATTTAAACCAAACGTGCCCTAAATTCGATGTAGATGGGTAATTACCCACTTACATATTACTGAGAGAAAACATATGCAAGTGCCAATAAAAATCTTAAAATCTGAGTACACATTATAAACTTACACCCTAAGTGGCATTAAGTATTCAAGAACACTACCAAAATGGAGAATGTCTAAGATTTAATCGTAATGTGTAGATCTTGGACGGGATTCTAGGCTAACAGACTTAGGGATTAGAGTTTAGAGATTGGCGTTTATCATTTAGGGTTCAGGGTTTAGTGTTTAGGTAAATGTATATCCATTTAATCTAAATTATGTTAATTTAGACAAATACATATCAATTTTAATTTATTAATTTATAGGTGTGATTATTAACCATATAACATTCAAATTGCTAGAACAATGCACATAGCATAAATAATAAGGGCACATTCATCACAATTTTCACTAAATTTGCACATGATAGTATCTTGGACCTAAACAATCATCACAAGGCATATATTGAACATTCCGCACATTCATTATTAGACACTTAGCATAGATAATAATTCAACATTCTCACAAGGAATATATTTAGGTTATAGAATAAAGAAATGGGCCTCAATAACAACATAGGAGAAGAGAACCAATAGTTGTGCAAATAGAGAGATGAGCTACAACAACAACAACAAAGATCTGTGGCTCCAAGCTCTAAGAAGTAGAGGTAGTGGTGGTGGCTGCAGCTCCAAGTAGCAACAACAACTTCTCCAAGCAACAACAATGGTGGCGCACCAAGCAGCACTAGCATTGACGACACAGAGAAGTGCCCAACATTGGATAGAGGAGGCTTAGAGGTGGAGAGAGGAGAATAGGAGCAACTACCAACATCAGAGAAAGGAGGAGGAAGTAGAAGTAGTGACATCAATACATGGAATGGAGGTAGCTGTAATGGCTGGAAGTGGTAGCGACAATGACGTAATCATCCAGAGCTAGGTCTCGTGCAAGCAAGGAATACAAAGAATGTGGGAAAGAAAATTTTAAGGGTGCTAATAATGGCAACTACATAGTCCGTTCATAAAATCCACTAACATCATAGGTTTTGTCATCTATTTTATATAAGCAAACTGACAATGTAGGTGCATCTTTATGGTCATACTAGCTTTAATAAACCAACATCATATGTCGGAATCCCTCTTCACCCTCACTAAGACCTATGGTGTCAGTTTCAAGAGCACAAACTGACAACCCTAAAGGCAGTATATCGTTGGTTCATCTTGAGGAGATCAACATCACACCTATGTACCCTATCCAACAACCTCAGACCTACAATGTCGGTGGGTGTAACAAAATCGACGTTGAAATCCATTTTGAAAGGATCATAATTTTCATGGGGCGTGTTGTTGGAAAAATTGTGTCATCAGTTTTGGCAAGAGATACCTGACACCACAATTGATGAAATTGCATATGTATGTTGTTAGTTTTCTTCGACAAACGAATGCCACATGTTTTTTGGAGGTAACATTTGTTTCACGGGTGACAAAGTAGGAAGGTTTGTGTTGTCAATTCATTAGAACCTAATGTTGTACTTGCTTTCCAAAAAATTTCCTAGACCTTGAATTTTGTGGGTTGTCTGTGATGTGATTCCGCACTGAGAAACCGACATTCGAAATTAAGCAGTACCCATATTTTTCCTCAATAGAAAAAGTTGACCAACTCCTACATCTCTATTTTAGTAACCAATGTGATCGAGTTATGATGTCAGTGTTGCTAGCAATCTGACGTTAATAAATGTGACACCAAAGGTCAAAAATGTACTAGTGAAGAATCGCATACGTCAAGACCTCATTATATAGAGCACATAGACAAAGGAAAACCATGATCTTAGATACTTTTGGTAAATTTGCAATTAATTCCTCATACTTTCAATTAATTATGAAAACTGAGCAATTGTCGCAAAGAGGGTGCAATTAAGGCCAAATTTGGGTTTTTCACTTAATCAACTAATTCAAATTCTTAATCAAGTATTCAATTATGATCTTAAACTAAGATTAGGCTTAATCTAGCTATGAAGACTTACAACTTTAACCCCCTACCAAAGTATTTCATTCCCTATATCCTAGAACAAAGATGGGTACTTTACACACTTCTCATCCTCTAACTACCACATGCTTCCTCAACAACATAACAATGGCACAAAACTTCACAAGAACTATACCCTTTTTCCACAAATCCATACATATTTGTCCAAGATCAAAACTAGACCCTTTGTCATCTATTGCAAGACCTCTGGACCCAAATATTGATACCCACCTACCTCATACAAACATTAGGCGATCTATAATGCCATACAAATAAATCCTTGTATGGTTCCATGTCTATTCTCCTATAAAAACTAGTACAATAGGAGAACTATATTGAGCTCAGGTGAATATACCAATTGCCAAGATATTAAAGCATCTAAACCCTCAAACGATTATCCAAGGTTTGTATGCTTCCCTCTGACTGAACATCTTTCTAAGGGATAAAAGTTGTGATGAACTTTGACTTAATCCCAAACCCTCCATGCAAACAATCACAAAATTTCTCATAAATGGAAGCCCTCTATTTCAAAGTATAGTAGTTGGTACACCACACAAAAGAACTATCTCGTCAACATAGATCTATGCCAATAGCCCATCCATATATGTAGTTGTGACTAGCATGAAGTGTTCTGACTTTGTCAAAGAGTCAACGATTATCTATGGAATCATATCCCTGGGATCTCCTAGGAAGACCAACCATGAAGTCGATGTGTAATGATTCCACTTCCACTCGAGAATCAACAATTATGGTAACAACCCTACATATTTTTGATGTTTTTTGACATGTTGACAAACTAGACACTTGGCCATGCATACTTACATGTCATACTTCATCCGTGCCCACCAATGTAGGTTTTTCATATTATGGTACATCTTGGCACTTCTAGGATGCATAGCCTACATCATGAAATGTGTTTCTTTCAACACCATTGCTCACACTTCCAAATCAGGATACACAATCATGTTGTGAAAATATATTGTCCTAACCTTTGACTTGTGAAAAACATCATTCTAATTGTTGTTAAACTCTAATATGATCTTAATATATCACAATATCATTCCTATGTGCATCCTTGATCTACTATAGTAGCATAAGATTAATATGCAACTATGGTAAAATTTCAGCCATCAAAGAAACTTCCATTTAAACGCTCATCTGAGAAGAGACACCAACATATCCCTCTTTCTAGAGGCATGGTATACAACTATACTTTGTACTTTTAAGAAGATGGAGATGACTATCTTCAAAATTCACCAACCACAACATTATCCTTTCCCATGTGATGATCAATCATATAATTGTACTACTATATCAACTCCATTTATCTCATAAATCTAATGTTAAACCCTTTTTGCAAAAAATGTACATGAGGTTATTGTGATTTGTGAAGACCTGCCACTTCTCTATATAAATATAGGTCTCCATATCTTCAGACCACAACTTCCAACTCTACATCATGTGTCAAGTAGTTCTCTCTTGTGCTTCTTGAGTTGCCCAGAAGAAGAAGAGATCATGTGCTTGTCATGCATTGGCAGACAACCTAATACGTTCTTTGAAGAATCATAGAACATGATATATCCCTTTTCAGGATCTTGAAAAACCAACACAAGTTTTTTTTGTCAATTTCAACTTCAACAGCTAAAAGCTATGCTGACATTCCTTGTTTGAGAAAATGGAACATCCTTCTTGGTCATCCTAGAAAATGGTAGGATACAAAATTGGACTTCATGATGAACCTTATTTAGTATCCATATAGACCAAGAAAACTCTGAATCTATACCATATCCTAGGCTTCACCCACTCCAACACTCATTTAACATGCTTGAGATTCACACAAATCCCTTTCCTATGAGATGACAAGACCAAGAAATGACACTTGGATCACATACAACTTATTCCACCTCAACAACTTTGAAGACATAAAAAGATTCTTCTCATGCTTATCTATATGCTTGGAGTATATCAAGATGCTACTCTATAAGCACCACCACAAATGATCTAGACATTGGGTGAGCACCTTGTTATTCAGATCTGTGTTGGTTAACTCAAATGGTATGAATGGAAACTTGTAGTGACCATACATAGTCCTAAAAGTTCATTTAGGTATTTAATCTTTCTTGATCCTCAATTGATGGTATCCTGGTTTCATATCTATATTTAGAACATTATAACACACTTATATTAATCAAATAGTTTGAATATCCTTGACGTTATATACTTGTTAATAATTGTCAATAAGTACATATACCAATAATCTATGCACAATCACTCAAATATTTCTTTTTCTTCAATGAAAACACTGGAGCGTCCCAAGGGGGTATGATTGACTCTTATAAACCCTTTATCTAAATACTCTTGAAGATGCTCCTTCAACTCCTTCATCTTAAAGGGTGCCATCCTATATGGTGTGTGTTTAGTGGGTTGCCTATCAACCACTAGATTGATCTCAAAATCAATATCTCTAGGAGGTAGAACAAGTGAAATCTTGCTGAGAAATATGCCCACAAATTCCCAAACTACAATAACATACTCTATCTTCAAACCCTTTGCCTTCATATCTACCATATGCTCTAATAAAGTTGCACAATCATTCTTAATCATCCTCTCTTCTATGACTGATGACACCATACATATAGGGAGGATCTTCTTATCTCCTTATAAAGACCAAGACACATCACCGTCTCTAAAATCTACAAAATTGAAACCATGGTTAAAAAATCTTATAATTCTCTAATCTATCCATCACTAGGATCAAATTGAACCCATGCAGGTCAAGTGGCATGAGATGCGCTCATATGATGTGCCAGGAGAAACAAAGGGGACATGACGGATACACCTCCCACAAAAAAAGTGGATCAAACCAAAGGGGTTTCCAAAAAAATTATCATATCTACTACGAATAGGCATAGTCCAAGGAGTATCTTCACTACGGTGATGAATGAGTGAATCACACATGGGTCAACCAAAACATATATATAAGTTGAAGTAGACAAGTCAAAATGGAAAATGTCCTTCTAACCTGTCACAACCCATGGATTTAGGACTCTTTTAGGGTAATTTGTACCATATATTCTAGTAGCTTCCTGTTGGTACCCACAACCTTAACCTCTTCTTTTTGGTCTCGGTGACCTTCCCTATGAAGTTTGGCTATGTTCTTCCAGAACTACTATACTATTATGAGTCATGTTGCCTTTGCCTCTTCTCCTAGGTTACATCCTAATATAATTATGGGCAGATAGTCTTCACATGCCCAAACTAGCCACACTAATAGCATTGGCTTGTCATGAAATTTCATAGACCAGTGTGACATTTGTTGCAAGAGAAGCATTGTCTCTTGGACTATGACCTACACATCCCTATTACTAACAAGGTGCCTGAATTTTTTCCCTAGAAGGTGGAAAGCCTCAACCTTTTCCCTTACAAGTAGACAAATTTGATTGCACTTGTGCCCTTGGTTCTAGCATATTCTGTCTATGTTGTGAGTGCTAATATTGATGTTTCTAAAAAGGTTTCAAAACACTCAAGTTCTTATAACTTCCAGGATATTGAACTTGCAATTTAGATCATCACTTCTTAGACTATTCATCGTGAGGTTCTCACCATCATCCTATCAGTCCTTCTGAAAATCTTTGTAAAGAATGAAAGCTTCACACAAGTATCCAGAGTTGATGTCAATTGAGCCATATCAACATTTAAACCATTATAAAATGTTCAAACTATCTCCTCCTTTATTGCTGATATATAAGGGAAAAACCTTAGTAATTCCATACAATGTGCCTCATAGTCATTCACAGACAACATCCGCCAAAAAAAATTCTTAAAATGGTTCATCTTCTCCTCCTAATAATTTTGAGGGAAGTACCTACTCAAAAACTCTTTGCAGAATGCAATCCAGCTAAGAATTTTCCCAGGTTGTTTCTCCTCCTCCATGGCCTTGAAATGGCCAACACTACCCTTCACCATGTAGATAGCATTCTTGCTCTTATCCTCTTATACTATGTCTAATATTTTGAAAGCCTTCTCCATATCCATCAACCAAATATCCACATCCATCAAATCATCCATACCAACATACTACATGATACCAACCCTCTAAAACCTCTAGAAAGTTTTCCCTAGACCCTAGGAATACTCGACATGCGAAAATGGTACCCTATGTGTAGGGATTGGTACTCTATACTCCACATGCGTTGTCCTCACCATCAACTTCCCAAACATATCCTGGAATGTTTGGTAGATGGGGGTTGTTGAGGAAGAATATGATGTGTTCTCTCTATTGCAATTGTCTTGGTGACCCTTAACCATTCTTCATCTCTTGGAGGCAAGAATGTACTCTCTCCATGCTCGACGTGATGTTTAACCATATACACATAAAAATAAGCAGTGATTATGAATAATTAGCAAACATGACATTGTATGTCCCTATAGACGGTAGGAACCTAGCCTCTGATATCACCAAATGTGGCAACTCAAATGCCCTTCTTTTTATTGCTTTAAAATTAGCTTGTTGTCAGGCTGAATGGCGTAGAAGCTTAGTTCTTGATATGTCAATTGTTTCAAATCATGTCCTCTTATTTTTATATTATGTTGTAATAAAGCAACCATAGACAAAGCTAAACAATCTAAGATAACTCAGAAAGGTACTTTATGAGATTAACATATGAAGATGTGAGAGATCACATTACCCATGGGGTCATATCTATTGAGTATGTGAAATTCACAATGAAACTAAACAATGAGTATGTTTCACATGCCTTCAAATCAAACTCTAAAGTTTGCATCTTCTAACGAGCTGTTGTTTTCTCCAAAGCTATTAATGTTATTATTATTGTTAAATTTTTGGTGATTAACTGTGTGTCTAAATCTAGATAACACATGTCTTCTTATCTAACATAGAAGAGTACAAAAACATTACATAAGATTGGTCTAGTCACTAATAGTATCCAATGAAACTTGCTCTATGATAAATTGTTACTAGTCAAAGCACGCACAAACCTTCATTTCAAATTCATTTGTTTTGTAAAACATATACATAATCATGTAAATGCATCACTTTTAGCCAGTGGCAGAGCCAACCCCGTTATGAAGGTGGGGCACATGTGAAGTAGCGTTAAAATTCATATTAAATTTATATTTCTTTATTTACATAATAAATAAATAAGTCTTCAATTGTTGCCATGAGACAAAAACAACATCTACTTGTCTCAAAGATTTGTTATTAACCCATTTATCTTGATTTGGATAGGATAATCAATGGATCTTGCATCGAGAAAAAAACCTAAAGATGTAGTTTCTGTAAAGAGTGAGACCCGAAAGGGGATCCACTCAAAATGATATAATACAAGAGCCATGTAATAATAAAGCAGCGGAAACAAAACTATTACAAAGTTACTTCATGATTCATTTATACAATTGTTCCTCACCATAATAGGTGATTTACATAACTTGAACTAAGTACAACTAAAGCCAGTAGCAGAGGGTAACCCAGCCATTCCAAGCTATCCTTAAGTTCTTGTCGTGTTAGTGATCTTTTTGAGCTTTTGTCTTCCAATGTACCTAAACCTAGGTGGAAGGGAACATCACCCAGAAACATAGGAAACAACAAAGAGGTCAGCAAAGGCCGAGTATGTACACATAATAAACTTTGGGCATTATATTGGGGTAAAAGTGCAAAAAGAAATGTTCCTACAAGAAGGGGACTATTTCCAATTAGGTAAGTTTAAGAGAAATGTAACAAAAGAAATGAGGCATATTAAACTCAGATCATAAGCATGATAATAAAGAGTGTCTTGCCATAACAATCATCCACAGATTCATATTAAAACAACAAATATTTGCATGCATAACAATGTAGACTAAATATACCTAAAATAGGGCCATAACACCATAGGATCATGGCCTAAAAGAAATAAGGGTGGAAATGCACACCCCGGGCGGAATACACACGCCCTATATAAGTATGGTTGTACATAAGTACCACTATTCTAGATATTCTAGTCAAACACATAGCATGCATAAATAGAGTGGTAAGACTAACATTTTAGTCGATTTCACATAAATGGAAATCATAGAAGGAGAGGTCCAAAGACCCATTATAAATGAATATTCTAGCAATCACGTGAATTTATATGAATCAAAAGTAGAAAGTATGAATGTACAACAATTGGATTTTAAATAAAATTGATAGTTCAACAAATGCCTCATTAAAGAAATGTAGGTTCAGTCAAATAATGCCCAAAATAAAATAGAGGGTGTACATACCTGTACTTCACAGCTAAATCTTAACTCAATCAATATACTTCATTAGTACATAACCGACCTTTAGTGTCGGTTATTTAAGGCCTTTAGTGTCGGTTTCTAAATGACACCTATGTGGGCGACGCTAAAAGCCCAGCAGTTACGCGTCGGTTAAAAAATCGACGCCAAAACCCTTCGCGCGCCACCGAAAACGCGCCAGCAGTGCACTATAGGCGTCAGTTATTAGATAAGAAACTGACGCCATATACCTTCACGTCACAGAAGGGCGCCATCTTGGACACTATCAGTGTCGGTTATTAGATAAGAAACCGACGTCATATAACTCCTAACACGGTCGTGCTGGCCAGCACGGCCGTGGTGTCTGGTCCGCTGCCACGGCCGTGCACTCCCAACACGGCCGTGCTGGCCAGCACAGCCGTGGTGTCTGGTCCACTGCCATTGCCGTGTTGGCCAGCACGGCCGTGGTGTTAAGGAAATAGACGTCAGTTACTATTAGAAACCGACACTGTAACGATGTGGCGTCGGTTTTATACAAATAACAGACGCCTATTTTTGGTTTGCTGCCATGGCCGTGCTGGCCAACACGGCCGTGGTGTTAAGGAAAGAGACGTCGATTACTATTAGAAACTGACATTGTAACGATGTGGCGTCGGTTTTATACAAATAACCGATGCCTGTTTTTTGTTTTTTTTCCTGTCAGTCTGCAGACCTGCTGTATGGCTGGTCACAGGATGAGAAACCTGCAGTTCAGTCTGAACTGCTGGTTTTACGACATCCATTGATATCATCCAACAACAGGTCACAAACCTGCAAAATTAACAACAAAAATATTCACACATTTAGCAATGCAACCTGCAGTTCCATTTGATTTTCACACATTTAGAAACATTTATGTAGCTAGCAATCTGTAGTTCCATTCATTTTCACATTCACACATGTAGAAACATTCATATAGTAACCAACAGTTTCATTCATTTTCACTCAGACACATGTAGAAACATCCAGACATGTAGAAACATTCACACATATATTATAATTCAGAAATTCATTTACAAAATATCATTCTTTAGTCATTATTCGCTATCAATATCCCAATTATATCTTAAAACCCCCACTATTTGTATGGTTGTTGGTCCATTCTTCTCTTACTTCATTTAATTCTCCCGTCGTATAGGGAGCATGTACATCTGGTAAGGCCGTTCCTATAGTGTGGTCAGTTTTAAACACCTGTAAAGAGAATGATGTATATATATAATTAATGAGCTATAAATAAGATTGATATATTTCATATTATCTAATGAGACTATATAATACATCAACAATACAATCGATGTCCATTGCGGCATATTTGATAATCATGTGCATAAATCACATCACATGGTATCCACATGCCCATCCGTTGTCTTGTGTAGCACACTATAAATTCAAACATACAAAATATTAAAAAATACAACTAATTAAGCACTGTTCACATAAATAATATATACATATATTGCAGTCGGGAACTTACTTTCACGTTCTTCCAAATTATTGGCTGGTTCTTTTTTGTGGGGACCTTTCCTCCAACCTTTTTGAACTCATCAAAACCCCTACATGTTAATGTAACACATTATATTGCATAATTAAATAGTAATGTAATAATATATGTTAACGGATATGAAAATGAAATATTTCTCACCGGAATAATGCCATTTTCATTATGTATCCATATTTTGTATTCAATTTACTCCCCTTAGGATCTAGATAATAGACAGTGAACGTCTCGGGGACAATAACCAGTAACTCCCAATGCATACCACTAGAGGTAAAAAAGTTAAAAATTAATAACTCAAAATCCACAATAAAAATGTAATTTTCTTAAGTCCAAATTATAATAAGCAAAGTAAACTTACTCTACATTGAATGGAGCCATTATCACCGTCTTCTTATTTTGAGCAAAAATTATAAAAGCCTCACATAAATATTGTTGAACAGACGGAGGGTCTTTAGCTACTAGACTAATCAAAGATGGAATCAAAAATCCTACATGTTCGAATGCAAAATCTGCACATATCTTGTCTAAGTAGCTGCAAAATATGTATTAATTACGCATGCATTAATAAATAAGAAACCAGATCACCAGATCCTACACAAGGTATATGGATGTATAAAGAAGATCTCACCTTATCCATAGCTCTATCACAGATGTATTTAGCCAATCATATCGAAACAACTCCAAAATATCTTGTATAAATAGTTTGCTTTCGTATGATTGACCTGCAACATCTGAATCTATATAAACAGTTATAGGGCAATTTATATCATGTTCGCCTAACCATATTGCCATACCCCTACAGTTAGGACCTAACGGGATAGGTAGGTCCTGTGGAACCCAACTAGGTAATGTAGGAGGTGGAAGTGGAGGCCTAGATGTTGTGGGTGTCTTCTTTTTAACCTGTATATATATATAATAATTTCAGATCAACTGACATCATATACACACACTAACAATTCAACGTAATGTAAATTTACCATACAGTTTCAGTAAAGATGAAATCTGCTTTTAGCCACAATATCACTCCACCTTCTACCTCACCAAGCGTTTCACAATCTGGGTGGGCATATGGCAATGGAAGATCCATCCACTTGGGGAATATATGTATCGGGCTCACACGAATCCAACCAGCTGGTAATGGGGACCCGTGAAACATTTCTCCTGGTAGGGATGGGTAAGCCGACGCCTCTGCAACGACATATTCATTAACTTTTAGACGGCATGGCTTCAACCCCTACAAATTTTTGTGTAAAGAATGTTATATACATATATACATATCATCTTTTTTTGAAACGACTACAATTTCATATATACATATCATCTTAAATTAAAAAACTAGTTACTATGTCATAAAAATACTTACATCAGATTTGCTAGGTGGTGGGTCTACAGGATTACTCCCAACCTCTGCAGTAGGAGTAGAGCCTGCAGTAGGAGACACCATAGGTAATGTCTGGTAAGTGGCAGTTTGAGATGCCTACCACTTTTTCATTGCTTCTTTGAGTTTCCTATCAAATAGCTTATCTACCTATACATGGATAAAAGAAACATCAAATTCTAATTATTGAATTCTCTTTTACAGTAACATCTACAAGGAAAAAATATGTTACCTCTTCTTGTGAAAGTTCCACTTTTGGGACATGTTTGCGCTGGGATGGCCCAAAAAAAGCTTTGATGCCCACACTAGCGCCTGCAGCCCTAACACGTCCAGGATGCTCTGGGTTACCAAGAGCAACTGTCAATTCATCCCTTGTTCCCTCAGGGATGAACTTGCCTTGTTTCCTCAGCTCGTGCAGCTCCTGCTAATCGAACAAAAATTTGTAATTAAGTAAACACCACGAATAATCAATATTCGAACGATTGCTGTAAGAGTTGTATTTTACCATTTTTGCAGCCGCCTCAGCAGTTGCGGGCTTCCTTATTTCTCCCTTCTTATTTTGCCTCCCAGCTATCCAGACATCATGGTGAGGCAGAGGTGTGCTATCTATAGTGGAGGACTCCTGAGTAGCAGCAGACTGAGCATAAGCCTCAAACTGTAGTCTTTGGCGAATGCCTGCATACCCCTTTGGACCCATTGTGTGGTCATGCACATTCAGTGCACACCTTGATCTTTGTGCCTCACTGAGGGCCTAGTTAGTATGCACATTAATGATTTGGTTAGTAACAGTAAATGTTAATCTTGAATAGGTGAATACAACATATATTAATGAGATTGGGACTGACACCTAATACCTTGAATTCATCAGTTTGTCTTGAAGCAACAAACGCGTCCCATTCTTCTTTGTCCAGGAAGTTCCACTGTTCAGTGGTTGTCTTCTTCCTCTTGTCAGCTTCTTTTATGTATTCTCGGGTGAGATTTGTCCTATAGTTCCTTAGGACTCTCCCACAGCGTTGCATCACACATTTACGATGCAACTTTTCATCCAATTCAAATATACTCTGCAAAATAGAATTGATATTAACTAGTATCCAAAAAAATTAGTAATCTACAAAATAGAATTGCAAATTAATAATAACTCACGCATAAATCCTTCCATATTACTTCTTTCTTCTCCTTAGAAACTTTATGCCAAGAATCTATCTTACAACCACAATGGTTACGAGTAACATACCCAAGATATGAAATAAATGAATTGCGATTCACACCAGATGCATTTCCTACATTATCAAAATCCATAACAAGTTTGGGTCCATTGCCCTTTTGCGCTATTAACTTCTTCATCATAGTGATGCCCCTTCTCTTGTCAACTTTTTGGTGTTGTTGATCAAGTGCCTCAAGTGCTTCAGATGGTACATGTGCATCATCAACCTAAAATTTGACAAAATAAACACATTTACAAGATATAACTATAAATGGACATATAGATATAAATATATGATATATTTTTAAAACTTACATTGTGAGGAAGCACATTGATGTCCTCACCCTCACGGTAATCATCAGCACGGTCATCAGGAGAATGCTCAGCCATCTGAAAATTCACATTCACATTGTAAAGTTCACATTGTAAAGTAATTCAAATTGTAAAGCTCACATTGTAAAGTTCACATTCACATTGTAAAGTAATTCACATTGTAAAGTTCACATTATAAAGTAATTCACATTGTAAAGTTCACATTCACATTGTAAAGTTCACATTGTAAAGTTCACATTCACATTGTAAAGTAATTCACATTGTAAAGTTCACATTCACATTGTAAAGTTCACATTCAGAAAAATAAAACATATAAAAAATATAAACATGCCTCTAATATTGCGATTTTTTATCAATTAACAATCCTTCATTGTGATCTCCGTGCACATACAAGTCATCATTAGCTTCAATATTTGCTGGTGTTGGCAACCCAACTGAGAATGGACTGGAGTCATCATACTTATCATAGTACCGTTCTTCATCTATAGGATCTTCAATGAACTGTCTTTTACCATGAAGAACAACCGACCATTTATCATTTGCAGGATCATCGATATAAAATACTTGTTTCGCATGTGATGCCAATATGAATGGTTCACCCTTCTCGCCAATCTTTTCAAAGTTCACTAAAGTGAAACCCAATTCATCCACTATAACTCCTTTGGCATTATCAACCCAATTACATTTGAAGAGAGGAATTCTGAAATCTATGTAGTCAAACTCCCATATATCTTCAATGACACCGTAATATGACACTTTAGCTTCACGTGGACTCTTATCCTTTGCACTTGCAAAAAACATAGTCGATGCTTGAAGGGTGACCCCACTGTTTTGGACGACACTCTTATCATCTTGGCGCTTTGTGTAATATGTGAATCCATTAATGTCATACCCTTCATAAGACATAACAGTCAATTTTGGTTTAAAGGTGAGGCATTTGATAGTTTCAGTAATATCATCTGGTGTTTGAGATAGTTGATGTAAGACTTTATTTTCAAACCACTTAATAAATGTCTTGTTATGCTCTCTAGCAAGCCACATTGTATTGGCTCGAGGATATTGTCTCTTGATGAAATTGGTATGTTCCTCGATATAAACGTTCACTTCGTCCATGTTGTGTAAAATATACAAGTGACCTTGTTCCAACTGCTCACGGCTGATTACTTTCACACGTGATCCCAAAATTCCTTTGCCAAATTGCTCGTCAATATTCTTGTCATTATCAGGAGTGTCATTACCACTGAGAAAGTCATTGCAAAAATCCATAACCTCTCTCTCCACATAACCCTCGATAATACTCCCTTCAGGCCGATAACAGTTTCGAACATCACTTTTAAAAATGCTCATGTATCGTTCAAAGGGATACATCCAATGCAAGAAAACTGATCCCAACATTTTCACTTCCCTAGTCAAGTGGGCAACAAGATGTACCATGATATCAAAGAACGATGGAGGAAAATACATCTCAAGCTGACATAGGGTAACAACCACTTCTCTTTGCAATTTATCAAGAGTATCAGGGTCAATAACTTTGTTGCACAGACTGTTGAAAAAGAAACAAAGTCTGGTGATTGCAAACCTTACATGCTTCGGCAATATAGATCTAATTGCCACAGGCAATATTTGTTGCATTAGAGTGTGACAATAATGAGATTTAAGACCTATCAACTTCAGATATTTCATTGATACCAATCTACGGATGTTGGATGAGTAACCCTATGGCACCTTAACATTTACCAAACATTCACAAAAAGCTTTCTTCTCCTTTCTAGACAATGTGTAACAAGCGTGAGGTAAGTATGTTCTCCGATTTCCCATTTCACAAAATTTTGGTAATTTTGACCTTATTCCCATTTCACGTAGGCCCAGTCTGGATTTTATCCCATCTTTAGTCTTACCTGGTATATTCAACAAAGTACCAATGACACTATCACAGATATTTTTCTCAACGTGCATGACATCGATACAATGCCTGACTGTCAAAGAACTCCAATAAGGAAGATCCCAAAATATTGACTTCTTCTTGAATAAAGATTTGTCACTCTGTGTGGCCATAGTACATTGTGATCTCTTACCAAATTCATTGACAAAGTCTTTTACTCTTTCATAAACAACCTCCCCTGGTATAGGTTTAGGTGCACTTCGTTCCTCATTCAATCCATTGAATGCTTTGCGCTTCCTACGATACAGATGAAATTTTGTAAGAAACCTTCGATGACCGAGATATACAGTCTTACCGCCATGTTTTAGTCTTGTTGAATCAGTGTTCTCTTCACATATAGGACACACTTTAGCTCCTTTGACACTATATCCAGACAAATTCCCATATGCTGGAAAGTCATTAATAGTGCAAAACAACATAGCATGCAAACGAAATGTCTCTCTTCGTGAAGCATCATAGGTCATCACACCTTCACCCCAGAGTTTCTTTAAGTCATCAATCGGAGGTTCAAGATAAACATCGATGTCATTTCCAGGTTGTTTAGGGCCCGATATCAACAACGACAACATTACGTACTTATTTTTCATACACAACCAGGGAGGAAGATTGTATATAACAAGCATGACTGGCCAAGTGCTATGTTGGCTGCTCAATGTCCCATATGGATTCATCCCATCTGTACAAAGCCCAAGTCTTAGATTCCTAACTTTTTCACCAAATTCAGGGTACAATAGATCAATCTTCTTCCACTGTGGGGAATCAGACGCATGTTGTAGGATCCCATCATTATTTTTCTTAACATCTGCATGCCACCTCAAATTCTTCGCATCTATCGGATTGGAAAACAAGCATTGAAACTGTGATATTATAGGTAGATACCACATCACCTTGGCAGGAGAACCAGTTTTGGACTCCCCCGAAGTCATCAATTTATACAGTGATGCACCACATTTGGGACAATCTTTCAAATCCACACAGTCCTTTTGAAATAATACACAATCATTCGGGCATGCGTGTATCTTCTTGGCATCCATTCCCATTGGGCACAACAATTTCTTTACCTGGTATGTTGAGATTGGCAGCTCGTTTCCTTCAGGAAGCATTTCTTTCAACAAAGACAACAATGATGTGAAGTTTTTGTCGCTCCATCTATTGTTAGCTTTCAGCTTATACAATCTCAACACAACGCTAAGCTTCGTAAACTTAGTACAACCTGTGTATAACGATATCTCAGCATCATGCACAATGTTTCTAAAAATGGGAGGTGGATCGGTGTGCTCTACCCCACAACTATCCAACATCGCATCAACGATGTCTACTGGAACTGGTTCATTCACATCTACGTCATCGTAGGCAATTTCTTCTTCCACACAAGCACTGCTATCAACATCCACTGGTTTCGGGTTTGAAATCTCTCCATGCCAGTGCCATTCTGTATAGCCTTGTACAATCCCGTTGCACATGACATGACTTTTGATTTCGTCACCAGTGCTGACTTTCAAGTTGTTACCGCAATGCCTACATGGACAGTAGAACATATCTCCAGGTTGTTTCCTATGTTCCTCGGCAAATCTAATAAACTGGTCAAGACCATAAATAAACTCTGGGGTGCAGCGATTGCGAATGGACATCCATGATCTATCCATTCTATGATCAAAGAGAAAACAAGTATATATTACAACAAGATTAGGGTCTAGGGTTAACAGATTAGAGTTTTTGCATGGTTAAAACTTTAGGCCAACAAATACATGTGTTGTCATTCTTATATATAATAAATGTGTACCACCTATCCCATTCTTGAACACCTAATCTCATTAGTAAGTGTATAATGTGTATTGGGTTTTCGAGAAAATTTCGGCATCATTTCCCTGCTGTTCTCTAAGTACATATGTACTTAGAGAACAAACGGGGAAATGCTACCAAAATTTTCTTGAAAACCCAATACACATTATACACTTACATCCTAAGTGAGATTAGGTGTTCAAGAACAGTCCCAAACCGGGGACTATCCAAGATTTACTCCTAATGAGTAAATCTTGGACGGGTTTCTAGGCCAACAAATACATGTGTTGTCATTCTTATATACAATAAATGTGTACCACCTATCCCATTCTTGAACACCTAATCTCACTAGTAAGTGTATAATGTGTATTGGGCTTTCAAGAAAATTTCGGCAGCATTTCCCCACTGTTCTCCAAGTACATATGTACTTAGAGAACAAACGGGGAAATGCTACTGAAATTTTCTTGAAAACCCAATACACATTATACACTTACATCCTAAGTGAGATTAGGTGTTCAAGAATAGTCCCAAACCAGGGACTATCCAAGATTTACTCCTAATGAGTCAATCTTAGATGGGTTTCTAGGCTAATGAGTACATATCCACTACATGTATTTGCTCACTTACATTGCATCACTCACAATTAGAGCATTGTTAAATAATAAATCAAGAATTTAATAGTTTCAAACATGCACTAATTCACAATTAGAGTGATAAGATTCACTTTGTACAAACATACATGGCATAATTCAGGCACAATAGCAGGTGTGGTCATTGACCCGATTCAACAATATAAGAATAATTTTAGAAGAGTAATAACCAACAGCAACCACGGTTGTGTGGGCTGGCACGGCCGTGGCTGTGTTGGCCAACCACACGGCCGTGTTGGGTAGCACGGCCATGTGGTCAGCCAACACAGCCACGGTCGTTCCATCCCACACGGCCGTGGTTGCTATTGGTAAGGAGAGGGAGAAGGAAGAAGAAGAAGAAAGGAGGGCCTACTGTTGGTAGCAGCGTGGAGACGGAGGCGGAGGTGAGCACACCAGCGGCAGGAGACGGCGCGGAGGCAGGCGAGCAGAGAAGGAGAGGCGCCAGCGTCGAGCAGAGAAGGAGAGGGCGCCGACGGTGAGCAGAGAAGGAGAGGTAGGCGGTGGCGGCGGCGAGCAACTGCAGCAGCAGTAGGCGGCGGCGCGGAGGCACGCGGCAGGTGACACAGCAGCAGGCGGCGGCGACGCAGCAGCAGGTCGGGAATCGTCGGAGAAAAATCGCGCGATCTCAATGAAATAGAAGAGAAAGGGGGAAGAGTTCACTGTGCGTAGGGGCTATTAAGTTACTAAACGGTGTCGATTATTCATAACAACTGATACCTTTATTATTAGGTGTCAGTTATACAAAGACAACCGACGTCAATTGGACATTCCTTTACCCTAATTTTTTTGGCGGGGACGGAACACGCACCCTTATTAGCGTCGGTTATTCTAAGAAAACCGACACGCATATTGTAACTTTTGGCACAAATTTTATCTTCATTCAACGTCGGTTATTAGGTAAAACACCGACATTGTATCTGATACTTTGGCACAATTTTTTTTGCTCGAAAAAATTGGATTTCACGGGCTACTTTAGGCGTCGGTTGTTTATTCTAGAACCGATGCTAAATAGAAAGTGATACCCGTGTCTGGCCACTCGTATACGATATATGTCGGTTTGTGTTGTAAACCGACGATGTAGGTTTTAGGCGTCGGTTCTTATTTAATAACTGACGAATGGAAAGTGACTTCATAAGCCATTTCTGTAGTAGTGAGCTTGATCCATGAAGCTGAGTTTTCATCCTATGAACATATTAGGTATGTTAGTCAAATCAAAGCATACACGTGTATCCACCCTATTATGCTATATTAAACCCTTATCCAAATTATTTTCACTTAATGGTGTGTTAGACCTTTGAATCTTATTAAGTGAATGTATCATTCATTAGTTCTAATATGTATTTTAGTTCTTGTATCCATATTTAGTTGTAGAAGTCAAATTTACATATATGCATTATTCCAATTAGGTTTTGTAGTATCATTCTCTTCCTAATAACATGTGTTTCTATATTCTTCCTAACATCATATTTAGCATGCTGTATACACATTCCATTATATAGTTCTTGAACATGTCTTGAATAGTAGTATTCGATGTATACATGTTTGATGTGGATTTTCACCCAAACTTACATTTACAAATACACATTCTTATACATATTTTATGTGCCCTTCTACACAAAACTTGATCAGCCTAGATATGTGTATTTCCTAGACCCATCTGTATTTCTAATTTTCATTTCACTATATAAGTACTTAAAGGTGACTAGGTATATAAATGAATTGACTACATTAGTCGATGTAATAAAGTTTATATGCCATTTCATGCACATCATTCGCTTCCATATCGTTATTAAGTATATAAACCCACCGATATTTCAGAATCCATGTATATTGTACTAAGTCATGACTGTATACATATATGCATAATTCTATTCTACTAATAACTGTATTTCCTATTTATGTATTATCTAGTAATATCATTCTCTAATCAAATTCTTAGTTTAAGTCATATAGGAAATGAAGTTACAAAAGTAACAAACTTCTACTGACCTGTAGACCCACTAGGCTTTTGTTCATCCCTAATGTTTTAGACCTTCGTGGAGTAAGGGATGCAACATTAGATCAGTGGTGATGCAATTGCACATGGTGGTGCTCGATCTAGCAGATTGCAAGATGATATGGAGTTGTATGATGGTTGAGCAAGTATTGATGACATTTAGAATTAGCATGTGTGGTGGTGGTTGTAGACCTGTGGGTTATGGGCCCACTATAGCCGTAGGTGGTCACTGCATGTTTGTCTCCGGCCATTGCAGTCCCAGGTGGTGGTGCTCTCACAACTACAACATGACATGAGATGTGTGGGTAAAGGAGAAAGGAAGAGGAGGCATTGGTCGACTAGCATGAAGAAGGATATTGATAGTGTCATTAACGATGATATCTGAAGGGTGGCGATTTAGTGGTGAAGGTGGTCGTTGCACCTACTACCGACCTTCTGCAATAGGCAGCTGTAATCCTGCCCACCATGGTGATCGGGGGAAAAGAGGATGTTGCAAAGCAGGTGGCAGTGGATTTGATTGTTGGTTGTAGACATGGCAGCGTGGAAGGGACGGCGTAGCATTGATCTGTGGTGGTCGGCTATAGAGGAGCCAAAATTGGCGATGGTTGTCTGGTGTCCTAGTCACGACGCAACATCTGATTATGACCAAGCTGTCTTAGTGGTCGATGCAGATCTTGGACATGATGGCCAATCAGGTGGTGAATGAAAGGAGAAGTTGACGTCATGGTTGATAAGTGAAGACAGGTGCCATCGATGAAATCTGTTACTGGAGATAAGGAAGTGGACTGCGATGCTTCTTGGGTTGTGGCGATCGACAATGGAGCATGAGAAGGTATGTTTTTCTCATGGTCAGGCTGGTGGTGTTTCTGGTTACCTACACGGAAAGTGGGATTGCCCCTTGTGGTGTCAGCCGTGCCTGCACCACTATGAGTGTTGGATGAGGAAGGCCACAATGTGCAGAGGGCTCCACTGGAACCATCCTTACCACTACAATAGTTGGCATCCAATCTTACTGATAAGGCGGCCGACAATAGGGTAAGAGAGAACAACAAGTGGACATGGTTTCGTGTGACTTTAGAAATGAAGAGGTTAAGAAGGAGGGAGATGAGGAAACGAAGAGCAAGCGGCGACGCTGCCTGGAAATTTTGGGCTCTACCTGGATTTGCATTGCCGTCAAGGCCTGGGTGAAGGTGAAGACAAGGAACTACGAATTTGTGCGCTACCTAAAGAGAGGAAGATTTGATCATCTTACAGATGGTCGAGGTCAGTGAGGGGGATCATGGACGAGGACCATAGCGACGGCTGCGCTCCAGGTGGTAGACCATGGTGTCTACAATGTTGCGTTCAGGGAGGTGAACGATGTCCGTTGCAGCTTCCTCCGCAGGCGGTGATGCTGGAACTTGAGTGGCCACCAGAGACAAGAGAGGAAGTGGTAGTGATTAGGACATGAAAGGTAGGTGAAGAGGGAGAGGATAAGGCAGACGTTGATAAGCTTGAGGCTTCACTGCCATTGAACATGGCGGCAGCACAACCCTACTGCTAGGGTTGGTGTCGTCGGGATGTAGGGATATAATCATATAGATAGGCTTTATCTGTAGAGGAGAGGGTGAAGGAAAAAAGAAGTGGGAGAGGGAGAGGAAGGAAGGAATCGTGGGATAATAAGAAGTGGAGGCGGAGAAGAAGAACCATGGCCACGGAAGTCGCGCGATCTGTAGGGCCTGGGTGCATTGACCGTATCAAAGGGGAGCGGGTCTCATAGACAAGAAAGACGGTGGCATATTAATGTAATTAATATGAATACAAGGGTGTATACTAAGTTAGGAATTCAAACTAGTAAGTGTTTGGGCAATTGAAGTCCGATTGATACCAAATTGATAAGTAGATCAATTAACATGTGAGAAATCCAATGGTGCCAACAATTTCACATTTTGAATATGTTTAATTAAAAGATTTCATTACTTGTATACCATAGATACATTTAATGTATTTACTCATTTTAACACTTATTACACTTTAATTTGATTCATTTCATCTTATACCTCTAAGAATATTTTAGGATGTCAAATTAGAGTCAAGCATGGTATTTGGTATATGTGTTCCTTAAGTCTTGTTATTGAGTGTATTATGATTAGTTTACCTTGCATACCAAATACTAAGGGTATTTATATATCCATAACACCAATTATTCTTAATGTGCTTTGTATTGTCAGAATATACTGTATGTTAACATAATGGAATATGACCTTAAAATAAGAGATATTTAATACATATGTTTGGATTCGAGTATGTTACAACAGTCCACCCCTTAAATGGGATTTTGTCCTCAAAATTCATCCATTGCTGGTATGGTAAACTGAGTTATAAACTTAACCAAGTTATACATTTCTAGTATACTTAATGTAGGGGGTCATATCATACTATTCATGTCACACTTATGGTCTACTCTCAATATGAAGCCATATGCCTCCATGTATCATGCATCCATAAATCTGCTTATCCTGGATGTGGGTCTAGAAAAGTTACAACAAGACCTAGGATTATGTTACCCAATTTGCATCCTTCAGGGCTACATACAATGTTATCATATTTTTTCCATTCTTTGATCATGGTTCACATCATTTTCCTTACCATCATCATCGTCATCATCATCATCATCATCAACAACAACAACAACAACAACAACAACCTCACCATCTACTTATCATCATCATCATCAATATCATCACCTAAATCATCATCATCATCATAACCTAGAGGGGCAAAACGAGTGAACCTAGGTCTTATGTATCCAAGGCTTCTACACACTCTCTACACCACAGTTAGTCCTAGGGTTTCATGTCCATCATTCCAGTCAAGTACTTCTTCATTCAAAGGGTTCCTCTACAATTCAAACTTCCTTGTGGCAATGACTTGGTTCTAAAACCTTCGATAAAATATGAAAACTTTTCTTTTGTACATATAAATTAATAATGAAAATAAGTTTGACGGAAGAAAAAAAATCTTACAATGAAAAATCCAAAATTGGCGCCAAAAATCAATTTGAGAACCAAGTCCACCACTTATCCACCGGATGATACCTATAGTATTATTCTATCATCATTGCATTCTACAAATGGGGTCTACTCCTTCTATTACCTAAAAGGGAATATGTCTACATCTCTAATTCGAAGGCATACGAGTGTAACAACTTCTTATTACACACAATCAACATCTATCAAATCCTAATAATGCATGACATACACCATTACCCATGTCACTCTTAATTATAATTCAAAATGCCTCATCTCGGGACCTAATGAAGTCATAAGATTACCCAATGTTATAGGATGAATTTTTTCCCATCACTAGCTGGTTTACAACCATTGTTCCTCCCATGATAAGGTAACTGTAAGGACCCTGACCTTTGTTTAGGGTTTACCCTATTTGTTTTTCTTAACCCTGGTGCTTTGGTGCTTGCTAATCACCTTTAGTGGTGATTAGGGTCTGGGTGTGCTTTGTTGAGGGTTGGAGGTGCTACTTGCAAATAAACCAAGTCTAGGGTTTTGCTGGCAAGTTTGCCACCTTATGAGGTGTTCCTCCCTCTCTTTGCTTCCCCTTGTGTAGAGAGGAAGGCTTGGGTCCGTTGCTTGAGTTCTTTTGGGCCTTGTTGAGCTAGTTGGGCCTTGAGGTGCCTTGCCTTGTTTTGGTTGAGCCTTGTATCGGCCAAGATGTGGATGTGTATCGGCCCAGGGAGTGTGTCGCCCATGAGGATGAGGTGTGTCGCCCAAGGAGCAAGTTGTTGTGTCGCCCATGATGCTTGACCTAGCCTTGACCTTGTTTAGTGGACACTTGGTGCATATCTTGGACATGTGTAAGGAGCTTGCTAGAGTGGTGGCTCGTGCACTAGGACAAGTGTCTCTAGGCAAGTGACACCTTGCTTGGACCAACCTTGTTTTCTCCTCCCTTTCCTGCTATATAGGCGTGTCCTTTCCTTTGCTAGGAATTCCTTTGGGTTCCTTTGCTTCTCCACCACCTTGTTGCACGACACAACCCTCTTCCTTGCTAGTGGTGGCCGATACCCCCTTGGAGGAGCAGCTTGGTGGCCGACAGCTTTGGAGTTCTTCTTCCTTGCTTGGTGGTGCTTGGAGCTAGGAGCTTGAAGTTGCTTAAGGCGGGTTGCATAACTTCTAACCCTAACTACATTATCTCTTGATATGACCTTGTTTATATGTTAGTAGCTTAGTTTCTTTCTTAGCTTTCATGTTGGCCGATCCTTGTGGATTAGGGTTTCTCGGTGAGCAATACTCCTTTCTCTCCTTGGTCTAGAGGAGTGAGCTTGAACTCCTAGTATCATGAGCAACACCCCTCTTTCCTAGTCGATTGAGGTGAGCTTGTGTTCTAGCTGTTTGAACAATACTCTCCTCTCACCATGGACTAGAAGGGTGAGCTTGGTTGTGGTAGCGACTCTTTTTTTAGAGTTTCCTTGTGCTGACCCGTTTGGTGATGGCTGATGTGCAAGACCCCTCTTTCCTAGTCGATTGAGGTGAGCCATCTTCTAGGGTTTCAGGTGTCCTTGTGCTTGAGGAAGACGATGACCTTGTGTGTGATGTACCTTGGACGATATGAGTTTAGGGGAGGTGTCGCCCGATAGTCCTCTTAACCTACCCCTTTGGACGAGATGCTTGGGAGGTGGTGGACAACACCATGTCTTTGTGATGGGCGTCACACCTTCCTTGCCTTGTGTCGGATGATAGGCCTGGCTTAGTTGGTTGCACGATAGGTCTCTTAGACTTTGCCCTTGTGACAGCCGTTTGGCTCTGGGTTGGTTAGTTGGTCAGCAGCCTTTTCTGGTTGTTTGAGCTTGTATACCTGAATTAGAAGTGGTTGGTTGTCGTTATGTCTTGCTGGACAGAGTGTTGCTAGTTGGCCTGCTGTGGGCGTTGCACCCTGAACCCTGACGGGCTCACCCTAAGTTCTGCGAGTGCCAACCGACAACCCATGACAGGCGTTGCGTGTTACCTTGATGCTCGACACCCCGTTGCGTGTCATGTTTCTTTGCTTAGCTACTAACACATCATTGTGTGTCACATGCTTGGCCGTTATGTGTTAACCGACAGGTGTTGGGCGATAGGGTGAGTACCCTGCCCGATACACGCTATAGTGAGGGCATTCTCCCAACACAGCTTTTAGTGAGAGTTCTTGGTGATGTTAGCGAGGGTTCTGCCACCATATAAATAGTTTTACTCGATGAGAATTATTATAGTAACGCTTGTTTATGTAAAACACATGTCTTTATACATGAATGTGACCCTCTTGATTCTCAGTATTATACTAAGGAGAATGATAGGGATGAAATATGGTTTGCTTAAAGATATGATCATAAGTTGAGGCATGGTTAAGGAAGCATATCTAACCATTAATGTAACCTTATGTGATAGCATGATCATTCTATGATTATTGTACACTAACCATGCAGGTGAGGCCTAGCTAAGAAGAATGACTATAAGGTATATGTGATGAATAACACCACTTTGATAGTCACTTTTGATACTGAGATAACATGTATAATGTGATTGCTATCCCGTTATGATGATGTTGTAAGCCTTGAGAGGCAGTGGCAATATATGATGAGGGATTGAGATCCCATGGTATGTGATGATCCTTGAGATGGATCTAAATTGATTGGCAAGAGGCCAAGTGATAACATGAGATGTGGGATCCTTGTGATGGATCCGTATGACGTGAATTGTAGTAAAAGCATAATGTTGAGTTTATGTTGTTTATTTCCTGTTATAGCTTGCATGTTATACAACTTGGTTGAATCTTGCAATCCATATAAAAGATACTAATTAATCACAGTGAAATCTATCATGTAGTTGCCCTGGCCATAGATCCATCATCGTCAGGAATTGGTGATGGTGAAATGGGTTCTCCTGCGGGTTAACCCGGAGCGCATATTTTTGAATATGTGAGGTTTCTCCTAAGCTAAAATGAGGAGGTAAGAGTGCAACTTCGGTTGTAGACTCCAGGGTGCGGATTCAGGCCCGTAGCCCAATTGTGATAAAGAGCATGGTGAATAGGCCCATGGCTCAGGATATGTGATATGAGGAGCATGAATGCGTTCATGGCTCAGAGCACGGTGAATAGGCATGTGGCTCAGTTTCACTAGTGCCGAGACCTGTACCAAGGCGGGCTAGGCAGAGGGTAGCCTGACCCTGTGGCTAAGACCACTTCAGCATGAGACTGCGGTCCTGATTGTGTTGTACTCATGCACTGACCATGAGGCTGAGAGGTCGTGGAGTCCGACTCTTCCATTGACCTTGTATGGCACCGGCTTGGGTTTCGCAACCGAAGGTTGGATTTGAGCGGTACAGCTCACTTCCTCAGGGCATAATAATACGTAATCCATCCGTTTAGCATTTACTACTTAAGACAAACACGAAACATTGGTTGAGGCCTTGTTTGTGTAGTTAACTTTGTTATATCTTGCAGATGCTTATATGTTTCTCATATGTGGTAGATCTTTATAAATCTTATCTTGACAATCATGTCCCTTAAACAAATAGTTGAATATATGTTGGAATACACCTGGTAAACTTGATAAGTATGAACAACTTTATCTTTTAACTGCTCTTGTTATACTCTTTACCAGTTAACTGCTTTACACACATCTGAGGTCTTGTAGTTTCGGCGGGGAGTTATGTTTCTCACTGGGACAATGTTCGATTGTCCCACCCCGCTGGTTTACACCCTTTTTAGGTAGTCGAGCTAGGCGTGGTGGTGGTCACGGAGTTGCGGCCGAGCAGCAAGAAGAGCAGTAGAAGGCAAGCGTTGGTAATGTTGCTGTTTTGGATGTTTTGTAGTAGAGTCTAGAGTCATCCCTATACTCTCAGGTCCTTGGCGGTGTTTTGACGATGTTTTACGACGTACAACTGTATATGTTTTGTATATCCTGTTATTGGCCGGATGTGGGCCGTTATATATGTATGAACAGGTGATGAACTCATGATATGATAGGACAACTGTTACTCTAAGCTGTAGACATGTATCAAGGCTTGTATATATGTATATAACCTATTCTTTTGCGGAATGTGGACTAGAATGTAATAGTTTCTCAGTTTATTCGCTTTCCGCAATCAGTTTTAATTAACCTGTGTTTTTAGTAATCTGTGGTTATGATGACTTCCGCACATTTTCGCGTAACACCTCACTGTCTGTGTGATAGTGGGATGTGTTGCCACAAAGTTTGGTATCAGAGCCTTAGGTTCGCTGAGTCTACGGGGATTTAGGACTAGGTTGAGTCTGTTCTTATGAGTTTTCCAGATTTTCTTACAATCATCTTCTGCCCTCAATGGAAGAAAAGCCAAGATGTCTGGAAACCATGAAGAACACGCTGTTGAGCATAGCGATGCTGCATCAGTTGATGGAGCTTTTGGGCAAGCACATGAAGATCGGGTGCCTGAGGTCCCCCAACCTAACCCAGCCATACTTGAACATCCTGCCTACCAACAACTTATGGCACATATGATGGCTATGATGAATCTCGTGGTTGAGAGATTGCTAATGCCTCCTATGAGAGCACATGCTCCCCATGGTGAAACATCGGGTATTGGGAAGACCTTCGAGCGGCTTCGCTGAGTTGAAGCTTCAGATTATCTGGAACGGCTGATCCAGCGGATGTGGATCTGTGGCTGACAAGTCTTGAGAAGGCTTTCTGGATCCTCGACATCCCCGAAGCAGACAAAGTAAAGCACGTTGTCTACCTTTTGAAAGGTAGTGTTGGTCACTGGTGGACCATCGAGGAAGAGAAGCGGCCCGGTGAGGTGATCTGTTGGGAGGTTTTCCGGTGTGAGTTCGTCATCAGATACTTTCCAAAGACGTATCTGGATGAGAAGATCAGTCAGTTTGAGATCTTGCGACAAGGAACGATGAACATTACCGAGTATGAAGCCAAGTTCATAAATATGTTGAGGTTCTGTCCTCACATGGCAGCGACAGATGAGGAACGAATCAGACGTTTCGAGAAGGGTCTGAGTTTTGAGCTGACAACACATGTGTCTGCGTTGGAGAATCGAGAGAGGTTTGCTACATTTGTGGAATCTGTCCGGAGAATCGAACGATCAGTTAGGGAGAAGAGAGAGTCTATGGCTAAGAAGAGACCTACTCAGTTCCTAGGGTAGAGGTTTGGCAGCTTCAAGAAGCCAAGGTTTGTAGCACCGTCAATAATGAGAGGTTCTGGTGGACCGTCTCGGTGGTCTCCGAGTAAAGGAAGAGGTTATGTTTCTTCACCATCTAAGGCACAAAGTACAGCTTCCGTGGCAGTGACAGGGCCATCTAGGCCACGGGTTGATGATAGAGCATGTCATCTGTGTGGTCAGATCGAGCATTGGAGGTTCAACTGCCCGAATAGAGATGTTGAAATGACGCAGCAGTTGAGGCAGAATCATCAAGGATCGGATCGATAGCAGCCCAGCGGTAGCAGAGGATGAGGACGCGGTCCAGTGTCTCAAGCTGGATCGTCTGCTCAAGGAAGAAGAGGTCATGGACATCAAGCAACGGCTCGATTCTACGTTATGAATTAGCCGGAGGCGATAGTCAACCCGCGAGTGGTGACAGGTCAAATGGAGTTATTTCATTCTGATATGTCTTCTTCTTGCTTTATATCTATTCTGGTTGACCCGGGTGCTACACACTCTTTTATCGCCTATAGTATGCTTGAGAACTGTCGTTTACCTGTTAGCTGTAAGAAGGATAGTTTGTTGTTAGAAACCCCTCTTGATGGTTCCTCATTGCTTCGAGAAGAGTGTCCATCTTGTGTCTTATCTTTCTCAGGACACCACATTCAAGTGGATCTCATACCACTTGATATGTATGGTTTCGATGTCATCCTTGGGATGGATACCTTAGAGAAGTATAAGGTCATTTTGGACTACAGTTCGAAGCAGGCTGTGTTTGATGATGCTGGAGAGAAGTAGATCTTCCAGGGAGATAGGAAGATTCTTCCGACGTGTCTGGTATCAGCTATGGTGGTAGAGAAGTTTTTACGACAAGGATGTGAGGCGTTCTTGGCCCATGTGGTGGATACCGTCGTGGCTACAAAGGCGAAAGGTCCTAGCCTTGAAGAGGTGCTAGTTGTCCAGGAGTTTTCAGATGTGTTTCCTGAGGAGTTTCCTGGTATTCCCCCACCCCGAGAGGTTGACTTTGAGATCAATCTGGTCCCAGGGACGCAGCCAGTTGCACAGACACCATATAGGATGGCTCCATTTGAGATGGCAGAGCTGAAGAAGCAGTTGCAAGAGTTGTTGGAGAAAGGTTTTATCTGACCGAGTACGTCGCCTTGGGGTGCTCCAGTATTATTTGTTAATAAGAAAGACAGTTCGATGCAGTTGTGTATAGACTACCGACAGTTGAACAAGGTCATAATCAAGAACAAATACCCATTTCCGAGGATAGATGATTTGTTTGATCAGTTGTGTGGTGCTACAGTGTTTTCAAAGATTGATCTACAGTCCGGATATCATCATCTGAGGATCAAGGAGGATGACATACCAAAGACAGCTTTCAGGATGAGGTATGGTCACTATGAGTTTGTGGTTATGCCGTTCGGGTTAACCAATGCACCTGCTGCTTTCATGGACTTGATGAATAGAGTGTTCCGTCCGTTTCTGGATCAATTTGTTGTAGTCTTTATAGATGACATCTTAATCTATAGTCGGGACAGGCTAGAGCATGAGAAACATCTTCGACGAGCGTTGACTCTTCTTCGCTAACACCAGTTGCATGCTAAGTTCAGTAAGTGTGAGTTCTGGTTGGAAGAAGTGACTTTCTTGGGTCACGTGATATCTTCTGAAGGAGTCAAAGTAAATCCAAAGAAGGTGGAATCCGTTGCAGATTGGGAACAGCCGAAGACGCCGACAGAAGTTCGTAGTTTTCTGGGATTAGCAGGATACTACCGGAGGCTTTTCAAGGACTTCAGTGTGATTGCATTGCCGATGACAAAGTTGACAAGAAAGGATGTTCCATTTGTCTGGGATGATCGATGTCAGCAAGCTTTCTAGAGTTTGAAGGAGAAGTTGACCAGTGCTCCAGTGTTAATCCTGCCAGAGCCTGGAAAGGGCTATGTGGTTTTCTGTGATGCTTCCAAGAAAGGTTTAGGATGTGTGCTGATGCAGGAAGATCATGTGGTATCTTTTGCTTCGCGACATCTTAAGAAACACGAGGAGAACTACCCAACTCATGACTTGGAGCTAGTAGTAGTGGTTCATGCGTTAAAGATTTGGAGACACTATCTTTATGGGGAAGTGTGTCATATCTTTACGGATCATAAGAACATGAAGTACATCTTTACGCAGCAAGAGTTAAACATGTGACAGCGGTGATGGATGGAGTTGATTAATGATTACGACTATACTATCGAGTATCATCCTGGTAAGGTGAATGTGGTAGCTGATGCGCTTAGCAGAAAGTCTTCTTCTCTTTCTTCAAAGAAAGAACAGTTGAGTTCTCTGGTATGCCATAGGTGGGGTATATTTGTTTCCTTGTGACAGATGAATGTGCAGATGGAAGTTTCCTCGCTAGTTGGACTTTTAGCTCAGATGCAAGTCAAGCCTACGCTGAGACAGCAGATCAAGGATGCACAACTATTGTGTGAATTATATATCATCTTTTCACATGTGTTCACACACAAATTTTATTCATTTTGACAAGATTTAGTCTCTTTTCATATTACTTTTGCCATCATTTCGTTAAAATACTTTGCCATATCTTGCCTTGCCATTTTACCATGGAAATCACTCATTTCAATGTTTATTTGTGCAGAAACAGTAAAGTGCACGAAGTTCAAGTTGTTTGCATGGCGTGCAACATTCCAGAAAGATTACTGCTTACCCTGACTCACTGTTGTGCGGCGTGCACACTCATGGTGCACGGCGCACAACTTTCCTATAGAATGCATAAAGAAATGCACGGTGTGCAAAGGCGTTGCGCGTCATTCACATGGAGCGCAGAAGTTCATCAAATGTTTCTAGAAAATTATACAGTGTGCACATACTCCGTGCACGGCGTACACTGCACAGTTAACTGTCACCCTTTTGTTAAGTGCACGGCGTGCAAACACTTTGCACGCCGTTCAGCCGGCAGTTTCAGAAATTTGAAAATCGAGAATTCGAGCCTAAAACGAGGAGGAGAGTGTTGGGACAGTTATCACTGGTCATTGGAGACTCCTTGTTCGTCCCAAAGACAGAGGAAACGAAGGAGGAGGTGAATTTGAAGAGATCCAAGGATTTTCTTGAGAAAGAAGACCACTTCTCTTCTTCTCCTTTCTCATTTGCAGCTTGAAGGTGCAGCAAAGCTTCCCCAACTTTGAGGAGCTTCTTTGGCGAGAAGCTAGTACGTTCTGGAGGAGTTTTAGAAGAGGAATTTCGTCCTTCAACTGGAATTCCCTCTTCTCTTGGTTGCATCTTGGTTCTTCTTGTCTTTTCTTCTCTTGCTCATGTCTAGAACTTCATTTTCTGCTAAAATTATGCAAGGTGTAGTTATGGACGAGTAGTTTTCTTCTTCTTGGGCATGGGAGAGTAGCTCCCCTGCCGTAGCATGTGTGGAACTATGTGATCTCGTACTAAATACCTATGTTTCTTGTCTCTGTTTATGAAAATACCGGTTTCCTTCTTCTTGCATATGATGTTGGCCACTTGATGTGCATGTTTTCTGCATTTGTGCTTGATTTGAGAAAATAAGTATGAATGTATGGAGGTATCTTTCATAACAACTCTTTCTAGTCTATGAGAGTAGTTAGAAATGAGTTGAAGGTTTTCTTGTGATCTAAAATGATATTCAAACATGAGAATGTTGTTTTAAGTTGTGATCGTTGCACGTAAATCGGGAGATGAAATGCAACACATCAATCCTTTGAGATAAGGGCTTGTGTATGTTTAGATTGCTTAGTTCCCTAAGTGCTATGGTATGAGAATGAAATCCCTAATGTCCAAGATCTTTAATCTTTTGACTAGAAACCTTTGTTAATCTCTTCTACTTGTATAAATTTAGCTCTTATACATTTCCTTGTCTTTGAAATTAAACAACCAACTTCTTTTAAAACCGATCTAGATTGCTGAAAATTAGGACTGTTGCGTTCAGTTGTTTACTAAAGCTCCTTGTGTTCGACCCTGACTATACTACCTCCGTATACTTGTGGAGTTTGATTGAATCGGGTAAAAGATCATTAACTTGATTGAAACTCGTTGCTTAAATAGCCAACAAGTTTTTGGCGCCGTTGTCGGGGAGCTACGATAAATTAATTGGAGTAATAAGTGTTGATTATTATTCGAGACTAGATCATCATTTTCATTTTCGAAATTTCCACATACATTTTAGTTGTGTTCTCAAATTTTTCTTGTTATTTTCAGGTTGCATGCGTCGCTCGCAACGAGGTCTCCAAACAACCCCGTTGTTAGACCTTGAAATAGAGCGGAGTATTTCAAGCTTGAGGAGATCAAGGAGAAAGGAACAGTTACTACTAGAGGGTACTCCATCACCACCATCACCATCTTCATCATCATCCACGCCATCTTTTTCATCCGTTGAAGGAGCTTCACCAAGCACTTCAACCATGGAAGACGATCGTCCATTGAAGGATTTTGCTATGCCGGTTGCCACAAACATATGTGGAGCCATTGACTTGCCAGCCGTAGAAGCGAACAATTTCTCTATTGCTCCTTCTATGATGCAGATGATTCAACAGAACCGTTTTGGAGGTACCGCCAATGAGGACCCATGTCTTCATATTGCAGAATTCTTGGAGTACTTAAACACTTTCAAAATTAATGGTGTATCTGTTGATGTGATAAGACTTATGCTATTTCCCTTTACTCTAAGAGATAAAGCCAAGGTTTGGCTTTTGTCTTTACCAAAGAAGTCTATTAAAACTTGGGATCAACTTCTTATGTCTTTCTTGCAAAGTATTTTCCACCCAACAAAACTGCTCACTTGAGGAACCAACTTACAAACTTTTCTCAAAACGATGGTGAGACTCTCTATGACACATGGGAGAGGTTTAAAGACCTTCAATGTCTTTGCCCACACCATGGTCTTACAAACTGGTTACTTCTTCAGACCTTCTATAACGGAATGTTCTACAACACCCAGTTGACTCTAGATGCCGCAGTCGGTGGTGCTCTTATGACTAAGTCCTACAGGGAGGCCTATGACCTCATTGAAGACATATCACTCAACCACTGCCAGTGGGGAGGTGATAGGGGATCTAAATCATCATCATCTACTGCAAGTTCTTCAACCCCAAAGCAAGGAGGAAAATACACCGTTGATGTTGTTGATCTCATTGCCGCAAAACTAGATGTTCTTACTCAAAAGTTTGAGAAGCTGACTGCGTTGTCGGTCCAATCTCCTGAAGCCACATGTGAAGCTTGTGGTAATCCAGGGCATACTTCTTCACAATGTTTTGCTCCCAACACTATGGGGGGAGATCTTGAACAGGTTAATGCTATTGAGATGCAGAGGAACAAGCAATATAATCCTTATTCAAATCAATATAATCCAGGGTGGAGGGATCACCCCAACTTCTCTTACAAGAATACTAGCAATGCTCAAAATTTTCAGCAGGGGCAACAACAACCACCGCAGCAATCACAGTTCAACCGCCAAGGTAATCAACATGGTTACAACAACAGAAGTTATCAGCAGCAACAACAACAACCTCAAATTCCTCTCTTGAAGCTATGATGGAGAAATTCATAAAAACACAAACTCAGCAAAATGAAGAGCTTAGTGGGGAATGACAAGCTACTTAAAGATGCTATTCTTCAACTCTCCGCCAAAGTGGACAGCATATCCACTCACACAAAAATTCTAGAGAACTAAATAGCTCAACAAGCTCTTTCTCAACAAGGACAACAATCCGGTTTGAAAAACACTAGAGGGGGGGTGAATAGAGTTTTTAAATTATTTTAACAATTATTTAACTCAAACAACCACAATTGAAAATGGAAGAAGGAGACAAGTGTTTAGAGTGGTTCCAATCTTAGCAAATACTAAGATTGTCAGTCCACTACCCGGTTGCTTACCCAACCGGGATTTTGAAAGTATCAATTTTATTACCTTCACAAGGATTTACACAAAATACAATACTTTCTTACACCCCTTGAACAACCTTCACTTGAAGTAGATGCACCAACCTGAGGTAGCCTTCTTGAAGTAACTCCAAGATCCCCCTTGAAGTAGCCTTCCTCTTTAGAAGTAACCTCCCGTTGCACCATCCTTCTTGAAGTAGTTCAAGGTCCCCTTCTTCACCAAGAAGATCTTCCAACCTCTCCAATCCGTAGCCTCCAACCTAGGAGTAGCAAGGAGAGTACAAACAATAATAGTGAACAAGAAAGGAAAATGGAAATTACAACTTATCCTTTGAAGCACAAGGCTTGATTTGCCTAGATCAAGCGTGTAGATCTCCTAACCGATATGAATGGAATTGTAATTGCTGTGGATTAGGAGATGATAGCCTATAGGACACGAAATTTGAGCTAGGAGAGGAAGTAGCTAGTTGCCAATGTGCTTAATTGCTCACAAACAGATTGCTCAATGTAAATGTATGCTCAAAGATTGCTCAAGTGTGGAATCAAGTAAGTTTAGGTGTCCTAAGGCATGTCCTATTTATAGGAATGTCCTACAAGTGCTTAAGGATGTTCTAGACACTTTCTAGGGGTTTCTAAGTGCTTAACTAGCCGTTAGATATAAGTTAGTTGCTTTAACAACGGCTAGTTAATTAATTCTGCAGTTGCTGTCAGAGACCATCTCGGTCGAGAAATGGTCGACCGAGACACCTACTCGGTCGACGTTTTGTTGACCGACAGGCTCTCTGGATCAAGTGTTTGCAACGTTTATCTCCAACTGCCAACTACCTTGTCAGCTGTGTCTAACGGCTACTTGGGTCTTTCTCGGTCGAGAAGTTTGTCGACCGAGAGTGTCTCGGTCGAGGATTTTGTCGACCGAGATAGACCCTATTTCAATGTTTCAAATGAAGACATTAAGTGTGTGTATGAGTGTGCATATGTGACACTGTTGAAGGGGATGACCTATCTAAATGTGGTGTTTAGCTAGGGAAGATCTAACGCTTGATTTACATGAAGTCTAAGTACTTGTACATTATATATTTGTACAAGTTTACAATTGATTACATGACATTTACAATCATTCAAGCATATAGATTCCCTAGTGCTTTGTCATCCACCTTATTCCTGCAACACTCAAGTAGCACGTTAGATTAACAAGAATGAAATGTTTGTCATTATCAAAACAAAGGGATTTACAGATGTCCATTTAGCCAACAATCTCCCCCTTTTTGAAGATGACAAACATTTCCTAAATATAAAATAAGAAAATATAAAACATGTGAATTTCATACTTGAAGATTACCTTTGTAAATTTCTTCTCTTGTTTATAAAATGTGTGCTTAGTATTCCCCATGAAGTATGAAACATGAAATCCAATTTTTTTTAGGGAATATAGCAACTTTCAATGTAAAGCCAAGAGTTTGTTTATGAAACTCATTAATTGAGTTTTGCATTTATATTTATTTCTCCCCCTTTGTCATTTCAAAAAGATATCCGTTTAAAAACAAATATTATATGAAAAGTATTGCTCCCCCTTAAATAGATATCCTTCTTCAATAGATGGTCAATTTAGCTACAATTTTAAATTTCAGGTATCATCCTTTTTGATTTATGACATATTTATTACTCCCCTTACTTTGTATGCTCTACTAGAATAGTCTTATGAGCCATTTCTTGTCTTTAAGGTGGAGAAGAAGCAAGAAAGTCTTAGAGATGGAGAGGCTAAAGAGTTGCGCACAAATGCACTAGAAGGAAGCCAAGGAAGTAAGAATGTGAAGGTGTAGTACAATGACCCGTTTTTGGTCCTTTTTATAGAAATCCAGTAACCTGGTCGGTCGACAAATTTTCGACCGACGACCGGAAACAGTCATATCCTAGGCGCGCCACTCGGTCGCCCAACGGTCGACCGGCAACGGTTATATTCAAACGGTCAGATTCCAACGGTCATATCCCAACGGTCAATTCTCGGTCGAATAATTGTCGACCGACATCGGCTCGGTCGAATAATTGTCGACCGGAAGTGTGTCCGATGTAATTTTTATTTGAGGTCTGTCGGTCGAAAGAGATAGGCTGACCGAGATGTTTTCGGTCGAAGAATTCGTCGACCGACAGACTTTCTGTGAATGAATTTTTAAGATGATTTTTAATGTAAATGATAGACTGAATTTGTAGAGCATATATATATTTTCTAAGGGAGTAATATTGTGATTATTACTACCAATATTTGGAAAATTTTGTGATCATAAATTAATTGTTCTTTTGATCACAATTTTTATATAGAAAATGATATTCAAATAAGTATTGTGCCAAACTTATTTTAGGTCGACTTTGACTACGACCATAGCGCCCCTTGGTCAAGCTTGATTTTAACCAAGAGGCAATTTTGAGTGATACTCATTATGAAGATTTTCGTTCATAATTCTTCTAGAATATTTATATAAGCTTTGTTGTAGGTACATAAATATCAAATTCTATTTCTTCTTGTACCCTTGTTTTCATGTAAGATTCTCCAAGAAAATATATATCCTTGAAAGCAATATCTCACGTTCTTAATTGAGAAATTTTTATCTTATGTGTTGCAAGCCTTAAAGTTCTTTTTCATATCACAAATGAATCATTTTGCTTGCCAATGTGTCATCAAGGATCCATGCATACAATAATCATTTTCTATCATCTTTATGAGTTGAATGACAAGATAGTGAAAGCATATCCATGATGTAATGATAGAGCATATAGTGATAATTCCATGAAATACCATGATCATTAAACTAGATGTCATAACACATGATTTTTATATGAATAGATCAGGAGATGCAAAATCATGTGAATAAGAACAGTAATTTCTTTTTATTAAAATATGAGAATCAATAGAATTTATCTCATTTATATTTATAAGTTTATCAGAAATGGTTTTCAACTTGTTTTGCAAGTCATTATCAATAGATAGCAATTTGATCAATTGAATATACATTCATCAGATTTATTTTAGTTTTGACAACAGGGACCAGATCGGTTGATCATTTCTCGACCGACTGTTGTTCTCGGTCGACAGATTTTCGACCGAGAATGGTTTGCATTATTTCAGAATTGTTTTTAGTAAGAGTTATATATCCCAGTTAGATGTTTTAGATACTTGAACTAATTTGTTATGCCACTATGTTGAGTTGAGATAGACATAGAAATATGCAACTAAGGTCCTTGGTCATATCTCAACTTAATTCCGTTCATTTAGTTTGGAGGTTTTGGAATCCAAACTAACTCGACATCCTTTTTCTTATAAGGACATGAAAAGGAATAGTGACCAATGCGCAAAATAATGACAACATATAGAATCAACCTCATATCTCTTTCTATGATTTTGGTCTAGGTTGTTCTTGGGTATATTTGTATTTGTGCATTTAGGTATATATATAGATTGATGTGCTTGTGTCTTTCTCCAACTAGGTTTATGATAAGATTTTCCCTTAGGCTTGTAACCTAGTCCTCTCCTTCCAACTTGATGGTGGGAATCATTTAAGATTTGATCAAGAATGCCATTATTATTTAGACTACTAACTTTTTGTTGTAACTTAGCAATCTCATCCATTCTCTTCTTGATATCTAGCTTTGCTTGATCTAGATTAGATGATAATGAATTTCTTTCTTTCATGATAGTATCATAATCTAGATGTGAGCACAAAACAGGTTGTTTTTGAAGATCGTTCACTTGAGTTTGCAAATTTATCTTTTCTTGGGAAATAAGATTGCAATTTGCCTCTATAGATTTTATCATAATATTATGATCTTCAATAATCTTTTTAAGATCTTCATTTTCAGAGGTAATAGCAAGAAGCTTAGCATGTAATTCATCATTTGTTTTATTAGCTTTCTTTAACTTCTTCTTGTACTCAATATATTTATTATGTGTCTCTTCAAGACTAGCAACTAGCTCTTCTTTAGATAAATCAAAAAGACTTACCTCTTCTTCCTCATCACTTGTTGTAGCAATAAGACAACCTATATGCTCATCTTCCTTCTTTGATTTCCATGGGCAGCTAGATGTTGTGTGGCTTGTTCCTAAACATCAATTGCAACATGTTGTAGATTGGTCCAAGCTGCTCTTTTTATTGCGGTTGTAATTACCATCACCCTCCATTCTTCAAGACCTGGTTAGGGTTCCTTGAAGCCTGCTCTGATACCAATTGAAAAACACTAGAGGGGGGTGAATAGAGTTTTTAAATTATTTTAACAATTATTTAACTCAAACAACCACAATTGAAAATGGAAGAAGGAGACAAGTGTTTAGAGTGGTTCCAATCTTAGCAAATACTAAGATTGTTAGTCCACCACCTGGTTGCTTACCCAATCGGGATTTTGAAAGTATCAATTTTATTACCTTCACAAGGATTTACACAAAATACAATACTTTCTTACACCCCTTGAATAGCCTTCACTTGAAGTAGATGCACCAACCCGAGGTAGCCTTCTTGAAGTAACTCCAAGCTCCCCCTTGAAGTAGCCTTCCTCTTTAGAAGTAACCTCCCGTTGCACCAGCCTTCTTGAAGTAGTTCAAGGTCCCCTTCTTCACCATAAAGATCTTCCAACCTCTCCAATCCGCAACCTCCAACCTAGGAGTAGCAAGGAGAGTACAAACAATAATAGTGAACAAGAAAGGAAAATGGAAATTACAACTTATCCTTTGAAGCACAAGGCTTGATTTGCCTAGATCAAGCGTGTAGATCTCCTAACCAATGTGTATGGAATTGTAATTTCTGTGGATTAGGAGATGATAGCCTATAGGACATGAAATTTGAGCTAGGAGAGGAAGTAGCTAGTTGCCAATGTGCTTAATTGCTCACAAACAGATTGCTCAATGTAAATGTATGCTCAAAGATTGCTCAAGTGTGGAATCAAGTAAGTTTAGGTGTCCTAAGGCATGTCCTATTTATAGGAATGTCCTACAAGTGCTTAAGGACATTCTAGACACTTTCTAGGGGTTTCTAAGTGCTTAACTAGCTGTTAGATATAAGTTAGTTGCTTTAACAATGGCTAGTTAATTAATTCTGTAGTTGCTGTCAGAGACCATCTCAGTCGAGAAATGGTCGACCGAGACACCTACTCGGTCGACGTTTTGTCGACCGACAGGCTCTCTGGATCAAGTGTTTGCAACGTTTATCTCCAACTGCCAACTACCTTTTCAGCTGTGTCTAACGGCTACTTGGGTCTTTCTCGGTCGAGAAGTTTGTCGACCGAGAGTGTCTCGGTCGAGGATTTTGTCGACCGAGATAGACCATGTTTCAATGTTTCAAATGAAGACATTAAGTGTGTGTATGAGTGTGCATATGTGACACTGTTGAAGGGGATGACCTATCTAAATGTGGTGTTTAGCTAGGGAAGATCTAACGCTTGATTTACATGAAGTCTAAGTACTTGTACATTATATATTTGTACAAGTTTACAATTGATTACATGACATTTACAATCATTCAAGCATATAGATTCCCTAGTGCTTTGTCATCCACCTTATTCCTGCAACACTCAAGTAGCACGTTAGATTAACAAGAATGAAATGTTTGTCATTATCAAAACAAAGGGATTTACAGATGTCCATTTAGCCAACACGGTTCTCTCCCTAGTGTGCCGGAAGTAAATCCGAGACAGCAGGCCAATGCTATCATTCTAAGGAGTGGGGCTGAGATTGAAAGATCTTCGCCATCTAAGGAAAAGGACATGAAGATACTTGATGAAGAAGAGCCTAGTATTCCTATTTGCAGCAAGGAGAAAGGTAAAATTGAAGAGCCACCATCTTTTAAAGCTACTGCACCTTCCCCTCATAGGCTTGTCAACAATAAGGATGATGTCAACTTCAAGAAATTTATGGACATTCTTAGCAAGTTGCAAGTTAATCTTCCTTTCACTGATGTTCTTGCTGAAATGCCTTCCTATGCCAAGTTCCTTAAAGATATCTTGTCTAGAAAGAGAAGGGTTGATCAAGTGGAAACAGTTAAGCTTTCCGAACGTGTGAGTTCTATTATTCAAAACCGCACTCCAACTGTTCCGGAAAAGCTGGATGATATGGGACCTTTCACATTGCCATGCAAAATCAACAACGTCATGTTTGATAAAGGTTTAGTGGATCTGGGGGCTAGCATTAGTCTCATTCCTACCACTCTATGGCAAGAATTAGACCTAGGTGATCTGAAGCCAACCAAGATGGTTATAGAGTTAGCCGATCATTCTCTTAAGCACCCAAAAGGTGTATTAGAAGATATACTTGTACAAATTGGCAAATTCTATATACCATGTGACTTTGTAGTTCTTGATATGGTGGAGACTCCCCACAATCCAGTTATTTTTGGAAGACCTTTCTTGCGGACTGTCGGTTGCCTCATAGACGTTAGAGAAGGAAAGCTAACTCTCCGTGTGGGTGAAGAAGAGATAGAGTTCTCTATTTCTGATGCCATGAAAGCACCCGCACAAGTCAAAGAAATATGTTTGTTTGACACCGTTGATCCCATAGAAGAGTTTGTTGATGACATGATTGAATTCATGAATAACTATTGTGATGATGTTATTGCTGAAAATCATGTTTCTGAAAATTCTGAAGCTATTCCTATTTTCAAAGCACAAGCAAATAATGTGGAAGCTCTACATGATGAAGAAAAGGTTGATGAAGGAACAACAAAGAATAAGGTAGAACTAAAGGCCCTTCCACCGGGGCTGAGGTATGCTTTTCTTGATCCAAACTCCTCATCTCCTGTTATCATAAATGATAAATTAACCAATGAACAAGAGAATAAATTGCTTGATGAACTGCGGTTATATAAAGATGTCATTGGTTATTCTATTGATGATTTGAAAGGCATTCATCCTAAAATTTGTATGCATAGAATAAACATGGAAGATGATGCCAAACCAACTGTTGAACCACCTAGGCGTTTAAATCAAAACATGCTTGATGTGGTTAAGAAAGAAATCTTTAAATTAATGGATGCCAGAATCATTTATCCCATTAGTGACAGCCCCTGGGTTAGTGCTATTCATGTAGTACCTAAGAAGGGGGTGCAACTGTCATAAAAGGAGATAATGATGAGTTAATACAGACACGCATGGTCACAGGCTGGCGTATGTGTATTGACTATCGGCGTTTAAACAAGGCAACCCGCAAGGACCATTTCCCTTTGCCTTTCATTGATTTAATGTTAGAACGCCTTGCAAAGCATTCATATTTTTGTTACTTGGATGGGTATTCCAGATTTTTTTAGATTCCTATCTATCCGCCCGATCAAGAAAAGACCACTTTTACTTGCACCTATGGTACCTATGCTTATCACCGCATGCCTTTCGGTCTTTGCAATGCTCCCGCTACTTTTCAGCGGTGTATGATGGCGATTTTCTCGAATTTCATTGAAAACATAATGGAAATTTTCATGGACGATTTTAGTGTATATGGTGATTCATTTAATCAATGCTTGTCAAATTTGTCTTTAGTCTTAGCCAGATGCAAAAAGGTTAACCTAGTACTAAATTGGGAGAAGTTCCATTTTATGGTACAATCCGGTGTAGTACTAGGACATGTGGTATCTAATAAGGGTATTGAGGTTGACAGGGCAAAAGTTGAAGCCATTGAGAAAATGTCTACCCCGTCTTCAGTCAAAGACATCCGAAGTTTCCTTGTACATGCAGGTTTTTATAGAAGATTTATCAAGGACTTCTCAAAAATTGCAAAGCCATTATGTTCTCTTCTTGCAAAGGATGCAGAATTTGTGTTTGATGACGAATGCCAAAAGGCTTTTTCTACACTCAAGGAGGCTCTCATTTCTGCCCCTATCATTCAACCCCCGGATTGGGATGCTCCATTTGAGTTGATGTGTGATGCAAGTGATTATGCTGTAGGAGCAGTGCTAGGACAGCGGAAAGACAAGAAACTTCATGTTGTCTGTTATGCACTAACCCTTGGTTTGAGTATCCAAATTCTCATTAATGTTGTTAGTTGGGTATTTGCTTGATTTTTGGATCAACCTCAATGAACTAATTCTTTCTATCTTGATGTTGAGAATTTGAAGATATCTTCTACAAACACAAACTCAATGCACATATGTTTCTGAGCTTAAGGCTCATCTGCTTCTCTTTTCATCCATACATGATTTAAATTTTTCTTCTTTCATATAGCCCTGTTTCTTTTTGCTTGAGGACAAACAATAATTCAAGCTTAGGGGGATTTGTTGTGTGAATTATATATCATCTTTTCACATGTGTTCACACACAAATTTTATTCATTTTGACAAGATTTAGTCTCTTTTCATATTACTTTTGCCATCATTTCGTTAAAATACTTTGCCATATCTTGCCTTGCCATTTTACCATGGAAATCACTCATTTCAATGTTTATTTGTGCGGAAACAGTAAAGTGCACGGCGTTCAAGTTGTTTGCACGGCGTGCAACATTCCAGAAAGATTACTGCTTACCCTGACTCACTGTTGTGCGGCATGCACACTCATGGTGCATGGCGCACAACTTTCCTGTAGAATGCATAAAGAAATGCACGGCGTGCAAAGGCGTTGCACGGCGTTCACATGGAGCGCAGAAGTTCAGCAAATGTTTCTGGAAAATTGTACGGTGTGCACATGCTCCGTGCACAGCGTACACTGCACAGTTAACTGCAGCCCTTTTGTTAAGTGCACGGCGTGCAAACACTTTGCACGCCGTTCAGCCGGCAGTTTCAGAAATTTGAAAATCGAGAATTCGAGCCTAAAATGAGGAGGGGAGTGTTGGGACAGTTATCACTGGTCATTGGAGACTCCTTATTCGTCCCAGAGACAAAGGAAATGAAGGAGGAGGCGAATTTGAAGAGATCCAAAAATTTTCTTGAGAAAGAAGACCACTTCTCTTCTTCTCCTTTCTTATTTGCAGCTCCAAGGTGCAACAAAGCTTCCCCAACTCCGAGGAGCTTCTTTGGCGAGAAGCTAGTACGTTCTGGAGGAGTTTTAGAAGAGGAATTTCATCCTTCAACCGGAATTCCCTCTTCTCTTGGTTGCATCTTGGTTCTTCTTGTCTTTTCTTCTCTTGCTCATGTCTAGAACTTCATTTTCTGTTGAAATTATGCAAGGTGTATTTATGGATGAGTAGTTTTCTTCTTCTTGGGCATGGGAGAGTAGCTCCCCTGCCGTATCATGTGTGGAACTATGTGATCTCATACTAAATACCTATGTTTCTTGTCTCTATTTATGAAAATACCAGTTTCCTTCTTCTTGCATATGATGTTGGCCGCTTGATGTGCATGTTTTCTGCATTTGTGCTTGATTTGAGAAAATAAGTATGAATGTATGGAGGTATCTTTCATAACAACTCTTTCTAGTCTACGAGAGTAGTTAGAAATGAGTTGAAGGTTTGCTTGTGATCTAAAACAATATTCAAACATGAGAATGTTGTTTTAAGTTGTGATCGTTGCACGTAAATCGGGAGATGAAATGCAACACATCAATCCTTTGAGATAAGAGCTTGTGTATGTTTAGATTGCTTAGTTCCCTAAGTGCTATGGTATGAGAATGAAATCCCTAATGTCCAAGATCTTTAATCTTTTGACTAGAAACCTTTGTTAATCTCTTCTACTTGTATAAATTTAGCTCTTATACATTTCCTTATCTTTGAAATTAAACAACCAACTTCTTTTAAAACTGATCTAGATTGCTAAAAATTAGGACTGTTGCATTCAGTTGTTTACTAAAGCTCCTTGTGTTCGACCCTGACTATACTACCTCCGTATACTTGTGGAGTTTGGTTGAATCGGGTAAAAGATCATTAACTTGATTGAAACTCGTTGCTTAAATAGCCAACAACAACAGACAGATGATGCGGTACAGTTGATCAGATCAGAGTTCGGCGGCGAAAAGTGTGATGGGTTTCACGAATCCGAGGATGGGCTAATTTGCTATCGTGATAGGATGGTGGTCCCAGATGCTGATGATCTGAGGAAGTTAGTGCTCGAGGAAGCACACATGTCGATGTATTCTATGCATCCAGGTGTCACCAAGATGTATCATAGTCTGAAGGACTTATATTGGTGGCCCAGTTTGAAGAAAGATGTAGCGGAGTTCGTGGCTAGATGTGCGGTTTGTCAACAAGTGAAGGCTGAACATCAGAAGCCAGTAGGTACGTTGCAACCTTTGTCAATACCGCAGTGGAAATGGGATCATATCACCATGGATTTCGTAGTTGGTCTACCCAGAACAACTAGAAATCATGATTCCATTTGGGTGATAGTAGACAGATTGACAAAGTCTGCCCACTTCCTACCGGTAAAGACGATGCATACGACCGAGAAGCTCGCTAGAATGTATGTGGATAAGATAGTACATTTGCATGGTGTGCCAGTGACAATAGTTTCTGACAGAGGTCCATAGTTTACAAGTCATTTCTGGGAACAGTTGCACAAGGCGTTGGGAACGCAGTTGAGATTTAGTACCGCTTTCCACCCGCAGACAGACAGACAGTCTGAGAGGACTATTCAGATTTTGGAGGATCTCCTTCGAGCTTGTGTTTTGCAGTTCCTAGGCAGTTGGGATATGCATCTCAGTTTGATAGAGTTTTCTTATAACAATAGTTATCAGCGGAGCATTGACATGGCTCCCTATGAGGCTTTGTATGGGAGGAAGTGCAGATCTCCTTTGTGTTGGTACGAGTCTGGTGAGTATCAGCTTTTGGGTCCTGAGTTAGTGCAGCAAACAACAGAAAATATCAAGGTGATACAGCAACAGTTGAAAGTGACACATGACAGGCAGAAGTCTTATGTAGACAACCGTCGATGACCTCTGGAGTTCCAGGTAGGAGACAAAGTATACCTCAAAGTCTCGCCATGGAAGGGAGTGCTAAGGTTTGGTCGGAAGGGTAAGTTGGCACCCAGGTATATGGGGCCTTACCCAGTTATAGCATGAGTTGGTAAGGTAGCTTACAAGATAGAATTGTCTCCAGAATTGCACAGGTTACATCCAGTGTTCCATGTCAGTATGCTGAAGAAAAGTCATCCAGATTCAGGAACAGTGATACAGCCGGTGGAAGTTGAGCTTGTTGAAGATGTGACCTACGAGGAAGGTCCTGTGGCGATCCTTGACAGAAGGGTTAAGAAGCTGAAGAGGAAGGACCTGGATCTTGTGAAGGTTCTTTGGTATCATCATGGCGTTGAGGAAGCCACGTGGGAGCTTGAGGAAGAGATGAGGAGAAAGTATCCCTTGCTTTTCTCTTCGGATTTCAGGGATGAAATCCTTTGAAGGGGGTTAGCTTGTAAGGACCCTGACCTTCGTTTAGGGTTTACCCTATTTGTTTTTCTTAACCCTGGTGCTTTGGTGCTTGCTAATCACCTTTAGTGGTGATTAGGGTCTGGGTGTGCTTTGTTGAGGGTTGGAGGTGCTACTTGCAAATAAACCAAGTCTAGGGTTTTGCTGGCAAGTTTGCCACCTTGTGAGGTGTTCCTCCCTCTCTTTGCTTCCCCTTGTGTAAAGAGGAAGGCTTGAGTCCATTGCTTGAGTTCTTTTGGGCCTTGTTGAGCTAGTTGGGCCTTGAGGTGCCTTGCCTTGTTTTGGTTGAGCCTTGTATCAACCAAGATGTGGATGTGTATCGGCCAAGGGAGTGTGTCACCCATGAGGATGAGGTGTGTCGCCCTAGGAGCAAGTTGTTGTGTCGACCATGATGCTTGACCTATCCTTGACCTTGTTTAGTGGACACTTGGTGCATATCTTGGACATGTGTAAGGAGCTTGCTAGAGTGGTGGCTCGTGCACTAGGACAAGTGTCCCTAGGCAAGTGACACCTTGCTTGGACCAACCTTGTTTTCTCCTCCCTTTCCTGCTATATAGGTGTGTCCTTTCCTTTGCTAGGAGTTCCTTTGGGTTCCTTTGCTTCTCCTCCACCTTGTTGCACGACACAACCCTCTTCCTTGCTAGTGGTGGCCGATACCCCCTTGGAGGAGCAACTTGGTGGCCGATAGCTTTGGAGTTCTTCTTCCTTGCTTGGTGGTGCTTGGAGCTAGGAGCTTGAAGTTGCTTAAGGCGGGTTGCATAACTTCTAACCCTAACTACATTATCTCTTGCTATGATCTTGTTTATATGTTAGTATCTTAGTTTCTTGCTTAGCTTTCATGTTGGCCGATCCTTGTGGATTAGGGTTTCTCGATGAGCAATACTCCTTTCTCTCCTTGGTCTAGAGGAGTGAGCTTGAACTCCTAGTATCATGAGCAACACCCCTCTTTCCTAGTCGATTGAGGTGAGCTTGTGTTCTAGTTGTTTGAATAATACTCTCCTCTCACCATGGACTAGAAGGGTGAGCTTGGTTGTGGTGGTGACTCTTTTTTTTAGGGTTTCCTTGTGCTGACCCGTTTGGTGATGGTTGATGTGCAAGACCCCTCTTTCCTAATTGATTGAGGTGAGCCATCTTCTAGGGTTTCGGGTGTCCTTGTGCTTGAGGAAGACGATGACCTTGTGTGTGATGTACCTTGGACGATATGAGTTTAGGGGAGGTGCCGCCTGACAGTCCTCTTAACCTACCCCTTTGGATGAGATGCTTGGGAGGTGGTGAACGACACCATGTCTTTGTGACGGGTGTCACACCTTCCTTGCCTTGTATCAGCCGATAGGCCTGGCTTAGTTGGTTGTACGATAGGTCTCTTAGACTTTGCCCTTGTGACGGCCATTTGGCTCTGGGTTGGTTAGTTAGTCAGCAGCATTTTCTGGTTGTTTGAGCTTGTATACCTGAATTAGAAGTGGTTGGTTGTCGTTATGTCTTGCTGGATAGAGTGTTGCTAGTTGGCCTGCTGTGGACGTTGCACCCTAATGGGCGTCACCCTAAGTTCTGTGAGTGCCAACTGACAGCCCATGGCGGGCGTTGCGTGTTACCTTGATGCCCGACACCCCGTTGCGTGTCATGTTTCTTTGCTTAGCTTCTAACACAGCGTTGTGTGTCACATGCTTGGCCGTTATATGTTAACCGACAGGTGCTGGGCGATAGGGTGACTACCCTACCCGATACACCCTATAGTGAGGGCATGTTGCCCGAAACAGCTTTTAGTTAGAGTTCTTGGTGATGTTAGTGAGGGTTGTTCCCCCATATAAATCATTTTACTCGATGAGAATTATTATAGTAACACTTGTTTATGTAAAACGCATGTCTTTATACATGAATGTGACCCTCTTGATTTGTGACATTATACTAAGGAGAATGATAGGCACGTAATATGGTTTGCTTAAAGATATGATCATAAGTTGAGGCATGGTTAAGGAAGCATATCTAACCATTAATGTAACCTTATGTGATAGCATGATCATTCTATGATTATTGTACACTAACCATGCAGGTGAGGCCTAGACAAGAAGAATGGCTATAAGGTATATGTGATGAATAACACCACTTTGATAGTCACTTTTGATACTGAGATAGCATGCATAATGTGATTGCTATCCCGTTATGATGATGTTGTAAGCCTTGAGAGGCAGTGGCAATATATGATGAGGGATTGAGATCCCATGGTATGTGATGATCCTTGAGATGGATCTAGATTGATTGGTAAGAGGCCAAGTGATAACATGAGATGTGGGATCCTTGTGATGGATCAGTATGATGTGAATTGTAGTAAAAGCATAATGTTGAGTTTATGTTGTTTATTTCCTGTTATAGCTTGCATGTTATACAACTTGGTTGAATCTTGCAATCCATATAAAAGATACTAATTAATCACAGTGAAATCTATCATGTAGTTTCCCTGGCCATAGATCCATCATCGTCAGGAATTGGTGATGGTGAAACAGGTTCTCCTGTGGGTTAACCCGGAGCGCATATTTTTGAATATGCGAGGTTTCTCCTAAGCTAAAATGAGGAGGTAAGAGTGCAACTTCGGTTGTAGACTCCAGGGTGCGGATTCAGGCCCGTATCCCAATTGTGATAAAGAGCATGGTGAATAGGCCCATGGCTCAGGATATGTGATATGAGGAGCATGAATGTGTTCATGGCTCAGAGCACGGTGAATAGGCTCGTGGCTCAGTTTCACTAGCGCCGAGACCTGTACCAAGGCGGGCTAGGCAGAGGGTAGCCTGACCCTGTGGCTAAGACCACTTCAGCATGAGACTGCGGTCCTGCTTGTGTTGTACTCATGCACTGACCATGAGGCGGAGAGGTCGTGGAGTCCGACTCTTCCATTGACCTTGTATGGAACCGGATTGGGTTTCGCAACCGAAGGTTGGATTTGAGCGGTACGACTCACTTCCTCAGGGCATAATAATATGTAATCCAGCTGTTTAGCATTTACTGCTTAAGACAAACACGGAACATTGGTTGAGGCCTTATTTGTGTAGTTAACTTTGTTATATCTTGCAGATGCTTATATGTTTCTCATATGTGGTAGATATTTATAAATCTTATCTTGACAATCATGTCCCTTAAACAAATAGTTGAATATATGGTGGAATACACCTGGTAAACTTGATAAGTATGAACAACTTTATCTTATAACTACTCTTGTTATACTCTTTACCAGTTAACTGCTTTACACACATCTGAGGTCTTGTAGTTTCGGCGGGGAGTTATGTTTCTCGCTGGGACAATGTTCGATTCTCTCACCCTGCTGGTTTACACCCTTTTTAGGTAGTCGAGCTAGGCGTGGTGGTGGTCGCGGAGTTGCGGCCGAGCAGCAAGAAGAGCAGTAGAAGGCAAGTGTTGGACATGTTGCTGTTTTGGATGTTTTGTAGTAGAGTCTATAGTCATCCCTGTACTCTCAGGTCCTCGGCGGTGTTTTGACGATGTTTTACGACGTACAGCTGTATATGTTTTGTATATCCTGCTATTGGCCAGATGTGGGCCTTTATATATGTATGAACAAGTGATGAACTCATGATATGACATGACAGCTGTTGCTCTAAGCTGTGGACATGTATCAAGGCTTGTATATATGTATATAACCTGTTATTTTGTGGAATGTGGACTAGAATGTAATAGTTTCTCAGTTTATTCGCTTTCCGCAATCAGTTTTAATTAACCCGTATTTTTAGTAATCTGTGGTTATGATGACTTCCACACGTTTTTGTGTAATACCTCACTGTCTGTGTGATAGTGGGATGTGTTGCCATAGTAACCTATATAGTCAACCTACTCATATCAACCACTAGGTAACCTAAGTGCACTATTTTGGGTTAGAGAGGTGAACACTTAAGGATATCTACCAAAAGTTATAACTTTCATCAAACAATTCTCATGTATGAGGCATAACAAGCTCAACGAGATTGGTACCCTGCCATTAAATAAATGGCCATGGGGCATAACTATGATGAGGTACTCCATGTTGAGGGAAAATCATGCCTAACCATAATAGAGTTAATTCTAATTATCACATAGTGTCAAGGAATTAATCTCAACTCTAGAAATTACATTAGGGTTTTATGTTGTTTTTCACGCATGCTCAACCCAAAATGGATGTATGTGAGGCATGCTAGGTAACAACAAATAGAAGGGGTTAAGGTGAGAACTAAGGTAATTTCAATCTATGACTTTTCAATCAACTCACACTTCATAGCTCTAAGGAAGAATCCTAGAAAATAGGAAATAGAAACCAAACTCAACAAAAGTCAGTTCCATGTGGTGGCATTTCCACCACCATACAGAGGATAGGGGTGATAAGGGTACTAAAGACTGACTCTCATCCACACAGGTGGCTAGGAGAGTGTAGTAAATTAAAATATTAGGGTTGAATCCCTTAATTGAGGGTTCTACTATTAGGCAATAGGTGTATCAACAACCTCTAAGGGTCAACAACCTAATTAAGGGTCAATCTAAGATAACTTGGAATAGTCAAGTCACCGGCTGCTTAAGCTCTGATACCATTTTGTAAAGAGTGAGACCCGAAAGGGGATCCACTCAAAATGATATAATACAAGAGCCATGTAATAATAAAGCAGCGGAAACAAAACTATTACAAAGTTACTTCATGATTCATTTATACAATTGTTCCTCAACATAATAGGTGATTTACAAAACTTGAACTAAGTACAACTAATGCCAGTAGCAGAGGGTAACCCAGCCATTCCAAGCTATCCTTAAGTCCATGTCGTGTTAGTGATCTTTTTGAGCTTTTGTCTTCCAATGTACCTAAACCTGGGTGGAAGGGAACATCACCCAGAAACATAGGAAACAACAAAGAGGTCAGCAAAGTCTGAGTATGTACACATAATAAACTTTGGGCATTATATTGGGGTAAAAGTGAAAAAAGAAATGTTCCCACAAGAAGGGGGCTATTTGCAATTAGGTAAGTTTAATAGAAATGTAACAAAAGAAATGAGCATATTAAATTCAGATCACAAGCATGATAATAAAGAGTGTCTTGCCATAACAATCATCCACAGATTCATATTAAAACAACAAATATTTGCATGCATAACAATGTAGACTAAATATACCTAAAATAGGGCCATAACACCATAGGATCATGGCCTAAAAGAAATAAGGGTGGAAACGCACACCCTGGGCGGAATACACACGCCCTATATAAGTATGGTTGTATATAAGTACCACTATTCTAGTCAAACACGTAGCATGCATAAATAGAGTGGCAAGACTAACATTTTAGTCAATTTCACATAAATGGAAATCATAGAAGGAGAGGTCCAAAGACCCATTATAAATGAATATTCTAGCAATCACATGAATTTATATGAATCAAAAGCAGAAAGTATGAATGTCCAACAATTGGATTTTAAATAAAATTGATAGTTCAAGAGATGCCTCATTAAAGAAATGTAGGTTCAATCAAATAATGCCCAAAATAAAATAGAGGGTGTACATACCTGAACTTCATAGCTAAATCTTAACTCAATCTATATACTTGATCCATGAAGCTGAGTTTTCATCCTATGAACATATTAGGTATGTTAGTCAAATCAAAGTATACATGTGTAATCCACCCTATTATGCTATATTAAACCCTTATCCAAATTATTTTCACTTAATGGTGTGTTAGACCTTTGAATCTTATTAAGTGAATGTATCATTCATTAGTTCTAATATGTATTTTAGTTCTTGTATCCGTATTTAGTTGTAGAAGTCAAATTTACATATGTGAATTATTCCAATTAGGTTTTGTAGTATCATTCTCTTCCTAATAACATTTTTTTCTATATTCTTCCTAACATCATATTTAGCATGCTTATTAGTGTGTGTATACACATTCCATTATATAGTTCTTGAACATGTCTTGAATAGTAGTATTCAATGTATACATGTTTGATGTGGATTTTCACCCAAACTTACATTTACAAATACACATTCTTGTACATATTTTATGTGCCCTTCTACACAAAACTTGATCAGCCTAGATAGGTGTATTTCCTAGACCCATCTATATTTCTAATTTTCATTTCACTATATAAGCACTTAAAGGTGATTAGGTATATAAATGAATTGACTACATTAGTCGATGTAATAAAGTTTATATGCCAGTTCATGCACATCATTCGCTTCCATATCGTTATTAAGTATATAAACCCACCGATATTTCAGAATCCATGTATATTGTACTAAGTCATGACTGTATACATATAGGCATAATTCTATTCTACTAATAACTGTATTTCCTATTGATGTATTATCCAGCAATATCATTCTCTAATCGAATTCGTAGGTTAAGTCATATAGGAAATGAAGTTACAAAAGTAACAAACTTCTACTGACCTGTAGACCCACTAGGCTTATGTTCATCCCTAATGTCTTAGACCTTCGTGGAGTAAGGGATGCAACATTAGATCAGTGGTGATGCAATTGCACATGGTGGTGCTCGATCTAGCACATTGCAAGCTGATATGGAGTTGTATGATGGTTGAGCAAGTATTGATGACATTCAGAATTAGAATGTGCGGTGGTGGTTGTGGACCTGTGGGTTATGGGCCCACTACAGCCGCAGGTGGTCACTGCATGATTGTCTCCGGCCATTGCAGTCCCAGGTGGTGGTGCTCTCACAGCTGCAACATGACATGAGATGTGTGGGTAAAGGAGAAAGGAAGAGGAGGCATTGGTCGACTAGCATGAAGAAGGATATTGATAGTGGCGTTAACGATGATATCTGAAGGGTGGCGATTTAGTGGTGAAGGTGGTCGCTGCACCTACTGTCGACCTTCTGCAATAGGCAGCTGCAAGCTTGCCCACCATGGTGATCGGGGGGAAAGAGGATGTTGCAAAGCAGGTGGCAGTGGATTTGACTGTTGGTTGTAGACATGGCAGCGTGGAAGGGACGACGTGGCATTGATCTGTGGTGGTCGGCTACAGAGGAGCCAAAATTGGCGATGGCTATATGGTGTCCTAGTCACGACGCAACACCTGATTACAACCAAGCTGTCTTGGTGGTCGATGCAAATCTTGGATGTGATGGCCAATCAGGTGGTGAATGAAAGGAGAAGTTGACATCATGGTTGATAAGTGAAGACAGGTGCCATCGATGAAATCTGTTACTGGAGATAAGGAAGTGGACTGCGATGCTTCTTGGGTTGTGACGATCGACAATTGAGCATGAGAAGGTAGGTTTTTCTCATGGTCAGGCTGGTGGTGTCGCTGGTTACCTACACGGAAAGTGGGATCGCCTCTTGTGGTGTCAGCCGCGCCTGCACCACTATGAGCGTTGGCTGAGGAAGGCCACAATGTGTAGAGGGCTCCACTGGAACCATCCTTACCATTGCAATATTTGGCATCCAATCTTACTGATAAGGCGGTCGGCAGTAGGGTAATAGAGAACAGCGAGTGGACATGGTTTCATGTGACTTCAGAAATGAAGAGGTTAAGAAGGAGGGAGATGAGGAAATGAAGAGCAAGTGGTGGCACTGCCTGGCAATTTTGGGCTCTGCCTGGATTTGCATTTCCGTCAAGGCCTGGGTGAAGGTGAAGACAGGGAACTAGGAATTTGTGCGCTACCGGAAGAGAGGAAGATCTAATCATCTTACAGATGGTCGAGGTCAGCGAGGGGGATCCTGGACGAGGACCATAGCGACGACTGCGCTCTAGGTGGTAGACCATGGTGTCTATAATGCCACGTTCAGGGAGGTGAACGATGTCCGTTGCGGCTTCCTCCGTAGGCGGTGACGTTGGCACTTGAGCGGCCACCAAAGACAGGAGAGGAAGTGGCAGTGATCAGGACATGAAAGGTAGGTGAAGAGGGAGAGGAGAAGGCAGACGTTGATAAGCTGGAGGCTTCACTGCCATTGAACTTGGCGACAGCACAGCCCTACTTCTAGGGTTGGTGTCGTCGAGATGTAGGGATATAATCATATAGAGAGGCTTTATCTATAGAGGAGAGGGTGAAGGAAATAAGAAGTGGGAGAGGGAGAGGAAGGAAGGAATCATGGGATAAGAAGAAGTGGAGGCAGAGAAGAAGAACCCTAGTCGCGGAAGTCACACGATCCGCAGGGCCTGGGTGCATTGACCGCATCAAAGGGGAGCGGGTCTCATAAACAAGAAAGACAGTGGCATATTAATGTAACTAATGTAAATACAAGGGTGTATACTAAGTTAGGAATTCAAACTAGTAAGTGTTTGGGCAATTGAAGTCCGATTGATACCAAAATTGATAAGTAGATCAATTAACATGTGAGAAATCCAATGGTGCCAACAATTTCACATTTTGAAGATGTTTAATTAAAAGATTTCATTACTTGTATACCATAGATACATTTAATGTATTTACTCATTTTAACACTTATTACACTTTAATTTGATTCATTTCATCTTACCCCTAAGAATATTTTAGGATGTCAAATTAGAGTCAAGCATGATATTTGGTATATGTGTTCCTTAAGTCTTGTTATTGAGTGTATTATGATTATTTTACCTTGCATACCAAATACTAAGGGTATTTATATATCCATAACGCCAATTATTCTTAATGTGCTTTGTATTGTCAGAATATATTGTATGTTAACATAATGGAATAGGACCTTAAAATAAGAGAGATTTAATACATATGTCTGGATTCGAGTATGTTACAGCTTCTTACTTTGTGGACTACCTAATTTCCATGTACGATTAGAATACTCTTATATCTATATATATTATAAACTAAGATTATGTATCTTAAAATATTCTACACACATTTAAAACACATTCTAAACCACAACTATTAACATAAAACACATTCTTTGGATGCAACCTAATTGTGTGGGATTGGCATCCTTCTTTCATTCCATCTGCTGATTTACCACGGAAAATTGTCTGCTGGGTCAGGATCCTGAATCTACCATTACACCTATACGTTCAAACTATTTTCAATTGCATAGGCAAGGCTCTTGGTAGACTGATTAAAGTGGATGAACACACCATCAAGCGAACAAGAAGCAAGTTCGCACGGCTGGCCGTCGAACTGGATACTACGTCCGAGGTGGCGTCTAATATTGTGATTAATGGTCAGGAGTTTGAAGTTGAATACGAGGGATTTCCTTTTCAATGTGCAAATTGCGGAGAGGAAGGTCACACCTCTGTACAATGTCGTGCGGGAACCACACAAACAGAAACGCACCATAACGATGCCGGCCCATCGGCAGCACCTGCTGTGGCAGCCGATAACACGTGGAAAACACAGAAGGCCCGAAGGGGGTACAAGGGGAAACAGCAGTCCAACAATGTGTCTACGAGTTCGGCGACCCCAACAAGGAATCAATTTTGAAAACTACTAGAGGGGGGGTGAATAGAGTTTTAAAAAGATTTTAATAATTATTTAACTCAAACAACCAATCACAAAAATATTGGACAAGGAGACAAGGGTTTAGAGTGGTTCCTAGCCTTAGCAAATACTAAGGTAGTCAGTCCACTACCCGGTTGCTTACCCAACCGGGATTTGAAAAGAAATTTATTTTATTACCTCGCAAGGACTTTACATAAAATACAATTTCTTTTCCCAAACCCTTCAAGCAGCCTTCACCTAGAAGTAATCGCCCAACCTTGAAGCAGCCTTCCCTTGAAGTAGATGCACCAACTCCCGTTGCACCAGCCTTCTGAAGTAGCTTCCCGTGCGATAGCCTTCTTGAAGTAGCTTGAAGTCCCCTTCTCCACCTGAGAAGTCAACCCTCTCCAATCCGCAGCCTCCAACCCTAGGAGTAGCAAGGAGAGTACAAAAGATACAAAGGAATAAGAAAGAAAACGGAAATTACAACTTATCCTTTAAGCACAAGGCTTGATTTGCCTATATCAAGCGTGTAGATCTCCTAACCAATGTGTATGGCAATGTGATTGTAGTGGATAGGAGATACTAGCCTATAGGACACGAAATGTAAGCAATGGGAATGAATGGCAAGTGTAGGAATTGCTCTATTGCTCTAAAACAGATTGCAAGTGAGTATTGAGCTCAAGTATAGCACAAGTATAGCTTAGGTGTGTTTTGGTGTCCTAAGGCATGCCCTATTTATAGGAGTGGCCTATGAATACTTAAGGACGTTCTAGACAACTTCTAGGGGCTTCTAAGTGCTTAACTAGCCGTTAGATATAAGTTAAGTGCATTAGTAACGGCTAGTTACTTTATTATGCAGTTGCTGTCAGAGACCATCTCGGTCGACAATTTGTCGACCGAGATACCTACTCGGTCGAAGTTTTGTCGACCGACAGGCTCTCTGGATCAACGTTCATTTGCAACTGCCAACTACTTTGTCAGCTGTGTCTAACGGCTACTTGGGTCATTCTCGGTCGAGAAGTTTGTCGACCGAGAGTGTCTCGGTCGAGGAGTGTGGTCGACCGAGATTGACCCTATTTTCAATCTTTTAATTAAACCACTAAGTATGTGTATGAGTGTGCATATGTGATCCTATTTGAAGGGGATGACCTATCTAAGTGTGGTGATTAGCTAGGAAGATCCAACGCTTGATTTACATGCAATCTAAGTACTTGTACATTATATATTTGTACAAGTTTTTATAACAGTGATTACATTGCATGGAAATATAAATATGTAAGCTCTTTGGATTTTCCCTAGTTGCTTTGTCATCCACCTTAATCCTGCACACTCAAGTAGCTCGTTAGATCAACAAGAATGAAATGTTTGTCATCATCGAAACAAAGGGATTTATCATAATGTCCAATTTATCCAACAATCTCCCCCGTTTTGAAGATGACAAACATTTCCTAAAAATATGAAGTAAGGAAATATAAAGCATGTGAGTTTCATACCTGAAGATTACCTTTTGTAGCCATTCTTGTTTGACAAGTGAGTGCTGGCCATCAAGATGAAAACTCATTTATATTTATATTTTTGATTTTATATTCTTTCTCCCCCTTTGTCATTTCAAAAAAATATCCAGGTTAAACATTTTATTTCTTCTCCCCCTTAATTTTATATTAAGCTCCCCCTTAAATAGATATCCTATTAGGAACATGGATTTATGTCTAATTTATCCACAATTTGTTTCTCAATCATTTGCAAAGGATGTGAAGCCTTGAAATGATATGAGATTCCCTTAAGCTTATGAATGTATATTTATTTCTCATCTATCAAGGGATGTTATGCCCTAAATTAAATGAGAGTCCTTTTAATAGCAAGATATATCATTTTGATGAAATTCTTTTTCATACAAATTACTTTTAAGAATCCGAAGGTCATAACAAACTCCAAATGATGTTAACAATGTAAGCTTCATAATCAAATTTGTTTCTATAAGCTCCCCCTTAATCTTACAATTTTAAGCAATTTAAGGCTTTTAAGGTCACAAATGATAAATTTTTGATTTTGACCTTTATCAAAAGTATATTAAGATTAAGTGCAATAAATTGATGTCCAAATAAGCATTTTGTCAAAGCTTATTTTAGGTCACCCTTGACTACGACCATAGCGCCCCTTGGCTAAATTTTGTTTTAACCAAGAGGCAAAAATTGCAGATTTCCAATTAAGCATTCATATCAATTTTGATGCATGTTTAAGTGATACTAAACATGAAAGCATAATGAATATTTCAAATCTTTTAAAGAAATCAATTGAAAACATTGTTCTTTTTGCAAGCATTTCTAAGATATAAATCACCAATAAGTTCTTTTGCTTGCCTATGTAATGATTGAACAATAAAAGCATGTAAAAACAGAAATTTTCTTTAAACTAAGCATGATTTTAGTTTTTGACCAAATTAATTTCATATAATCTTTTAAAGATGATTCCCATAGTTTATACTTTATTGTACAGTCATTAACCACAAATAGACAGCAATTTTGATTAATTTCAAAAGAATTCAGCAATTGTACAGTATTCTGAAGAACAGTGATATGCTCGGTCGACAGTTTCTCGACCGAGGTTCACTCGGTCGACAAATTCTCGACCGACCGAATTTCTGGAATATGTTCAGAACTGTTAATTGTTTTCAAACAAAAAGAGATAAAGCAAATTAGAGCTCAATTGTGTTGAGATAAGACATTATGATATCAATAATCAGTTTAGGTCAAATCTCAACTAGTCAATGTTAAGCTACTAGGTTTTAGGGATCCAAGCTAACTCATCATTCTTTTTCTTATATGGGCATGAAAATGAATAATGTCCAAGACGCATGCAATAATGACAACTAATAGCATCAACTTCATTTCTCTTTCTAGGAATTGTGTTCCTAGGTACAAATATAATCTTGGATGCTTTAACTCTTTTAGGTTTATTTCTCCTTGGATCGTATCCTAATCCTCTTCTTCCATTATAACTAGAGGAGTTTTTCAGAATATTTTCAAGTATGTCATTTCCTCTTAACTCATTTACATTTCTTTGTAACTTAGAAATATCTTTCTTTGCCTGATCTAAATTGGATGCTAGAGAGTTTCTTTCTTTGACAACATCATCATAATCTAAATGTGAACATAGAATAGGTTGTTTCTGAATATCATTCACTTGAGTTTGCAAATTTGACTTTTCTAAGAAAGAAGATTGCAATTTGCTTCTACCGATTTTAACTTAAGAGCATACTCTTCATTTTCCTTTTTGAGATTTTCATTTTCGGATACAAGAGCAAGAAGTTTAGCATTTAAATCTTTATTTGCTTTCTTAAGTTTCTTCTTGCATTCAATATATTTCTCGTGAGTATCTTGAAGACTAGCAATTATATCTTCTTTTGGTAGATCATAAAGACTTACCTCTTCTTCGTCTTTATTTGTTGTAGCAATGAGGCATTCTACTTCTCCATCATCGCTATCGTCACTTGAATCATCCCATGCAGCTCGATATGCTTTTTCTTTCTTTTTGTGAGATGATTTCTTCCCTTTCTTGAGTTTTGGACATTCACCTTTCATATGTCCTTTCTTTCCACATTCAAAGCACCTGGAAGAAGAAACACTGGAAGTTTTGTTAGTTTTAAAACTTTTATATTGCTTACCATTCACAATGAGAGTTTCTTCTTCACTATCATCTTCACTTGTGTCTTTGGTTGATGCTTTGAATGCAATATCCTTCTTTTTCCCATGTTGGCTTTCATGTTCTCTCCTTTCTTCCTCTTCTAAATCTGCCTCATGAGCTTCTAAGTTTCCGATGAGCTGCTCCATTTTGAGGCGAGTGAGGTCGTTTGCTTCTGCAATAGCTGTCACCTTTGGTTTGTACTTTGGAGGAAGAGATCGAAGTATTTTTGATACCTGATCTTCCTCAAGAACAGGTTTCCCTAAAGCACTCAAACCATTAACAATAGTAGAAAATTTTGAATACATTTCACTAATAGTTTCGTTTGGATCCATACGAAAATGTTCAAACTTGGTTTTAAGTAAACTAACTTTAGAATTTTTAACTTGAACAGTGCCCTCATATGTTATAGATAATCTATGCCAAATGTCATATGAGGTATCACAGTTTGATACTCTATTAAATTCACCTACTGAAATGGAACAATATAAAATGCTTACTGCCTTTGCATTCATTTGGGCCATTTTTACCGTATTAGCATCCCATACTGCGAAATCGTCTTGTGGGAGTGTGTATGGTGTAGATACCATTCTCCAAAGATCCCAGTTGATTCCTTGGAAGTAGAATTGCATTCTTCTCTTCCAGTACTTATAGTTTGTCCCATCAAATGCCAGAGGTCTAGCAACGAGCGTTCCTTCAATGTTGAGGTTGTTGAGCACTCCATCACCCATTTCTTCAAGACCGTGTTAAGGTTCCTTGAAGCCCTGCTCTGATACCAATTGAAAACTACTAGAGGGGGGGTGAATAGAGTTTTAAAAAGATTTTAATAATTATTTAACTCAAACAACCAATCACAAAAATATTGGACAAGGAGACAAGGGTTTAGAGTGGTTCCTAGCCTTAGCAAATACTAAGGTAGTCAGTCCACTACCCGGTTGCTTACCCAACCGGGATTTGAAAAGAAATTTATTTTATTACCTCGCAAGGACTTTACATAAAATACAATTTCTTTTCCCAAACCCTTCAAGCAGCCTTCACCTAGAAGTAATCGCCCAACCTTGAAGCAGCCTTCCCTTGAAGTAGATGCACCAACTCCCGTTGCACCAGCCTTCTGAAGTAGCTTCCCGTGCGATAGCCTTCTTGAAGTAGCTTGAAGTCCCCTTCTCCACCTGAGAAGTCAACCCTCTCCAATCCGCAGCCTCCAACCCTAGGAGTAGCAAGGAGAGTACAAAAGATACAAAGGAATAAGAAAGAAAACGGAAATTACAACTTATCCTTTAAGCACAAGGCTTGATTTGCCTATATCAAGCGTGTAGATCTCCTAACCAATGTGTATGGCAATGTGATTGTAGTGGATAGGAGATACTAGCCTATAGGACACGAAATGTAAGCAATGGGAATGAATGGCAAGTGTAGGAATTGCTCTATTGCTCTAAAACAGATTGCAAGTGAGTATTGAGCTCAAGTATAGCACAAGTATAGCTTAGGTGTGTTTTGGTGTCCTAAGGCATGTCCTATTTATAGGAGTGGCCTATGAATACTTAAGGACGTTCTAGACAACTTCTAGGGGCTTCTAAGTGCTTAACTAGCCGTTAGATATAAGTTAAGTGCATTAGTAACGGCTAGTTACTTTATTCTGCAGTTGCTGTCAGAGACCATCTCGGTCGACAATTTGTCGACCGAGATACCTACTCGGTCGAAGTTTTGTCGACCGACAGGCTCTCTGGATCAACGTTCATTTGCAACTGCCAACTACTTTGTCAGCTGTGTCTAACGGCTACTTGGGTCATTCTCGGTCGAGAAGTTTGTCGACCGAGAGTGTCTCGGTCGAGGAGTGTGGTCGACCGAGATTGACCCTATTTTCAATCTTTTAATTAAATCACTAAGTATGTGTATGAGTGTGCATATGTGATCCTATTTGAAGGGGATGACCTATCTAAGTGTGGTGATTAGCTAGGAAGATCCAACGCTTGATTTACATGCAATCTAAGTACTTGTACATTATATATTTGTACAAGTTTTTACAACAGTGATTACATTGCATGGAAATATAAATATGTAAGCTCTTTGGATTTTCCCTAGTTGCTTTGTCATCCACCTTAATCCTGCACACTCAAGTAGCTCGTTAGATCAACAAGAATGAAATGTTTGTCATCATCGAAACAAAGGGATTTATCATAATGTCCAATTTATCCAACAAATTTGACAATTTGACGGCAGATGTCGAAGAGCCTGAAGCAGCTACGCACACTAGCAAAGAAGGAAAAGAGATGACGGAAAAGACGACGGCACCTAAGAACCCTAAGATCTGGAGGAAGAAGAAGACAACGGAACAACCTGAAACGGCTGATCAAAAGCGGAAAGCTCTGCGGGACATTACTAACCAACCTCAACAAAGCAACGTAAAGCCCATGCCGGGAGGACAGTCCAACAAAGTCCCAGATCATACAGCCGTGAATCCGGCTATCGACGAAGTCATTGAAATAATACCTGAGGACGTGGTGCCTGTGACTAGGGCTGCTACCCCGCATACTACATGCAGCAGAACTAAGAAACGGGATACTGACACTACAACCTCCGTATCCACTACCCTAAGAAAACCGACGGCAGGGAAAATCTTTAAGGGGAGTGGGACGAAGATGAAAAGAGCCAGTGTTGCTAAAGCAGCCGTGGAGGGCGTTAGGCGGAGTTCTAGTCTGAAAGGAAGCGCTGACATAGAAAGCAACGCAGACATGGAAGAAGAAGCAGTTATTTGTTGCAAAGAGAACAAGGAGACCAATGACAATCTTTCTTAATATCCTTCTTAAAAGAAGCCTGAATTATCTTTCTTGCGGGATGTCGAAGTTGCTGTGTTGGAACGTGAGAGGTATTGGTAACGACGATACTTGTAGAGTTCTCAAAGATCTTGTTTCTAAACACAAACCTGCTATTACGGCTGTGCTAGAACCTCGTATCAGTGCGGATAAAGCTTATTACACGATTAAGAAGCTCGGATTTCCTAATTCGCATCGTTCTGAGGCTCGTGGCTACTCAGGCGGGATTTGGATCTGCTGGGACGCTGCTGTCTGTGATGTGCAGATTCTTCAGACACATCGACAATTTATATCCTGCCGTGTGAACAATTCGTATATTGCTACTTTCATTTATGCTAACCCCCACTTTCAGGTCCGCAATCTCCTGTGGAAGCATTTGAATGATATGGGTAATAATTTCTCTGAGCCATGGATAGTTGCAGGCGACTTCAACTCTACTGTCTCACCTTCTGAAACGATTGGTTACCTGACTTACAACCATCGTGAGGCCCAACTCTTCTCCGCCACTATGCTTGAAGCTGGCCTAAATGACCTTGGCTTCTCCGGACAAAAATTCACCTATAGGGACGGAGGGAAGCAAAGCAGACTCGACCGAGGCTTGGCGAATGCTGAATTCCTATCTACCTTCCCTGATGTGGCGGTGACCCACCTCCCTAAACTTGCATCTGATCATTGCCCTCTTCTTATTCAGACTCAGTCGGCTATGCACAGGCAGCACAGGTTCACCACCAAAGCGTCATGGGCCCAGGTTCCCTCCTTCTATCATTGTATGAATCGACACTGGAGTAAACAACTCCCTTTCCATGAGGCCCTTGAGCGGGCAAGGCAGCATATCCATGCGTGGGATGCTGCGAGAAACAAGCAGAGAAAAGAAACTAAAGAAAGGCTGTTACGGAATATTAACACGCTCCAGACGAACATGGCTGTCCACTATGATGCTATTTCTGACGATCTTTGCACCAAGATGGAGGATGAACTCAAAATTGTTCTGAAACAGGAAGAAGAGGATTGGAAACAAAAGAGCCACGTTAGCTGGATTCGGGAGGGAGATTCCAATACCCGTTTCTACCAAGCCTATGTGAACCAAAGGAGGAGGTCCAATAAATGTCTAACTATTAAAAACCAGTCGGGTGATTGGATTACCAGTGAAGAAGACATCTTTAAACTGGTTACTGATTATTTTATTGAGCTGTTTACCTCTGATAGCAACACCTGCCAGCAACATATCGACACCATTCCTGCACGTTTTGCTCCTGTTCTTGGTGAGGATTATGATCGGCTGTCCGAACCCGTTCACAAGGATGAGATCATTGCTATTCTTAAATCCATGGACCCCTATAAAGCTGCTGGACCAGATGGTACTTCTGCTCATTTCCTGTTATCCAACTGGCCTGTCACCCAAGATTCCATTTATACTACTGTGAAGGAGGCTCTCAGTGATGGCCTGCTGAACGAACAAATGTGTAATGCTACTGTGGTGCTCATTCCCAAAGTGCCTAAACCGGAAAATGCTAGTCAGTTTCGGCCTATCTCTCTCAATAACACCATTCTGAAGCTCTGTTCTAAAGTTATTGTCGAAAGACTGAAAAAATGGCTACCAGGTTGGATTAATCCTGCGCAAAGCGCCTTTGTCCCAGGCAGGAAAATATCTGATAATATCACTGCGGCACAGGAAATTATACATACTATGAAAAGAAGGAATTCTAAGAAGACAATGGCCATTAAAATTGACCTCACGAAAGCTTATGACAGACTGGCTTGGAGCTTTATTGAAGATACTCTGAAAAAACTGAAGCTTCCTAACAGTATGGTTCATTATATCATGAGCTCTATCACCAGTGGAAGCTCGACCATTGCTTGGAATGGCAGGAGTTCGACCAGTTTTAGGCCGAAAAGAGGCCTTAGACAAGGTGACCCCATGAGTCCTTATATATTCGTGCTATGCATTGAACGTTTAAGCCAGATGATTGAGGATTGTGTTCATTCTAAAAGATGGCATCCTGTTCAACTGGGTAGGAAGGGCCCGCGGGTTGCTCATCTCTGCTTTGCCGACGACATCCTTCTGTTTGCTAAAGCCAGTACAACTAACATTGATACTATTCTGCACTGCTTCAAGGAGTTTGAGTTGGCTTCGGGCCAAGCTATCTCGATTGAGAAGACGAGGATCTTCTTTTCCAAAAGTGTATCCCAACAGGAAATTATTCAAATATGCAATCGAAGCGGGCTGCAAAGTACTCAGGACCTGGGGAGATATCTAGGGGTCCCGATTCTCCATACTAGGGTGAACAAGAAGACCTACAGCGATGTCCTCGATAAGGTTACTAGCAGAGTTAACTCTTGGGCTGCTAAAACCTTATCATTTGCAGGGCGCGTCTGCCTTGCTAAAAGTACCCTTGCCACCATCCCAACGTACATTATGCAAACTTCCAAGCTCCCTTCACAACTTTGTGACAGAATTGATGGGGAGATCCGTCGGTTCATTTGGAGTGGTGGCCGGAAAAGAAGAGGGACACACCTCGTATCATGGGCAAGGATTACGAGCAAGAAAATCCACGGTGGTCTGGGCCTCAAGTCTATGAGGGATTGGAACCAAGCGTTGCTTCTCCGACATAACTGGGATATATGGAGTGGGAGAAACACCCTTTGGTGCACGGCCATGCGGGATAAGCTCCTGAAGAGCAACACTGTAATCACTTCTAATCTATCTCGTTTGGCGAGAACGGTCCTACATATGAATTCCTTTATGAAGGCTAACACTTTCCTCTGCCCTATAAGTGGGAATTGTACCAATGTGTGGTATGATTGTTGGCTCCCAAGTGGCAACTTCTTAAAGGACCACGTTATCCAAGAGATACCTGATGACCTGCGGGACTTGAAGGTGAGCAGCTTAGTGAATATGGAGGGTCAATGGGACAGGGAGTTCCTAAACCTATGGCTTCCCGCGGCTATCGTCAAGGAGATTGATAAAATCCAAACACCTGTTGAGACTACGGCCGACGATATCTATGTTTGGAAGCTCAATGTTGGGGGCAGTTACACAGCCAAATCAGCCTATACTGTATTAAGAGCGGATTCTGAGATAAAAAGACCTGGACAATGGTCTGCTATATGGAAAGCTCAAGTGGCGGCGAAGGTAAAGAATTTCATGTGGATCACTGCTAATGGAGCGCTCCTTACTAACTGGAAACGGAGGAGACGGCGGATGACCACCAACGCAATTTGTAGTCGCTGCAATACAGAGGACGAGACAAGTCTTCATGCTTTGAGAGACTGCGCTAAAGTGAAACCTGTATGGAAATGCTTACTTGCGGGAGCTACGGCTGGGAATGGTGCATCTATAGCACAAGTTTTCTGGAATGCGTCTAATCTCGAACAATGGATCAGTAAGGGTCTCAGTTCTAGTGGTGTTACGGGTAGTATGTTCCTCATTGCTTGCTGGATCATTTGGAAGTACCGAAACTTGGAAGTCTTCGAGGCTACTGACACTCCAGCCGCTCAACAGGTGAATAGGATCCTCTTCGAATACAGAAGAAATGCCGCTGCTTGGGTTAGAGAAGAAGTCCTTAAAACCCCAGTAGCTATGCCGCACCTTAATAGCAGTTGGAGCGGACATTTGTCGTTGCATGTAGATGCAGCATGGAAGAAGGGCAAAGGTGCTGTTGCGGTGATTGCCCTGGACTGTAATAGCCAATGGAAAGGAGGGGTTGGTCAGCTGATCGTAGCAGATAATCCTCTACAGGCCGAGTTCATGGCCATTGCTCTTGCAGCGAAGATTATTAAGTCTGTCCGTTTGCAAAACACTACCGTGGTCACTGACTGTCTTACAGCCGTGAAGATGGTGCAGGAAGAATATTACAAGCATCCTAGATACTTTAGCATTATCAGGGGTATCCAACTTGCTCTGGAAGGTAAGATGAAAATCCAACATGTGGAGAGGAAGCATAATGGAGCTGCTGATGCTCTGGCTAAAACTCACTTTCAAAAAACTTGTAGGGTCAAGTATTATGATGTCCCTCCCAAGGACGTCATGGATACTGGACAAGTCTTTCCTTGTAATGGTAGTAGTACTACCATGTTTAATTCTATGCAAATAAATCATATTTGTAATTTACCTTTGAATATGCTTGCATGGGGTGAGCGAGATGAATAAAATAATCGCCCGACTTCCCTAAAAAAAAAAATTATATAACTTTTTTTGTATGAGACCACCACTTCTTTAAATTAGTTCTTAATGAATTTATGTCATCTTAGAAAAACCACATGTACTTTATGCTCAACTTTATTTGTGGACCATTATTTATTTTTTAAGATTGTGCAAACCATTCGTATGTGATGATTTCAACAGGTCTAGTAATTCAAAAGTAACATTCACATAGAATTCAATAAAATTGAATTGTAAGATTGATACCATGTAATAATTATATTATATAAGTTAAAAGGTAAATAATATAATAAACATAATCCAAATAATATAGACATCATGACATCAACTCATTCATTATTTTTACCTAAAGTTGAATACATGTTATGAAAAATGTATAGTTATTGAATTATAGATATATCCATTTTTATCTAATTCTAAAAATAAATAAAATACCAAATAACTTATTTTTTTACATTATAGTAAAAATAATATCTATAAATTAAATAAATAACATTTGCATAAAGTTGTATATAGAAGTATGAGTAGATAGTTAAACCACTAAAAAACAAAATATTTAAATAAGTGAGACATGAATGAATAACATTCAAGAAATATTTGTACAGTATAGGTAATCTAACACAATGAAAAGACCTCACATGTCATTAATAGTCATATCATAAAGAGTAAATAATATATAATAAATCTTTAACACTTTTTATATTATTCTACATTTATATTATTTTATGGATTTATCATATAATAATACATGATGTGTCATTATTTTACCAAATAAATTTGATGTATAAAAACATATGATTTAGCAACATTATTGCAATATATCATTAAATTATTAATTAAAGAAATTATTAGTATTGAGTAATCTTTTGTCTATTTTATCATGTATTGTACCTAAATTAGAAAAAAAATCATCCTGCATTATCAGGACAAGTAAAGTGTACACACATATACTTAATACTAATTATACTTGTTGCATGTATAGTCATTTATATGTGATATAAAAATATTGACAATATAATAAAGTATATCACTAACTATTCATATCAGGTTATATATTTCATCAATATATATGGTTATATTTATAGCTAAAAGTTTAACATTATGTATATATTCATGATATAATTATCAATATTTATAGCTAAAAGTTTAACATTATGTATATATTCATGATATAATTATCAATATATTTATTACAACTAATATAAATTCATAAATATCAAGATTTATTTATGAAAGTAAGTAAATGTAATAGTTTATATAAAATTTGTCTTATTTTTATGTGTTTCTGTTTGTGTTTTGTTACGTCATCATATTTATAATGATATTATCTTTTGTTAAAAGTCTATAAATTATGAAATCATATGTATAAGTTTGTATTGTAGATAATCCCTAAAAATAAATAATAATTTTGATACCATGTTGAAGATATATTATATATATTTAAAAAATCTAAAAATTAGGGGGGGGGGGGGAGGACAAGTTCCCCTGCTTGACCCCCCTGAATATACGACTGCGTTTAGCTATAAACTAGTAACCATTTGTTTTTTTTCCATGCAGTCTTGTAGATAGCGACGTGCATGTCTTATAAAAGAAATAGTAAGTTTATAGCTCACTTGCCTCGCGCTTAAACAACGAGCACAACAAACACAATGTCATGTTTCTATATTGCAATTGTTATTATGTAGCAACTAGATGTTGCATGTTGTTGTATAATATCTAGGCAATGGGCTACCTTCTTGTTAGTCCTTACGAGACCAAAGTTAAAAGAGAGTTGTCAATCTTAGTTTTTTTTTGTCCATATTCATCGGCGGATCCAAAAAAAATTATATAAAGACGGAGTGCAATGAATGTATATGTATATGTAGTTTTATTTTATGACATGAGAAGTTGTTAAAAAAATAATTATGATGTAGAGTTGAACCCGCAACACTAAACTTTGCAAACAAGCCGTCTATCACTCCTGCTAACTTCTTTCTTTGAAACAATTAACCAATCAATATATGTACATATATATATTCAGGTTTCATGAATATAAAAAACTGACTACTTGAGAATATATTTTTAGAGGGGGCTTCAACCCAGCAGTCCCCCTCTCTTGGACTATGCCCCTATTCATACTTGAGTTCAAGGAGATGAGCGAAGGACGAATCAGATGTGTGGATAATTATAGACCGTACATTATATGATGTTTGGCTCACTCTGCATATTAATCCAAAGACATTTTCCCAATATCCCCTCTTATTTGTCTATATCTGGTGAAACCTCCTCTCTTGTTCCTAATTCTTATAACCCAATGTCTTTTGATCTAAATTCAAACAAAACCCCATAGTAATGGAACTTGCTGACTGTGTGATTTGTTGTTTGTCTCATTGATTTCCAGCAACACTCAATTGTGTTTGAATTTATATATATATTATAATATTATTATTATGACATTATATTTATCTAGTAGAATATATAAATACAACCTTTTAATTATATTATATTTTAGATTAACAAGGGAATTCCTCTTAGGCAGACTATTAAGGGGTGCACTCCAACAGGGTACTCTTTCAAGTCCTAACATGTGATGTTAACTCCATGTATTGGTTAATTAATGTGTTTTACTATTCAGGGGAGCGCTTTAAACCAGGATCCCTTCGTTAAAGGATAATTTATGTTATAAAAAAATTGAACTACACTATATACTTCATATCCCTTTGTCAGAGGACAATTTTATGTTATAAAAAGTTTGAACTACACCATATACTACACATCGAGCAATAACCCGGAGCATAAACCTTTTACTTTTTTTATTCAACGAAAATGTGCCCTATCTTAGAGAGGATGAAAATGGACATAGAAAATATTGTTAAATTTGTGCAAACTTAACATAGTTTCGAAAGATTAACTTCGTAGAAATTTAAATATATGGAAAAAATATTAACTTAGCACCGCACTACGCAAACATCTAGGTAATGTAGAACTGCTCAGTCCACATGGACTTTATTTTTAAGAATGAGCCAAATCCGAAATTGAACTTTGTACAAATTTAAATATACAAAAAAAACTTAAATCTAAGGCTGTCAAAATTCTTACTCGGGTTGGTTCCGCAGTTATAGAATAGGCTGGTCAATTTGTTGACAGTTAAACATGGACTTGTCCTAGACTTGGAGTCTGGTCATTTTCTCAAAGTCTAGAACCAACCTGGGTTGTTAAATGGCAGCACAACCGATGAGACTCGGATTCGGATCAACCTGGGTTGTTAAATGGCAGCACAACCAATGGAGCTCGGATTCGGATCAACCCGACTGACTAGCATTTGTCAAAATTAGAACGTATAACATGAATTATTAAATATTAAGTGGAACCTATAACACAGTATGTTGCATACTTGCATGTCTATGGTTTCCTTTCAAATATCGAGTGCTTTTTGATCCAATGAAAAATACTAGGTTTGCACTGCCCATGATTACCCAAAGTATAACATATGATGTGGTTTAATATTTTATTTTATTAAAATAGAGTTATTGTTCGGAGTCATATTGGTTTCTTTGCGTGTTTTTAGTGGCCTGGATTTAAACTCCAACAACTACACTTTTCCTTTAAATAAGAACATTTATTGTATAATTAAAAAAAAATCATCACGAAGGGACCTAATTTTGATTCCTAGTCAAAGCACTTCTTTAGATGGCACAATCCACTAATTAGACGCGGAAAGCCAACCAATCATCACACGTCTGGTCTTTTGACGTTTTCCCGATCAAGCGAGTCCATTGGTTGCCTGCCCAGGAGAGTTTCCTAGTTAATTTAAAATAGAAATGTTTAACATATATATTTGTATATATTTACTAGATAAATAAAATACTATTATAATATGTTACGATACATATAAATCAAAACGCAATTAAGTAGCAGTGGAAATTGATAAATCAAGCAGCGGCTCACGGTGTTGGTAACGTCCTTTATTATGGGAGGTTAACATGAATTTGGAACATAAGAGAGGGGATTAATTAGAATTACGAATAAGAGAGGAACTTTTACGGAATAATGGTAAAACTTAGGGGAATTTTGGAAGAGAAAAAAACTCGAATCCAAATACGAAATAGGGGAATTTTGGAAGAAAAAAAAACTCAAATCCAAATACGAAATAATGGATGTGATTTATTTTCTTTACTTAGATGGGCCACCCATTAATACTAACGGATCAACCAATGATATCTATATAACAAACGGGTGGGCTGGGGTTTGGGTTAAAGTGAACGATCCACCCGAACTGGGATTAAACCCATGGGTCAATGACTGATTTGTTAGGCCTACTCCTCGAGTAAGTTTGTGATCCTAAAGGGAAGGTTTGAGAAGAGATTTAAGAAATGCAAAACAACAGAAATCTGAATTATTAGGATTCAAGGTTCTACAAAATTTGGGGTCAGATTCAATAGGAAAATCTGACTTCCCAAGATTCTACAATAGTATAGAATGTAGGACTATTTAGAGCCAGTTTCCCAGAAAAAACATATTCCTATCTGACTTGAAGCAGAGCTAAATGGCCCTAAAATATTGTTCCTTGTGGAAAACTACACAAATCCTACCACCCGAGTTCAGACTTTAGGTAATGGATTAATTTTAGAGATAATTTTACAGTTTAGAATAATAATGGGAGTGGCGAGAGGTTAATAAATTGAAAGCAAAATAGTATTCATGTATGCTAGATAAAGCACTTGAGGATGGCAGATACCTTGTTGTCTTTGACACTATATAAATTTCACAGTTAGTTGTAAGCAAAAACATAACACCACATATTCATGCATTTTTCTCTAATTAAATAAAATATGCAAATATATTTATTGGGTCTAGTTTTCAATATGTTAAGATGCTCCTTTAATAATAGAAATATGTATAAGCGAATCGTTGATTAGAATACAATGTAACAAAAAAGTGCAACAAATATCAGTTGCTCCTGAAGGGGAGTTTTAGTTAGAAACTTGATCAAATGCAAAATATGGAAAATCTGAAATACCCCTACATTGTAGAAGCTGGGGTCAGATTGAATTAAAAAGTTTAAATTTCTAAAATCTCCACATTAATATTGAAGGTACGTCAACATAAAGCAAAATAGCTTGTTACACATACTGGACAAGGCACCTGACGATGACAGAACGTGACTCATAAGTACTTGAAGGCAAAGGGGGGTCTTCTGTTGTCTCTAACACAATTACGTTTCCAAGTTACTTGCAAAAGTTATCTTGCCGCGCATATCATATAATATTCTCTAGTTAAGCAAAAAAAAAAAACATGCAAATATATCTGTTGAGCCTAGCTTTCAATATGGTGAGATGCTACTCATAAACTAAATATCTGTGCATGTGAATGGTTGATTAAAAGACAATCCAACCAAAAAATACATCATATCAACCATGTCCTAAATGTGACAGATATGAATCAAAGCAAAGTGGACCCTCGGGTAAGCTCTTGTTACTGTTTAGAACCGGGTAAAAGCACATTCTAATCCAATTAGAAGCAAAGCTAAATTTTGTTCCTAGTGGAAAACAACACAGAAAGCTAAATTTTGTTCCTAGTGGAAAACAACACAGAACCTAAGAACTGGCTTTTACGACTTTAGGTAATGGACAACCTTCTGAGAAAAAATGTCCCAAAAAATTTGTTCCTAGTGGAAAGGAAACAACACAAAACCTAAGAACTGGCCCTTACGATTTCAGGCAATGGACAAACTTTTGAGAAAAAATTACAGTAAGTAATTGCAAGGCAAGTGGTAAACGTCAACAAATTTTGCTTAGTTATGTTAACCAGATAAATCACTTGAAAATGTCAGATCTAGTTACTGAAATACTTTCTAACACAGTATCAAAATGGAGGTGCCAGCAAGTAAAAACAACCGATAATAACAGTGCAAATTTTCAGCTGGAAGTTCACCACACCAATAACTCCAAAGAATACTATCAAAGGATGAACAGAATAACACTGATAGAGCTCAACATACAGAAAGTCAAAATCATGTACAGCTACTAAAATATCCAATATATGTCTGCAACAACCCACATCCAGATCTGTACCTACATAATACTGGTGTAGTAGAACCATAACAAAGCAAAATGCAAATCAGAAAAATCCGAATCCAAGACTAGTGTATCGCTGCCGCTCTCTAAAGAAGAATTTACAGAACCACCAGAAGAAAGATATCTAAGAGAGAGGCAGCCAAGCCCAAGGTGAAGACCAAATAATGGTCTGTCTTAAGGACGACCCTTCCACCCACCACCATAGTCATTGTCTCTCCTGTTGTTCCTGAATGCGCAGCAGCCGATGGAGTAGACGATGATGAGGAAGATGAGGAAAACGATGTTGACAACAGCGACCCTCTTCCAGTTCTTCTTTAGGTTGGCGAGGACACCGGCCCTGCAAGACTGGCAGTCATAGCACAAGCGGTCGGCGTCGTTGTTCCAAGTGGTACAGTCTGGATTGGGGGAGGTCAGGCCGCTTAGAGGAATGGTCCAGACGGTTGCGTTGACGTATGTGAGATTACACTCATCCGGAGGCTTGCAGCATCCAGACTGTCAAGTAGAAAGAAAGAGCATTAGAAACGAACAATAAGATAAAAAGACAGGCAGCTGTGGGTGTAACAAGTCATAGTGAAAAACATAAGAAAATTTCTTGTAGATGTTACATTCTGATAATCAGCATTTCAAGATTTAGGCAGGCAGGATATGATGGAATGGAGTAGATTATATTATGTTTAGAGTTAAATCTGGTCCACGTTAAGCTCCAGATCCAATGTTTGGTGGCCAAACGACCAGGGGTACGGTTTGGTTGGAGCTACCAATGACTGAGCAGAGGAAGCATTAAGAAACGACAAGTGAATTGCATTCTGTTCCAATAATGAAAGAAGGCACAAGAAGGAATCCACTTTACTTTTTGACAAAAATATGACCCGGGACATATTCTTTAGCACAAGGGTTGTTTAGCATGACGATACAAAATATCTACCTATCATGGTCCCATTTAAGATTCTACTTTCATGTTTTTTTTGTTGGGGGGGGGGGGGGGGGGATGACTGTTGTGATAGTACTTGTAATTAACAAAGCAAACAGAGCTTTATTCCCTATGACATGTAGTAAGACAATATTTAAATCAGATTAAATAAATAAAAGACAAAGACATCAACATCTACACATCGAAGAAAGTTTATCCAGCTTTTTGCTAAGCACGTTCAGGGTAACAGTTGACTGGCTCAAAGGCAAATGAGTAATAATGCAATAGAGCAGCCCAAAGACTTGATGAAAAAGGTTAAGACCGTAAAGCACCTTTGTCAGTTTTACTTTTTAATATAGTATACAATTCCTAAAGTCCTTCTGGACAGTTTATGGAAAGTAATTTATTAGAGAGCAGACACGATGCCTAACTGAAACAGATCATCCAGAATTCACCTCGGTTGCGTTGGTATAGTTCCGTATGCGGGATGCTCTCACAGATAAACGCAGACCGAGAAGATAAGATAAAGAGCTAAAACAACTGCCGGTAAGGACACGGTCTGCGCCTGGTACAAGCATGCAGTCGCTTTTGCAGGTTCTTATCAAGTTAATAAACTGGCCTGGAACACCCCAGACACAGTAAACAAAATCCACTTATTAATAGACTTTGTGGATCTCCCATTCAAGGAGCCAAGCATCGATAACCAACTGTCAAACCAGAGCAAAGATGCAAGGAACAATTAAAGCGAGCACGGCAAGTGCAAAGTCGTGCTTACTGGAGACTGTGATATTTATGATGATATTAAATGCAATAGTAGATTGAGGAAAGTAGCAAGGGGAAAAAACAGCGTGAATTTCGAACCGGACAGAAAAGGGAGGCAGCGGGTGAACCGAAACAGAAACCTCGAAAACTGAGGTATAGAGCGTATGGAGCATGGAGCGGAGGAGGAGTTGCGGCGAGACATGAGTTAGATATAATCACAGAAACGTGAAAGAAGATCGTCGTAGTGTCTTCAAAATTATTTCTAGCAATAATTTAGCCAGCCCTACATGACAAAAGCAGCACATACAAACAAATCGGATAACAACTATAAACAAACAACGAGAACACTTTTGATTATAAACAAACCACGGGAGCAGCAGAAGGCGGCGAAAATTAAAAAATCAACAAACGGGTGACTACCTGGATGGCGGAGAGGTTCTCTTGGTAGAACTCGTTCACCTTCTCGTTCTTCTCCTGGAGAGTCTTGCACACCTTACCATCCTGGAGGCAGCTCCTGATCCTGTTCCAGTTCTTGTTTTTCTCGACCCTATTCTGAAGCCAGTTGGAGTAGTCCCCTAGCCTATACTCTTTGTATCCTCTACCGGACACGGCCTGCCCTGCGCCTTTGTTGGTGACGGCGAAGGCGAAGATCGTGAAGCAGAAGAGGAGGAGGATGAGGAAGAACATGACGAATAGGTAGATCCACAGGAGCCAGGTGACGCGGCAGCAGGCACCGACGAGTCCCGCGAGGGAGACGAGCATGAGGAATACGCCTAGGACGATGACTGGCTTGTCGAGGAACCGCTCGCAGTCGGTGCTGCCGTGGTTGCTGAGCCATATCCCGCCGGCGAGGATGGGGATGGAGAGGAGGAAGGTGAGGAAGTTGAGAAGCCCGACGATGTTGTTGCTGAGGCGGAACCCCATGGCGGCGGCTCTGGAGAGGGCAAGAGTGGGAGCGCGGAGTGGGATTAGAGAAAGAGAGACGGAGGAGAAATAAGAGCGGAACGAAGGAGGAGTAGAATTTGGGGACGACTGACTGACGACGCTGGTGGAGAGAAAGGGTTGGGTGGAGTGGTGGGGTGGGGTATAGATGCTGCGCTGGGCGTGGATATTGGCTGTGTGATACCTGGTGGGATTTTTATACGAGTTGCGCTAGTGTGTACCTGTGGAAGTTTCGCAGAAAGGAGGGTGAAAACTGAAAATCTGCTTTGGCGTCTTGCGAATTCTTACTCTCTTTTTTATATTATATTATATATATATATATATATATATATATATATATATATATATATATATATATATATATATATATATACACGGTTGTTCTATAGCAAGCTATTTTTTTTCTTCTAAATATTTCTTGTTCTCAAATCAACCGTGTCTTACAAGTTCTGATCGGTTGATTCGTGACACACAAATCTTAAATCTAATAATAATAACGACGGATAAATAGCCAGGTATGTGCATTTCTCGTGACAGAGATCGGTAATCAATGGCGAGATAAGTCTGCTAGCTAATCATGTTCCTTGGTCTTCTCTCTATTCATTTTTGAGATAATGAGGTCGTCTCATGTTATTGAAAGTTTGAATAGTTCTGATTGCCTGAATTCAATCTCACAAATTTCAATCAGATAATTAAATGATAATACTCGGAGTTTTAGGATACATAGTAATATTGAGATAAATCTCATTTCTCGTGAGCGACAGTCATCACTCATCAGCAATCAATCGTGGAAATGAATCGTCCCGTTAATTGTGTGGTTGATAGGAAAACGAAACTGAAACGAAAGGACGCGGCTTCCATTATTGTGAAACCCAGGGTATTACTTCAAGTTAAAGTTACAGCTGCATGAGTGAAATTTGGCAAGCAAAGCGTCGCACGGCGAGTGGTCTGTCCTGCCGCGTGGTCGTGTGAAGCCATGCCTGGACACCGGACAGGCCGCGGCGGTTCCTTTGGCAAATGCATCGGCGGTTACGGGTACCGGAACCGAACCACCTTCTCATGGTGCTGGGAAACCGAAAGACTCGGATCGGTGACCGGAACTGGCACTCTAGCGCAGACGACACGAAAACACTTGCCGCCAAACCCGGTTAGGTGGGGATGTGGGCGGGGTGCGTGCGTGGGATGTCGAGCTGACGCGGGTGCCTTGCCCGCGTCGCTAGTCGCGAACCCCGAACGCCCTTCGTCGAAACACCACCAACCCACTCCCCGGCGTGGGGCGTAGACCGGTCAACGCCAACCCCCAGCTGGAGCAATTGGCTTTCTCTCCTCTCTCAGAGCTGCACATGGTTCCTGACGTTTGAACTGGGGAGGAGTTGGGCAGCGTTTTGGCAACTGCCAACTAAAATTGCATGAGCCAAATCCGGAAAACCCATGTTGCCATCCCGCCACAACCGGTGGTCCTGCATTTGAATGCAGTTCATCTATGGATAACAAGTGTAGTCAGCACGACTTCAATGAACCAGTCAATCCTTTCCATACAGGTCCGATCAAAATCAATTGGCAAGTCTTCAGCCACAAATTTTGTTCAATAAGAGATAGAGGAGAGGAGGAGGGGGGGAGCATAACACAGTACCGGAGTATATTGTTCCACGGAGCAATTTTGCATGCAAAAAGAAAGAAAGGAGCAGTATTAGGAAGGAGTCTAATAGTGGTAAGAAAATGGAACGGGGAGAAAGTATTAGGTATACTGGAATAAATATCCATAGCCTTTCATATCCATACCAATTTACTTCTATGTCACATGCACCTCAACAACCACGCATAATGTTTGACCGAAACAGAAAGCGAGCAAAGAATATGTATCAAAGACCGATCCAATGCCACGGAGTAAGTTGTTTTGTCGGTTTCTAGACCAGTTCTTTGTTTTCTTTAATGGTGATATTTTCATAATACCTCTGGTTATAGGGGAATAAAACGGAGATATGTTTATGTTTGACACTATGTAAGTTGTTTGCCAAGTTACGCTTTTAAAGAACAAAAAAAAAAAGGTTGTTTGCCAAGTTATCAAATGTGAGTTCTTATTATCTAAGTTGGTAGTTTCGGGCAACTTGAGACACTAAAAAGGTAAAATATGTACTACTTTAGAGAAACCCGTGTTGCCCATCCTGACTGAAACCGGTGATCTTGCTTTTGCATACGATTCATCTAGAGTGTAGTCAGCACTGCGTCATTAACTATTGAACTAATTCCATCTTGGTCCACAAAATTGATCAAAATAATCATTTTTAGCCAAAGTTTTGTTGTGAGGGAGGGAGACATAGGAGTGAGGAGTGGAGTCTCTACAACATATGTAATGCATAGGACATGAAATAAAGGAGGGGGCATATATCTTCGTACTCCTTCACCAATGTCCCATGTCATGGTATGTCATTGGTATTTTCTTTGGTTCTATCCTATATAATGCACTTGATATGTACCACATTCAGGTTGCATGGCTATGCTATAGTCCACAACCCAGTGTGGCCCATGATAAAAACCACATACCATGACTCAATGTACTTGATTTACATTGAGCTTCTTTGATATTGTTGTCTATCATGGCAATGAGAACTATGGTTGAAATTTGCTCTTACTTTTTCCACTCTAGCTTACTAGTTCCAAGAAGTTTTCAACAATTTCCTTCCCTCACTTGCCTTCTTCATCAAGAAGTTTTCTTTGTAGTTGCATCTATTATGGAACTAGTTTCATGGGACGACCCACTATAGAAGGTGCTGATTTGTGAGAACTCGATCAAGTCGTGGTGTGTACAATTTCAAACAAACTCCTTTTTTTTAATATGTATTTGATGGAGTGTCTTCATCTTGTTGCTCAAAGTTGAAGATCTTCTTTAAGAGTTCATTTGTCTTTCTAGGTGGGAAGAATTTTTAAATGAAGGTTCTCAAGAGGGTATTTCATGTTTGAATGGAACTCTTTTTTTATTCTTGGTATCCATATCTTTTTTCCTCTCAAGGTGAAGGGAGAATTTCAATGTTTAGGTATGTCATCGTTCATCCCATTGATCTTGACCATATCAAGGAGTTCATGAAAATTCTCCACATGAAGATTTGAATCCTAGATTATCAGCTTGAAGAATTGGTTTTGATGCATAAAGATGATTACACTCAGGTACAACTGAATGTGTGAAGTGTCTACCATTGGTCTTACTAGTCTCAAAATCAACACATGATGAGGATGAGGAGAGGTGTAGTATCAACCCCAGAGAATTGGTTTTTGTTGCATTAAGGTGATTAGACTCATTTCCAATCAAAAGCATGCAACATCTACAATTGGTCTCACTAGTTCTGAACTCAACACCTCATGGGGATGAGGGGATTAGGGGAGGTGCAGTCAAGCAATGCCTTATCAGTTTCATATACATTGTAGAGATGGTAGATGCCTTTAATTGGTTTTGCCTCTTTCTTCTAGCATGTGGTCACATGTCGGCTAATACTTCCTTGGGGTTGGCAAGACTCTCTGAAAGAGAATCCAAATAAGTCACATATATGCACCAAGCATGGTTCCTATTGGAAAAAACAAGAAATGACTCTAGTTCTACAAAAATCTATATGAAATATAAGAACTAAACAAGTGTAGGATATTAATCCTATGAATTTACACAATTACCAACAAGTTGAGTTGAATTAACAAAGAACTTTATCTCCATAAAACTTGTACCAAAAATTAATGTGTGTACGGAGATGATATCAACAATGAAACCAATTCCACTTCTTCCCATCTGCATTAGTTTGAGTCACAAGTAGTATAGTGTTCTGTCAAATTCACAAAGAGCCAAAGCAATTAAATGATGAAAAGCAATTTTAATTAAACACAAAACTCAAAGAGGAGAAGTTTTATTGGTTGATTAAGTCCTAGAATTATACTAAAGTTGTCATAAGTATCTTTCAGATGATCAAGTTCAAGGAATGCATCTACTAGTTAGAAACCTATCAATCATATGATGAGCAATTGTACAAAGTTAATTTAATTCTCTATCTTGTCAACAACACATGACATTACAAAAGATGTGTAACGTCCCAAGATTTGAGGCCTCAAATATAATGATCTTAAAAGAAATGATTGTACTACTCACCAAGATGCATCTCCTTTTCAGGTAGCCCATCACTAAAGAACTCTGTGGTTAAGCGTGCTCAACCCGAAGTGTACTAGGATGGGTAACCAGTGGGGAACTTTAAGGCTAGTGGTGGTCGGTGGGGCCATTCATCATTCCTAGAACTCTGCTAAATCCTTAGGCAGTGGGTCCATGCATTACAAGGTGTCTTTCACATATTACTTTCATAAGTAGCTAGGTTTTTTTTCGTATTTCAACAATTTAACCTAGCACTAGATTTAAGCTCTCCTATATCACTCTAAGAGAGTCATGCATGCACCTCATTCATCGAACTAGGAGGCTATAGTATGCAGGAAACCTCTAGACACTTACATATAATAAACTTTTAAGCTATGATTGCCCTCCATTAAACCTATACCTATTTTAAGATACAAATTGGGGATATAAATAACCTAGTCCTTTGATCCTCATATGCAAGGGTTAGACATCATTCCTAAAACTCTACTAGAGCCTTAGGCAATGGGTCCATGCATTACAATATGTCTTTCACCTATTAATTATATAAGTAGCTAGGTTTATCCATAATTCAACAATTTAACCTAGCACTAGATTTAAGCTCTCATATATCACTCTAAGAGAGTCATACATGCACCTAATTCATTGAACTAGGATACTATAGTGTGCATGAAACCTCTACACACTGACATATAATAGACTTTTAAGCTATAATTGCCCTCTACTAAACCCATACCTATTTTAAGATACAAATTGGGGACATAAAGAACCTATTCCTTTGATCCTCATATGCAATGGGTCAATCATCATTCCGAAAACTCTACTAGATTCTTGGGCAGCGAGCCCATGCATTATAAGATGTTTTTCACCCATTAATTATATAAGTAGCTAGGTTTATCCGTATTTCAATAATTTAACCTAGCACTAGATTTAAGCTCTCCTATATCACTCTTAAGAGAGTCATACATGCACCTCATTCATCAAACTAGGAGACTATAGTATGCATGAAACCTCTACATAGTTACATATAATAGACTTTTAAGATATAATTTCCCTCCACTAAACTCGTGCCTATTTTAAGATACAAATTGGGGATATGAAGAACCTAGTCCTTTGATCCTCATATGCAAGGGCCAGTCATCATTCCTAAAACTCTGCTAGAACCTTGGGCACTGGGCCCATGCATCACATGATGTCTTTCACCTATTAATTATATAAGTAGCTAGGTTTATCTATATTTCTACAATTTAACTTAGCACAAGATTTAAGCTCTCATATATCACTCTAAGAGAGTCATACATGCACCTCAATCATCGAACTAGGAGACTATAGTATGCAGGAAGCCTCTACACACTTACATATAATAGAACTTTAAGATATAATTTCCCTCCATACGTCTTAAGGTACTGACTTGATATTCATTAGCCTAATTAATCAATATTCATTAAACCCCATACCTCTTAATGTATGACTTGATATAAGACACTTCATGTGTTACTTCATCAAGTACATTGCATCTAAGGTCCTTTCCTTCATATTGGTTTTGAGGTGCTTCCACCATATCGGGTATGAGGTGTGTGCTTGCTACCCATATCACTTTAGAGGTGTATGTGTGCTTACCATATTGGGTATGAGGTGTATGTGTACTTACCATCTCAGGTTTGAGGTGTATGCTTTCTTCCATATCACTTTAGAGGTGTATGTGTGCTTCACACCATATTGGGCAGAGAGGTGTGTGTGTGTGTCCTTCACACCATATCGGACAGAGAGGTGTATGTGTGCTTCACACCATATCGGGGAAATAGGTGTGTGTGTGCTTCACACCATATCGGGAAAAGAGGTGTGTGTCACTACAAAAAAAAGTTGATTTAGCTACATATTGTCTAACTATATATATTATATTTGTAGCTAAAAACACTTCTCTTTACAATTTTTATAAATATAACTAAAGTATTTGTAGTGATTTCTAATAAGTACAAACTTGACTACATATATCCATCCGCTACAAATTTTCTACCCAACCCTCTCCGCTATCATATAACCAACACGCCCAAAAATTTCAAGTTCACCGCGCGCTACTCCTCTAAATATTGGTGTGGTTAGTACTCCCTTTTCCAAAATGGGTTCCTATTACGCCTATGCTCTGTAGTCTCCGTCTACTCCCTCCCCGCGACACCCCCTGATGGTTTTATCTCTGCCTCACTTTCTTCTCCCTCGCCTCCCCTCCCTCGCCCCCCCCAAACCTCGACCTGACCGCTCTCTCTCCCCTGGACCCCCTTCTCTTACTTCCCAACCCAACCACCTCCCCTTTGCTAGAACCATCACGGAGGAGAGGAGGTCCTAAAATGGCATTGCCTCACTTTATTCTCCCTCAGCCCCCTCCCTCACCCCCCCCAAACAAACCTCGACCTGATCGCTCTCTCTCCCTTGGACCCCCTTCTCTTACTTCCCAACCCAGCCACCTCCCCTTTGCTAGAACCATCACGGAGGAGAGGAGGTCCTAAAATGGCATAGATCTACGAGGAAAGAAAATAGGAAGGCCGGCCACACCCGCAGCTCTGAGATAGCTTCCTCTACATTAGCAACGCCAACATATGCCAGATTCAAGGTCCTCAAGGAGAATGCCCCACCTGCAACTCGAATGGAAACCCCTCATTTGATCGTAAGAAGATGCTTGAGTGGTAAATACATTCACACAATGCACTTATTTGATGAAAAACGATGCCTTTTCTCATGTGAATCTGGTTTGGTTTAAGTAAGCAACAATATTGTTAATTGGTAACAAATCGAAATACTATATTGCAGGAGGATATATCTGTGAATCTCTTATAGCAAATGGTTAATGCTAAGGTTTGAGCACCTACATTTTTTCCTCACATGCCGTATCATGTTTTCCAAAATCATTGTGAATCTCTTTATAGGTATTTGTAACCTAGTTTAGACTTGCTACTGTAGGTCAATTTTTATCTTCAATATTGCAAATGCTTCTGTATAAAATCCTTGTAGTGTATAAAATACCACTTCACATGGTGATAATCAGTGTGTCTGTTTAATTATGTGACAATTTTTAATGTAATGTGTTCTACCTTGTTTCACGTAGTTACTTATCGTGTTTTTTTGCAATTCACAAATATCCATAGTTACTCTAGTCAACTTTTCTATTACCATAATAGCATCCATTAAATCCTGAAATGAGATAATTGATATGGTGTCCTCTTATGGTGTAGAGACAAATCATATTTCTAATTGGTGTTTTAAGGGAAAAAAACTAGGATTTAAATGATCACGATGCCAACAATTTGTTGGCAACAAAAATCCAGTGCGGATCAATGAACATGGATACGATCTTAATGTTCAAATATGCTTGTTGTACCCGGCCAGTGTGGCTCAGGTGGTTCGGTCTGGGTTGTCCTCCCTGGGGGACCTGGGTTCGAATCCCCCTGAGTGCACTGTAATTACCAACTCCTTGGGTCATCCGGGCTCTGGCACCTATTTGAGGAGGAGGGGGAGCGGAGTCTCCCTAAGACTCAAAAAAAAATATGCTTGTTGTATGCCCTTCCCTTTAATATTTCAAATATCCCTAATCTAAGTTTTAATTGGGTAAACAATTTTTGCATGACATACATATTGGATGACGTTTCAATTTTCTCATGTTGGCGTTATACATTGGACATAACTGTAAACTTTATCATCTAGAGCTTGTAGTATGAGAATTCAGTATCTTACTTTGTAAGTTATTCTTTACTGATTAAATGTTGTTGGTTGAATAATTTTGTATCTTCGATGGTAGTTGGATGTCCTTTTTTATGAATTTTATCCTTGTTATTACAACCTTACGAGTAGTCACAACATACACTAGCCCAATGGTTTCAATACTAATTATTTTGTTACAATCTAGTTCTCAAACTTTTTCTCTTCACCAATAAATATTGATGGAACGCTAACATCTGAACTTAGTTGTGGGATGTTTATTCTCTTAGAATTATAAGGATTAGTGAAGTTCATTGGAGTTAGGAAGGAACTTTTCATTCAGACTATAAATGATTGAAACTGGATCAAATTTTGTCATATTATTTGTTATGGTTCTTGGATAACAATACGAAAGCCTGGTAGGAAGGTGAATTAGAGAATGCAAAATTTGATGAAGTACTATGATTTTGTCTAGAGAAAGGTGTAACAGGGGATTTATATGTACTGACTTGGTAGTATCTAAGCTATTAGTAACATTTGTGTTTCTTGTCACATCACATACTTTCCAAATTAACATCGACAATGGTCTTAGTTGCATATATCTGAGATCTGATATAAGGTTTGAAATCAGGTTAAATTTCAACACTAAATAGAGTATTAAATGTTGCATTTAAATCATTCCCAACACCATGATTTTTTCAAGATTCATGCGACATTCATTAATAATCATGCCCTATTTTGTAGAAATAATATTTTCCATCACTATTGCAAAATAGTGGCTATGAAAATTCAGAACAACATGGTTGTGGTCAGGTGCCCAACCATCCGATGACATTATAGGTTCCCTTGAACAATGATTAGAAGTTACAGTCTCCTAGTAAGGAGAGACATCCATATGAGAGAAACTTCTAGGAGAGATGAGCTTAGAATCATCTTGCAATTTGTTCTCTTTTTCCTTAAAAAATAGTATCATTTTTCATTGTGGACTTCTTCCCTTTTACTTTCTCTTTGTTGTATTTGACGTTCTTGATTGACCCTATCTTCTTGGTAGCTAACAATTCAGGATGCAACCCTGTGAAGCCAATGTCATGTGGAACCCATGAGGAACCTTTTGATTTATAATAGTCCATGCTTGAATCAGATATGCCGTCATAACCCACGAAATCAAAGGTAGTAACCTGATGATAAATCAAGGCCAATGGATGATGTATGGGTCAGGCCTCTTGATGAATGTATTAGAGACAAGTGGAAGATGTAGAAGAAACAATTTGTCGCACCCTATTCAGAGGATAGGTGAGGTACATGTTATTTCCAAAAGTATTACTATGAGTAGGAAAACTCTTCTCAGAATGCACATCATAAGAGCTATCGATAACCACCACATCAACTCCACTATCATCAATGCATCCGCCTCTTATTGTTGTATATTTTGAAGTTCATCGTCTCTTTATTGGCAACTAAAAGGAATTATCATTCGGACTTCCCTCTCCATGCAAGTATTATTAGACTTGAATTGATATTAATTTAGGACTTAAAATTATTATTTACACTTATGTGATTATATATTAGGCTTACTTATGTTTCCTAATTTTCATATCATTCTCACCAATTTCTAATCTGCAGTCACAATAACGAGTTTAATGTGATGATTCTCTTTATTCCAACTCAGTCTGAGCAATGCCACCTTCTCTACCCGTCAGACTCTCTTTGCCCACTACTCTTTCACTTATGATGTCCCCCTATTTACAACATCCTATCAAACATACAAAAGTTTGTACTGAGTTGAGTATTGGAGGTACAATTTCCAACCTCAAAATTGAAGTTGATTTTTAGTTCAACTTCAAAGTGAGTCTAGTTACATTTTTCCATATTCATCAGCATATTTCAGAGCAATTCTTATGTGCTTACATTTTATCTCTGGACATTGAACCCACTGCATGTGCTTTTCCAAGGAAGTACATTACAACACACATGGAAACAATAAGTTGGGCACATATATAGAAGTACATTTGACTCCTCCATTTTCCCGTATAGCATTTTATTTATATCTCTCTTATAAAATACACTGGTGACCTCATTTATTGCAACTTCACAAGTCTATTGTATTTCTATAGATATACTTAATCAATAGCTTAATGCTTGGTAACATGCATAAGCCTATATTTTCTTGTAATGATGCGTATTCAATTTCTTATATGAGCATTCTACATGTTTGATTCAATTTTGAAATTATACTTCATGATTTGAATGCTTTGTTACCAAAGACGACCTTGTTATATAGATCTAGGGGTTTCTCATTTTTTCTGGTTCATGATGATACACTTAGCTTAAAGGGTCGTTTACCCTATTTAAAGTAGTTCATTCTTCCTATTAGCATTTCTTTTGACTCCAAAATATGAATGTCTTGTTGCTTGCTTCTGTTGTGGACTTGACATTGGGCTGATGTTGTGGTTACCATAATGACTTTTTCTTGGATTTATACTCCACAAATAGCTACATGGATGATGCAGCTTGATTACTTAGCATTGCAGGAGAAACCAATTGCACTGATACATTATCTAAGCCAAGTCCATATACATGATTTGATAGTAGTGTTGACCACATGAACTGTGTAGAGATTGTTCTGGGTTTGGATGGAACATTGTGGGAGTAACCATTGAAGCATTTTGTACCCCAACATGAGCAAAATATTGGGGAAATAAGACATATATATATATATGCATCGTGTATGATCATGTTGCTTATTAGGAAACTGTACATAGTAAAATTTTCCATAATGTATAGAAACATTACAAAGTCCACATGAGTTGTTAACATATTTGTCTGCCAAAACTATGTATAAAAACTGATAGAAACTACTTCCACCTTTTCCTGTCCTAGCACCTCATGCATGGGTTAATTCTACAGTGCCTATCGATTCCCACTGCTCTATTCACTATCACCCCTCCCCAGTAGATTACCTCCCCAGGTGCTTTAGGTAGTTTTTATTCTAGTAAACATATAAATAATTTATTGTGTTTAATATAATGCATAATATATCTATATGATATAACATGTTATGCATAATACAACACCCTGAGGTTCCCAAACCAAGGGAAGTCTAGCCAATCACACACAAAGAAAGTCTAACATAAAAGTGACTATTGCCCCCCTCCCAAAAAATGAAATGCTCCACCACCTAAGACAAACAATGAAACTGGAACCACCTATCATTACCATTGCTGACAAGGACTAAACTCATGCTCACATTCATTGCTATCTTTGGCACAACACGTGCACAACATGAAATGGGACCTTTGAATTCGTGGGTGACCACTAATGCATGCATTATTGCAACCTAATGAACAACATTGTTGCATGTACCATTCTCTACTTAGGTGGTTTCTATCTCATGGTTGATCTATGCTATGTCTGGTTTTTATTGAGTCATTTGATGTGTTTATCCTATTACCATGAAGGCTTCTTCTAGAGGCATGCTCCATTTGATGAAAATGACCCGATGAAGAGCTCATATATATGTAAAAACCAAAGAATTGGATAGATTGGTGTTCCACAGTAAAGTATTGTACCCCTTGCACCATATCAAATGAAGTAGAAGAATCTGAAGTAGCTAGAACATGTCTACTACTGGTTAATAGGTTTGGGTTCATTGATATACCCCTTGAGACAGACTCGTCAGTGTTAACAGAGCTCATAAGTATATGTAAATCTTTTGGAGAATACAACCTCTCTTTGCCTTGGTTTGGATTCTTTGTCTTTGTCGTCTTACGTTTCCTCCAAGTTGAGCCTCATTTTGATAAGGCATTCTTATTCCTGGATTAACAAAAATTTGTAATGAAGTTTTATTGTAGTTCAGTTGATATTTCTTTGGATTTACATCTCATTTTTCTTATTCATTGTATGCCAATGTAGAATCTTATTAAATATTGAAATCCTACACATACTAGCATCCACTCACAGACTAAGTGATGTTCTTGTCATTACTTTCTAGATTCAATTAAAAATCTAGCTTTTCATATTGATTTCATCATTACAACTTCTCTGCATCCTAGTTGGATGCTGATAATTTTAGAGTCGTTCCCTTTGTACTCTATACTTAATAGCCTGCCTTGGACATCATTAGTTCTTTATTTTTGTAGTTTTTCAAACAACCACAAGTGCTAAAATGGATGCAAACACTCCATGGTAATAGAATCTAAAAGATATAGATGAGGAGTGCTAAATTCATATACATATGACTCTATTTGAACTTAGCATCATAGTGAACAGAAGTTGCTGGAGTGTTAAATTCTTGTACATATGACTCTATTTGAACTTAGCATCATTAGTTGTTTCAGAAGACAGGAGGATGCTTAGGAGAAGTTTGTGAAGAGATACCAGAAGCATGACATAATACCATTCTGTGTTGGTTACTTCATTATTAAATAGAGAAAAGTGCTTTAGGTTGGTAAATTCCTATATTAAATCTAAGATTCCTTTATAATGGATTTATTGATTTGCAGACAGTCTTAAATGTATATTACTATATATATGCTCTGAGTAGCTTACTAACAATTCTAGCACTATCCTCATCAAGGTTCTCGGCAAACAATATGTTTTTGCTATCCTGTTTGAATTTGTTTTCACCTTTGATTATGAAATGAGTGTATATAACCATGTATGCTTGCACACCCCCTTTTTGGAGGCGCCTTCAAACCCAGGAATGTGCCTTCACAAAAACGCCCCCTTCACAAAATTCTAAACTTCTAAAGAGGGTATTTCTCCTCTGTTTTAGCAATGAGTGAATCATGTATATCAAAACCAACCTTATTAGATTCTCTATTATTTTATAGAGTCTAAGGATTTTAGTTTTATCCCACATGGGTTATCTCTAAATCCTGTGGTCTACTCTTGTCTTATAAAAGAGAACCATGTACTCCTTTTTTAATCATCTCAATAAGAGGATTATTAGCCACAACTTCTAGATGGTATCAGAGCCTCCCGATCCTCCCTAACCCTGCCCCAAGCCGCCGCCCATCCTTCCCCCTCTCCTGCCGCCGCCGCCCACCACAACAAAGCAGCTACATTCATTGCCAGTAACCCTACTTTCCATGAGCGGACCAAGCACATTGAGGTGGATTGTCATTTTGTCCGCGAAGTTGTTCTCTCTGGCCAGGTCTCTACTCCCTATATTCATACGACTGATCAGGTGGCTGACATCTTCACAAAGATTCTACCAAAGACAAGGTTCACTACTATGACATCCAAGCTGGGCATGATAGACATCTACGCTCCATATTGAGGGGGAGTGTTAGTATATAGACTTTCCTGTGTTTTTTTACTTAGTCTATTTTTCTCTTTACTGTGTTATTCTTGTGTTTAGTTTTATTCCACATGGGTTATCTCTAAATCGTGTAGTCTTCTCTTGTCTTATAAAAGAGAACCATGTACTCCTTTTTTAATCATCTCAATAAGAGGATTATTAGCCGCAACTTCTAGACTTATCAAGCAACAAGAAACTTACAGATATGTTGCAACAACTGAAAGTGGGCTTAGGGATCCTTGAAAGCACCAATTGATTTTCAAATTCCCTTAACAACAGCCAAGTGGAAGCCTACTAACGAAGGTGGTAAGCCATCATAATGCTCAACTACGTCACTGATTTTAGGTATTTGTCATTTCATACGAAATAAACTGAGAGTAAACATGTTGAAATAATCTTGTTATGAAAACAATTGAATATAGAGTAAGAGTCCTCGAGTTGGAGGAACTACATTTGAAGCATATTGCAGTTAAGGAACACAGTGTGTGTGCGATGAATGGACTGACAGATGACGCAAGTGAAGAACATGATTTCCCTACTTTTTATTCTGACGAGGATACTGCATTATTAGCTTTGACTATGGACAGACATAGAACCGTGGAGAGGTGGTTAAAAATCCTAAACATTCACTATTAGGTAAGAAGTGGTTTTCCTGTGTTTTTTCTTGAATCCCACATATTGTTTAATCAACACATAGCATGATGCTTAGAGCCAAGAACATGACATATTTCTATTTTTACTTACCAAAATTGAAACTGATGACGTTCAACAACCAATCGTCTTTCTGTGTTTGTCCAAGTACTCAATATGCACAGCAAGAAGTACAATGCTTAGGTTGTTTTCTAGCTAGTCCGTGATGTGAGGTCTCAATTAAGATACATACTGCTTAATAATCTGACTTGTTGAAGTTTTCATGAACGAAATTTCTATTCTTCCTTCTTTCTTTGAAAATTCATTTTTATCTGATTGTCTTCTTTTAGATGTCATTGTCTTCTACTACTGAGAAATGTCTTGTGATTAGCATGATCTGCAGTAAACGCAGACCATGTCATTGCCCTACAAGTGACTGTAAGATTAATTTCTTGAGTCTTCTTCAAGCACCTACTTGCAAATTCGTTTCTGCTTAAGTCTTTATGGAATGTCCATTAAAAGAAAATAGTTAATAGGGCATTGAAGTTTCTGAGAATACAGAATAAGTAATGGAAGCTTTGTGGAGATTATGGCTACAACTCCCCCCCCAAGATGCATGCCATTGTGTATGGCATATGAACCAGGTAGGCCAACAATGGGTGTCCTGGGATGATATGCAGGGTATTTGTTGATTTGAAGGATCATGTGTCTTATGGTATGATGTTTCTTCATATTTTAGTAGCATCTGCAGGGGATTTGTGATGATGAAAGTGTGAACTTACAACTGAACCAGCACTACACAAGCTCCTCAGTCTTTTTCATCATTAGGTATACTAAGTTATATGTTGCTTCATCTTGTTTGTTCCTAACTTTGTCTATGAGTTTAACGCTAATAATCATTCCAGCTGTCAACCGTTTTGTTTCACTCATGTGCGAACTCTACTAAAATAGGAGGTTAAGTGAATAGGTCACGAATCCATCATCATACATAGTTTTTTAAAACAGTTACCAAAGTTCCATGGTTTGATTGTTAAGATAGAATAGTGTTGGCTATTTGTCATAAGCTGCAATCACTAATGTCTGATATGCTTGAGAACATTATTAGAATGATAAATCATTCCTTATGAAAGGTTTTCTTTAGATTTATATATTTTTTCATGCTTACACATCATACAGAATATGATACACCTTCTTTTATCAACTTAATGCATTATCATTCTTCAATATTGAGCTTCAAAAAGTTTCAATCAGTATTTGATCTCTAATACTTATGGATGTTACTTCCAACAATAAGAACAACAACGAATGACCACGACACATTCATCATGTGGTAGCTTCACTCTTAGTCAAGGGATCCAGATATATTCATAAATACTGGAGGTATCCTTTTCATTACTTCAATGCCTCAGGTATAAGGAATACACCATCATTGGTTGCTGATGAGGATAGTCCAGTGCCAATAATGTTTTTGAGTAGCTGGCTATTCACCCATGGATCGGGCCATATAGAAATATTATCTCCAGTACCAAATTACCAATATGAAAGCGTACAAGAGGTACAAGAGTGTTTCTAAATCACATGAGTGACTTCCAAAGCCAAGAATGTCTCATTCTGAGTCCAGGACTGGAAATTGATAATCTAATACTACTTATATATTATCCAGATTTGGAGTGACTAATGAATCTTGTTCTATATGAAAATTCTAGGCCAGTTCACTAGTTTGTCAATTAAGATACTCAGCTTGTCTAGATAGGGTGGTCTGATCATGCTGTTGTTTTATTAAGAGAGTGTCATAATATGCTTAGTGTTTCTATGCTAGTCATTTTATTTCCCCTGCTTTATCTATGCTACTATTTAGTGTTATATTTTTCTTTCCTACTAGTTTGAGTAGGTTTCTTGCTTCCCCAACTGTCCCAACTTGAACCCAATTCCATTGATTGATTTCTACATCAAAATCAACAACAATAAAGAGGAGGAGAAGCACAAATAGAGGAGAAGAAAAAAGATTTAGTATAGTGTACAAAATTAGAAGGAATGAGGATGTGATGAAAGAGATATTATATGAAATCCTTAATAAACATGCGTAGACTTCAGGTGGATTGTTGGTGATATGCAATGCTACGCGATTCAATTGAGATGGGACTGCAGGTCATCCATTATGCAACAATAGACGATGATCTTGTGTCAGGCAGTATCATCCGTGTAAGGTGAGGAGAAAGGGAATCCATGTGGACCATTACAGCTTGATGATGGATTCTTGAGTGAGTGTGAGAAAAAAGGTGAGCCCTAGGACCTTTGCTGGCTTCAAAAGGGGTGTTGCATTGATCTCCATAATATATGTAGGAAGTTTGTGGGTTACAAGGCTTTACTTTGAAGGGGGTTGCAGTGAGTCATAAAAATGATATACGAATCTCTGTAAAAAGGGACTAAATATAATTGTCTTGAATTGGAGAGATGAGTATGCTACAAGACAACCGTGTTGTGATCTTTTCACAAAACTTAGGGAGGATGAGTTGTATCAATCTTAACTGAGAGGGGCTAAACTTTGGACAACGTGATGGTGATTGCACCCAACATGAGTTGTATCAATCTTAACCGAGTATTAATGCCTTGTGAAGATTTGAAGGCTTTTAGTTGAATATGTGATGTGTTTATGTGTATGATTTCTTTAGGATAAGTGTTGTTAGTGAGTTTCATGGAGACATACAGACAGTGTTACTTTGTAGTAGAGATGGGTAGTATGGAAGTGTACAACAATGTATGAGCAAAACAAAACTGTAGAATGAGGGCAGATTGCCTTGTGAGGTGTACAACAATGTATGAGCAAAACAAAACTGTTCACTGAGTGAAAAAACGGTAAAGATTCAGTTCAGTCTTGAAAAATGTTAGCAGAGTCAACTGCAAGAAATAGAAAAAAAGAAACCAAAGTGCTTCAGCAATGACAATCTGCCTGTGTCGTCATATTGGCAGATCCACATAGTTATATCAAAGGCATCATTTTGTCAACATGATGGAAATGTGTAGTTGGACCGAAGGGCATGTACAAAAATTAACAAGAAGACCTCTCCATTCTATAAAGAGAAGCACCCATGATTCTGTCCATACTAAAACTGCAGACCAGCGTTTGGAGGAGCAGTTGAAGTCCTTTTTGGCTTAGGTGAAAGTTGTTTCTGAGTCGGCCAATGGAGGAGGTGGGAAATAGTTTCTAAGGTAACAGCTGGATGGATGGCAATGTACTGAAGATTATATCAGAACATAAATGTACATATTCAACATGACTGATAAGTGACAACTAAAAACACATTTCTTGCCTGTGAGTAAGTGATAAGTTTTGGTAGGGGTGTTTACAAGTATCACTTGCATTCAACTCAATATATCTAAAGCCTATTGTATCGTTCATGGTCCTTCCTCCTGGGCCTTGAAATGCCTTGCTGTGGGCAGAGCCCATGAGTTTGATAAAGAGATAGAAAGCTGATACTCCCAGAAGAATAGAAACGACATGCTGCTTTGAGATCTTGAGACCCTTGCTGCCAAGAAACATATAAACAACATAACATTTTCCTGACCATGTACTATATCAAATCTCGAGGTAATAGACACCAAACTTTCTCCAATTTGGAAAGTGGTATGGTTTGTTATAGTTCTCTATTACAATTTTTAGGAGTAGTATGTCTTATTATTACACAATTATGCTCTACTGTTGCGTTATCTTCCATCATAAATGGAAAAGCTGTTGATTTATTTTAATAACAACTTGCTGGTTTAGTGTCTATGGTTTCCCATGCGTAAAAAATGACTCCACATTTTTCATCTTGTAGATTTTCATTTCCCATGTTGCTGCATTCATCATGCAAATCCCCACATCATCACAGGAGAGTTGGTCAGACTTGTGACTTCCAATAATTTGTGAATCTTATTGATCAATATTCTTGGTCTGACTAGATGTTAAGATATGTACAAACATTATGTGTATGATGTGTTTTGTCAACATGTTTCAGGTGTAAATGCTTATGGCAAGGCTACCAACTTGTGATCTTCCCACAAAAATGTGGACAATGATCAACACTTCTCTAAAAAGACACCCTACATGGTGGTTAACTCCAAGAATGGATGGAGCATCACCTTGGTTATGTTGAAGAGATCTCATTTCTAGAATTCAATCACTCTACCATCTTATGACTGATTAGTAGAAAGACAAGTCATGGTCCCGGTTAGAAGATGGTTAGACACCAATTTAGAGAACACATTACCTCTTCTTTAGATGGTTGATATCAAAGGACTTGTTTCTTGTTGTGTAAGTTCTGACCCATTATTTATTTAGTTTGACATGCTTTCTATATCTTGCTACAAGTATCAAGAAATGAGAATTCTAAAGATCTTCTCTTCTAGAATGTGCCTAGAACTGAAAGAGAATTCTAGTTGTATTAATTGGTCCAATATGCAGTTCACATACTCATTTGTTTCTCCTTATATCTTCTGTAGGTTGTAATCTAATGCATTAAATATGTTCCCAAATAACAACCAACTACTATCCAAAGAATTCAGAAAAGCAATTGGTTAGCGCTTGCTCTTGGCCTCGTCTAAATGAACGTCGATGCAACTTGTTTAACTGATGATATGGTGCCCCCATCTACTATTTTTAGAGGTTCTAGTGGGAAGATTATAAGTGTTGCTGCTCACATGATAACGACAAACTGGTCCCTCATCTGGTTGAGTGATGAGCCTTGTCGCTTGGGCTGCAAATGGAAACTAAAGTGCATCCAAGAAAATATAGTCAAGATTATTTGACAGTTATGATCAGGAATGAAACTTAATATATCTGGCCAATCAAATATTGAATCATCTACTAAAAATAACTTGTCCTATGTGTTCTATAAGGCACACACATGGTTAGTCTTCTTACATATTGTAACCAAAGAAAATATAGTCAAGATTATTTTCACAGTTATGATTAGGAATGAAACTTAATATATCTGGAAAATCAAATATTGAATCATCTACTAAAAATAACTTGTCCTACGTGTTCTATAAGGCACACACATGGTTAGTCTTCTTACATATTGTAACCAATTTTGAATGAGCTGGCACGTTTATGCAAACTAATGCAGCCACATCCATGTTAAGGTGATAAAGAGTGCAACAATTTTGTGCTGCTACTACAATTACTTCTCATTCCGAGTAACATGTATTTGGATAGAATTATTATTGTTTAAATGTTGTTTCTTAAGATAATTTGGTATTTGAATAAAGAGTGCAACAATTTTTGTTGCATCCATGTTATAGACTCTCTTACTAGGGTGTTCTCTGGTCTGTTTAACTTAATCGCTTGTGTGAATTGATGGGGAAGTTGTGAGTTTTTATGAGAAAGTGAAACCATATTTTCTTCATGTGAACTCCTTTTGGCATATAATTTCTGCATTTAGAGATTATGCCTGAATGAATTGGTTCAGTTGATTTGTAAACATATTGGTATAAGTTCAATAAGGGACATTTGATGCTAGGTCTGTTAGGTTGTTTGTTTTCAGTCTAGCATAGACTAGTATTTTATATAGTGGATACAATACATGCATAAGTGTATTATATATAAGCATACCATAATACCCTGTGTGCATTTGAGTCAGATAGATACTTCATGAGGCAGTGTCCAGATATATACAAGTGATCAGCTGCGACCAGAACAACTTTACCTTTAGTCTCTCTCAATCATGGATACCATATGCTAGGTTTTTTTTATTAAGAATCTTTGTCATGGTAGAAGTAGTTCTACTAACATTAGATTTGAGTGCTTTGGAGCAATGAATGTCATGGAGCTAAGATTTTCTATTCTTCTTCTGATGATGGGGATTTTGTAGTAGTTAATCTTTATGAAGAAAACATTTGAAGCTGCTATAGTCTCTTTCAAAGTGATTAGTTAAGAAGCCCTTATGATACCACATATGCTTTGAAGCTACTTTCAATTCTTAATAAATATCAAGAACTGCCAAACTCCAATTCTTGCTCAAATATCAGGATCAAGACATCTGAAGCTGATTGTCACTGTTCCTGAAGATGGCTGAGAATCATAATTTGATGTGCCTCTATTCAAGGTAGTATGAAATACTTTTGAGCTAAATATGCATTTTCTTGGGATTATAAATTGAAACCTAAATAGTTTATCACTACCTACACTAGGGGGGTCGTCATCATCATAGATAGCATCCATGTTCCTTCACATATGTGATTTTGCAAGAGCATCACCTTGGGCATTAAATTATATGCTAATGTGCCTCACCCAACCTCCCAGCTCTACTTTAGTAAACCACCAATCTTCTTTCATGTATGTCAACTAATGCCACTTATAATACCAATCATCTAGCTATTATTTGTCACGTTGACTTTCATTTATCCATTTTTCATTGTATCCTATGCCATGTCTATTGGGGCCAGCTCAATCTCCATAATAGAATGCACATTCAACTATGTATTATATTCCACTAGCTAGCTACTACTGTTATCTCTCATGATTGTTGCAGCTACTACATTTTCCTGAAATAGTAGCATCAACTTTGCATTTAATAAGTACTTTCTCTCATGTTATTGCCACACCTTCCAAAACTCGGTGTAGACTTATGCATTGTCTCTACATGTTCTTTTAAATGTTGTGATTCATATTCAATTATGTTTACAATATAACCTAATCCATCAATAAGGTTACAAGCCCTGGAGTGCAGTGATAGAACAATAAAATGTTATAAGAGGCCTCTCATTTTTTTCCCATTAGGTAATAGGAAGTCTAATTACTACTATAGATGAATGAGGCTATCTTATGTTCATCCTACACCATTATCATCTTTGTAAAATACAACTCCCATGTCAAACATTGATTCCATGACGTGTTCCTTGAAAATTACTTCGAGTTGTGGATATATAGAATGGAATACCATCCTCCTTATGTGTTTCCTTAATCTGATTTATATCATACCTTCTAATTTATTTTTAGTTACTAAAACTGATGTAATCTTATAGACCATTCTTGTTATTTCAAGAATACTAGATGTCCTGTAGGACATGCAATAAAATCATGCTCTTTGTTACTTCATTGTTGTTGATCGAAGTTATCTTTAAAAGAAGTTAAGGTGCTGAATTTGTTCTGTTTGACGTTTAATAGTTGACTAAACTGAATGTGACCACATTCTTATGTCTTCTTTACTCAAATTTGTACATAGATAGTTACTAATTCTGTTTGCACAACAATTGCAGAGTATAAAAATAAAGTGGAAAAGATTTCTGGTCAGATTTCGACCCTTATGTTGTTGATCTTTTGATTAGCTTTGTTGTAAATATTGATCTGGTTGGCATATTATCACCATATGCTCGTTTTGGGATGTCTTCTGCATTAAAACCTTCAAGGGGTTATTGGATCAGATGTCCATACTATGATGCTCTTCTTAGTATGTATTGTGCACTGGATTCTTTTCATTAATTGTCTTGGACTACCTACTAGATTGTATTATTCCTGGGTGGAAAATTATGTTTTGTCTTTCATGTTGGATGTTGGCACTTAGCTAAGGTTGATGGAGGACAGATTGGTAGAGTTGTATTGCACTTTGAGTAAGTAGGAGATGGAATCCAATGGGGTTTCTACTGTAATATTTGAGGTTTAGATAGAAAACACAATCAAGTACTTGATTCACTACTCTCGTTGCCTCCTTTTATGTATACACATTAACTTGACATTTTGTTAGACCAAAATATTATGTATCATGAAGGTCATGGATGAGATGTTGCTGAGATACATGAGAGACATGGGTTAGGATCACCCACATTCAGAAGAGCCCCTTTTTCAAGGTAAGTCAATTCTCCACAATGCTCAGAGTTTTCTGTGCAGTGTGAATCATGACCAACAAGGTGTTTTTGACTTGCAGGTGTAACTAACTCAGGACTCAAATTTACTTCAGACCAAAATATTATGTATCATGAAGGTCATGGACGAGATGTTGCTGAGATACATGAGAGACATGGGTTAGGATCACCCACATTCAGAAGAGCCCCTTTTTCAAGGTAAGTCAATTCTCCACAATGCTCAGAGTTTTCTGTGCAGTGTGAATCATGACCAACAAGGTGTTTTTGACTTGCAGGTGTAACTAACTCAGGACTCAAATTTACTTAAGATGTAAACTTAGCAGTTCCATATGATTGTTGATCGTTCAGTGCTAGGTCATTCTTGTCTATTGTTGGACCTGAAGGATGCAACTCGTCATTTATCAAACCAAGTAAGATTATAGAGCTTTCCTATATTTCTGTTTTGTAGACTACATAATAAGAAACGTCTTTGTCTTCACTCACATGCTCACAAAGTTCTGCATTTAAAGTAGACTTTCTGCACCCTGACACATGCATTTCTATCATTGGATGTGTAATTTCATTGCAATTTGAAATTACCATTTCAACTGTGTGTCCAACATCACAGTTTGGACAACACAATCACTAAATAAAGAAGGAGCTTTCAGTGCATACAATAACCCAGATCTTCACTACTTCAAGAGCCTCTCTTTTCATCTACGTTCACATATGTATCTACAATAACTAGTTGGTAAGATATATTAGTTAGTTCAAAACAAAACATAACATATTATAGTTGGTAAGTATTCTATGTTCAGAAAACGTTGCTTCGCAGGATTCCTTGTTGAATGAGACCAATTTTCATCTATACGCGTGTTTGTTTTGTAGTAGCTAGGGAACTTCCCAGTCAGCAGCTCGACATCGATAATCTTCACATTATAACCAGGATGCATCATCCCAAAGTAAGCACACCGTGTTTGCTGGAGTCAGGAATATATTCCTTGTTTTATGACTTGTCAGTTTTGCTATGGTGTATAAACTAGATATCACATGGCATGAGATATTCTTTTCTATGTGGTTCTAAGATATTATAAATTCATATACATTTGCATATAGTGGGTGAGTTTTTGATGTTGCTTTTGATACTCAGGTTTTTGTTGCTGCAATTTCAAAGAGGAAGCAAATTTTCCCATCTAACACTGAAATACTTTGTGGGGGGCAACAGAATGCTCTGCATCTTGGTAACTCTGGTCAACATTCCAACATTATCAGTCACCTCCGCCACACAGACAAATTCAGGTAAAGAGCTTATTGAGAAGACAACATTAGTACACCGATGTCTTTGGCTAGACATAACATCTATTTTTACATGCAGATACTTGGACAAGGCCTGCATTAGAGTTCAAGATGCCAACAACATGAAGGAGAGTCTAGAGACTATATTCTTTGGGTCTAGATCAAGTCCAACAAAACAAAGTACAAAGAAGAATCCTAGAACATCTATGGATGGTCCAAGTTGTAATAGAAAGATGTCACTATGAGGGGCGATGCTACAATCTTCATATCAAGACTTCTTCCATTCAACAAAATTGACCCACTCATTAAGGAAATCAGATGAAGGGCCAACGTGTCACAAGGTCACAACTTTGTGCAACACAAGAACCTATGCTATTGCCAACTCATTGAACAGAAGGAGAAGACAACAATGATTCTAAAACTGGTCGAGAAAGATACATACTCTTTTTCCAAGATGCGTGTAGACCTCACCGAATTTATTAGTATATGTATATCCTTTTCTTTGTACACATTATGTAATAGGGGCAAGGTATACGTCCTCCCCATGTACATTTGATGTTTTAGTATAAATGAAAGTAAGTTTGTTGGCATAAAGAGCATAACTTGGTCTAACTACTACAAATTTATTACTAAAAGAGCTTCTGAACTAATTACACAATACATGAATAATCAAACTATACATATATGTATATGTGGCACTACATATGTAGCTAGTGCATAATCCAACTACATATATATGTGTGCAGTAGATGCTACCTTTCCCTACACATTAACTACATAAAATTTGTATTAATTTCATGTTTTTGCTACATATTGACTATATATACAATTGTAGGCATACATTTAGCTATAATTATACCTATATTTAAATATGTAAGGACAATATCTAGCTACGCTTTTGGATACATATGAATTTGTAGCGAATGGATTATCTAACTACATATTTGAAAAATATAGCTAAAGGCTTTAGCTATACGAGCATATACTACAATTTGTATGTGTAAAGAAATATGTAGTCAAAGCCTTTCGCTACAAAATATGGGGTTTTCGCTACAATTTTTTTTTATAGTTAAAGACCTTTTTTTTAGTAGTGTGTGTGCTTCACACCATATCTGGCAAACATGTGTGTGTGCTTCACACCATATCAGACAAAGAGGTGTGTGTGCTTCACACCATATCGGGCAAAGAGGTGTGTGCTTAACCCAATATCATTTTTGAGGTGTATGCTTGACCTCATATCGTCCTAGAGGTGTATACTACTTTACCATATCGTGAAAGAAAGTATAAACTCATATCCATATCATTTTAGTGGAGTAGGTGCATCACCATATCGGGTTAGAGGTGCTTGCTTGTGTGCTTGTACCCGGTATCACTTTATAAGGTGATACCATCATCTTCAAGCTCTAGACCTTCATTCTACTTATTCTAGTACAAGGATAACAGGTCTAAGCAACTACTATAACTCATAATTTCATCAACCATTTCATAATATTTCAGAATTTAAAGTAGTTCATTTAAGCATAGCAATTTAGGTGATGAATAATAACATGGTTGAGTTCAAGTTATATAACCTGCCTTGTGAATAGCTTCAAAGCTCCAAGCTCCAAAGCTTCAAATTCCTAAGGTTGAAGATGACTTATCAAAAGTCCAAGGCTCGTTCACAACTCCTTCATATTCAAGGAATCACAATGGATAAGCAATTGGTGAAGAAGAAAAGAAAGGAAGATCATAACCCTAAAATCATGCTTCAATCCAAGGTTGAAGATGATCATGGCCTCACCTTAGGGTTAAGTATTGAGCTCCTTCTTGCTCCTTAGCACCTTTTCACGATACCTCACTACCCTATCACGATAAGACACCACTTGTGGCCGATATCCCTGTCACTTGTGGCCAAAAACACTACACTTGGCCGATATTGACTTGCTATGGGCGATATCAACATGCTATGGCCAATATTACTTGCTATGGCTAATACCCAAGGCCTATGCACGATACCACTTCACTCCCGCATGATAAAAGGACCCTATGCACGATACCTTAAGGAAAGAGGGTGGTAATATTCGAAAAAGTTCAGTAAAGGGGTGAAAGAAAGGGTATATATACTTGAGGTTCATGAAAAAGTGTGTAAATGAGGTGTCATCAATTTGAGATACTAGGTGCCACATGTCCATGCATGGGTGACATGTGTAAATGCATTCATTAACATTTATCTTGACATGAAAAACACTTGAGGATAATCTAGGGATGAAATTTCGTCCATTACTTATCTCTTTGAATAAAATATATCAACAAAACCACCACTTTATTCACAACCCGATACAACTTTTCTAAGGAAGTTGTAAACCGATACCCTTCACCTCCTTGAGGTTCTTTGCACATCATGGCATTTTCCAAGAGTATAAAAACCGATATGAGGCTCCTCCTATGGCTCCTTGGCCTATAGACACTCATATATAAGCTTTTCAACTTGATACTACTCAAGTTAAGGTTTCATATTCAACCCTTTTCTTGGTCATTTCACCACCAAGAGTATCATCACTCATAATTGATTCAAACATGGTGTCTCCTTCTTTATATCTCCTCTAAATGATACATATAGGAAGTAGTAACACTCTAGAGGTGATAATTTGCATATCAACCCCACATTTTGGGTAAATTACAATTTGTACCAAAATTGGTACACAAGTCACCAACATTATTCAAACAAGTTCAAACTTGGAATTTAGGCTTTCCACAAGCCACCACCTTGCATAATTCTATCTATAATGATGCTAAAACACATGAGTCATGTTTAAAATATGACATTTTTCACTATAACCCCTTATCTTGGGTAAATTGCATTTTTGTCCAAAACATGAGAACGTTGCTCAAACATTATTCAAACAGGACCAAATTTGAAACATAAGTTTGTTACCTGATAGAAAAACATTTTAGAGGATTATATTAAAGTTCTAAGAAATTTACTTAGCAAAAAAAAAGGGTTACCTCATAACCTAGGTCAGGGTCACTACATGTGGGTTAACTCGGAGCGCATATTGTTGAATATGGAGGGTTTCTCCTAGCCAAAAATAGGAGGATTACAGTGCAACTGCAGTTGTAGACTCAAGATGTGTATAAAAGCATGGTGAATAGGTCCATGGCTCAGTGTGATAGAGCATGGTGAATAGGCCCATGGCTCAGTGTGATAGAACATGAATGCGTTCATGGCTCAGGAGCAAGGTGAACATGCCCGTGGCTCAAGATATACTAGCACTGTGACCTGTACCAAGGTGGGCTAGAGGAAAGGGTAGCCTGCAGAGCTGACCCTTTGATTGAGGTCACTTAAGCAAGATACTGTGGTCCTGCTTTAGTTCTCGTGCACTAACCACGAGGAGGTGAGGTCGTGGAGTATGACTCTTCCATTGACCTTGTATGGCACCGGCTTTGGGTTTCGTAATCGAAGGTTGGATTTAAGTGGTACGACTCACTTCCTCAGGGCATAATAAATGGTAATCCATCCGTATAGTATTTCTGCTTAGGGAAAACACGAAATATTGGTTGAGGCCTTGAATGTGAATGTTATCTCTTGCATACATGTGTACCCTAATTATATCTTGCATGTTGCTATACATTTCACAGACATCATGGTAAACTGTTATGCTTGTATAATTCTATTCTTCATATTTAATATATGATCTGGGTATATCTGCTATATGCTTTATCTGCTCTAGCTTTCTGAGGTTTTATAGTTTGGCGGGGAGTTATGTTTCTCGTTGGGACTGTGTGTCTCACCCCACTAGTTTCAACCTTTTTAGGTGATCGAGCTAGATGTGATGGTGATTGTGAGGTTGCAGTCGAGCAGTAAGAAAAATAGTAGAAAGCAAGGTTGGATATGCTGCTACTGTGGTCATTTTGTAGTAGAGTCTTAGAGTCTCCCTGTACTCTCAGGTCCTTGGAGCTGTTTTGATGAGGTTTCATGATATATGATCTTTGTATGGCTTTTTGTAACCTGTTGTTGGCCTGGCTAGGTCTTATATGTATATAAATAGGTGGCACATCCTTGATGTATATGGAATAGATGGATCCTATGTGTTGATGGGCATATATCCTATTTATGTATATATAACATGTTTCTTTGCAAAATGTGGATCTAATTGTAATAGTTCTGCTCTTATGATGTTTTCACATTTGATTTTAATTAACCTGTGTTTTTAATAATATGTGGTTTATGGTGGTTCCACACGTTTTGCGTGGCGTCTCGCTGTCTATGTGATGGCAATATGTCACAAGTAAAGTTTTTGATATTAGAGCTCTAGGTTCGCTGAGTCTATAGGGAACTAGGACTAGGCTTGTGTCTGTTCTTATGATTTTCCAAATTTTCTTATAATGACTTATGCCCCCAGTAGAAGATAAAGCTAAAAGATGTCTGGAAATCATGAAGAACATGTTGCCGAGAGTAGTGCTGCTACATCTGTTGATGGAGCTGGTGTGCATGCACATGAAGATCGGGTGCCTGATGTCCCCCAGTTTGACCCAACCATTCTTGAGAACCCTTCCTATCAACACCTCATGGGGCAGTTAATGGCTACGATGAATCACATGGTGGAGAGATTACATGTGCCTCCACCAAGAGCACTGGTTCCCCATGGTGAATCTTCGGGCATTGGGAAGACCTTCGAGCGGCTTCGCCAAGTCGGAACTTCAGATTATGCTGGAACGGCTGATCCAGCGGATGCAGATCTGTGACTGACAGGTCTTGAGAAGGCCTTCCAGATCCTCGACATCCTCGAAGCAGACAAAGTCAAGTACGTTGTCTACCTTCTAAAAGGTAGTGTTGGCCACTGGTGGGCCATCGAGGAGGAGAAGCGACCAGGTGAGGTGATCGGTTGGGATGTGTTCCGACAAGAGTTTGTCAGATGACACTTCCCGAAGACATATATGGACGAGAAGATCAACTAGTTCGAGTGCTTGCACCAAGGATCTCTAAGCATCACTGTAAGGACCCTGACCTCTGTTTAGGGTTTATCCTGTTTGCTTTGCTTAACACTGATGCTTAGTTGCTTGCTAATCACCTTTGGTGGTGATTATGGTTTGTTGGTGCTTTGTTGAGAGATAGAGGTGCTACTTGTAATTAACCCAAGTCTAGGGTTTGTGGGAAAGTTTGCCACCTTGTGAGGTGTTCCTCCCTCTCCTTGATTCCTCTAGTGTTGAGAGGAAGGGTTGGGCTCGTTGCTTGAGTTTCTTTGGGCTTGGTTGAGCTTGTTGGGCTTTGTGGTGCCTTGTCTTTGCTTTTTTTAGCCTTGTATCGGGTAAGAGTGCCCTGTGTCGGCCAGTGGTGTGTCGCCCAGGGTCTGTGTCGGCCATGGTGTGGGTGTGTCAGCCATGGCATGGAGGTGTGTCGCCCATGGACCCTTTGTCCTTCTTTGACCTCGTTTGTGTCACCACTAGTGGACACTTGGTGCTTGATGCTTGCATGTGGCTATGGCCTTGGACATGTGTTTAGGGCATGTTAGAACGGTGGCAATGCTCATGGACAAGTGTCCCTAGGTGGGCGACACCTTGCCTTTTCTTTCCTTGGTTTCTCCTCCATCCTCTTTTATATATGTGTTCCCTTTCTCTTGCTAAGGATCCATTTAGTTCCTTAGCCTTCCTATCCTTGGTGCATGACACCCCTCTTCATTTGCAAGCTTGGTGGTCGATCCTTCTCGGAGTCTTCTTCTTCCTCTAGTGGTGGATGAACCCTAGAGTGCCTTGCTCTCCTTCTTGTGGTGGTGCTAGGAGCTTGGAGCTAGGAGCTTGGAGCTTGCTTAAGGCGGGTTACATAACTCCTAACCGTAACTACATTACCATCTTCTATGTTCTTGTTTATATGCTTCTTATGATCATATCGGCTATGTGTGTTGTTAGTTGAGTTGCTTGCTTAAGTTGTACCTTGTTGTCCAAACCTATGTTCTAAGGTTTCTTGGTGAGCAACACCCCTTTCTCTACTAGGTCCGGAGGAGTGAGCTTGAGTTCTAGTAACATAGGCAATACTCCTCTCTCGCTTAAGTTGAGAGGTGAGCTTGTGCTCTAGTGGCTTGAGAAACACCCTCCTCTCACCATGGACTTGAAAGGTGAGCTATGTGGTAGTTATGGACCTTGGTTGTGGTTGAACCTTGTGTTGCCCGATTGGTGTTAAGAAGCTTGGCAAGACACCTCTCTCTCTTGATAGTTGAGAGGTGAGTCATCTTCTTGATCCATTAGGGTTTCAGTACCCTTGTGCTTGAGGTTGGTGATGACCCTATTGGGTGGCATCTTGCCCGATATGGTGGTGGAGGCGATGATGCCCAATATCCTTCTTTGGCTTAGAGTCCTGGACGACTTGATGTAGTCGCTGTGTCAGGCGTCACCCTTGTTCCCTGCCTTGTGTGAGTGTCGGGCGTTACACTTGGATGAAGGTCCTAAATGACCCCCCTTGGTCAGGAGGTTGCTTGATGCTTTCATACCTTGGACGTTAGGGCGTTGTGATCTGGCTTTGTGTCGGGCGTCACACCTTAGTCTTGTGTGTCGGCCGATAGCATGAGCTTAGTTGGACACTATGTTTCCTTGTCGCCTGATAGAGTGGCACCTTTGGACATTATCCCCACGTCATGTGTATGCTGCCCGATATGCCTTGTGCGCGACGCATCGTTACATGATATAGGCTAAGATGCACGCCGCATAGGGAGGTCCGTTGCACCTGACACCCTTGATACCCGACGCAGCGTCGCCCAACTTAAGATGCACAATACCTATGGTTGCACGATATGTATGGGTGTACGGTATGCTTTGGTTCCCTGATGCACGACACATGCTGGACGTTGCACGACAGACCCTGCTGCACGTTACACTTGGAAGTGCACGACACAACGTTGCATGTTACACCCTTGTGCTTGACCGATATGTGCCGGTCTGCTTGACCGCTATGCGTTTGAGTGTTGGGCGATAGGGGAGAGTACCCTACCTGATACTACCTTTGGTGAGGATAGTGGATGCCTCTAGCGAGGGTTTTGTTCCTTCTGGAAAACCAATGTGCTAGATCTTGTTCTATGAATCATGTTGGTTTTTGACAACGACCCTTGATATGCTTGATGGTAATTGCTATAGTAAGTGCACATCTATGTAGCTTGACATGATATAACTATGTTTATGATCATCTTGAATCATCTGTGTAATGCTACGGAAATGGTAAACATATAAGATGCTTTGCATAATGATATGACCTGCGTCCATGGTCACAGGTTGAGGCATGAATGACAAAGTATATAATCAACAATATTGCCCTATGTTTGATGATATGATCTTTCTGTACTAACCATGCAGGTGATGTATAGCCAAGTAAAGGGATATCAGGTATATATGTTGAGTAACATTGCTTTGATGGTTACTCTTGATGATGAGATAATATGCATGATGTGTTTTGGTCTGAGGACATGTGTTTGGCTAAAGTGCTGGAATTGTTATCCCTTGATGATGATGTAAGCCCTAAGAGGTAGTGGCACTATGTGATAAGGGATTGAGATCCCATGGCAATGTGATGATCCTTGAAATGGATCTAGATGGTTGGCAAGAGGCCAAGTGGTAACATGTAATGTTGGATCCTTGTGAGGGACCAGGATGATGTTGATGACAGTAAAAACATGATGATGAGTTTCATGTTATTTATTCTTGTTCTTGTTTGCATGTTATACAACTTGGTTGAATCTTGTAATCCATATAAAATATACTAACTAATCATAGTGGAACATATCATGTAGTTTTCCTTGGCCATGGATCCATCATCGTCAGGAGCTGGTGATGGTGAAACGGGTTCTCCTGCAGGTTAACCCGGAGCACATATTGTTGAATATGCGAGGTTTCTCCTAGCCTAAAATAGTGAGGATTCGAGTGCAGCTGCGGTTGCAGACTCAGGATATGTATAGAGCATGGTGAACAGGCCCATGTCTCAGGATATGTGATATGGAAGCATGAATGCGTTCATGGCTCAGAGCATGGTGAACAGGCCTGTGGCTTCATTTCACTAGCGTCGAGACCTGTACCGAGGCGAGCTAGGCAGAGGGTAGCCTGCGGGAGCTGACCCTGTGGCTGAGGCCACTTAAGCATGATACATCGGTCCTGCTTGTGTTGTACTCGTGCACTGACCACGAGGTGGGAGGTCGTGGAGTCCGGCTCTTCCATTGACCTTGTATGGCATTGGCTCCGGGTTTCACAGCTGTCGGTTGGATCTGAGCGGTATGGCTCACTTCCTCAGGGCATAATAATATGTAATCCAACCGAATAGTATTTGTTGCTTATGGCAAAATACAGAACATTGATTGAGACCTTTCTTGTGTATTTAATCCCGTTATACTTGCAGATGCTTATACATTCCTTATGTTATGTGGTAAGATCTTAGAAATATTATCTTGTTAATCATATTCCATAAAGAGATACTTGGTATTATGCCTTCCGTACAGCCTGGTAAGCTTGATGGTATGAATAGCTTTGCTTTTATCAGTTGTCTGTTGTTGTTGCTTTAATCTTCTTTTGGTTTTATAGTTTCGACGGGGAGTTATGTTTCTCACTGGGACTGTGTGTCTCACCCCGCTGGTTTATAACCTTTTTAAGTATTTGAGCTAGACGTGTTGGTGGTCGCAGAGTTGCGACCGAGCAGCAAGAAGAGAAGTAGAAGGTAAGAGATGGACATGCTACTGTTTTGGTTGTTTTGTAGTAGAGTCTAGAGTCATCCCTGTACTCTTAGGTCCTTGGGGGCGTTTTGACGTTGTTTCACGATGTATAGCTACTAATGCTTGTTATATCCTGCAACTGGCCGGATGTGGGTCGTTATGTATGTATAAACAGGTGATGAACTCATGTGATGACTAGACAGCTGATCTCCTAAGTTGTGGACACGTGTCAAGATCTTGTATATGTTTATATAACTTGTTTCTTTGCAGGATGATGACCTAAATGTAATAGTTTCTCAGTTATTCCGCTTTTCGCAATCGGTTTTAATTAACCCGTGTTTTTGGTAATATGTGATTATGGTGATTTCCGCACGTTTTTGCGTAACACCTCACTATTTATGTTATAACCCCAATTTTTGGGTATAATTAGTGAGAAATGTGATTTCTCATATTAAAGATAATTGAACAAATAATGATATGATTTGTTTAAATGGATTCCTTTCACAATAGCCTTGATTGGTTGCTTTGTGGGCTGTATTGGCTATTGGGCCCAATAACAAGGAAATTCAAATAGTAAATGGATAATTGAATTTTTGAGGAAAGAAATATATATAGAAACCTTTAGAAGGCAAATCCAAAGAGGATTTAGTGCCTCTTGGGTTCCTTGGGTACCAAGGAGACCAAGGTTGCAAAAAGAAGGTAATTAGAAAAGAAAAGGGTGATTAAGTATTTCTTTATTAAGAAAGAAATTGAAATGATGATAAAATGTGGAAAATGAGTGGAAAGAGGCATAAATGAGTGTTCTTGGTGATAATTCGTATCCATGAGGTTTCTAATGATTAAAGGAATACCCATGAGGAAAATAAAAGAGAAATAAAGAAATATTCTCAAAAAGAGAATTATTTTAATAAGAAATAAACAAGATAATGGGAAATAATGAAGAATAATGCATTTAGAAGCATCTAGAAGGATAATAAGTATTCAATAAAAAGAATTTCGAAATAATAGAGTTTCTTGGGATCCAAGGATCCCCAATAAAGAGGAAAGAGAGAGAAAATACTAAAAAGGTAAAATAAGAGGATAATGTGTTGCTTCTTTAATGAATTATATGGAATTGTTTAAAAAGATATTTTCTATAAAGGAAAATAGGAATTCGTGCCAAAGCACTAAAAAGCAACTATAAAGTAAATAAGAGAAGAGGAATCTCGAATTCCTAATACTTAAAGAAAAAGGGATATTAAAGAAGAAAGTAGGAGAGAGAACATTGCTTCCTTATGAAGGAATTAGATTTCTAATAGAAAAGAACCTTATTTCTTTTCCTTCTTAGGCAAGCACGTAGGGGTGTGGGTGTCCTCCTCTATATAAGGGGTTGTACTGTTGGACGAAGACAAGAGAAATCTCACATCTCTCTCTCATCTTCTTCTTGTTCTTCCATCGTATGAACCATAACCAATGAGAAGCTCCATGATTTCGGGGATATGAGGCTGCAAAGAGGGATACAAGGGAAGCTCGATGTCCCAGGACATCTCGGAAGAGCTCAGCCTTCTTCCCCGAGCCCCAGCTCTTGCACGGCGGCCGCAGTATAGCAGCAGACCGTCCGCAAGTTGCAGAGGTTAGGAAGCATAGTTTGGTCATCTCAGCCGTGACCCAGCGGCTCCTTCACATACACAGGAGCACGCCGGAGGCAGTAGGAGCATCTCTGGGGGTCACCGGGCCCAGAGGAGAAGGGAGGAACCCCGCCAAGTGCAGCTAGGGCGGCTGCAGTTCGCGATCCAGAGGTTGAAGACGACCTCTGGACATTGGACCGTTATACCCTCCCAATGGATGAAGACTTAACCCACTTACGCAGGGGCACTATGGTCAAATCGTTATATTTCCCAAAACTAGCGCTTGCATGAAGGAGGCTGACATGGCGCTCCTGGATTGGTCTATAAAAGGTATCTTTTATAAAATTCATAACTCCTTCATAGTAGCTCGGATAAATACAAGTTATATATGAATTTTGATCAGGAGAACACAAGGAATTCAATAAAAATAGTTATATAGCCTGAGTCTGATCATAGTTCGAAATATAGTGTAAATTATCATCTTTAATGAATTAAAGATTAAGGAACCCTATTTTGATATGAATAATGTGTTTAATTGGGTTTAATGGATCATTGGAGTTGATATTAACCTGTTAAATGTAAAATTGTACATTATGTTAAAAAAGGAATAACTTTGCACAGGATTAGTCTAATTTAGAGTTTATGTGCTTAATTATGCATGAAATTTGAAAAAAGGGCATAAAGTTATCATCTTTAATGTTTTAATTAAGGAAAAACCCTTAGATTTGATGATAGATGGATAATTCAAGCTGATATTAACCTGTTGTTAATAAAAGTGAAAATAGGATTTAAAAAGATGATCTTTTTATATAGTTGGTTTAATTTAGGGTTCTATGTACATGAATATGCCTTAATGGGATTAGAAACCCTAATTTATGTTAATATGTATTCTAATGGTTTTAATTGTACAAATCGATGAATAAAATAGAAATATGATGATTTGAAGATAAATTGAGTATCAAAGATCTTTAATGTGAATTATTTGGATAATTAGTGTTTCCTAGTGTAGAAAGTGGAATTAATGATACATTAGGGTTTACTGACATAAACGATGAGAATTGTAGTAATTAGGGTTCCTAGAGAATCGAACTATAATTCTTTGTTGAGTTGTCAATTCAAAGAAACCTAAACATGAATGATTTTGAAATGACTGAAAATGATAAAGATAGTAGTTTTAGTGTAAAAGAGACATTTTGGACTTAATTGACTTTTAATGGTATCTATGATGTTGAAATTAGGGTTTGTGGACTAAACAAACATTAATAGTAATAAATGCATAATGAAGGCTAAAACCCTAAAGGATGACCTAGAAATCTTAAAGTGGAATCCAAGTAGATCTTGAGGAGGTTTGGGATAAAACAATGACACTTGGATGTTATGCATTAATTTTAGGATATTGATTATTGCTTGATTGATTGTTCCTGAGTGTTAAATATTTGGACTTCAAGTTGCTCTAAACAGGTATGTGGTTACTTATGAATAACCGCTTAGTTTTCCGATGGTTTCTCAGACGTTTAATCGCATTGAATGCAACTAAACTGTTTGGACGTTCATATTGCAAATATAAAGTGACTATGACTATCACTTAATGTATATGCCTATAAACTCAGATCCTGGTTCTCTCTGTGGCATAATAGCTAACCTAGTACATGGCTGCCTATGGGTAGGTCCATCAGGTTAGAGAAAGGCCTAGTACATGGCTACCTATTGGGTAGGTCCATCAGGTCTATGGATGACCTAGTACATGGCTACCTATTGGGTAGGTCCATCAGGTCTATGGTTGACTTAGTACATGGCTACCATGGAGGTACGACCATCAAGTCATAATGAGTTAGATATTGGGATATCTTCGGTTAGTGCCATGCGACTCAATTACCTAAAAGAGAGGTGATATTCATGTCCACTGCAGGGACAACCCAGAGTTTGAGAATAAGTATGGATTGAGTTGTATGGCTTAAAATGTAATCTTGATTGTTAAATGATTAATTGAATGATTACATGGTTATCATAATTGCGAGTTTATTGTTTCTCCCACATACCAGCTTCGGCTGACCGACGTTTTGTTTGTCGGCGTTTTAGGTACAATGAAAAGAACAAACAGTAAAATGACACTTTGTGAATTCAAGAATTAAAGAACAAGGAGGAACTAGTTAGAATAGTTCAGCTGAGATTAGAAGTTCAGATTGTTCCAATCTCTTCAAAGGTATGCAAAGAAAAATTTTATTACCATTTTCAGTATAGTCTGTTAGAATTTAATAATTGTTTATGGTTATATGTCGAACCTTTGATCCGGGATTAATGGGTGCGGCTTCAACCTCTTGGTCTCCCTTAATTGGGGTTATCGGGAGGTGGGGTCGTAACAATTTATGTGATAGTGGGATGTGTTGCCACAAGTTTTGGTATCAAAGCTCTAGGTTCGCTGAGTCTACAGGGACTTAGGACTAGGTTGTGTTTGTTCTTGTGAGTTTTCCAGATTTTCTTACAATCATCTTCTGCCCTCAGTGGAAGAAAAGCCAAGATGTCTAGAAACCATGAAGAACATGCTGCCGAGAACAGCGATGCTGCATCAGTTGATGGATCTATAGGACATGCACATGGAGATCGGGTGCCTGAGGTCCCCCAACCTGACCCATCCATTCTTGAACACCCTGCCTATCAACAACTTATGGGGTAGATGATGGCTACGATGAATCTCATGGTAGAAGGACTACCAGTGCCTCCGTAGAGAGCACAAGCTCCCCATGGTGAAACATCGGGTATTGGGAAGACCTTTGAGTGACTTCACCGAGTCAGAGCTTTGGATTATGTTGGGACGGCTGATCCAGTGGATGCAGATCTGTGGCTGACAAGTCTTGAGAAGGCTTTTTGGATCCTTGACATCCCCGAAGCAGACAAAGTAAAGCATGTTGTCTACCTTCTGAAAGGTAGTACTGGTTACTGGTGGACCATGGAGGAGGAGAAGCATCCTGGTGAGGTGATCGATTGGGAGGGTTTTCGGTGCGAGTTCGTCAGCAGATACTTTTCAAAGATGTATCTAGATGAGAAGATCAGTCAGTTTGAGCGCTTGCGCCAAGGAACGATGAGCATCACCGAGTATGAAGCCAAGTTCATGGATCTGTTGAGGTTTTGTCCTCACATGGTGGCAACAGTTGACGAACAGATCAGACGTTTCGAGAAAGGCTTGAATGTTGAGCTAACAACACCTGCTTCTGCGTTGGAGAATTGTGAGCGGTTTTCCAGGTTTGTGGAATTTGTCCGGAGGATTGAATGGTCAGTTAAGGAGAAAAGAGAATCCATGTCTAAGAAGAGGCCTGCTCAGTTCCAGGGTCAGAGGTTTGGTGGCTTCAAGAAGTCAAGGTTTCAGCACCTTCCGTGATGAGAGGTTCCAGTGTACCGTCACAGTGGTCTCCGAGTAAGGGAAAAGGATATGTTTCTTCACCGTCAAAGGCACATAGTACAACTTCTGTGGTAGTGACAGGGCCATCTAGGCCACGGTTTGAAGATAGGTCATGCTATCATTGTGGTCAGATCAGGCATCAGAGGTCAAATTGCCCAAATAGAGATGTTGAAGTAATACATCAACCGAGGCAGAATCGACAGGGGTCACATAGACAACAGCCCAGTATTAGCATAGGGCGAGGACATGGTCAACCATCGCAAGCAGGATCGTCTACTCAAGGAAGCAGAGGACGTGGACAGCAAGCAACGACTCGATTCTATGCTATGAGTCAGCTGGAGGCGATAGTCAACCCGCGAGTGGTGACATGTCAGATGGAGTTATTTCATTCTAATATGTCTTTTTCTTGTTTTATATTTGTTCTGGTTGACCCGGGTGCTACACACTCTTTCATCACCTATAGTATGCTTGAAAACTGTCATTTACCTATTAGTTGTAAGAAGGATAGCTTGTTGTTAGAAACCCCTCTTGATGGTTCCTCGATGCTTCGAGAAGAGTGTCCATCTTGTGTCTTGTCTTTTTCGGGACACAGTATACAAGTGGATCTTATACCACTTGATATGCATGGTTTCGATGTGATCCTTGGGATGGATACCCTAGAGAAGTATAAGGTTGTTTTGGACTGTGGTTCCAAGCAAGCTGTGTTTGATTATGGCGGTAGGAAGTGGATCTTCCAAGGAGATAGGAAGATTCTTCCGACGTGTCTGGTATCGGCTATGGTGGTAGAGAAGTTTCTACGACAAGGATGTGAGGCATTCTTAGCTCACATGATGGATACCGTTATGCAAACCAAGGCGAAAGGTCCTAGCCCTGAGGAGGTGTCAGTTGTCTGAGAGTTTGTAGATGTGTTTCCTGATGAGTTCCCCGTCATTCCTCCACCCTGAGAGATTGATTTTGAGATCAATCTAGTTCCAGGAATGCAGCCAGTTGCACAGACACCGTATAGGATGGGTTCAGTAGAGATGGCAGAGCTTAAGAAGCAGTTGCAAGAGTTGTTGGAGAAAGGTTTCATCCGACCGAGTACGTCGCCTTAGGGTGCTCCAGTGATGTTCGTTAAGAAAAAGGACGGATCAATGCGGCTATGTATAGATTACCGATAGTTGAACAAGGTCACGATCAAGAACAAGTACCCGTTGCCAAGGATAGACGATCTGTTCGATCAGTTGTGTGGTGCTATAGTGTTTTCAAAGATCGACCTTGTGGCAACACATCCCACTATCACATAGATAGCGAGGTGTTACGCGAAAACATGCAGAAATCACCATAACCACAGATTACCAAAAATACGAGTTAATTAAAACCGATTGCGGAAAGCTGATAACTGAGAAACTATTACATTGAAGTCCTCATCCTGCAAGGAAACAAGTTATACAAACATATACAAGATCTGATACGTGTCCACAACTTAGAGGAACAGCTGTCTAACCACCACATGAGTTCGTCACCTGATTATACATACATAAAGGCCCACATCCGTCCAACAGCAGTATATACAAAACATCGATGATTATACAACGTGAAACAACATCAAACACCTCCAAGGACCTGAGAGTACATGGATGACTCTAAGACTCTACTACAAAACATCCAAAACAACAACATATCCATCGCTTTCCTTCTACGGCTTTTCTAGCTGCTCGGCCGCAACTCCGCGACCACCACCACACCTAGCCCGACCACCTAAAAAGGTTTTAAACCAGCGGGGGAGACACACAGTCCCATAAAGAAACATAACTCCCCGCCGCAACTACAGAACCTCAGAAAGATAAAGCTATAACAACAGATAACTGATAAGAAGTATAACAAGAGCAGTTTATGTAAAGTAAAGCTATTTGTTCCGACAAGCTTACCAGATGGAAGGCATATAACCAATTCTTCTCTATGCAACATGATTAACAAGATAAGATATATTGCTATGTAATATGAGAAACAATGAGTAACTGCAAGATATAACAAGATTAACTACACAAGCAAGGCCTCAACCAATGTTCCTTGTTTTGCTTTAAGCAGTACATACTATACGGCTGAATTACGTATTTTATGCCCTGAGGAAGTGAACCGTACCGTTCAACTCCAACCTTCGGCTGTGAAGCCCATAACCGGTGCCATACAAGGTCAATGGAAGAGCCGGACTCCACAACCTCTCCCCTCGTGGTCAGTGCATGAGAACCAAAGCAGGACCGCAGTCTCATGCTCAAGTGGCCTCAGCCACAAGGTCAGCTCCACAGGCTACCCTTCCTCTAGCCCGCCTCGGTACAGGTCACGGCGCTAGTATATGAGCCACAGGCCTGTTCACCGTGGTCTGAGCCATGAACGCATTCATGCTCTTTATATCACATATCCGGAGCCATGGGCCTATTCACCATGCTCATCACATATCCCGAGTCTTCAACCGAAGTTGCACTCTTACCTCCTCACTTTAGGCTGGGAGAAACCTCGCATATTCAACAATATGTGCTCCGGGTTAACCCGTAGGAGAACCCGTTTCACCATCACCAGCTTCTGACGATGATGGATCTATGGCCAAGGAAAACTACATGATATATTCCACTGTGATTAATTAGTATATTTTATATGGATTGCAAGATTCAACCAAGTTGTATAACATGCAAACTATAACAGGAAATAAACAACATAAAACTCAACATTATGCTTTTATTGTAATCACATCAACCTGATCCATCTCAAGGATCATCACATGCCATGGGATCTCAATCCCTCATCATATATTGTCACTGCCTCTCAAGGCTTACATTACCATCATCATGGGACAAACACATCATACATGCAATCTCATCAACAAGAGTAACTTATCAAAGTAATGTTACTCATCACATATTTCTCATAGCCTTTTCTTGGCTAATCATCACCTGCATGGTTAGTGTACACAATAATTATAGGCTTAACAGAAGGACCATGCTATCAACATAGGGTGACATTAAAGATTCTATACTTTATCAATCATACATCAACTGATGATCATGTGCATAATACACATCATTAGGCAAACCACTTTACATACTTATCATTTTCCTTAGCATCATACCGATAATCATGATGATCAAGTTCATGCATATAGTCATGCTAGATATAAAGGAAAAGTGTTACCATTAGCATTAAGTAAGCAAGGAGTCATCATCGTGTTAAGCAAGGACATATACAACTAGTCTGCTTTTCATGGTACATAAAACCCTCACTACAAGTGCCAAGAATCCTCACTAAAAAGTTGTATCGGGCAACATGCCCTCACCTAAAGCTCATCACACAACGGCCAGCAACGCTGCGTTGCCACTAAGGCAACCAAGCGTGCAGTAGAGCAACACGCGTCAGGAGGTATCACACACATAGGGGGGGTGTCGGGCACCCAGCTCTATCGCGCAACGCCCGTCACGACATATGCTATCGGCCGACACAAGCCAGTGTGACGCCCGTCACAGGCTTCTCAACAACGCCCGTCACAGGGTGCCTATCAGCCGTTACAAGCCACAGGAGATATCATTCGGAGTAGGTAGTTCATCCATCCTATCGTGCAACCCACTGGACCAAGGCCTAACAGCCGTCACAAGGTAAGATGGAAGTGTGACACCCGTCATAGATCAAGGTATATCGCCCATCACAACAGGCCTATCGCCCAAGAAGCTAGGTCAAGAGGGTTGTTGGGCAACACCTCCCCATACTCACAACATCTAAGGTACATCTCACAAGATTATCGTCTTCCTCAAGCAGAAAGGTACCCAAAACCCTAGAGGGTCAAGAACACAAACTCACCAAGAAACCCTAAACCACAAAGAGGATCGACCAACATGGATACTTAAGCAAGATGCTAAACTAACAACAACATGTAAGCAAGACCATAGAAAAGGAGGTAATGTAGCTAGGGTTAGGAGTTATGTAACCCACCTTAAGCAAGCTCCAAGCTCCTAGCACCAAGCACCACCAAGCAAAGAAGAAGAGACTCCAAGGGATATCGGCCACTAGGCTTGCTCCTCAAGGGGGGTATCAGCCACCAACTAGCAAAGAAAGAAGGTTGTGTCATGCACAATAAGGTGGAGAAGAAACTAAGGGACCAAAGGGACTCCAAGCAAGGAAAGGAACCACATATATAGAAGGAAAGGGAGGAGAAAACAAGGTAGAACTATGCAAGGTGTCGTCCACCTAGGGACACTTGTCGTAGTGCACGAGCCACCACTCTAACAAGCCCTAAACACATGTCCAAGGTCATTGCTACATGCAAGCATAAAGCACCAAGTGTCCACTAGTGGTGACACAAATGAGGTCAAAGCTAGGTCAAAGATCATGGGCGACACACAACCAGCACCATGGGCGACACACTCCTCTCCTTGGCCGATACACTCGTCTCTTAGCTGATACAAGGCTCAACTCAACCAAAGCAAGGCACCTCAAGGCCCAACAAGCTCAACTAAGCCCAAAAGAACTCAAGCAATGAGCCCAAGCCTTCCTCTCTACTCTAGAGGAAGCAAAGAGAGAGAGGAACACCTCACAAGGTGGCAAACTTGTCCACAAACCCTAGACTTGGGGTTATTTGCAAGTAGCACCTCCAACTCTCAACAAAGCACAACCAAACCCTAATCGCCACTAAAGGTGATTAGCAAGCACCAAAGCATCAAGGTTAAGTAAAACAAACAGGGTAAACCCTAAATGCAGGTCATGGTCCTTACAGACCTACGGTCCAAATATCATCAGTTGAGGATTAAGGAAGATGACATACCAAAGTCAGCTTTTAGGATGAGGTATGGTCACTTCGAGTTCGTGGTTATGCCATTTGGGCTAACCAATGCGCCTGCTTCTTTCATGGATCTGATGAATCGAGTGTTCCGTCCGTTCCTAGATCAGTTTTTTGTAGTCTTTATAGATGACATCTTGATCTATAGTCGGGACAGGCAAGAGCATGATCGACATCTTCGACTAGCGTTGACTCTTCTTTGCCAACATCAGTTGTATGCCAAGTTCAGTAAGTGTGAGTTCTGGTTAGAGGAAGTAACTTTCTTGGGTCATGTGATATCTGTAGAAGGAGTAAAAGTGGATCCGAAGAAGGTGGAGTCCATTGTAGAATGGGGACAGCCGAAGACGCCGACAGAAGTTTGTAGTTTTCTAGGTTTACCAGGATACTACCGAAGGTTCATCAAGGACTTCAGTGTGATTGCTTTGCCGATGACAAAGTTGACTAGAAAGGATGTACCTTTTGTCTGGAATGATCATTGTCAGCAAGCTTTCCAAAGTTTGAAGGAGAAGCTGACTAGTGCTCCAGTGTTAATCCTGGTAGAGCTTGGGAAGGGCTATGTTGTTTTCTGTGATGCTTCCAAGAAAGGTTTAGGTTGTGTGTTGATGTAGGAAGATCATGTGGTTTCTTTTGCTTCACGACAACTTAAGAAACATGAGGAGAACTATCCGACTCATGACTTGGAGTTGGCAGTAGTGGTTCATGCGTTAAAGATTTGGAGACACTATCTTTACAGGGAGGTGTGTTAGATCTTTACAGATCACAAGAATTTGAAGTACATCTTTTTGTAGTATGAGTTAAACATACGACAACGTCGATGGATGGAGTTAATCAATGATTATGACTACACCATCGAGTATCATCCTGGTAAGGCGAATGTAGTAGCTGATGCGCTTAGCCGAAAGTTTTCTTCTTCTCTTTCTTCAAAGAAGGCACAGTTGAGTTCCCTGGTATGCCATAGACGGGATATGCTTGTTTCCTTGCGGCAGATGAATGTGCAGATGGAAGTTTCCTTGTTAGCTGGACTTTTAGCATAGATGCAAGTCAAGCCTACACTGAGACAACAGATCAAAGATGCATGGCAAACATATGATACAATATAGTTGATCAGATCAGAGTTTGGCAGTGAAAAGCATGATGGGTTCCATGAGTCCGAGGATGGACTAGTTTGCTATCATGATACAATGGTGGTCCCTGATGCAGCCCTATTTTAGGGCTCCATCCTGTGCCATTTTATATATAATTTGCATCTAAACATGTTAGATTACAAGTATTTTCCCCCAATCTGATTATCATTGCAAATACGCTTATGGATGTTCGTTGCACTATTTTCAGGTATTTGGACCACAATGGATGGACGAGTGTGATGGAGGGGCCCAAAGAAGGCTCCAAAGCTCCCCCAACCTACCTTAGTGGCCAAAGAGTCATCACCAAGCAAGGACATCCGAATTTGACAAAGTTTGAAGCTCATCAGCCTACTCAAGCCCTCACCACGGCCGTGATCACTGCCCACGGCCGTAATGTTTATTGCCAAGGAGCAGCAGTTCCAACAGGAGAAATGGCCAGAATCACCACGGGCATGGCTCTCAGCCACGACCATGACAAACCAGATTCACCACGGCCGTGGCCACTGCCCACGACTGTAATGTTTATTTCCAAGGAATCAACAGGGGAATGTTCGCCAGTCACCATGCCCATGGCCGCTCACCACGCCCGTGGCCCAGCCACTTCACCACGGCCGTGGCTCCTCGCCACGGTCGTATTGTGCCACTCCATTCATTTCCAGTTTCCCTTCACCATAGCCGTACCACCTGACCACGCCATGTTATACCATCTTCGCCACGACCGTGGCCCTTCATCACGGTCGTGGTGGCCTTCTTTCCAGCAGACTTTTCCACTATTTTTCCTTTTATACCCCCACTCAACCCTAGCTCCTATATAAGCACTAGTTGCTTCTAGGGCTCGGGGAAGAGCACTCCCTAGCCAACCCTAGCTGCTTCCTTGCCTCCATTTCTCCCATCCACCTATTCCCTTGCATCTAACCCCATTTCCACCCACTTTCCACTCATTTCCACCATAGAAACCTAGTTTCTCTAGGTTTCTATCCATCCATTCCACCTTTTTCATGCACCCTTGCACCATTGGAGGAGGGAGGACGTCTGCAGCTACTTGGAGGTGAAGAAGAAGGCCACTCCATCATGCTTCATGGAGTTTCTTCCTCTTCTACCCCTTTCTTTTCTTATTTTCTTGATTATGTCTAGCTAAGCCCCCTTGTGGTGGGCTGTTTGGGATTAAAATGTTACTTTGATACCATGTTGGGGGATAAATTCTTGTAATGAACTTGATTCATATTTATGATGATTACTTCTTGCTTCCATCTCTTTTCCTATCTTATTGCATGTGGTTTGTGCTTCTTGTATGAATTGCTTGTTTTGAGGTTTTTGATGACACTTCATTTCTAGAAGGAATTGGGGTATATGTGGCAATCTTAGGAATGGCTCCTAGGTCCAATTAGTGGATCCCTAGCTAGCCCCCTTTGTTCCTACATACACGTCCCTCCTCCTACAAATGAGTGTGAGATTTAAGTGGCTAGTGTAAGTGAGAGTGATGCAATTGCCTAGGGCCTTCTAAAGGCTAGAGTGGCTAGTGGCATGAGGTTAAACCCCTTCATCTCCACTCCCATCTCTACCCTCAACCCTCAATTGTCCACTATCACTTACCCTAGAAACCTAGATTTGGCCAATCTCACTAGAACTACACCTAACCCTAGTCTTCTACTAGTAGTATAGGGTATGTTCTAATGGCATTGCCCTTGTTGTTTGGTTTGGTAATCGAGATATGAATTGAGCACCATGCATGTTTAATGAACTCCCCCAACTAAAATCAAAGTAACATTCCCCAAATAGCCCACCCACCTTAATCACCTTGCTTAAACCCTAATCACTTAGTCTGCTTGTTAATGCTAGCTTAGTTCAATTGCTTTAGTTTAACTTAGTCAATCGCTTGGTTTTACTCTTTACTGTTAACTTAGGCTTTTGCTCTTGCTAGTGGTTAGTTTAGTTCGTTCGTGCTTCTTGGCTTGCTAGAGTAGTGTAACCCTTCTTGTTCTTGCTTAGTTAGTTTGATAACTTAGTTTTCTTATTTGCTTTTTCTTTCATAATTTAGTTTCCTTTTCGCATTTCTTACTTTCTCATCAGTATAATCAACCAACAATCAATCTTAAAACCCTAAAACCCTACTCTCCGCATTAGGAACGTAGCTCTCGCTGTCTAACTCTAGCGCCCCCTTTATCCTCGCGGATCGACCCCGTACTTGCCGCCTCACCTATACTACGACACGACCCTGTGCGCTTGCGGGCGTAATGTCTTAGTAGATGTAGGTAGTTAGTGTGGGACCTTACAAATTTCGAAAGCAAAGATCCCATCTCATCCCGTGCCTCCCGATCTCGTGGATTGCACCTGTTGCAAGCCTCTAGCGGGAGCACACCAGTCCCCGATGCTGATGATCTGAGGAAGTTAGTGCTTGAGGAAGCACACACGTCGATGTATTCTATGCATCCAGGAGTCACTAAGATGTATCATAATATGAAGGACTTGTATTGGTGGCCCGGTTTGAAGAAACACTACTACAGAAACATCATTCCGTGTCGCTTTTCTGGGCGTCGGTTATTTAGTAAAACCGACGCCTATAATATTAGACGTCAGTTATTTATACAAACCGACATCTATATTCGAAGACAAGCTAGACACGGGTATCGCTTTATATTCAGCGTCGGCTAGTTATAACAGACCGATGCCTAAAATCGCCCGTGAAATCCAATTTTTGAGCGAAAACATTTTAGGTCACCTACATCGTCGGTTTTTTAACTATTCACCGACGCCTATTTAAAATGAAAATTTACGCGAAAAGTCCCACTTTTAGTGTCGGTTATCCTTCAATAACCGACGCTAAAAATGGTTCCCACCAAATAATTTAGGGTAAAGGTTATCTAGTTGGGCGTCAGTGTTTTACTATCAACCGACGCTAAAGCATAATAGGCGTCAGTTGTGTAGATAACCGGCGCCGTTGACCAACTTAATAGACCCGATCACTCGACTCTTCCCCCTTTCTTCCTGTTTCATGGTGATATTCTCCTGTACTGCTGCTCGCCGCCGCTCTCCCAAAATCACAACGTCGGTTCCTGCCCCTCTGCTTCTTTGGTGCTGGTGCTCTTTTGCTCGCCGGCGCCGCTGCCTGCCGCCCGCCGCTGCTGCTTCTCCGGCCGACGCCTGTTGCTACTCCGACCGTCGGTTGCTTCTGCCCGCTGCCCACCCCTCTGCTTCTTCTCCTGCTCACCTCCGCTCGCCGCCGCTCTTCTCCACACTAGCTCCAGGTAGGCTAGCCTCTTTGCTTCTGTCTCCCTAGCTCCTTACCAACAGCAAGCACGGCCATGGTTGTGTTGGCCTACCACGGCCGTGCTGGACAGCACAGCCATGGTAACGGCTGTGGCTGTGTTGGCCTACCACGACCGTGCTATCCAGTACGGCTGTGGTAGGCCAACACAACCACGATCATTACCACGGCTGTGGTAGGCCAACACAGCCACAGTCGTGCATATATTTTTATGCAATGCTTTATGTAAATCCTAGGATATGAATAAATCTTTTGCTTGCATATATTTGTCATATATTTGTGCTTCTAATCGTAATGTTTGGCCTAATTCAGTAAATTTTGATGCATGTTTAAATAAGACTTAAACTTGTCAATTGTAGCATCCTAATTTGATTTGATTACACCCTAACATCAATTGTGATGAAACCCTAACATTAACTGTGATGAAACCCTAACATCTACATATCTATTATTGTGTTTGTTGGCCTAGAATCCCGTCCAAGATTTACTCATTAGGAGTAAATCTTGGATAGTCCCCAGTTTGGGACTATTTTTGAACACCTAATCTCACTTAGGATGTAAGTGTATAATGTGTATTGGGTTTTCGAGAAAATTTCGGTAGCATTTCCCCGTTGGTTCTCTAAGTACATATGTACTTAGAGAACAGTGGGGAAATGCTACTGAAATTTTCTTGAAAACCCAATACACATTATACACTTACTAGTGAGATTAGGTGTTCAAGGATGGGATAGGTGGTACACATTTATTATATATAAGAATGACATCACATGTGTTTGTTGGCCTAGAAACCCATCCAAGATTTACTCATTAGGAGTAAACCTTAGATAGTCCCTAGTTTGGGACTGTTCTTGAACACCTAATCTCACTTAGGATGTAAGTATATAATGTGTATTGGGTTTTCGAGAAAATTTCGGTAGCATTTCCCCGTTTGTTCTCTAAGTACATATGTACTTAGAGAACAGCGGGGAAATGCTGCCAAAATTTTCTTGAAAACCCAATACACATTATACACTTACTAGTGAGATTAGGTGTTCAAGGATGGGATAGGTGGTAAACATTTATTATATATAAGAATGACATCACATGTATTTGTTGTCCTAGAAACCCGTCCAAGATTTACTCATTAGGAGTAAATCTTGGATAGTCCCCGGTTTGGGACTATTTTTGAACACCTAATCTCACTTAGGATGTAAGTGTATAATGTGTATTGGGTTTTCAAGAAAATTTCGGTAGCATTTCCCTGTTTGTTCTCTAAGTATATATGCACTTAGAGAACAGCGGGGAAATGCTGCCGAAATTTTCTTGAAAACCTAATACACATTATACACTTACTAGTGAGATTAGGTGTTCAAGGATGGGATAGGTGGTACACATTTATTATATATAAGAATGACATCACATGTGTTTGTTGGCCTAGAAATCCGTCCAAGATTTACTCATTAGGAGTAAATCTTGGATAGTCCCCGGTTTGGGACTGTTCTTGAACACCTAATCTCACTTAGGATGTAAATGTATAATGTGTTGGGTTTTTGAGAAAATTTCGGTAGCATTTCCCCGTTTGTACATTGGTATAAATTAGAATGAACAATCACTAAAGTATATACTGTTTGTATGGAGTCCGACTTCATTGTAGATAATAGGAGTACATCTTGGATAGGATGTAAGTGTATACCCTAATCTTGTCCTAATATATACTTGTTTTCTCTTTGATCATAGAATGGATAGATCATGGATGTCCATTCGCAATCACTGCACCCCAGAGTTTATATCTGGTCTTGATCAGTTTATTAGATTTGCCGAGGAACATAGGAAAAAACCTACAGATAGGTTCTACTATCCATGTAGGCATTGCGGTAACAACTTGAAAGTCAACACTGGTGAGGAAATCAAAAGTCATGTCATGTGCAATGGGATTGTACAAGGCTATACAGAATGGCACTGGTATGGAGAGATTTCAAACTTGAAACAAGTAGATGTCGATAGCAGTGCTTGGGTGGAAGAAGAAATTGCCTTCGATGACGTAGATGTGAACGAACCAGTTCCAGTAGACATCGTTGATGCGATGCTGGATAGTTGTAGGGTAGAGCACACCGATCCACCTCCTATCTTTAGAAACATTGTGCATGATGCTGAGATACCATTATTCACAGGTTGTGCTAAGTTTACGAAGCTTAGCGCTGTGTTGAGATTGTATAAGTTGAAAGCTAACAATAGATGGAGCGAAAAAAGCTTCACTTCATTGTTGACTTTGTTGAAAGAAATGCTTCCTGAAGGAAACGAGCTGCCAATCTCAACATACAGGGTAAAGAAAATGTTGTGCCCAATGGGAATGGAGGCCAAGAAGATACATGCATGCCTGAATGATTGTGTATTATTTCAAAAGGACTATGTAGATTTGAAAGTTTATCCAAAATGTGGTGCGTCACGGTATAAATTGACGACTTCAGGGGAGTCCAAAAATGGTTCTCCTGCCAAGGTGTTGTGGTATCTACCTATAATATCACAGTTTCAACGCTTGTTTGCAAATCCAAAAGATGCAAAGAATTTGAGGTGGCATGCAGATGTTAAGAAAAATATTGATGGGATCCTACGACATGCGTCTGATTCCCCACAGTGGAAGAAGATTGATCTATTGTACCCCAAATTTGGTGAAGAAGATAGGAATCTAAGACTTGGGCTTTGTACAGATGGGATGAATCCGTACGGGACATTGACCAGCCAACATAGCACTTGGCCAGTCTTTCTTGTTATATACAATCTTCCTCCCTGGCTGTGTATGAAAAATAAGTACGTTATGCTGTCGTTGTTGATATCGGGCCCTAAACAACCCGGAAATGATATCGATGTTTATCTTGAACCTCTGATTGACGACTTAAAGAAACTTTGGGCTGAAGGTGTGATGACCTATGATGCTTCAGGAAGAGAGACATTTTGTTTGCACACTATGTTGTTTTGCACTATTAATGACTTTCCAGCATATGGGAATTTGTCTGGATATAGTGTCAAAGGAGCTAAAGCGTGTCCTATATGTGAAGGAAACACTGATTCAATAAGACTAAAACATGGCGGCAAGACTGTATATCTTGGTCATCGAAGGTTTCTTTCAAAATTTCATCCGTATTGTAGGAAGCGCAAAGCATTCAATGGATGGAATGATGAACGGAGTGCACCTAAACCTTTACCAGGGGATGTTGTTTATGAAAGAGTAAAAGACATTGTCAATGAATTTGGTAAGAAATCACAATGTAAAAGAATTTGTTTGTGATGACTCCAGTCCATTCTCAGTTGGGTTGCCAACTCCACAAAATATTGAAGCTAATGATGACTTATATGTGCACGAAGATCACAATGAAGGATTGTTAATTGATAAAAGATCACAATTTTAGAGGCATGTATGTTTATAAAAGATCACATTATCTTCTAGTTAATACAAATGCTAAATGTTTGCCTTTTTCTAGTTAATACAAATGCTAAATGTTTGCCTTTTTCTAGTTAATACAAATGCTAAATGTTTGCCTTTTTCTAGTTAATACAAATGCTAAATGTTTGCCTTTTTAATGACATTTTCAGATGTCTGACCATGATGAACATGCTGTCCATGACGAGCATGGCGAGGATACCAATGTAAGTTCTAAAAACATATCCTGTATTTCTATAAAATTCATTATCTTCTAGTTATGTCATATATCCCATATTTCTATATTGCGCTAATTCCGTGGGTTTATTTTTGTCAAATACTGAGGCGGCTGCGAAAATGGTAAAATACAACTCTTAGAGCAATCGTTTGAATATTGATTATTTGTGGTGTTAACTTACCAATTTCTTTTGATGGTGATTAGCGGGAGCTGCACGAGCAGAGGAAACAAGGCACGTTCATCCCTCAGGGCACAAGGGATGAATTGACAGTTGCTCTGGGTAAACCAGAGCATCCTGGACATGTTAGGGGTGCAGGCGCTGGTGTGGGCATCAAAGCATTCTTTGGGCCATCCCAACGCAAACCCAGAGCGGGACTTTCACAATAAGAGGTAGCCTATTCTTTTTTTAGAATGTTACTGCAAAAGGGAATTCAATAATAAGAAGCTAATGATTCTTTTATCCATGTATAGGAGAATAAGAGAGTCGAGGATATAGTTGCTAAGAAGGTCAATGATATAGTTGCTGAGAAGGTCAAGGAAGAAATAGTGCAGTGGCAGGCATCTCAGGCTTCCAATCATCCTATGGCGACCCACTCTTCTCCTGATGCACAGACTGTGAGTAATCCTGGAGACCCATCGCCTAACACGTCTGCTGTAAGTATTGTTTATGACATTGTAGCTAGTCTTTTCAAGATGATATGTTTTCAATATGATATGTATATATGTATAACATTCTTTACGTAAATTTGTAGGCATTGAAGCCATGCTGCTTAAGAATGCAAGACTATGTTGTTGCAGAGGTGCAGGCTTACCAGTCCCTTCCTGGGGCAACGTTTCATGGGACTCCAACGCCGCAGGGCTACGTTCGTGTGAGCCCGATATGTGTATTACCCAATTGGAGGGAAGCTACATTGCCATATGCCTACCCAGATATTGATACACTTGGTGAGACAGAAGGCGGGGTGATATTGTGGCCCAAAGCAGATGTCGTCTACACTACTGAAATTGTAAGATAAATTTACATTACTTTAGATTGTTAATGTGTATATATGAGGTCAACTGATCTGAAATTATATATACAGGTTAAAAAGAAGACACCCGGAGCACCTAGGCCTCCACCTCCACTTCCTGCATTACCAAGTTGGGTTCCAACTGACCTAAAATACCCGTTAGGTCCTGCTTGTAGGGGAATGACATGTTGGCTACAGGCACATAATATACATTGCCCTATAATTGTTTCTTTAGAAGTAGATTATACATGTCAATCATACGATAACTCTTTATTTATACAAGATATTATTGAGCTGTTTATATATGATTGGCTGAATACATCAATGATAGAGACATGGATAAGGTGAGATCTTGTTTATACTTCCATATACCTTGTGTAAGATCCGGTGATCTGGTTTCTTATATATTAATGCATACGTAATACATGTTTTGTAGCTACTTAGTCGAAGATCAATGCAAACAATTTGCATTTGATCATGTGGGTTTTTTGATTCCATCATTGATTAGTATGGTAGCTAAAGACCCTGATAGTGTTCAACAATACTATATAGATGCTTTTACAATTTTCGGTCAGCAAAAGAAGACGATAATAATAGCTCCATTCAATGTCAAGTAAGTTTACTTTATATATAATTTGGACTTAAGAAAATTCCATTTTTATTGTGCATTTTGAGTTATTAATTTTTAACTTTTTTACCTCTAGCGGTAGACATTGGGAGTTACTAGTTATTGTCCCCAGGACGTTCACTGTTTATTATCTAGATCCTGCGGGAAGTACATTGAACACTAAAATTGGACACATATTGAGAATGCCATTATTCTGGTGAGAAATATTTCATTTTATATCCGTTAACATATGTTATTACATTACTATTTAATTATGCAATTTACTGTGTTACATTAACATGTAGGGGTTTAGATGCATTCAAAAATGCTGGAGGAAATGTCCCAAGGAGAAAGAACCAGCCAATAATTTGGGAGAACATAAAAGTAAGTTCTCGACTCCAATGTATATATTATTTATGTGAACTGTGCTTAGTTGTATTTTTAAATATATTGTATGTTTCAGTTTATAGTGCACTACACAAGACAACGGCTGGGCATGCACATACTATGTGATGCGATTTATGCATATGATTATCCGACATGCCGCATTGGATATTAATACCATACATGAGGTATTATATATAGTCTCATTAGTTAGTATGAAATATATGAATCTTATTTTTATATTATTACTTATATATATACATCATTCTCTTTGCAGGTGTTTAAAACTGACCACACTATAGGTAAACACTTAAAAAATGTACATGCTCCATATACGATGGAAGCATTAAATGAAGTAAGAGAAGAATGGGTAAAAGCCATACAAGCAGTGGCGATTGTAAGATATAATTGGGATGCTGATAACGATGCTGAATGATATTTTGTAAATGAATATTTCTGAATGTTTACGCATGTCTGAATGTTTCTACATGTATTTGAATGTTTCTACATGTGTGAATGTGAGAGTTGAATTGATGTCTGAATGTATCTACTTGTGTGAAAAAATATTTGTTGATTTTCCAGGTTTGTGGCCTGTTTGTAGGCTGATATCAATGGATGTTGTAAACCTGTAGTTTAGAAAACTGAACTACATGGTCTCATCCTGCTGACCAGCCACAGCAGGCCTGCAAACTGATAAGAAAGAAAAAGTATAGGCGTCGGTTATTTATAGAACACCGTCATCAAAAGCCTACAACGTCAGTTATTAGATAAAAACCGACGCCTAATATGACAAACAACCCGACCGTGCAGGAAAGCATGTCCATGGTGGAAAAGGCGTCGCCTATTCGTATAAAACTGACGCCTATAGTACTACACACGGTCGTGCAGTGAAGCACGGCCGTGTCGTCTGGGAGTATGGCGTCGGTTGTTCAGTTGTTAACCGACGCAGAAAGTGTCCTAGGTGGTGCCCTTTTTTGTGGCGTGAACCCTATAGATGTCGACCAACTATATATAACCGACACCTATAGATCATATAGGCGTCGGTTAGAAAACTGACGCTGAAAAGTTCAACCTTTAGCGGTGCCCACATAGGCGTCGCTAGAAAATCGTCGCCAAAGGGAGTTAAACAACCGACGCCAAAGGCGTATTCTGTAGTAGTGAAAGATGTAGCCGCGTTTGTGGCTAGGTGTGCGGTATGTCAGCAAGTCAAGGCAGAACATCAGAAGCCGGTAGGTACGTTACAACCCATGCTGATACTGCAGTGGAAATGGGATCATATAACATGGATTTCATAGTTGGTCTCAACTAGGAACCATGATTCCATTTGGGTAATAGTGGACAGATTGACGAAGTCTGCCCATTTCATACCTGTAAAGAAAACGTATATAGTCGAGAAGCTCACTCGGGTATATGTAAATGAGATAGTACGTTTGGACGGTGTGCCAGCGACAATAGTTTCCGACAGAGGTCCGTAGTTCACGAGTCATTTCTGGGAACAGTTGCACAAAGCGTTGGGAATGCAGTTGAGATTCAGCACCGCCTTCCACCCACAGACAGATGGGCAGTCTGAGAGGACTATTCAGACTTCGGAGGATCTCCTTTGAGCTTGTGTTTTGTTGTTCCTAGGTAGTTGGGACATACATCTTAGTTTGATAGAGTTCGCCTACAATAATAGTTATCAATGGAGATACTATCCATGCAGGTGATGCATAGCCAAGTAAAGGGCTATCAGGTATATATGTTGAGTAACATTGCTTTGATGGTTACTCTTGATGATGAGATAATATGCATGATGTGTTTTGGTCTGAGGACCTGTGTTTGGCTAAAGTGCTGGAATTGTTATCCCTTGATGATGATGTAAGCCCTGAGAGGCAGTGGCACTATGTGATAAGGGATTGAGATCCCATGGCAATGTGATGATCCTTGAAATGGATCTAGATGGTTGGCAAGAGGCCAAGTGGTAACATGTAATGTTGGATCCTTGTGAAGGACTAGGATGATGTTGATGACAGTAAAAACATGATGATGAGTTTCATGTTATTTATTCTTGTTCTTGTTTGCATGTTATACAACTTGGTTGAATCTTGTAATCCATATAAAATATACTAACTAATCATAGTGGAACATATCATGTAGTTTGCCCTGGACATAGATCCATCATCGTCAGGAGATCGTGATGGTGAAATAGGTTCTCCTGCGGGTTAACCCGGAGTTCATATTGTTGAATATGTGAGGTTTCTCCTAGCCTAAAATAGTGAGGATTCGAGTGCAGCTGCGGTTGCAGACTCGGGATATGTATAGAGCATGGTGAATAGGCCCATGGCTCAGGATATGTGATATGGAAGCATGAATGCGTTCATGGCTCAGAGCACGGTGAACAAGTCCGTGGCTCAGTTTCACTAGCGTCGAGACATGTATCGATGCGGGCTAGGTAGAGGGTAGCCTGTGGGAGATGACCCTGTGGCTGAGGCCACTTAAGCATGAGACTGCGGTCCTGCTTGTGTTGTACTCGTGCACTGACCACGAGGTGGGAGGTCATGGAGTCCGGCTCTTCCATTGACCTTGTATGGCACCGACTTTGGGTTTCACAGCCGTCCGTTGATCTGAGCGGTACAACTCACTTCCTCAGGGCATAATAATATGTAATCCAGCCGAATAGTATTTGTTGCTTAAGGCAAAACACAGAACATTGATTGAGGCCTTGCTTGTGTAGTTAATCTTGTTATACTTGCATATGCTTATATGTTCCTTTTGTTATGTGGTAATATCTTATAAATATTATCTTGTTAATCATGTTCCATAAAGAGATACTTGGTATTATGCCTTCCGTATAGCCTGGTAATCTTGATGGTATGAATAGCTTGGCTTCTATCAGTTATCTACTGTTGTTGCTTTAATCTTCTTTTGGTTTTATAGTTTCGACGGGGAGTTATGTTTCTTGCTAGGACTGTGTGTCTCACCCTGCTAGTTTATAACCTTTTTAGGTGTTCGATCTAGACATGGTGGTGGTCGCAGAGTTCCGGCCGAGCAACAAGAAGAGTAGTAGAAGGCAAGAGATGGACATGCTGCTGTTTTGGTTGTTTTATAGTAGAGTCTAGAGTCATCCCTGTACTCTTAGGTCCTTGGGGGCATTTTGATGCTGTTTCACGATGTATAGTTGCTGATGCTTATTATATCCTGCTGTTGGCCAGATGTGGGTCGTTATGTATGTATAAATAGGTGATGAACTCATGTGATGACTGGACAACTGATCTCCTAAGCTGTGGACACGTGTCAAGATCTTGTATATGTTTATATAACCTGTTTCTTTGTAGGATGAGGACCTAAATGTAATAGTTTCTAAGTTATTCTACTTTTCGCAATCAGTTTTAATTAACCCGCGTTTTTGGTAATATGTGGTTATGGTTATTTCCGCACATTTTCGCGTAACACCTCACTATATATGTGATAGTGGGATGTGTTGCCACAAGTTTTGGTATCAGAGCTCTAGGTTTGCTGAGTCTACAGGGATTTAGGACTAGGTTGTGTCTGTTCTTGTGAGTTTTTCAGATTTTCTTACAATCATCTTCTATCCTCAGCGGAAGAAAAGCCAAGATGTCTAGAAACCATGAAGAACATGCTGCTGAGAACAATGATGCTGCATCAGTTGATGGAGCTATAGGACATGCACATGGAGATCGGGTGCCTGAGGTCCCCCAACCTGACCCAACCATTCTTGAACACCCTGCCTATCAACAGCTTATGGGGCAGATGTTGGCTACGATGAATCTCATGGTAGAAAGACTGCCAGTGCCTCCATCGAGAGCACAGGCTCCCCATGGTGAAACATCGGGTATTGGGAAGACCTTTGAGCGGCTTTGCTGAGTTGGAGCTTCGGATTATGTAGGGACGACTGATCCAGTGGATGCAGATTGTGGCTGACAAGTCTTGAGAAGGCTTTTCGGATCCTTGACATCCCCGTAGCAGACAAAGTAAAGCACGCTATCTACCTTCTAAAAGGTAGTGTTGGTCATTGGTGGACCATCAAGGAGGAGAAGCTTCCTGGTGAGGTGATTGGTTGGGAGGTTTTTTGACGTGAGTTCATCAGCAGATACTTTCCGAAGACGTATCTAGATGAGAAGACCAGTCAGTTTGAGTGCTTGTGCCAAGGAACGATGAGCATCAACGAGTATGAAGCCAAGTTCATGGATCTGTTGAGGTTTTTTCCTCACATGGTGGAAACAAATGATGAACGGATCAGACGTTTCGAGAAAGGCTTGAATGTTGAGCTAACAACACCTGCTTCTGCGTTGGAGAATCGTGAGCGGTCTGCCACGTTTGTGGAATCTATCCGGAGGATCGAACAGTCAGTTAAGAAGAAAATAGAATCCATGTCTAAGAAGAGGCCTGCTCAGTTCCAGGGACAGAGGTTTGGTGGCTTCAAGAAGTCAAGGTTTTCAGCACCTTCCGTGATGAGAGGTTCTAGTGTACTGTCATAGTGCTCTCCGAGTAAGGGAAAAGCATATGTTTCTTTGCCGTCAAAGGCACATAGTACAACTTATGTGGCAGTGACAGGGCCATCTAGGCCACAGTTTGAAGATAGGTCATGCTATCGTTGTGGTCAGATCGGGCATTAGAGGTCAAATTGCCCAAACAGAGATGTTGAAGTAACACAGCATCCGAGGCAGAATCGACAGGGGTCAGATAGACAACAGCCCAGTAGTAGCAGAGGGCGAGGACATGGTCAATCGTCGTAAGCATGATTGTCTGCTCAAGGAAGTAGAGGACGTGGACAGCAAGCAACGACTCGATTCTATGCTATGAGTCAGCCAGAGGCGATAGTCAACCCGTGAGTGGTGATAGGTCAGATGGAGTTATTTCATTCTGATATGTCATCTTCTTGCTTTATATCTATTTTGGTTGACCCGGGTGCTACACACTCTTTCATCGCCTAACTGTCGTTTACCTGTTAGTTGTAAGAAGGATAGCTTGTTGTTTGAAACCCCTCTTGATGGTTCCTCGATGCTTCGAGAAGAGTGTCCATCTTGTGTCTTATCTTTTTTGGGACACAGTATACAAGTGAATCTTATACCACTTGATATGCATGGTTTCGATGTGATCCTTGGGATGGATACACTAGAGAAGTATAAGGTTGTTTTGGACTGTGGTTCCAAGCAAGCTGTGTTTGATGATGGCGGTAGGAAGTGGATCTTCCAAGGAGATAGGAAGATTCTTCTGACGAGTCTGGTATTAGCTATGGTGGCAGAGAAGTTGCTACGACAAGGATGTGAGGCGTTCTTAGCTCACGTGATGGATACCGTTATGCAAACCAAGGCGAAAGGTCCTAGCCTTGAGGAGGTGTCAATTGTCTGAGAGTTTGCGGATGTGTTTCCTGATGAGTTCCCAGGTGTTCCTCCACCCTGAGAGATTGATTTTGAGATCAATCTAGTTCCAGGAACGCAACCAGTTGCACAGACACCGTATAGGATGGCTCCAGTAGAGATGGCAGAGCTTAAAAAGTAGTTTCAAGAGTTGTTGGAGAAAGGTTTCATCTGACCGAGTACGTCGCCTTGGGGTTCTCCAGTGATGTTCGTTAAGAAAAAGGACGGATCGATGCGGCTATGTATAGATTACTGACAGTTGAACAAGGTCACGATCAAGAACAAGTACCCGTTGCCAAGGATAGACAATCTGTTCGATCAGTTGTTTGGTGCTACAATGTTTTCAAAGATCGACCTACGGTATGGATATCATCAATTGAGGATTAAGGCGGATGACATACCAAAGTCAGCTTTTAGGATGAGGTATGGTCACTTCGAGTTCGTGGTTATGCCATTTGGGCTACCAATGTGCCTGCTTTTTTCATGGATCTATTGAATCGAGTGTTCCGTCTGTTCCTAGATCAATTTGTTGTAGTCTTTATAGATGACATCTTGATCTATAGTTAGGACAGGTAAGAGCATGATCGACATCTTCGACTAGCATTGACTCTTCTTCACCAACATCAGTTGTATGCCAAGTTCAGTAAGTGTGATTTCTGGTTAGAGGAAGTAACTTTCTTGGGTCATGTGATATCTGTAGAAGGAGTAAAAGTGGATCCGAAGAAGGTGGAGTCTGTTGCAGAATGGGGACAGCCAAAGACGCCGATAGAAGTTTGCAATTTTCTGGGTTTAGCAGGATACTACCGAAGGTTCATCAAGGACTTCAGTGTGATTGTGTTGCTGATGATGAAGTTGACTAGAAAGGATGTACCTTTTGTCTGGAATGATCGTTGTCATCAAGCTTTCCAAAGTTTAAAGGAGAAGCTGACTAGTGCTCCAGTGTTAATCCTGCCAGAGCCTGGGAAGAGCTATGTTGTTTTCTGTGATACTTCCAAGAAAGGTTTAGGTTGTGTGTTGATGCAGGAAGATCATGTGGTTTCTTTTGCTTCGCGATATCTTAAGAAACACGAGGAGAACTATCCGACTCATGACTTGGAGTTGGCAGCAGTGGTTCATGCGTTAAAGATTTGGAGACACTATCTTTACGGGGAGGTGTGTCAGTTCTTTACAGATCACAAGAATTTGAAGTACATCTTTTCGTAGTATGAGTTAAACATGCGACAATGTCGATGGATGGAGTTAATCAATAATTACGACTGCACCATCGAGTATCATCTTGGTAAGGCAAATGTAGTAGCTGATGCGCTTAGTCGAAAGTTTTCTTCTTCTCTTTCTTCAAAGAAGGCACAGTTGAGTTCCCTGGTATGCCATAGACGGGATATGCTTGTTTCCTTGTGGCAGATGAATGTGCAGATGGAAGTTTCCTTGTTAGTTGGACTTTTAGCACAAATGCAAGTCAAGCCTACGTTGAGACAACATATCAAAGATGCACATCAAACATATGATAAATTATTGTTGATTAGATCAGAGTTCGGAAGTAAAAAGTGTGATGGGTTCCATGAGTCTGAGGATGGACTAGTTTTCCATCATGATAGGATGGTGGTCCCCGATGCTGATGATCTGAGGAAGTTAGTGCTCAAGGAAGCACACACGTCGATGTATGCTGTGCATCCCGGAGTCACCAAAATGTATCATAATCTGAAGGACTTGTATTGGTGGCCCGGTTTGAAGAAAGATGTAGCTGAGTTTGTGGCTAGGTGTGCGGTATGTTAGCAAGTCAAGGCGGAACATCAGAATTCGGTAGGTACGTTACAACCCCTGCCGATACCACAGTGGAAATGGGATCATATAACCGTGGATTTCGTAGCTGGTTTTCCCAGAACAACTAGGAACCATGATTCCATTTGGGTAATAGTGGACAGATTGATGAAGTCTGCCCATTTCATACCTGTAAAGACAACATATATAACCAAGAAGCTCGCTCAGGTATATGTAAATGAGATAGTATGTTTGCACGGTGTGCCAGCGATGATAGTTTCCGACAGAGGTCCGCAGTTCACGAGTCATTTCTGGGAACAATTGCACAAAGCGTTGGGAACACAGTTGAGATTCAGCACCGCCTTCCACCCACAGACAGATGGGCAGTCTGAGAGTACTATTCAGACTTTGGAGGATCTCCTTTGAGCTTGTGTTTTGCAGTTCCTAGGCAGTTGGGACATACATCTCAGTTTGATAGAGTTCGCCTACAACAATAGTTATCAGTGGAGCATTGACATGGCTCCTTATGAGGCCTTATATGGCAGGAAGTGCAGATCTTCGCTATGTTGGTATGAGTCTGGTGAATATCAGCTGTTGGGTCCTGAGTTAGTGCAGCAGACGACAGAAAAGATCAAGGTGATACAACAACAGTTGAAAGCGGCATAGGACATACAGAAGTCTTACGCAGACAATCGCCGACGACCTTTGGAATTCCAGGTAGGAGACAAAGTGTATCTTAAAGTCTCACCATGGAAAGGTGTGCTAAGGTTTGGTCGGAAGGGTAAGCTATCACCCAGATATATGGGGCCATACCCGGTCATAACACGAGTTGGCAAGGTAGCTTACGAGTTAGAGCTTCCGCCAGAGTTGCACAGGTTGCATCCAATGTTGCATGTCAGTATGTTGAAGAAAAGTCATTCAGATTCAGGAATAGTGATACAGCCAGACGAAGTTGAGCTTGATGAAGATGTGACCTACGAGGAAGGTCCTGTGATGATCCTTGACAAGAGAGTTAAGAAGCTGAAGAGAAAGGACCTAGTTCTTGTGAAGGTTCATTGGCATCATCGTGGCGTTAAGGAAGCCACGTGGGAACTTGAGGAAGATATGAGGAGGAAGTATCCCTTGCTTTTTCCTTCGGATTTTGAGGATGAATCCCTTTGTAGAGGGTTAGTTTGTAAGGACCCTGACCTCCGTTTATGGTTTATCCTGTTTGCTTTAATTAACCCCGATGCTTAGTTGCTTGCTAATCACCTTTGGTGGTGATTAGGGTTTGTTGGTGCTTTGTTGAGAGCTGGAGGTGCTACTTGCAATTAACCCAAGTCTAGGGTTTGTGGGAAAGTTTGCCACCTTGTGAGGTGTTCCTCCCTCTCCTTGATTACTCTAGTGTTGAGAGGAAGGGTTGGGCTCGTTGCTTGAGTTCCTTTGGGCTTGGTTGAGCTTGTTGGGCTTTGTGGTGCCTTGTCTTTGCTTTTTTGAGCCTTGTATCAGGCAAGAGTGCCCTGTGTCGGCCAGTGGTGTGTCACCCAGGATCTGTGTCAGCCATGGTGTGGGTGTGTCGGCCATGGCATGGAGGTGTGTCGCCCATGGACCCTTTGACCTTCTTTGACCTCGTTTGTGTCACCACTAGTGGATACTTGGTGCTTGATGCTTGCATGTAGCTATGGCCTTGGACATGTGTTTAGGGCATGTTAGAGTGGTGGCAATGCTCATGGACAAGTGTCCCTAGGTGGGCGACACCTTGCCTTGTCTTTCCTTGGTTTCTCCTCCATCCTCTATTATATATGTGTTCCCTTTCTCTTGCTAAGGATCCCTTTAGTTCCTTAGCCTCCCTCTCCTTGGTGCACGACAACCCTCTTCCTTTTCAAGCTTGGTGGCCGATCCTTCTTAGAGTCTTCTTCTTCCTCTAGTGGTGGCCGAACCCTAGAGTGCCTTGCTCTCCTTCTTGTGGTGGTGCTTGGATCTTGGAGCTAGGAGCTTGGAGCTTGCTTAAGGTGGGTTACATAACTCCTAACCCTAAATACATTACCATCTTCTATGTTCTTGTTTATATGCTTCTTATGATCATATCAGCTATGTGTGTTATTAGTTGAGTTGCTTGCTTAAGTTGTACCTTGTTGGCCGAACCTATGTTCTAGGGTTTCTTGGTGAGCAACACCCCTTTCTCTCCTAGGTCTGGAGGAGTGAGCTTAAGTTCTAGTAACATAGGCAATACTCCTCTCTCACTTAAGTTGAGAGGTGAGCTTGTGTTCTAGTGGCTTGAGCAACACCCTCCTCTCACCATGGACTTGAAAGGTGAGCTATGTGGTAGTTATGGACCCTGGTTGTGGTTGAACCTTGTGTTGCCTGATTGGTGTTAAGAAGCTTGGCAAGACCCCCCTCTCTCTTGATAGTTGAGAGGTGAGTCATCTTCTTGATCCATTAGGGTTTCAGTACCCTTGTGCTTGAGGTTGGTGATGACCATGTCGGGTGACATCTTGCCCGATATGGTGCTAGAGGCGATGATGCCTGATATCCTTCATTGGCTTAGAGTCTTGGACGACTTGATGTAGTGGCTGTGTCGGGTGTCACCCTTGTTCCCTAACTTGTGTGAGTGTCGGGCGTTACACTTGGATGAAGGCCCTAAATGACCCCCCTTGGTCAGGCGGTTGCTTGATGCTTTCATACCTTGGACGTTGGGGCATTGTGATCTGGCTTTGTGTCAAGCGTCACACCTTAGTCTTGTGTGTCAGCCGATAGCATGAGCTTAGTTGGATGCTATGTTTCCTTATTGCCTGATAGAGTGGCACCTTTGGACGTTATCCCCACGTCGTGTGTATGCTTCCCGATATGCCTTGTGCGTGACACACCGTTACATGATATAGGTTGAGCTGCACATCACATAGGGAGGCCCGTTGCACCTGACACCCTTGATACCCGACGTAGCGTCGCCCGACTTAAGATGCATAATACCTATGGTTGCACGATATGCATGGGTGCACGGTATGCTTTGGTTCCCTGATGCAAGACACATGTTGGATGTTGCACAATAGACCCTACTACACATTACACTTGGAAGTGCATGACACAGCGTTGCACGTTACACCCTTGTGCTTGGCCGATATGTGCCGGTCTGCTTGACCATTATGCGTTTGAGTGTTGGGCGATAGGGGAGAGTACCCTACCCGATACTACCTTTGGTGAGGATAGTGGATGCCTCTAGCGAGGGTCTTGTTCCTTCTAGAAAACCTATGTGCTAGATCTTGTTCTATGAATCACGTTGGTTTTTGACAATGGCCCTTGATATGCTTGATGGTAATTGCTATAGTAAGTGCACATCTATGTTGCTTGACATGATAGTACATGTGTTTATGATCATCTTGAATCATCTGTATAATGCTACGGAAATGGTAAGCATATAAGATGCTTTGCATAATGATATGACCTGTGTCCATGGTCACAGGTTGAGGCATGAATGACAAAGTATATAATCAACAATATTGCCCTATGTTTGATGATATGATCTTTTTGTACTAACCATGTAGGTGATGCATAGACAAGTAAAGGGCTATCAGGTATATATGTTGAGTAACATTGCTTTGATGGTTACTCTTGATGATGAGATAATATGCATGAAGTGTTTTGGTCTGAGGACCTGTGTTTGGCTAAAGTGTTGGAATTGTTATCCCTGATGATGATGTAAGCCCTGAGAGGCCGTGGCACTATGTGATAAGGGATTGAGATCCCATGGCAATGTGATGATCCTTGAAATGGATCTAGATGGTTGGCAAGAGGCCAAGTGGTAACATGTAATGTTGGATCCTTGTAAGGGACCAGGATGATGTTGATGATAGTAAAAACATGATGATGAGTTTCATGTTATTTATTCTTATTCTTGTTTGCATGTTATACAACTTGGTTGAATCTTGTAATCCATATAAAATATACTAACTAATCATAGTGGAACATATCATGTAGTTTGCCCTAGACATAGATCCATCATCGTCAGGAGCTGGTGAGGGTGAAACGGGTTCTCCTGCGGGTTAACCCGGAGAGCATATTGTTGAATATGCAAGGTTTCTCCTAGCCTAAAATAGTGAGGATTGGAGTGCAGCTGCGATTGCAGACTCAGGATATGTATAGAGCATGGTGAACAGGACCATGGCTCAGGATATGTGATATGGAAGCATGAATGTGTTCATGGCTCAGAGTACGGTGAACAGGCCCGTGGCTCAGTTTCACTAGCACCGAGACCTGTACCGAGGCGGGCTAGGCAAAGGGTAGCCTGTGGGAGATGACCCTGTGGCTGAGGACACTTAATTATGAGACTGCGGTCCTGCTTGTGTTGTACTCGTGCACTGACCACAAGGTGGGAGGTCGTGGAGTCCGGCTCTTCCATTGACCTTGTATGGCACCGACTTCGGGTTTCGCAGCCGTCAGTTGGATCTGAGCGGTATGACTCACTTCCTCAGGGCATAATAATATGTAATCCAGCCGAATAGTATTTGTTGCTTAAGGCAAAACACAGAACATTGATTGAGACCTTGCTTGTGTAGTTAATCCCGTTATACTTGCAGATGCTTATACGTTCCTTATGTTATGTGGTAAGATATTATAAATCTTATCTTGTTAATCATGTTCCATAAAGAGATACTTGGTATTATGCCTTCCGTACAGCTTGGTAAGCTTGATGGTATGAATAGCTTTGCTTCTATCAGTTATCTGCTTTTGTTGCTTTAATCTTCTTTTGGTTTTATAGTTTCGGCGGGGAGTTATGTTTCTCGCTGGGACTGTGTGTCTCACCCCGCTGGTTTATAACCTTTTTAAGTGTTCGAGCTAGACATGGTGGTGGTCACAGAGTTACATTCGAGCAGCAAGAAGAGCAGTAGAAGGCAAGAGATGGACATGTTGTTGTTTTGGTTGTTTTGTAGTAGAGTCTAGAGTCATCCCTGTACTCTTAGGTCCTTGGGGGTGTTTTGATGTTGTTTCACGATGTATAGCTGTTGATGCTTGTTATATCCTGCTGCTGGCCGGATGTGGGTCATTATGTTTGTATAAACAGGTGATGAACTCATGCGATGACTGGACAACTGATCTCCTAAGCTGTGGATACGTGTCAAGATCTTGTATATGTTTATATAACCTGTTTCTTTGCAGGATGAGGACCTAAATGTAATAGTTTCTCAGTTATTCTGCTTTCCGCAATCAGTTTTAATTAACCTGTGTTTTTGGTGATCTGTGGTTATGGTGATTTCCACATGTTTTCGCGTAACACCTCACTATCTATGTGATAGTGGGATGTGTTGCCACAATCACTGAGTATGAAGCCAAGTTTATGGAGTTGTTGAGGTTCTTCCCTCACATGGCGGCAACAGATGATGAAAGAATCAGACGTTTTGAGAAAGGTTTGAGTGTCGAGCTGTCGACACCTGCTGCTGCTTGAGAAAATCAGGAGCGGTTTGCCACATTTGTGGAATCCGTCCAAAGGATTAAACAGCCAGTCAAGGAGAAGAAAGAGGCTATGTCTAATAAAAGGCATGCCCAGTTTCAGAGACAGAGGTTTGAGGGCCCCAAGAAACCAAGGTTTTCTACACCTTCTATGATGCAAGGTTCTAGTGCGCAGTCAGAGTGGTCACCGAGTAAAGGAAGAGGGCATGGTTTTTCACCATCTAGAGCCTATGATACCGCTTCAGTAGCAACGATAGGGCCGTCTAGGCCACATCTAGGAGACAAGACATGCTTCCTCTGTGGATAGACATGGCATATAAAGGTGAATTTCCTGAGGAGGGATGTTGAAGTGCCGCAACAACTGAGACAAAGTTAGCAAGAACCAGATAGACAACAATCTAATGGTGCCAGAGGGCAAGGATGCAGCCAAGCGTCGCAAGCAAGATTGTCTGCTTAAGGAAGCAGGGGACATGGATGACAACAAGCAATGATTCAATTCTATGCTATGAGTTAGTCGGAGGCGATAGTCAACCCGCGAGTGGTGGCAGGTTAGATGGAGTTGTTTCATTCTGATTTGTCTTCTTCTTGCTTTATATCTATTCCAGTTGACCCGGGTGCTACACACTCTTTTATCGCTTGTAGTATGCTTGCTAGCTGTCTTTTACCTAATAGTTGTAAGAATGATAGCTTGTTGTTAGAAACTCCTCTTGTTGGTCATGCGTTGCTTCGAGAAGTGTGTCCATCTCATGTTCTATCTTTTTCGAGACACAACATACAAGTGGATCTCCTATCACTTGATATGCATGGGTTTAATGTAATCCTTGGAATGGACACCTTGGAAAGATATAAGGTTGTGCTAGACTATGGTTCCAAGAAGGCGGTGTTTGCCGAAAGTGATGAGAAGTGGATCTTTCAAGGAGATAGGAAGATTCTTCTGACATGTTTGGTGTCAGCGATGGTGGCAGAAAAGTTGTTGTGGCAAGGTTGTAGAGCATTTTTGGCTCCATGTTGTGGATACCAAGACGAAAGTTCCTAGCCTTCAGGATGTGCCTTTCATCAGAGAGTTCACAAATGTGTTTCCCAATGAGTTTCCTAGTGTTCCTCCAACTCAAGAGATTGATTTTGAGACCAATCTAGTACTAGGGACACAACATGTTGCTCAGACACCGTACAAGATGGCTCAAGAAGAAATGGATGAGTTGAAGAAGCAGTTGTAAGAGCTGCTACATAAAGGTTTCATCAGGCCGAGCACATCGCCCTGGGGTGCTCCAGTTCTGTTCGTAAAGAAGAAGGATGGATTTATGCGTCTGTGTATAGACTACCGACACCTGAGTAAGGTTACGATCAAGAACAAGTATCATTTACTGAGGATAGACAATCTATTTGATCAGTTGCGTGGTGCAACAGTATTCTCAAAGATCGATTTGCAGTCTGGATATCATCAACTAAGAGTTAAGGAGGATGACAAACCAAAATCAACTTTCAGGACGAGATATGGACATTACGAGCTTATGGTTATTCCGTTTGGGTTAATTAATGTGCCAGCAACATTCATGGATCTGATGAACAAAGTGTTTTGTCTGTTCTTAGATTAGTTCATTGTAGTATTCATAGATGAAATCTTGATCTATAGTTGAGATAGCCAACAACACAAACATCATCTTTGACAAGCATTGTCTCTTCTTCGACAACATCAATTGTATGCCAAGTTCAGTAAGTGTGAGTTCTGGCTGAAGGAAGTGACTTTCTTGGGTCATGTGATCTCTACAGAGGGAATCAAGGTGGATCCCAAGAATGTGGAGTCGGTAGCAGAGTGGGAGCAACCAAAGACGCCAACTGGAGTCCGTAGTTTTCTGAGCTTATCAGGATACTACCGGAGGTTTATAAGAAACTTTAGTGTGATAGCGTTTCCTTTAACAAGGTTGACCAGGATACCTTTTGTTTGGGATGATTAGTGTCAACAAGCTTTTCATCATTTGAAGGAGAGCTGACAAGTGCTCCACTATTAGTGTTCCCAGAACAAGGGAAAGGCTATGTTGTTTTCTGCGATGCTTCCAAGAAAGGCTTAGGTTGTGTGTTGATGCAGGAAGATCATGTGGTTTCTTTTTCTTCTTGACAACTTAAGAAACATGAGGAAATCTATCTGACACATGATTTGGAGTTGGAAGTTGTGGTTCATGCATTGAATATATGGAGACACTATCTTTATGGGGAAGTGTGTCAGATCTTTACGGATCACAAGAACCTGAAGTACATCTTCTCACAAAATGAGTTGAACATGCATTAGCAGCAGTGGATGGAGTTGATCAGTTATTATGATTGCACCATCGAGTACCACCCAAGTAAGACGAATGTAGTAGTGGATGCGCTTAGTAGGAAGTCTTATTCTCTTCCCATGAAGAATGCACAATTGAGTTCTTTGATGTGCCATAGACGGGATATGTTCATCTCTTTGCGACAGATGAATGTACAGTTGGAAGTCTCTTTGTTGGCAGGATTGTTGGCACAGATGCAAGTTAAGCCTACGTTGAGACAACAGATCAAAGAAGCACAGCAAGAAGATGCTACAGTTCACTTGATCAGATCAGAGTTTGACAGCGAGAAGAGTGATGGCTTCCATGAGTTTGAGGATGGACTAGTTTGTTATCATAACATGATGATGGTTCCTGATGCTGATAATCTAAGGAAGTTAGTGCTTGAGGAAGTGCACACGTCTATGTATGCTATGCATCCAGGTGTCACCAAGATGTATCATAACCTGAAGGATCTATATTGGTGGCCCGGTTTAAAGAAAGATGTATTTGAGTTCGTGGCAAAGTGTGCGATATGTCAAGAAGTTAAAGCAGAACATAAAAAGTCAGCTTGTACGTTGCAACCTGTGCCGATACCGTAATGAAAGTGGGATCATGTAACCATGGATTTCATAGTTGGTCTTCCGAGGACAGATAAGAATCATGATTCTATCTGGGTGATAGTGGATAGATTGACAAAGTTTGCTCATTTCATTCCTGTGCAGACAACCTACACAGCAGAGAAGCTCACACATGTATATGTTGATGAGATAGTGTGTTTGCATGGAGTGCCAACAACGATAATCTCTGATAGAGGTCCTCAGTTTACCAGTCATTTTTGGGAACAGTTGCATAAGGCATTGGGAACATAGTTGAGGTTCGGTACCGCTTTCCATCCGCAGACAGATGGACGGTCTGAAAGGACTATTCATATTTTGGAAGATCTTCTAAGAGCTTGTGTTTTGCAGTCCCTAGGAAGTTGGGACATGCATCTCAGTCTGATAGAGTTTGCTTACAGCAATAGTTACCAACGAAGTATTGACATGGCACCTTATGAAGCCTTGTATGGGAGAAAGTGTAGATCTCCTTTATGTTGGTATGAGTCTGGTGAATATCAGCTTTTGGGTCCTGAGTTAGTACAATAGACAACAGAGAAGATCAAGGTGATACAACAACTGTTGAAAGCAGTACAAGGCAGGAAAAAGTCTTATGCAGATAGTCTTCGTCGACCTTTAGAGTTCCAGGTGGGAGATAAGGTGTATCTCAAAGTCTCTTCGTGGAAAGGCGTGCTAAGGTTTGGAAGGAAAGGCAAGTTGGCCCCCAAGTATATGAGACCATATTCAGTGATAGTACGTGTTGGAAAAGTGGCTTACAAGTTGGAGTTACCTCTAGAGATGCACAGGTTGCATCCAGTATTCCATGTTAGTATGCTGAAGAAAAGTCATCCGAGAATAGAGACAGTGATACAACCAGTTGAGGTCGAGCTTGATGAAGATGTGACCTACGAGGAAGGTCCGGTGTTGATCCTTGACAGACGGGTGAAGAAGTTGCAGAGGAAGGACATGGTTCTTGTGAAGGTTCTCTAGCATCATCGTGGCATCGAGGAAGCCACGTGGAAGCTTGAGGAGGAAATATCCCTCGCTTTTCTATTTGGATTTTGGGGGCAAAATCCTTTTATAGGGGTTTATGGCTTGTAAGGACCCTAACCTTTGTTTTGGGCTTGCCCTATTTGCTTTGCCTAAACCTTGTGTTTTTCCTAATCACCTGAGGCGTGATTAGTGTTTGTTGTGTTTTGTTGTGGGGTTGAGGTGCAACTTGCAATTCACCCAAGTTCTAGGTTTTTGTGTAAGTTTGCCACTTTGAGAGGCCTCCTTGTCTCTTTGCATCCTCTAGGGTTGAGAGGATGGGTTGGGTGCCTTGCTTGAGTTTTTTTGGGCCTCAGTGAGCTTGTTTAAGCCAGGGCTTGTTGTTGGGCTTGGAGTCCTTCTTCCTTGATTGAGTGTGTTAGGTAAGGGAGTGCTTGGTGCCTTGTGTCGGCCATGGTGTGTCAGGAAAGGGAGGTGTATCGGCTAGGGGGTGATGGTGGGTGTGTCAGGTTGCCATGTTGGGCGACACACACCCCTCCACCTAGCATCGTTTGTGTCACCCTCTCTTGGACACATGGAGCTTGTTTCTAGCAAGAGGTGAGACCTTAGATAAGTGGTATGAGGGGTGTTAGCATGTGGCATGGCCCTTAGAGAAGTGTACCTAGGCTGAGTGCCACCTTGCTTTGGTCTCCCCTTTACCCTCTTCTATATATGTCTCTCTTTTCTCTTGCTTGATATCTCTTTTCCCCTTAGCCATTTGCTCTCCCTTGGTGGCTAAGAAGAAGGAAGGAAAGGAGGTGGCCGATATAGCTACTGCTGCTTTCTTCTTCCTTGGTGGTGGCTGATACATCATGTTGCTTCTCTTCTTGAGGTGGTACCTTGGAGCTTGGAGCTTGGAGTTTGTGCTTAAGGCGGGTTACATAACTCCTAACCCTAACTATATTATCTCCTTTACCTATTTCCTTGCTATGTTATCTTGATCGACCTTACATATCTTGCTAGTAATGCTCATGCTTTAGCTAGTTGTGTTGCTGCCCTACATGTGCCCTAGATTATGTTGGACGATATGTGGTGTGTTGGGTTCCCTTTGTGTCGGCCTACCCTTTGGATTAGGGGATCTTGAGAAAAACCCCTCTCTCTCTTTAGTTGATAGGTGAGCTTAGGGTTCCTTAGTTCAAAGGTATGTGTAGTGTGCCCGTGAGGCAATACCCCTCTCTCTCCTTGGACTTGAGAGGTGAGCCTATGGTGTTGGGCGACACAGTGGTTGGCTTCACCGATAGAGGGATGTCCTACCCTAATTGCATGGTATGCCTTTAGAGTTTTTACCTTAATAGGTGCCTTGGGCGATAGGGGCAGCCATACCTTTATTGGTGTGTTCTTGGGCAATACCCCTCTCTCTCCTTGGACTTGAGAGGTGAGCTTATGCAAGACCCCTCTCTCTCCTTGGTCTTGAGGGGTGAGCCTGTAGCCTAGATGTTTGGGCGATATGTTGAGTTGGTTGGCCGATAGGGTGTTGTTCTACCCTTGTTGCCCGATATGCTTGAGGTTGTGCAAAACCCCTCTCACTTGGTTGTTGAGAGGTGAGCCAACACACTTGGTATCCTTGGACGATAATGTGTGGATGATTGTGATGAGGTTGAGACCTTCTAACCCTAGTAACCCGATATGGTTTGTAGGTGTGGTGACCGATATCCCTTTCCTACCCTAGGGTTAGGGTTTGGACGATATGGTGGGTTGACACCTAGTTGGTTCCTTGGCTGAGATATGTGTTCTGGAATAGTTGAGCTCTTGGGCGATATCTCCCTTTTGTGTTGACCTCTTGGGCATCATGGACTTTCTTTGCACGATACCCATGATGGGTAGGGATGCCCGATATCCCTCTCTTCCCCTTGAGCTAGGGTTGGATGATACAATATGTGGATGCCTTGGTGATCCCTTGGGCGATACAGTAGATGGCTGATGTGTTGTTCCCTTGGACGGTAGGGCTAATCTTTGGGCGATGTGGTTCCTGTTGTGTGGCATTGCCCGTCACAGCCTTGAGGCATTGCCCGATATGGGTTGAGTGTTGCCTGCTGTGATGCGTTGCCCATCATGGTGCTGCCCATCATGGGGCATTGCACGTTGCCTGGCATAGCATCACCCGACACAACGTTGCACGTTGAGGTGCTACCCGATATTAGCTGGCTTGTGCCTTGCCCGATATGGGTGTTGGCCGATAGTGCTGGCCGACACAGTTGGATGGGTTTGGTTGTAACAAATATCCTTTAGTGAGGGATGTGTTATCCTTTTTAGTGAGGGTCACTGCACCTGTGGTGAGGGTCGTTGTGCCTTTTGGTGAGGATTGTTCCCTACCCGATATGCTTTTGTGAATGTTATGTTCTATGCTTGCTTGAAACCCTAATATTGTTGGAATGTTATATGTAAATGTTATGTATAGGCATGGTCATCTAATATTGCACAATATATCTCAATGATGATGTGTTTATCTACTCTTGAGCATACTAACCATGCAGGTTTCATCAATTGAGATGTGTACTCATGCATGAGCTATAATGATGTCATTGGTGACATTCTGTTGATAATGAGGAACACTATGTGTTATGTTGACTATGATGGGACATGGTGAGTGTTTCCTATGTGATTGGTAACATGTGCTTAATGATGGTATGGAATCCCTGTGATGTTAGATCCTTGTAATGGATCATGATGATTGGAAAGAGGCTAAGTTGCAATGTGATGTTGGATCCTTGAGATGGATCATGATGATGTTGATGACATTGAGAATAGCAGTAACAGTGTGACAACAAAATGATGGAATCTATGTTGTTTACTCTTGTTTATAGTTTGCATTATACAACTTGGTTGATCCCAACAATCCACCTAAAATGCATTAATTAATTACATATGAACCTTTCATGTAGTTTGCCTTGGCCATAGATCCATCATCGTTAGCAGTTGGTGATGGTGAAATGGGTTCTTCTATGGGTTAAGCCGAAGCACATATTGTTGAATATGTGGGGTTTCTTCTAGCCGAAAATAGGAGGATTAGAGTGCAACTGTAGTTGTAGACTCAAGATGTGTATAAAAGCATGGTAAACAAGCCCATGGCTCAGTGTGATAGAGCATGGTGAACAGACCCATGGCTCAGTGTGATAGAGCATGAATGTGTTCATGGCTCAGGAGCACGGTTAACAGGCCTGTGGCTCAAGATATACTAGCACCGTGACCTGTACCAAGGTGGGCTAGAGGAAAGGGTAGCCTCTGGAGATAACCCTATGACTAAGGTCACTTAAGTAAGAGACTATGGTCCTACTTTGGTTCTCATGCACTGACCACAAGGAGGTGAGGTCATGGAGTCTGGCTCTTCCATTGACCTTGTATGGCACCGGCTTTGAGTTTCGCAACCGAAGGTTGGATTTGAGCGGTACGACTCACTTCATCAGGGCATAATAAATGGTAATCCATCCGTATAGTATATCTTCTTAGGGAAAACATGAAACATTGGTTGAGGCCTTGAATAGTGAATGTTATCTCTTGTATACATGTGTTCCCTAAGTATATCTTGCAGGTTGCTATACATTTCACAGACATCAAGGTAAACTGTTATGCTTGTATAATCCTATTCTTCATATTTAATATATGATCTGGGTATATCTGCTATATGCTTTATCTGCTCTAGCTTTATGAGGTTTTATAGTTCGGTGGGGAGTTATGTTTCTCGCTGGGACTGTGTGTCTCACCTTACTGGTTTCAACCTTTTTAGGTGGTCGAGCTAGACGTGGTGGTGATCACAAGGTTGCACCTGAGCATCAAGAAGAATAGTAGAAAGCAAGGTTGGATATGCTGCTGCTGTGGTCGTTTTATAGTAGAGTCTTAGAGTCTCCCTATACTCTCTAGTCCTTGGAGGTGTTTGATGAGGTTTCATGATATATGATCTTTGTATGGCTTTTTGTAACCTGTTGTTGGCCTGGCTAGGTCTGATATGTATATAAACATGTGGCACATCCTTGATGTATATGGAACAGATGGATCCTATTTGTTGATGGACATATATCATGTTTATATATATAACATGTTTCCTTGTAGGATGTGGATCTGGTTGTAATAGTTCCGCTCTTATGATATTTTCCACATTCAATTTTAATTAACCCATGTTTTTAATAATTTGTGGTTTATGGTGGTTCTGCGTGTTTTCGCGTGGCGTCTCGCTGTCTATGTGATGGTGGGATGTCACAAAATGCCCTTGAAACAAACCAGTTGGACTGGGTCAAACAAAGATGCAAAACTGATTTGACTGGGTCAAATGATTAATGATATATGTATCAACATGGATCAATCATCACATTCAAAGACAATGTTATTGCACTGCTAACCACAAGCCAATCGACTGACTATATACTCCAATGATTGACTTGTGGTCAAACCGACCAACTGGCCACACACAACAGTCCTCAACCATGATATATGACCTTTCATATCCCCTGGGTTTTGGAAACCCTAGCCCATCCACTCCTATACAAGGAGGCGATGGCCAACACTCTCAATATAGATACTTCTCTTCTCACAGTTGTGATAACATGTGAGAGAGCATGGGTAATATTTCCAAGAAAGTGAGAGACCAATAAGGGGAAAGGATGTCGACACTAGCACATTGACGAATGAAAGGACAACTCCTTCTTGTCGGTTGTGTAAGTGCAATATGGATTTATCGGTGGTTCACATAGACTAAGTTGAGGTATGAAAGCCATTGTTGTCCGCTAAGAGGACCCCGTGAACCGTCATTCATGGTTGTTACACTAGGAAGACATTATCAAATACTATCCATGTGCTACTTATAAAGTGTGCACATCATTGTGCAAGGATAGATGCTGAACTTGTTCTAGGATAGGGTATATCTTACACCCTCTTTCCAAATAAATCGTTCTTGCACAATTTGCTTGTTAGGGGAATATGGATAAAAAGATTGTTTTCATTGTCTGCTCTGTCTCCATAATTCTAAACAATATGATGGTTAGTGATTAATATGTATACATATTACACAAAGTTTGTTCATTAATGAGACTATGGTTTAAAACCCAATAATGGCATGAAAGCATATGACATTGAATGAGGTACTGTTGTAGGGTTTTGTGGGAAGGGGTTCAACAAAATTGCAAAATTTTCCCACATAAACTCTAATCCAATGAATTTGACATAGATATTATAAGATGGTATATTAAAGATATAGAATGCTATGAAATATACATTGACAAACACTAGTTGTACAACAATTATACACGTCTTATGTTGGTGTGGAATTTGTATCCAAATCTGTAGTCATTGTCGTCGTGTTGTAGCTTAATCATCTCCTCCATAGTAGCACCTTTTCATCTTGCAGAAGTTGTCCTCCAAGCCTCTATACAAATTCCTAAGACTCTACGTAATACATGTGGATGCATAATCTCTTTGTGTACCACCTTGATCATTGAGAGGAAGTAGGGCTAGAGTTGTCAACTTGCTAGCATTTGTCACTCTACTTATACTCCTATCATGAGTTTTTGTCCTTGGTATGAGTTTCTCTATCTCTAAGAGGAGGAATTCTTTGACAACTTATGTCTCAATATGTGTCTCACCCTTGGACATCTACGCATTTATCTAGGAGAGTCATGTGATTTGATTTTGTGAAAATACAATCTTGTTCCTAATAACAACTCAAAATTAGATTGAACAAGGAAATATCAGAATGGCTTCCTTCGAGTGACTGGCCACATCAAGTCATTGTCTAATTCCAATCGACTAGTTCAATTCCCAATCAAATAACTTTTCCTTTGTTTTGTGATTGTGTACAGTTGATCGACTAGTCACTTTCCAAAAAGGGTGATTAGTCAGTTCTATTATAGCCATTCAATCAATTGATTTGACCTACAACCAATTGACCGGCTTGCATAGCCGTTCAACTAGGTTGGAAATAGGCATGTCCATAACTAATAACCATTCTAGTTATTTAATTGATTGTGAACATTAATTCCTATGATCATCCTTATGTGTTTGGCTTTCTAGGTTCCATATTACGATGGTAGTGATTTTGAAGACCTTAAAAGAAAAGAATGATATCTAGCAACACATCGTTACTGCCCAAGTAATAGGAATAAGTTGGATTTCAACTGCAACATGTAAGTGACTAATGTTACCATGACCATATAATCTCATTGTCATAGATTAAACCTAAGGCATGTCATACTCATCCTCTTTATATTCAATACCTATTTCTTGAATTTGAGCTAACAATTGATATTATGTGTCCTCAAGTACATATATTGACTCACATAATCATGGCCATGCATGGCATAATATCACTTATTAAGTGGCAAAGATGTCAAGCTAATAGGATGGAAAAAAATCCATCTACATCAGCTACAATAATCTACAACTATCATAGTGCACTAAATCACTACATGTAACACAATTGGGTGTTGTTGAATTAAACATAACAACATGTGATCGCCATAGTGACTTTAGTCTAAGGATAACATACACCACTATCACAATGATATATAATTTTGATTGTCATGACAAGACTTCCATGCATCATTCTCAATGTGAAATGGTCCAATACAGCTTGTTCTCTACCAATACCCATGTATTTGAATTTATATTCAATATCATGACTAAAGAGATGTGTCATCATTCAACACAGACACTAGTCTTATATACTATTGTTGTCCTATAATATACACAATAATAGTTGACCAGGGATTTGAAGGGATTGAATACTCTAAGTATACATATGATTTCATGTTCATGTCCTCAACCTATACTATATGTCGTTGAGTCAAAATATTCTTGGAACATTATTGCATTTATTCATTATCTTTCTAATAAAACAAACATAATAAGCAAAATTTCCTTTTAATAAGAATAAAGTCATTTACAAAGTATCCCTTTACAATGATTACATGATGGTTCTCAGGGCATACAACCAATAGTGCCTCTCCTAAAAATCAACCGCACCATGATTATAAAGGTCAGTCTTTAGGTTTGATATAATGTTCACACCAAACACCAATAAAAAATGACAAGACCGCAAGAAAAGAGGAAGGCTTATTATATTCATGGTAGTTGGATTCAACATTATCATTGAGCTAACATTACCTCTAGATAAACATTTGTTCATATAGCATGATTCATTGTATGCTTATCCATCACAAGATACTTAACAAGATTTAAACACACACACACACACACACACACACACACACACACACACACATATATATATATATATATATATATATATATATATATATATATATATATATATATATGAAAATGCTACATAACAAAATCAATCTATTAGAAAAAAACATGCATTGTGCCACAAGGAATATTTAAAGATCCTAATACAAAAGCTGTAGACAAAACATGCATATTGACAAGGCTTTACGTAGCTGTGAACTCACTTAGCTTGGGATTCAGATTGGGCAATTGAATTGTCTTAATGACCTAAAAAGTTGTTCATTGGTTGAGTAGCCAATGTCTAAGCGAGTAGATAATCATAAGAGTAAGAAAATATTATTTCATCTTTGTTATTCTCACTAAGGAAGATGTTAATCAAGTTAACCTATCACGGAACTATTTGTTACCCTAAGGCCACACTCCTAGTGGCTATATAGCCAAAGATGAGTAGACTTGGGTGCCCATCCATAGAATGGCACACATATTTCAGATAGGAAATATATATTTAAAAGCAATAATAAAAAGATATAACATGATACTAAAAGGAGATAGAGAAGTATGTACCATTTTCTATATCAAGAGTACCCATTGGTGTTTCATTCTAGATCATAGAGTCTTGAGTACAGCGGGTCTTCATTTGGCAACTAAAATTTCAATAAACAAAACACAATAATGTGAAAGCATTAAGTGTGCTATGAAAAACATAAAACCATAGTTTAAGAGTAATATAAAAGTTTCTTGGTTAGAAACATCATATAAAGCAAGAAGTAGAAACAAGGTGAGAACACTTAACGACATTGTTGTATAGAAAGTGTGTTTTAAGTGCATTTTTGTTATACTTAACAACATATTATGGCCAATGACCAACTTCTCATTGGAAGGGTTGGTAAGGGTTCTCAAGGTTATCCAACCCCTTTATCGACATGGTCCACCTTATCTTGACATCTTAAGTAAGGTGCCCAACCTTGTGCCCTTACCCTGAGAATATAGGAAGGTACACAAGGTTTGTATAATGGATAAGTTCAATTATGTTCAAGGTTTGTTCAACATATTTCAAGAAAAATGAACGTACTAATAATAGGGAACAAGTACCTCAAACAAGTAATTATCTAGCCAAGCATTCATACGAGCATGCATACAAACAAGCCAATAACATAGTAGCGGTTAAGATATTTAAGTGTACCTTATGAGTAGAGTACAAGATATGATCCATGATTAAGATTCCTAGAGATAGTCCATCCCAAGTGGAGCTAAGATACAAAATTTACAACATAGTCTTGGATCACTAGGGTCTGATAATATAAGCATCATATATAAGTCATTTGGATGGTTCCCCTAGAATTAGGTTTCAAATGATCAACTTAGGTCCAAAGTTCCATACTTGCATGCAATCAATCAACCATAGTTCAAAGGTCACATCAACATCTTAGGTGTATGTGATGCATCCACATCATGATTAATAATATATAAGGATAAGGTCTGATATAGGAGTAAGGGAAGCATGACATTTAGATTATCATCAAGGTTTAGACAAGTAAGATCATAATTAGACACATTAGATCCATTCAAGCAATATTGTACATTTCCAAACCATAGGAGCAATAAGTAGATTAAGTTAGGATTATAGACCTTTAGAACAATAAATGTACTAATTTGAAGTCTTTAGATACATGTGCAACATTAGAGCATGTGCTTGACAAGGTTGGATTTCAAACAAACAACACATGCATAAAGGTAACATTTTATGATATGGAAACCAACTAGGTCAACTAGACCCTTTGGTATTTATAGATATAATCATGGTAAGCTATGGATATAGAAAAAATGTTACTGATTTGGTGTGGCAACACATCCCACTATCACACAGACAGTGAGGTGTTACGTGAAAACATGCAGAAATCACCATAACCACAGATTACTAAAAATACGGGTTAATTAAAACCGATTGCGGAAAGCGGATAAACTGAGAAACTATTACATGTAGGTCCTCATACTGCAAAGAAATAGGTTATATAAACATATACAAGCCTGATACGTGTCCACAACTTAGTGGAACAGCTGTTCTGTCATCACATGAGTTCATCACCTATTTATACATACATAAAGACCCACATCCGGCTAGTAGCAGGATATACAAAACATCAACAACTATGCATCGTGAAACAACATCAAACCGCCTCCAAGGACCTGAGAGTACAAGGATGACTCTAAGACTCTACTACAAAACATCCAAAACAACAGCGTATCCATCTCTTGCCTTCTACTGCTCGTCTTGCTGCTCGGCCGCAACTCTGCGACCACCACCACCACGTCTAGCTCGAACACCTAAAAAGGGTGTAAACCAGTGGGGTGAGACACACAGTCCCAGTGAGAAACATAACTCCCCGCCGAAACTACAAAACCTCAGAAAGATAAAGCAACAACAGCAGATAACTGATAAGGGTATAATAAGAGCAGTTTATAGAGTAAGGCTATTCATACCATCAAGCTTACCATATGTACAGAAGGCATATATCCAATTATTTCTCTATGGAACATGATTAACAAGATAAGAATTATAAGGGCTTGCCACATAACATGAGGAACATATAAGTAGCTGCAAGGTATAACAAGATTAACTACACAAACAAGGCCTCAACCAATGTTCCATGTTTTGCCTTATGCAGTAAATACTATACGGCTGGATTACATATTCTTATGCCCTGAGGAAGTGAGCTGTACCGCTCAAATCCAACCTTCAGTTGCAAAACCCAATCCGGTTCCATACAAGGTCAACAGAAGAACCGGACTCCACAACCTCCCACCTCGTGGTCAGTGCACGAGTACAACACAAGCAGGACCGCAGTCTCATGCTGAAGTGGCCTCAGCCACATGGTCAGGCTACCCTCTTCCTAGACCGCCTCAGTACAGGTATCAGCGCTAGTGAAACTGAGCCACGGGCCTGATCACCGTGCTCTGAGCCATGAACACATTCATGCTAACAAATCACATATCCTGAGACATGGGCCTGTTCACCATGCTCTTCACATACTGAGCTACGGGCCTAAATCCACACTCTGGAGTCTACAACCGAAGTTGCACTCATACCTCCTGATTTTAGGCTAGGAGAAACCATACATATTCAATAATATGCGCTTCTGGGTTAACCCGTATGAGAACCCGTTTCACCATCACCAGCTCCTGACGATGATGGATCTATGGCCAGGGCAACTACATGATATATTCAACTGTGATTAATTAGTATCTTTTATATGTCTTGCAAGATTCAACCAAGTTATATAACATGTAAACTATAACAAGAATAAATAACATAAGACTCAACGTTATGCTTTTATTGTAGTCAACATCATCCTGATCCATCACAAGGATCCAACATTACATGTTATCACTTGGCCTCTTGCCAATCATCTAGATTCATCTCAAGGATCATCATATTGCCATGGGATCTCAATCCCTTATCACATAGTGCCACTTCCTCTCAAGGCTTACATCATCAACATGGGATAGCAATCCCAAACACTTTAGTCAAATACATCATATAGGTTATCTCATTATCAAGAGTCACCATCACATCAGAGTTACTCAACATATATACCTCATAGCCCTTTGTCTGGCTATACATCTGTATGAGACCTGCATGGTTAGTATACATAATCATTATGAATAGCTTAGAAGTTCATTTTATCAACATAGGGTGACATTGATGCTTTATCAATCATGCCTCAACATATAGACATAGGCCACATTATTTAAGCAAAGCATTTATGTGATTACCATTTCCTTAGCACTTATACAGATGATTCAGGATGATCACATGCATATGTAAAGTCATGATAAGTTACATGTACAAGCTTTACCATAATGATTACCATCCAGCATATTAAGGGCCATGATCATGTCTAAACGTGATATATACACAAGTTCTAACATAGATGTGGTCTACTATATCGTGCACATCCAGGGTTACTTATCAAAACTAAAATGTGATGCAAGAACAACATATCGGGTTCTATAAGGGCAGGACCCTCACTAAAAGCACCCACTACCCTCACCACAAGGATATCGGGCAGGGCACCCTCATCTATCGCCCAACTCATAACGGTCAACACACCAATGTCCAACGGCAAATACAAGGGTGTAACGTGCAACGTTGCGTCAGGCGTGTCGTGCACTCACCAGTGCTGTGCACTGAGGTATCGTGCAACGCTGCGTCAGCACCAAGGGTAATAACAACCAAGCATGCAGCTAAACAAAGAAGCAGATTGTGCGACGGGGTGTAGAGCAACGCCCATCAGGTGTAGGGCTATCGACCGACATAGGGCTAGTGTGATGCCCATCATAGAACTAACTAGCAACTTCCACCTCAAAGCACAACGACACCAAGCTACATCTAGGTCATGTGTGTGTGTATGTGTTGGGTAGAGTACTCCACAAGGGGCAACGTCTGAAGGTGTAGCTCAAACAGTCGGCCAAGGGACCTATCGTTCAACCAACCAACCCATGGCCTATCGGCCACCACAAAACAGGGTGATAGTGTGATGTCCGTCACAAGGTCAGAGACTAGGGGTATCGTCCATCACAACTAGTCATCTAAAGCTCAAGGTCAAGAGGGATATCAGGCAACACCTCTATTAACACCTTAACGGCCAAGAAACAACTCCACAAGATCGTCATCAACCTCAAGCACAAGGGCACCAGACCCTAATGGATCAAGAAGGTGGCTCACCTCTCAAAAAATAAGAGAGAGGGGTCTTGCACATCATCTATCACCAAACGGGAAACACAAGGAACAACCCTAGCAAGGCTCACAACTACCACCAAGCTCACCCTTCAAGTCCATGGTGAGAGGAGGGTGTTGTTCAAGCTACTAGAACACAAGATCACCTATCAACTTAAACGAGAGAGGAGTGTTGCTTATGGCACCAGAACCCAAGCTCACTCCTCAAGACCTAGGAGAGAAGGGAGTATTGCTCACCAAGAAACCCTAGATCATAGGTTCGGCCAACAAGGTGCAACTAAGCAAGGAAACCAAACTAACAACAACATAGCCGATCATAAACAACAAGAACAAGAACATAGAAGATGGTAATATAGTTAGGGTTAGGAGTTATGTAACCCACCTTAAGCAAGCTCCAAGCTCCTAGCACTAAGCTTCAAGCACCACCAAGCAAGGCACTCTAGGGTTCGACCACCACTAGAGGAAGAAGAAGACTCCATGAAGGATCGGCCACCAAGCTTGCAAGAGAAGAGAGTGTGTCGTGCACCAAGGTAGAGGAGAAATTAAGGAACTAAAGGGATCCTTAGCAAGGGAAAGGAAACTAATATATAGAAGGGGATGGAGGAGAAACCAAAGAAAAGCAAAGCAAGGTGTCGCCCACCTAGGGACACTTGTCCATGTGCAAAAACCACCACTATAGCATGTCTAAAACACATGTCCAAGGCCATTGCCACATGCAAGCATCAAGCACCAAGTGTCCACTAGTGGTGACACAAACGAGGTCAAAGATGGTCAAAGGTCCATGGGTGACACACCTGGACGACACACCACCACCATGGGTGACGCAGCCTGGGCAACACAAGCACCTCCTTTCCCGACACAAGGTCCAACCAAACAAAGGCAAGGCACCACAAGGCCCAACAAGCTCAACCAAACCCAAAGGGACTCAAGAAATGGGCCCAAACCTTCCCCTCAACACTAGAGGAAGCAAGGAGAGGGAGGAACACCTCACAAGGTGGCAAACTTGCTCACAAACCCTAGACTTGGGTTAATTGCAAGTAGCACCTCCAACTCTCAACAAAACACAACCAAACCCTAATCACCACTAAAGGTGATTAGCAAGCAACTAAGCATCAGGGTTAAGCAAAGCAAATAGGGTAAACCCTAAACGGAGGTTAGGATCCTTACATTTGGGGTCATACTTAGTATTCTATTAAGTATTGGTCAACACATGTACAAGGTTCAAGATATAGATACTAAAGGTTCATGCAAGTCACATCATATGGTATTTTGCACAACATAAACTCATCAGTAAAGCTAAGCATGATCAAAGTAGATTCCATAGTTCAAAAAAGGTATTAAAGTTAACTAATTTAGAGGTTTAATGATGATTTAATGACTAGATAGGTCAAAGTCCCAATAATTAAGCAAGTAAAATCATGTATAAGCAAAAAGGGCCATTTTAGGTCAAAAGAGTAAGAGTGCGCATCAAAAGTGATATATTTTATGATTCAAGGCAAAAGATGGTTAAAAATTACTATTATAAAGATTAAGAGTCACACAATAATAAATAATACTAGATGGGAGTAGAATACAATATTAAATATTCAAATAGCATATAAAAGACATACTTTTTAGGATATTAGGAGAGGAAGAATTCGATTCTAAATCTAGTTCCATTGGATAGATCTCATCGAGATATATGCCTTATGTGGCCAAAGGATGTGAAAGATATGATTTTTAGCAATTTTTCATTGAAACTATAGAGAAAAGGGGTTGGGGGCATTACCATGAGATTCATTGGTCGATCAGGATGGTTGATGAGCAATCATGTGGTTGACACCATGCGTCTCCACCTCTGCGCACATGAGAGTGTGGGTCTGGCTCTTGATCGGTCAATGTGAGAGGGTGTGTGGGGGTATTGTAGCTTCTAGCATGTCAGAACTGTGCCCCTTGCAAGTGGACTTAGCTGATCGACGATCAACGGGTGTTCGTCCTCCCAGGATCTTACTTACACATGCACTGCTCTCATAGCAGTTGTAACGACCCTAAACTGGGTTATGAGGTAACCCAATTTGTTTTAATAAAGTTTCTTAGAACTTTAATATAATCCTCTAAGGTGCTTTGTTATCATGTGACACACTTATGTTTCAATTTTGGTCCCGAATGAATGCTGTTTGAGCAATTTTCCTTTGTTTTGGACCAAAGTGTAATTTACCCAAATTGAGGGGCTATAATACAAAATGTCACATGTTGAACATGAATCATGAGTTTTAGCATCATTATAGAGAGAATGATGCAAGGTGGTGGCTTGTGGAAAGCCTAAATTCCAAGTTTGAACTTGTTTGAACAATGCTGGTGCATTGTACACCAATTTTGGTACAAATTGTAATGTACCCAAGATGTGGGGTTGATATGCAAATTACCACCTCTAGAGTGTCCCTACTACCTCCTAGTATCATATAGAGGAGAGAGAAAGAAGGAAACACCATGTTTGAATCATTCATGAATGATGGTAATATTGGTGATGAAATGACCAAGAAAAGGGTTGAATATGAAAGCTTAACTTGAGTAGTATCAAGTTGAAAAGCTTATATATGAGTGCCTATCGGCCAAGGAACCCAAGGAGGTGTCCCATATCGTTTTTTGAACTCTTGGAAAATCCTATATCGTGCAAATCACCTCAAGGAGGTGAGGTGTGACGACCAACAAGTTTCCTGAGAAAAAGTGTATCAGCTTGACTGAAAATAGTGATTAAACCTAGATGACTTATCCAAATGGATAACCAATGGACGAATTTGCATCTCTAGATGATACTCAAACTTTTTGAATGTCAATATAATTGTTAATGCATTCATTTACATGTGTCACTCAAGAATGACACGTGGCACCTACTAGCTCAAAATGTTGACACCTCATTTTTGCCTTTCTTCATGAACAACAAGTATATATACCCCTAGTTTCACCCCTTGGTGCAATTTTGCAACGCTTACCACCCTCTTACCCCAAGGTATCGTGCATAGAGTTCCCATATCGTGAAGGGATTCTGTGGTATCGTGCATGGGCCTTGGGGTATCACCCATGGCAAGACCATATCGCCCAAGTAGGTGATATCGACTATATAGGGTGATATCGACCATAGAGTGAAGTGTTTTGACTCCAAGTGAGTGCCATATCGTGCAAGTGAGTATAATATCGTGCAAGAGGGGTGTCATGTCGTGCAAGAACACAAGGGTATCGTGCATAGGCCTTGGGTATCGGCCATAGCAAGTATATCGTCCATACCATGTTGATATTGCCCATAACAACTTGATATCGGCCAATTGAAGTGATTTTGGCCAAAGTGAGGGGGTATCGGCCACAAGCAAAGTTGTGTCGGCCAAGAGGAAGTCCATATCACCCAAGAGTGGTAGGGTGTCGACCAAGGAGCTAAGGAACTCAAAACTTAACCCTAAGGTAAGATATAGTTGTCTTCAAGCTTGAATTGAAGCATGGAATTAGGGTTATGATCTACCTTTCTTTTCTTCTTCACCAATTGCTTATCCATGGTGATTCCTTGTATATGAAGGAGTTGTGAATGAGCCTTGGACCTTTAATAAAGTCATCTTCAACCTTAGTAACATGGATCTTTGGACCTTGAAGCTTTGAAGTGGTTCTTAAGGTGGGTTATATAACTTGAACTCAATCATGTTATTATTCATCACCTTAATTATTATATTTAATGATCTACTTTTAATTCCAAAATTTTCTGAAATAGTTGATGAAATTATGAGTTCTAGTAGTTGCTTAGACCTGTTGACTTGAACTATAATAGTTAGAATAAAGGTCTAGATCTTGAAGATTGTGATATCACCTTATAAAAGTGATATCGGGTGCATGCATATAAGCAAGCACCTCTAACCCGATATGATGATGCACCTATTTCACTAAAATGATATGAATATGTTTGTAAACCTTATTGAACGATATGGGGGTGTAGTATACACCTCTTGCACGATAGGAAGTCTATTATAGACTCCATGCATGATACAAGGTCAATTGTATACTTGTAAGTTGACAAGAAACCCTAAATTGGGTAACCCGATATAAGTGAAGAGTAACAAGTGTTATTGCATGATATGATCATATGATACATCATTGATACTTAGTATCATGAGGCCTACATGACCTTGTATGACATGGTTGCATGACAGGGTTGCACGATACACAACCCTAAACCATATGGTAACCCTAACCCATCATGGCTAGCCCTAGATGGTGACTAGCCCGATAGGGTGATTGAATGTACTTCTAGCCCGACATGGTGATGGGTTGATACCTCATAAGTATCATGGGTGACACATACATATATCTTGTGCCTGATATGAGGTCAAGAAGGTACCTCATGCCCGATATGGAGACAAGTGCAAATCCTAGCTCGATATGGTGAGTGTCTATACACCTACAACCCGATATGGTGAACATATGCACACGATTTAACCCTCTACACCTTGTAAAGGTAAGGGCAAGACACTCTTAGGAGTGATGAGTGTAGCACCAAGTAATGGTGTGGATAATACCTTGATAGGTGAAACACCTAGAGTGGTTGATAATGGTTAATCCTATATCAATAATGCCTTAACCCGAGATGAGTTCATATCATTAATGATGGTTGAATAATTCAATTGTGTGACTTATGACCAATACATTACATGATAAATGTGATGAGCTAGTGCATAAAGTATTAGGATGGGACATACCCTAATACATGATAAGTTGATGAACTTAAGTATGTTAAAAGTGATGAGGGAAGTGATATATTAAGACATGATAGATATCACATCCAGCACTTCAAGGTTGATGCACCTTGATGCACTTGAAATCCAATATACTTGGATGAGTAACACATGAAGTGTGTTATGTCAATTGTTACATTGAGATGTAATAAGTTTAATGCACTTTGATAAGTGTCGGATAACATACTTTGAGAAAGGGTTAAGCCAAGTTAATAAGTATGATGTAATCATACCCTGGTAAGGATGAGAGACAAACTCATACCTTGTGTTGATGATTCATTTAATGATAAATGATGAGAGGTGACAAGATGTTTAATAGGCCTTGTAAGCCATGTGAATAGTTGTTACCTAGTGAGAAGTGACAAGATGTTTAATGGCCTTGTGAGCCATGTGAATAGTTGTTGCCTAGTGAGAGGTGACAAGATGTTTAATGGGCCTTGTGAGTCATGTGGTTAGTTGTTTCCTAATGAGAGGTGACAAGATATTGATCTAAAGATTGATGTAAGAATTGGTAATGTTTAAAATAAACCAGGTAAATGGGAACCCTATAACATATTAATAATAATAAATGGTTACAAAGATAATAATGAAATCTTGGTCATACATGCATTATAGTCATAGCCAAAATAAGGGCTATGGTGCTTTGAATATGTTAAAATGAGACATGAGGAATACTTGTATTATATAAAGAATGTGAATTGATATGATGGCTTGCCCCAGGGTATAATGTCTAGTAAAGGGATATGATAACCAATGATGAATTTAAGGGATTGATATCCCATAATGAATGTGTAACTAGGATTGGTTAAAGTCCAATACCTGGCAGAGGCGTAAAGCCTGTAATCAGGATTGGTTGCGGACCAATACCTGGCAGAGGCATAAAGCCTGTAATCAGGAGTGGTTAGAGTCCACTGCTTGGCGGTGTAATCAGGTTTGGTTACGAACCAATACCTGGTAGAGGCGTAAAGCATGTAATCAGGAGTGGTTAGAGTCCACTGCCTGGCTGTGTAATTAGGATTGGTTAAAATCCAATACGTGGCAGAGGCGTAAAGCCTGTAATTAGGATTGGTTGCAGACCAATACCTGGAAGAGGCATAAAGCCTATAATCAGGAGTGGTTAGAGTCCACTGCCTAGCTGTGTAATAAGGGTTGGTTAAAGTCCAATACCTGGCAGAGGCGTAAAGCATGTAATCAGAATTGGTTGCGGACCAATACCTGGGAGAGGCGTAAAGCATGTAATCAGGAGTGGTTAGAGTCCACTGCCTGGCGGTGTAATCAGGTTTGGTTATGGACAAATACCTGGTAGAGGCGTGAAGCATGTAATCAAGAGTGGTTAGAGTCCACTGCCTAGCAGAGGCGTGAATCCTATAATCAGGAGTGGTTAGAGTCCACTGCCTAGCTGTGTAATCAGGATTGGTTAAAGTCCAATACCTGGCAGAGGCGTAAAGCCTGTAATCAGGATTGGTTGTGGACCAATACCTGGCAGAGGCGTAAATCCTGTAATCAGGAGTGGTTAGAGTCCACTGCCTGGATGTGTAATCAAGATTGGTTAAAGTCCAATACCTGGTAGAGGCGTAAAGCCTGTAATCAAGATTGGTTGCGGACCAATACCTTGCAGAGGCGTAAAGCCTGTAATTAGGAGTGGTTAGAGTCCACTGCCTGGCGGTGTAATCAGGTTTGGTTACGGACCAATACTTGGAAGAGGCGTGAAGTCTATAATCAGGAGTGGTTAGAGTCCACTTCCTGGAAGAGGCGTGAAGCCTGTAATCAGGAGCGGTTAGAGTCCACTACCTAGCTATGTAATCAGGATTGGTTAAAGTCCAATACTTGGCAGAGGCATGAAGCCTATAATAATACATGATTGGTTAAATCCCAATGCCTGGAATAATAACACAGGATTGGTTAAATCCCAATGCCTGGAATAATGCATATGATTGACATAGTACAATTCTTGGACATGATATGATGATGTATACTCACATGACTGGTACAATTCAATATCTGGTTAGCAGATTGGCTGAGGCCAACAGATACAAATCAGAATGATTCATGGATGACATACCATGATAATGAGCATCACAGGATAAGCTTGAGATAATATGATGGGTAAATGATATACGTGTTCTCCATTTTCCTTATAAAGTGAATAGTTGAATTACTGCTCTATCATAGACAGTTGCCATGCTTTAAAATATGAGCATGTTCTAAAATGCTTATCCTCTGCTCAGTTTAATACTATTTAACTGTGATAATAACATTGTTGGCGGAGAGTTATATCTCTCGCTGGGGCAATTTACAATTGTCTCACCTCTGTGGGATCTAAATTTTTTTAGGTGGACATGCATGAGGAGGTGAAGACCTTTCTGTAGAGAAAGAACAACAATAGCAGGGACAGCAGTGACAACTCAAGTTGAATGTACTGGCTGTCATGTCTTGTAGATAGAAGTCCTATGTGTTGTCTTTGTACTCTTAGGTCCTTGGAGTTGGTTTGTTATGGTTTCATGAACGATCTGAGGTTTTGGCTTGAATGCCTCAAGGTTTTATGTTGCTCCAGTATGTGTTTTGATAGAGCAACTATTATATGTTGTCCTCAAGATGAGATGAAACAATGTTGTACAATGTAAATCATGATATGTATGAGTTTTGGATCATTCAATAAAAGTTTTTTGTACAAGGATCACCTTGCAAAATGGTTTTGAATTTGAGTGATTTTTGTTAATCCGTTGTTTATGTTTATTCCGCTTAATTAGTAACGATTTGTTTGTCAGCTTGGTGACTGTCGTCACAAAGTTTGGTATCAGAGCTTAAGGTTCGCTGAGTCTACAGAGACATAGGAATAAGGTGTTGAGTTTGTGTTAGTGTCCTCCAGTATACCCTATAGTGACTTCTGCTTGTGCAGAAGAAAGGGTGAAGTTTGTAAATGACTGGGGAACAAGAGGAATACATCGTTGAGGGCAATGTTGTTGCACCAGGAAAGGGTGCAAGGGATCAGGCAAGAGAAGAATGAATGCCTGAGAATTCCCATCATGATCCGATCAGGATAGAGAATCCTATGTTTATGCTCTTGTTGGGCAAGTTAGGACAACAATGATGCATATAGTAGACTGGATACTAGCATTACAACCTAGGTTACCAGTCCTCAATATAGAAACTTTGGGCTTTGAAAGGGTTCCTGAGTGACATAGTCATGTTGGAACAGTGGAAAATGTGGGAAAGATTAACATATGGCGAGAAAGTAGACTCTGCCATAAGTTTAGACTGATAGTATATCTGTGATGGCAGTGCCCAAGAAGGGGCAATAAGCCGAGAATTAAGGAAATGTCATTACAATTCCAAAGACTTTTGCCTAGTGGTTCTAAAAAGCCAAAAGTAACAACATGAAACATCTAGACTCTATGGGTTGAGTCAACCTAAAGCGGTGGATGACTGCGAGGGGTAACAATCAGATAGAGCTTTTTCATTTGGATATGCCTTCTTTTGATGTTACCTAATAATCCTAAAAAGGATTGTTGTTATGAACTTCCATATTGATTGTCCTATGGGGACATAGGGAAGAAATGACGAGAACTAGAATTTATATTCTGTTCAGTATTCTTTTAAATGCTCTATAATTGCTCTTATCTGTGTGAAAAAGGATGATGTATAGAAGAGATGCCTGGAGAAAATCCAGGAATGTTAAATCATGTGTTGGTTATTATACAAAAAGTAAGGAATATGATAGTAAACAAAGTGCATACTACCTAATTTTAGTTATTGAATACCCTGGCCAGGTATTCATTTATTGAAGGCAAGGTAAGTATGACATATTTGGATTGTTATCTTTTTGATTACTCTGATCAAGTAGTCATTCTGAAACAATCTCAAGAGTTTAAAGAAGAAGGAGATGTGGCATGGATATTTCTACCACATTCTAATTGATATATGAAGGAATTTGTTTTACTCATAAGTCAACTTATAAACAAAAATGAGGATGTGATGTGTTTTTAACACATGTGTTAGATACCAAGGTAAGGAATTCTGGTATCTGAGAAACATCAGACTATCTTATGATAGTTACATGGAATGGTTAACTGTAGAATCAGTCGAGTTACCTAATGTAGTATGGACATCATATGTTAGGGGTTTATGCTTTGCATAAACATAACATTGATGAGAATGATATAGTTGAAGGAATAATTGTAAAAATATTACAATAAAAGTTTGTCAAATGAGATTAACAAACAACCTCTATCTTAGTGAGAAAAGTGTTACCTGACCTAGAATTAACTACACAGTTGATAATGAAAAGACAGTGAAGCATGTATCCTATGTGTTTGATTCCATGTGATTTTTGTGTAAAAGAACTTTTTATTGATCAAAGTTATATGGTGTCTCCATAACAATGAGATGTTATGTGGATACTTTATGATATAACGAATGAGTAATATCTGTCTCCTTTTATTTGAGATTTCGGGGATGAAATCCTTGTTAGGGGTTTATAACTTGTAACAAACCTGACCTAGGTTATGAGGTAACCCTATTTGTTTTAATAAAGTTTCTTATAACTTTAATATAATCCTCTAAGGTGCTTTGTTATCATGTGACACACTTATGTTTCAAGTTTGGTCCCGATTGAATGCTGTTTGAGCAATTTTCCTTTGTTTTGGACCAAAGTGTAATTTACCCAAATTGAGGGGCTATAATGCAAAATGTCACATGTTGAACATGCCTCATGAGTTTTAACATCATTATAGAGAGAATGATGCAAGGTGGTGTCTTTTGGAAAGCCTAAATTCCAAGTTTGAACTTGTTTGAACAATGCTGGTGCATTGTACACCAATTTTGGTACAAATTGTAATTTACCCAAGATGTGGGGTTGATATGAAAATGACCACATCTAGAGTGTCCCTACTACCTACTAGTATCATATATAGGAGAGAGAAAGAAGGAGACACCATGTTTGAATCATTCATGAATGATGGTAATCTTGGTGATGAAATGACCAAGAAAAGGGTTGAATATGAAAGATTTACTTGAGTAGTATCAAGTTGAAAAGCTTATATATGAGTGCCTATCGGCCAAGGAATCCAAGTAGGTGTCCCATATCATTTTGTGAACTCTTGTAAAAGTCCATATCGTGCAAAGAACCTCAAGGAGGTGAGGTGTGATGGCCAACAAGTTTCCTTAGAAAAAGTGTATCGGCTTGACTTAAAATAGTGATTAAACCTAGATGACTTATCCAAATGGATAAGCAATGGACGAATTTGCATCTCTAGATGATACTCAACCTTTTTTAATGTCAAGATAAATGTTGATGCATGCATGTACATGTGTCACCCAAGAATGACACGTGGCACCTACTAGCTCAAAATGTTGACACCTCATTTTTGCCTTTCTTCATGAACAACAAGTATATATACCCCTAGTTTCACCCCTTGATGCAATTTGCGACCCTTACCACCCTCCTACCCTAAGGTATCGTGCATAGAGCTCCCATATCATGAAGGGATTCTGTGGTATCGTGCATGGGCCTTGGGGTATTGCCCATGGCAAGACCATATCGCCCAAGTAGGTGATATCGGCTATATAGGGTGATATCGACAATAGAGTGAAGTGTTTTGACTCCAAGTGAGTGCCATATCATGCAAGTGAGTATCATATCGTGCAAGAGGGGTGGCATGTCGTGCAAGAACACAAGGGTATCGTGCATAGGCCTTAGGTATCGGCCATAGCAAGTATATCGGCCATACCATGTTGATATTGCCCATAGCAAGTGGATATCAGCTAATTGAAGTGATTTTGGCCAAAGTGAGGGGGTATCGGCCACAAGCAAAGTTGTGTCGGCCAAGAGGAAGTCCATATCGCCCAAGAGTGGTAGGGTGTCGGCCAAGGATCTAAGTAACTCAAAACTTAACCCTAAGGTAAGATATAGTTGTTTTCAAGCTTGAATTGAAGCATGGAATTAGGGTTATGATCTACCTTTCTTTTCTTCTTCACCAATTGCTTATCCATGGTGATTCCTTGTATATGAAGGAGTTTTGAACGAGCCTTGGACCTTTGATAAAGTCATCTTCAACCTTAGGAACATGGAGCTTTGGACCTTGAAGCTTTGAAGTGGTTCTTAAGGCGGGTTATATAACTTGAACTAAATCATGTTATTATCCATCACCTAAATTGTTGTATTTAATGATCTACTTTTAATTCCAAAATTTCCTGAAATTCTTGATGAAATTATGAGTTCTAGTAGTTTCTTAGACCTGTTGAATTGAACTATAATAGTTAGAATAAAGGTCTAGAGCTTGAATATTGTGATATCACCTTATAAAAGTGATATCGGGTGCATGCACATAAACAAACACCTCTAATCCGATATGATGATGCACCTATTTCACTAAAATGATATGAATAGGTTTGTAAACCTTATTGAACGATATGGGGGTGTATTATATACCTCTTGCACGATAGAAAGTCTATTATAGACTCCATGCATGATACAAGGTCAATCGTATACTTGTAAGTTGACAAGAAACCCTAAATTGGGTAACCCGGTATATGTGAAGAGTAACAAGTGTTATTGCATGATATGATTATATGATACGTCATTGATACTTAGTATCATGAGGCCTACATGACCTTGTATGAAATGGTTGCAGGACAGGGTTGCACGATACACAACCCTAAACAATATGGTAACCCTAACCCATCATGGCTAGCCCTAGATGGTGACTAGCCCGATAGGGTGATTGAATGTACTTCTAGCCTGACATGGTGATGGGTTGATACCTCATAAGTATCATGGGCGACACATACATATATCTTGTTCCTGATATGAGGTCAAGAAGGTACCTCATGCCTGATATGGAGACAAGTGCAAATCCTAGCCCGATATGGTGAGTGTCTATACATTTACAACCCGATATGGTGAACATATGCACATGATTTAACCCTATACACCTTGTAAAGGTAAGGGCAAGACACTCTTAGGAGTGATGAGTGTAACACCAAGTAATGGTGTGGATAATACCTTGATAGGTGAAACACCTAGAGTGGTTGATAATGGTTAATCCTATATCAATAATGCCTTAACCCGAGATGAGTTCATATCATTAATGATGGTTGAATAATTCAATTGTGTGACTTATGACCAATACATTACATGATAAATGTGATGAGCTAGTGCATAAAGTATTAGGATGGGACATACCCTAATACAAGATAAGTTGATGAACTTAAGTATGTTAAAAGTGATGAGGGAAGTGATACATCAAGACATGATAGATATCACAACAAGCACTTCAAGGTTGATGTACCTTGATGCACCTTAAATACAATATACTTAGATGAGTAACACATGAAGTTTGTTATGTCAATTGTTACATTGAGATGTAATAAGTTTAATGCACTTTGATAAGTGTCGGCTAACATACTTTGAGAAAGGGTTAAGCCAAGTTAATAAGTATGATGTAATCATACCCTGGTAAGGATGAGAGACAAACTCATACCTTGTGTTGATGATTCATTTAATTATAAATGATGAGAGGTGAAAAGATGTTTAATGGGCCTTGTAAGCCATGTGAATAGTTGTTTCCTAGTGAGAAATGACAAGATGTTTAATGGCCTTGTAAGCCATGTGAATAGTTGTTGCCTAGTGAGAGGTGACAAGATGTTTAATGGGCCTTGTGAGTCATGTGATTAGTTGTTTCCTAATGAGAGGTGACAAGATATTGATCTAAAGATTGATGTAAGAATTGGTAATGTTTAAAATAAACCAGGTAAATGGGAACCCTATAACATAATAATAATAAATGGTTATAAAGATAATAATAAAATCTTGGTCATACATGCATTATAGTCATAACCAAAATAAGGGCTATGGTGCTTTGAATATGTTAAAATGAGACATGAGGAATAATTGTATTATATAAAGAATGTGAATTGATATGATGGCTTACCCCAGGGTATAATGTCTAGTAAAAGGATGTGATAACCAATGATGAATTTAAGGGATTGATATCCCATAACGAATGTGTAATTAGGATTGGTTAAAGTCCAATACCTGGCAGAGGTGTAAAGCATGTAATCAGGATTGGTTGCGGACCAATACCTGGCAGAGGTGTAAAGTCTATAATCAAGAGTGGTTAGAGTCCACTTCCTGGCGGTGTAATCAGGTTTGGTTACAGACCAATACCTGGAAGAGGCGTAAAGCCTGTAATAAGGAGTGGTTAGAATCTACTGCCTGGCTGTGTAATCAAGATTGGTTAAAGTCCAATACCTGGCAGAGGCGTAAAGCCTGTAATCAGGATTAGTTGTGGACCAATACCTGGTAGAGGCGTAAAGCCTGTAATCAGGAGTGGTTAGAGTCCATTGCCTGGTTGTGTAATCAGGGTTGGTTAAAGTCCAATACCTGGCAGAGGCGTAAAACATGTAATCAGGATTGGTTGCGGACCAATACCTGGCAGAGGCGTAAAGCCTGTAATCAGGAGTGGTTAGAGTCCACTGCCTAGCGGTGTAATCAGGTTTGGTTACGGACCAATACTTGGAAGAGGCATGAAGCCTGTAATCAGGAGTGGTTAGAGTCCACTGCCTGGCAAAGGCATGAAGCCTGTAATCAGGAGTGGTTAGAGTCCACTGCCTGGCTGTGTAATTAGGATTGGTTAAAGTCCAATACCAGGCAGAGGCGTAAAGCCTGTAATGAGGATTGGTTGCAGACCAATACCTAGCAGAGGCGTAAAGTCTATAATCAGGAGTGGTTAGAGCCCACTGCCTGGCTATGTAATCAGGATTGGTTAAAGTCCAATACCTGGCAGAGGAGTAAAGCATGTAATCAGGATTGGTTGCAGACCAATACTTGGCAGAGGCGTAATGCCTATAATCAGGAGTGGTTAGAGTCTACTTCCTGGCGGTGTAATCAAGTTTGGTTACAGACCAATACCTGGAAGAGGCGTGAAGCCTGTAATCAGGAGTGGTTAGAGTCCACTGCCTAGCAGAGGCATGAAGCCTATAATCAGGAGTGGTTAGAGTCTACTGCCTGGCTGCGTAATCAGGATTGGTTAAAGTCCAATACCTGGCAGAGGCATGAAGCCTATAATAACACAGGATTGGTTAAATCCCAATGCCTGGAATAATAACACAAGATTGGTTAAATCCCAATGCATGGAATAATGCTTATGATTGGTATAGTCCAATGCTTGGACAAGATATGATGATGTATACTCACATGACTGGTACAATTCAATATCTGGTTAGCAGATTGGCTGAGGACAACAGAAAGAAATGAGAATGATTCATGGATGACATACCATGACAATGAGCATCACATGATAAGCTTGAGATAATATGATGGGTAAATGATATAGGTGTTCTCCATATTCCTTATAAAGTGAATAGATGAATTACTGCTCTATCATAGATAGCTGCCATGCTTTAAAATATGAGAATGTTCTAAACTGCTTATCCTCTGCTCAGTTTAATACTATTTAACTATGATAATAACATTGTTGGCGGAGAGTTACATCTCTCGCTGGGGCAATTTACAATTGTCTCACCCACCGTGGGATCCAAATTTTTTTAGGTGGACATGCACGAGGAGGTGAAGACCTTTCTGTAGAGAAAGAACAACAGCCACAGGGACAACAATGTCAGCTCAGGTTGAGTGTACTGTCTGTCATGTCTTGTAGATAGAAGTCCTATGTATCGTCTCTGTACTCTCAGGTCCTTGGAGTTGGTTTGTTATGGTTTCATGAACGATCTGAGGTTTTGGCTTGAATGCCTCGAGGTTTTATGTTGCTCCAGTATGTGTTTTGATAGAGCAACTATTATATGTTGTCCTCGAGATGGGATGAAATAATGTTGTACAATGTAAATCATGATATGTATGAGTTTTGGATCATTCAGTAAAAGTTTTATGTACAAGGATCACCTTGCAAAAAGGTTTTAAATTTTAGTGATTTTTGTTAATCCGCTGTTTATGTTTATTCCACTTAATTAGTAACGATTTGTTTGTCAGTTTGGCGACTGTCATCACAGCAATGACGTCACCAAAGCGTCGGGCCAGGCAGAGCCTCCGGCCCTCAAACCAACTCGTAGAGAGGCCGACTAGGTCTGACTCACCCTAGTATATTAGGTGGTGGCGTCTTCCTGGGCCAAGGTGGAGTGAGGAAAGAAGCCCCAATTTGTAGCCCTACGATGGCACCGGGGGTTGGGAGGGAGCAAAGAGTTATTTGGGTGCTAGATAGGCTCAGGAGAGAGGGGAAAACAAAAGGAGATCTAGGAAATGGAGAGATAAGAAGAAAAAAAGGGATTTAAATGGGCAAGAAATTAGGGTTGGGAGAAGGTTAGGTAGGACCTTGGTGCCATCTCCGCCAGTCTTGTGTATGGAAGTTGGAGATAACAAATAAGTCATTTTCTCCAGGGGCTAAATCCAAGGCAGTGGGATCCAATGACCCAAAACAAAACATAAGAGAACCAGACCATCTGATTGGGTGAGGAAAGCAACAAAGGATTGTCAAGTAAGGGAAGGGGTTAAGCAGGCTGCGCTCATGGGCCCAGAATTTGGCCCAATAGGGTGTAAAATGACTTAAATTAGATAAAATCAAGAGAAAAAATAGGGTAAACTTGAAAGACCCACACCTTGGTTTATGAGTATCCAATTGAGGTGATTTTTGAACCATTGAATTCACAATTGAATCCTCTATATCATGACATAGATTTGGTATCAAGAAGAGTTTGTTGAAGGGGTTCAACTTTGATTACAACTTTAGGATACATAATAAGCATGATACTCAGTTCAAAACTCAAATTAGAGTCATGTATAAATACATAGTGATATTTAATTGAAGATAACTTGTCAATTGAGCATAAAGTGACTCAAATTCATCAAAGTGAATATGAGGGAGGTTGTTGAGTAAAATAGAGAATTAAATAAGTCAAGATGTACATTAATTAGATGAGAGATAAAATCCAGTTTATCACATCTTCCCCACCTGAAAAGGGATTTTCCCCCCAAAATTAAACTAATCCACAAGTCGAGATTTGAGATTTCATATTCAATGTCAACATCTTCACACTATCCCGTAAGGTATCATCACCACTTACCAAATCAATCTCATTCTAAAATTGAGAAATTGAGCATCAAAGATCAACACATAGTCACATAGATCATCAAATGGAAAGTTTCATCACACAAGTCACAATTTGAAGATATTAGCCTATACATAAACAAAGTTGGAGAGATCACATTTCAAGTCAATCGAGTAGAGTTCAAGAGTAATACATGACTTCCATATCCAACATTTAGGGTTATAGCTTCTACATTATCCTAGGTGGGGTTATACATCCATGATTGAGATTTCATATTTCAACAATTCAAGACCAACATCATATTTCAACATCATGACTTTGTGCTAAAAAATTGACGGAAGGTCCCACCCTAGTCCACATGGAGGTCACCCCTAAGTCATAAATCGAGTGATCTAACACAAACATCATTTCAAAATTTGAAATTTGGGAACATGAAAGTCATTAGTCATATATCAAGGGTGATCTCAATATTTAAGTAGGGTGATCATAAGATTCTAATCAAGATCATTAATCACGAATTGAGATATTGTTATTCAGCATCGAGAGTCAAATTTGGAAATCTAGGCCATAGGTTCAACATTTGGAAGATAGGGTTTATATTCCTATTTAGACCTTATGGGTGATCATTCAACTGTATACAACAATCGAGCAATAACTGAGAAACATTTCTAGCATCAGTCAACATTTTGTGGCATCAATATGGAGTTCATTTTCATTGCATTCAAGGGTGCTAAATGAAATTGACCTAGGTCTTTCTAGGAACTTAACCACTAACTAGAGTCAACGTCATCATATTTCCAAGGTCGTCATCAAATCAAGATTCAAGATTGAGTATTGAAATCATCATGAATTTGACCTATTAGAGACTTAGGTCAAGAAATCAATTTTGAGTGGAAGGGGGTTACCTCTCCAAAATGCTAAAAAATCACCACCGTAAAACTTTAGAGTTAGTCAAATAGAGTTGTGACCTAGGTTAGGGGATTCATAAGTCAACTACCACCCTACTCTAGCACATTAGTCCACATTAATCATTAGTTATCAAGCATATCCAAATAGGGTGGGTACCCATTATCAAATTGTGCTGCATGAGGTTGTGAGATCAAATAGATCATAATAGAGCAACCATGTTTCAATATTTTTCTGGATCATAGTCATAACATGGAAACCATATTCAAGATTTGGCAAGATCAAGGTCATAATCGTGTTCCCTTCCTTTCAAAATTAAGGTCAGGGAATATCTTGGAAATCAAGAAGTCAAATTGAGAATTCAAGAGTTTGAGCATAATAGGGAAAGAGTGATGTCCATGCCTATCATGTTTATTTAAAATTTAGCTTACAAAGAGGCGTAGAAGTCAATAGGGAAATGTCTCTTGTGTCTAAGTCATCACATTGTGATCTAGGGGTCCAAAGAGATAGTCATATTGAGGTATGTGGCATGATACATATCAACAGGGTGAGTTTGCTTAGATATGTTTGAGGTTTAATCAAAATAGGGACATGATAACCTCCTATTTTAGTCATTTATCTTAGTCTTTTTCCTTAGTTTTCCATACTCTTTTTAAGTTTAAACTATACATAATCCTAATTTTACCCCTTTTTGTAAATACACCATCAGACTAACTTTTTCCTTGTATATATGCAGAAAAAGCACAAAAAAATCATAAAAGAATAACCCAGCCTCAAGACCGCATGGAGCCAAACGGTCTCAAGACCGCATGAAACCAAACGGTCTCAAGACCGCATGGAGTCAAATGGTCTCAAGACTGCATGGAGCCAAACGGTCTCAAGACCGCATGGAGTCAAACGGTCTCAAGACCGCATGAAGCCAACCGGTCCCAAGACCGCATGAAGCCAACCGGTCCCGAGACCGCATGGAGTCAAACGGTCTCAAGACCGCATGAAGCCAACCGGTCCCGAGACCGCATGGAGTTCAAACGGTCTCAAGACCGCATGAAGCCAAACGGTCCCGAGACCGCATGGAGTTCATACGGTCTCAAGACCGTTTGAAGCCAAACGGTCTCACAGTCCAAATGGTCTTGAGGCCCCAAACGGTCTTGAGGTCCAAATGGTCTCCAAACCGTTTGGACTTCACTCAAAGCCTATAAATAAGACCCCAAGGGTCCTCCAAGGGGGATATCTCAGACGCCCAAAGGCTGCCTCTCCAGTTCCAGAGCAATTCCATCCTTCATCCATCGTCCCAAGGCTGCCGGTTTGAGGTCCACATCTCATCATCAAGCTACCTTCTCTCTCATCAACAAAGAAGGTGGGAGGAGAAGATTCGTCATCAAGCAACCACGAAGTGTGAAGATCGTTGCTCTCTCCACCAAGGGTTCAACCTTCCCTCCTCCGTGGAGATGTCGTTCTTTCTCTCTCTTCTCACCTCCTCCTTTGCTCTTGAGATGAGTGAGTAGTCCTTTCCACTAGGGTGCGGGGAGTAGCCCTGCTGCCCATGTTTTCATTTCATGCAATGTAATTCAATCGTTTGCAATAGAGATACTCTCCTTTTTGGCTCAATATCAATCGTTTAATGAATGCTTGTTGCTTGATCACCAACTTGTGTTACTTATTGTCTCTTGGTATGAATTGTCTACGTTCATACCCTTAGATCTGAATATCGATTGAATGTTTGTTCTAGATATGTGTAGTCACCATATGTCTGTTTCGGTATCTAGGAGTGCTTTCACGAGTGGAGTAAACTCACTCCCATCGTTGCACTTTCATACTATGAAATGGAACCAGTTGACGTATGGAAGTGCAACCTTGGTAAGGTCGAGGAACACACTTCATGAAGGAGTAATGCAAAGTAAGTGACCATTCGTTAGGGGATGGCTGGCATTGCAATACTCCACACTCCTCGTAGTTGGTTATCTGAAAGGAAGCTAAGTCTACAAAGATACTAGTTGATTAGTTTCTCTTTGCAGGTCTTTTTATTATGTTGCATGTTTATGATCCATGTGTAGTGGTGTGAAACCCGGCTACATCCTAGTGGTTTTTAATCATTGTTTACAACCTTAATTTCTACTTTCTTGCTTTACTTTCCTTGCACTTAGCTTAAAACCAAATCAAACTTTCGATCTAAATATCAACTGTTAAGTAGTTAAGTACGACTAAGACGTTTTCCATCTTGATTACATCAAGACCGTTGTCCCGAGGATTTGACCCTTAACTATACTACGATAAGACTTCCGCGTGTATTAGCATACACGGGTGGAGATCTTACCATAGTACTAGCAAGGCTAAACTTAGGGATTCATCATCTCTAGGATTTTTAGTGGTGTTGCAAAACTCCATCAAAAATTGGCACCGTTGCCGGGGACAACGGAACGTTTTAGCTTTTACTTAACAACTTCTTGGTTGATTAGGATTTTACACTTTTTCTTGATAACTACTCCAAATCTTCTTGACTGCTTCGTTTCCTTCCATTATCTTAACGTGTGATTTTCTTTCTACTCAGGTAGAAGACGTGTATGCAAACCCCGCATAGCATCGGATTCTCCCCTGAACCAGAGTACGACTCTGAGGTAGAAATAAGTTTCCACCGAAGGATTAGACTTAACCGCCAAAGAGACAGACAAATGGCTGAAGAGCAACGCCTTGTTGCAGAAAGAGTTAACACCGCCATAGCAGCACAACGAGCACAACTTATTGCAGACACTCGTTCTCAAGTACAAGCTGAGATTCGAGCTGAGGAACAAGCCCGCATCCAAGCCGAGAATGCTGCTGCCCAACTTGCGCTATGAAACAAGCAACTTCAGGACTACGTAGTCCTGAAGAATTATGAAGATGATCACCCAGTCCGACCACCGATTATTAACATACCAAACTTTGAAATCCGGACGCAATGGATCCAGATCATGCAAGGCATCTCTTTCTCTGGAGCACCCGGAGACGATTTCATGGATCACCTTAAGAGATTCAAGTCACTCTGCTGACTTGTACCTTAAGCAGGAATCGCCCTGGAAGCAATAATGTTACACCTTTTCCACTTCACCTTATCTGGAAGAGCGCTAATCTGGTACAATGCTTTAGATAGACACCCTATCATCACTACTTGGACTCCTTTAGAAGAAAAGTTTCTTGAGAAATTCTTTCCACCTTCACTAACCTATGAGATTAGGGGACAGATTAATCACTTCGCCCAACTACCTGGAGAAACACTTGCAGAAGCTTGGGAAAGATTCAAGGAACTCCTGAGAAAGTGTCCTCACCATGGCATATCTCAAAATCAACTAATAGAAACATTCTACAGAGGAGTAAGTGATGATATCAAGCAATTTCTAGATTCCTCATCTGGAGGAAATTTTATGAGAAAGAACTATGAAGATGCTTGGAATATAGTTACGCTAGGGGCCGAGAACCAATCCAATTGGGGAAGGTCATCTAACCAACCCAAGGGAGTTCTTAAAGTCTACAAAGCTGAAGAATCTATGGAACTCAAGGCCATTGCAGAGGCCCTGAAGACTATTGCTAGCAAGCAACAAGCCCTCGAAACTTCTTTCGGGGAATATGACAAGAAGAAAAGCTCTCAAGTTCAACAAGTAAAAGCAGCTACTGGAACTTGTGAAGCATGTCATGCATCTGATCATCCCACATTATCATGTGGTCTGTTGTACAATGTCATGATGGATTTACAACCACCCGTGCCGCAATATGAGCCCATTATTGAGCATCCCGAGGACCAAATGCCAGAGCAAGTCAACTCCATCCATTCAATACCTGGCCAGGTGTATTACAATCCAGATAAACCAAGAAATCATCCTGGTTTCCAATATGGAAATCCTGCAGGAACTGCCAATCCTCAACAACAGATACAAGGTGGATCTTTCAGCAAACAACCACCAGGATTTCAGAATACCTTCGCCCAAAATCAAGGGAATTATAGAAATGGGTTCCAACGATCCAATTATCCTAGGAATCCCTCCTATCAATACCCAGGACTGCACCCACAGCTGCAACAACCTCAGTTGCAGCAGCCACAACAACCACAGTTGACAGCACCTCCGCAGCAACCCCAGGGGCAACAAGTCACTCAATATCAACAAAGGAGTGCTCCTTCCCAACCATCTGATGAAATATCTTTGATTAGGCAGATGCTGCAATCTCAGCAGACCATGCTTGCGAATCAACAAGCTCAACAAAAGGCTGTGGAGGCCCAATTAGCACAGATTGTTGCTCAGTTGAAACCACCAGTAGGTACCTTCGTTGGGCAACCAGAGGCAAACCCAAGGCATGACCAAAATAGACCTGAGCAACTGAATGCTGTCACCACAAGGTCTGGTCGTGTCCTTCCTGATACCATTAGAATCATCCATGATGATGATGATGTAGCTATTCTCTCACCACCAGAAAGCTCAACTCATGAAAAGGAAAAATCCACTAAAACTACTGAAAGGGAAAATGAAAAGGGACCTACGCCAGAAGCTCCACTCAGAATTCCTTACCCGGACAGGCTGAAAGGAACCAAGATGGATACTAGGTTCCAGAAATTCAAAGAAGCTATGAAGAAACTGTATATCGATATCCCATTTCTAGATGCCCTTTCTGAAGTACCCGCTTGGGCCAAATACCTGAAAACCCTGCTGTCAAGAAAATATATGACAGAAAAGCATGAAACAGTGAAACTAGCTCAGACCACTTCAGATATTCTGCTTAACAAAATTCCAAAGAAAAGGAAGGACCCATGTTCCTTTGGTATTCAGTGTTCGATTGGAAATGGCTCTAGCAAAAAGGGATTAGCAGATCTAGGAGCAAGTATATCCATTATGCCCTATTCTATGTGTCAAAGATTAGGCTTCACTGATTTGTTACCTACGTCAATGACAATTCAGTTAGCCGACTCTACCATAACTGCTCCTCTTGGAATTATCGAGGATATTCCTGTCAAGATAGGAACAAATTCTTACGTCCCGTGCGATTTCATTATTATGGACATACAAGAAGATCTACGATACCCGATAATCTTCGGAAGACCCTTCCTAGCTACCGCCCGAGCACTCATCGATGTAGAAGTAGGAACGATTATACTAAGACTTGGGAAGGAAGCTTTCCAATTCAGAGTCCTTAACAACATGAAAGGACCAAGCATTCAAGAGGAAGTTTTTCTCCTAGATGCTATATATCAAATGTCCCAGTTAGAAATGTCCGAACCCTCCGATGAGTTGGAAAGTGCCTTGACAAACCCGGAAATAGAATTTTCGGCAAACGAACTAGTGCAACAATGCCTTCAATATTTAGAAAAAGCTGAAGAAGCCCCAACAGCCACCTTTGAAGAACTCAAGGATGTCACCGTTATAGAAGCAACCGAGCAACCTAAGGCCCCTGAATTGAAAGCCTTACTCGAAGGACTCAAACATGTCTTCCTTGACAGCGAGAAACTTTGTCCAGTTATTATCAGCTCTACTCTGGAAGAAGACCAAGAAAACAGACTTCTTGATGAGCTAAAGAGACACAAGAAAGCTATCAGATATAAAATGACTGACTTAACTGGTATAAATCCAGCTTTATGCATGCACAAATTGCCTATGGTGGAAGAATTCAAACTATCGAGGGAACATCAAAGAAAGTTGAACCCTAATCTCAAGGAGGTAGTTCACATCGAGGTTCTCAAACTTCTGAAGGCAGGTATCATCTACCCAATCTCAGATTCACAATGGGTAAGACCCGTGCAGGTGGTCCCTAAAAAAGGGGGGACTACTGTTGTTCTTAATGATAAGAATGAACTGGTACCTACTAGGACAGTAACTGGGTGGAGAATGTGCATAGATTACAGAAAACTTAATAAAGCAACAAGGAAAGATCATTTCCCTTTACCCTTCCTAGATGAGGTTCTCAAGCGCTTGGCTCATCAGAAGTTCTTATGTTACCTAGATGGTTATTCCGGGTTTTACCAAATCCCTATCCACCCGAAAGATCAAGAGAAAACTACTTTTACCTGTCCTTTTGGGACATATGCTTTCAAAAGAATGCCATTCAGGCTTTGTAACGCACCAGCCACTTTCCAAAGATGCATGTCTGCTATCTTTGCAGGATTAACAGAATCTATAATGGAGGTGTTCATGGACGATTTCTCTGTTTATGGAGACTCTTTTGACAACTGTCTGCTCAACCTGGTTCAAGTTTTACAAAGATGCGAGGAAACATACCTCATCTTAAATTGGGAAAAATGCCATTTTATGGTAACCGAAGGTATCGTTCTCGGACATAGAGTGAGCGACAGAGGGATCGAGGTGGATCAAGCAAAAGTTGACGTTATTTCGAAATTGTTGCCACCAAAAGACATAAAAGGGGTACGTGCTTTCTTAGGTCATGCTGGGTTTTACAGAAGATTTATCAAAGACTTCTCTAAATTAGCAAAACCCATGACACAACTGTTGACCAAGGGCACGGAGTTTAACTTTAACCAAGAATGTTTGCAAAGTTTCACAACTCTGAAAAATGCCTTGATTTCCGCACCCATACTAAGAGCTCCAGATTGGTCACAACCTTTTGAAATCATGTGTGACGCGAGTGATTATGCCATAGGGGCCATATTAGGGCAAAGAATCGACAAGAAACCCTATGTTATATACTACGCATCCAAAACACTTGATGAAGCACAGAAAAATTACACCACTACAGAAAAGGAATTCTTAGCTGTCATCTACGCATTCGAGAAATTCCGCTCATACCTGATTGGAGCTAAGGTCATTGTCTACACTGACCACTCTGCTATACGGTATCTAATTCAGAAACAAGATGCAAAACCTAGACTTATCCGCTGGGTATTGATGCTTCAAGAATTCGATTTAGAAATCAAAGACAAAAGCGGAGTGGAAAACGTTGTCGCTGATCATCTCAGCCGTATTGAAGTCGAGGATGAAGATAAAGTACCTATCCGAGACTCCATCCCGGACGACCAACTAATGAAAGTCGATAATGGATTCCACTGGTATGTCGACATTGTTAATTATTTGGCAACATGAATCATTCATCCGTCTGCATCCTATCACAACAAAAAGAAGTTCATTCATGACGCTAAGCAGTATTTCTGGGACGAGCCCTATCTATTCCGCTTATGCGCAGATGGACTTTTTCGTCGATGCATTCCAGAGACAGAAATCACCTCGGTTCTAGAGCACTGTCACTCAGGCCCCACTGGGGGCCACATGAGTTCTAAGAAGACAGCCCTCAAAGTCCTGCAATCTGGTTTTTACTGGCCAACCATCACAAAAGATGCACATGAATACGCGCGATCATGCGACAAGTGCCAACTATCCGGTGGAATAACAAAAAGAAATGAAATGCCATTGAATATATGGCAAGAAATCGAACTCTTCGATGTATGGGGAATAGATTACATGGGTCCTTTCCCCCCATCTTACAGATTCATGTACATCCTGGTTGCTGTGGATTACGTTTTGAAATGGGTAGAAGCTCTACCAACCATTTCTTGTGATTCAAAACCGGTAATCAAGATGTTTAAAGAGATAATATTCCCCAGATTCGGCGTTCCAAGAACGATAATATCCGACGGTGGATCACATTTCTTGGAACGAAGCTTTGAAGCCTTATTAAGAAAATATGGAGTCAACCATAAAGTTTCTACACCGTATCATCCACAGACATGTGGACAGGTTGAAGTCTCCAATAGGCAATTTAAAGCTATCTTGGAAAAAACTATCAATCGACACCGCACCGATTGGTCCACCAAACTATCTGACGCTCTATGGGCCTACCGCACAGCTTTCAAAACACCAATCGGAACAACTCTGTTTCGATTAGTGTATGGGATGTCTTTCCATTTTCCAGTTGAATTAGAGCATAAGGCCTGGTGGGCCATTAAGCAACTAAACTTCGATCTCAAAGGAGCTGGTGAATTCAGACAACTTCAACTCCAAGAACTAGAAGAATTACGAATGACAGCCTACCACAATGCAAGAATCTACAAAGAACAAACCAAGATGTGGCACGATGGCCACATAAAAAGAAAGGATATAATCGTCGGAGACAAAGTCCTCCTATTCAATTCCAGACTAAAAATGTTTCCAGGAAAACTGCGTACTAAATGGTCGGGACCTTTCACAATCAAACATATATACCCGACAGGAGCTGTCATTATTTTCGATGATAATGGAGGAGAAAGGACCGTTAATGGTCATAGATTAAAGAAATACCACACTCTGGCAGACAAATTATCAAGACAAACTATAGTGATCCATGATCTTATAACAACAGCATAGCTGGAGCAAAATTTTGTCGAGCCAGCGACGTTAAACCAAGGCGCTACTTGGGAGGCAACCCAAGATTTCTACTTTTTCCTTTATGTTCTGCTCTTTTATTTTTCTTAGTTTTATCTTATGAAAATACAAAAAAAATCTACATAACCAAAACTATCAAAAAATTAATCAAATCAACATACAACATAAAAATTTACATATCAAAAACCAACATAAAAATATAAAATCTTTTCTACCTTTGCCCCTCCAAACGGTCCTGAAACCGTTTGGACTCCAAACGGTCTCCAAACCATTTGGAGCCAAACGGTCCTGAAACCGTTTGGAGCTAAACGGTCCTGAAACCATTTGGAGACAAACGGTCCTCAAACCGTTTGGACTCCAAGCGGTCTTCAAACCGTTTGGAGCCAAACGGTCTTGAAACCATTTGGAATACAAAGGGTCACTAACCGTTCCCTATAAATATAAACCCTTCTCCTTCGTCTTCCCCTCTTCGACTTCCGAACTCTCTGGTGCACTTGTGAGAAGAACTGTTCTTTTGCTTCTGCTTCCTTTGCTCCCGCGCGATCGCTCTTCCGTCCACCAACCACCTGCAAGGTAGTCCGGCGACCTCTACGCACGCCACTCATCTTCCTTGCCGCCTTCGTCGTCACCATCTGTTCCACCATCGCTGCCTTCTCCGCCATTGGTTTTAACGACCATCCGCACGTCACCATCATTCTCACGACACCATCATTCTATCTTCCACCATCTTCACCACAGTCATCACCTTCTCTTCGGACCACCATCGTCTTCAACGATTTCTTCACCATTATCTACATCACCATCATCATTGCCGTCTTCACCGTTGCCATTTTTTGTCACATCACTGGTTTCACCACTGTTTTCGTCGCCGGCACACCCTCCGCCTCCGCGCCGGTTCACCTTCGTCTTCACCTGCGCTGGAAGCCCTGTGGCCTTTCGTTTTCCAAACGATCTTGAAACCGTTTGGGACCAAACGGTCCTCAAACCGTTTGGAACCAAACGGCCTTGAAACCGTTTGGAACCAAACGGTCTTGAAACTGTTTGGGACCAAACGGTCCTCAAACCGTTTGGAACCAAACGGTCTTGAAACCGTTTGGGACCAAACGGTCCTCAAACCATTTGGAACCAAACGGTCTTGAAACCGTTTGGAACCAAACGGTCTTGAAACCGTTTGGAACCAAATGGTCTTGAAACTGTTTGGTCTTGAAACCGTTTGGTCTCCCACACCCTTTCACCTTTCACAAAAATACAAAAAAATGCAATAAACTACAAATAAAATCTAATTTGTTTCTCAAACTTTTCGCTCTAACTCATAAATTCCTATTTTTCAGATATGGCATCACCACCAAGCAAAGCCATCAGGTTCGAAGGTCCTGAAATATGGACAAAAGAGGAAATGCTGGAAAAACATGCCAGGCTTCAAAAGATAAGAACAAACTTCAACAGGACTGGGAAGGCACCCCCAAACGTCAAGATGATGGAAGTCCTGTGCGAACTTGATCGCCTAGAGAAGTGCCTAGCTGAGGCACCAGAAGAAGAAGTTGAAATTTCTTCTTCTGATGATGAAGGCTCAGAGTACAACCCCAACTCCAAGGAGGAATCCCCTACCAAAGAGAAAAAGGGGAAGCGCAAGGTGTCGGAGACTGCATCTGGGCAGCCCTCCAAGAAGCGGGCAAGAAAACAAGTTTGACCTGTTTCTGCTATGGATCAACCCTTTGCAAAAACTACCACCACCATCTATGCTGCTACCACCATCATCCCTACAGCTACCACCACCATTCCTGCTACTACCACAACTATCCCCATCACTACCACCACTTTCATTCCCATCACCACCACAATACCACCACCAGAGAACCTCTTCTTCCAAACCACCATCTCCACCGATAAAACCCTAAAACCTACCAAGTATGTCTGCTCTAGCATACTAATCAAGATGGGGATATATGATCGTATCTTCAACGTGCTAGACAAAGCCGACCTCACCAGGCTGTGTCTAATACCTGAAGTATCTTACCATGAACCCACCGCAGAATTGTTCTCCTTTCTGACCAAGGAGCCCGTTGACATCATGGATAGGTCACGTGATGGAGGTGACAGAAGACTTGTCACCCAAATTTTTGGCAGCAAGGTCGTCATAACAGAGAATATGCTGAACTCCATCTTTATCGACGACCAGGAGCAGCTGCAAAAGGCTAAAACAGTGGGAACCGATCATCCAAAATTCAACAGACATACATTCTGGAAATCCTTAACCGGGATCCCCACTTACGATGCAAAGACGTGCAAGGCGTCGAACATACACTCTGGTTTTGTGCGCACTGTACACAAAATCCTCGCTGGCGCGCTCTTCCCTAGGACAGAAGGGGGGAACGTTATAATCTACGATCTTTTTGTTCTTTGGTCTATTCTTAACGAACGGCCAGTCAATATCAGACACCATCTGATCTAGAAATTCTCAATCTCCATCATGGGGAAAGAGATTTGCATGGGGGGTCATGTCACATCTATCATCAAATATCTTAAGATGGACAAACCTTTACCCCGCTGCACGCAACTGAAGGGCGACATCCTTACCAACGAGCAGACTCTGAAGAACTCGTTCATAATCAAGGAAAAGGATGGGAAACTACACTATGTATTCTGCCCTATGGTCAAATCATTGAGAACTCTCCTCCCGCTCCTGGAGTTAACACACTATGACGCAACACAGCTCCTCTTTTCCAAAGAGGAGCTTACTCAAATGCTAGCTTCAGTCAAAATACTTGAAAGGAAAGCAACAGCGGGACAAACAGAGATGAGTATCACTGCCCCGACAGCTCGACCAACAAAGATGCCTGTCAAACGGCCTTCTAGGAGGCAACTGCAGGCCCAACAGCTGTCGGGGACACCAACATCTCGGCCAAATCTGGAGGCCAAGCAGCTCCATGAAGAAGTCTTAACAACATCCTCCATCGACTCTTTTATCCAGAGTCTCCACGAGCAGCTAACCGCTGCCACTGCTACCACCACTCCACCTTCCACCATTCCAACATCTACCACTCCCTTCCTCCCCACATCCACGCAACCATTCACATCCACTTCTTCACCCATCTGTACTTCGGGCTTCCCTTTCTCCATCCCTATGCCCGACTTCACCACTTTTCCATTCACTTCCGCAGTTTCCACCCCATCATTATCACTACCACCACTTTCGCCTCCAATACCACCACTTTTCACATCCGCCACCACCCCGACACCGCTGGTGACTACATCCACAGTCACTACGCAGCTCGGGGCATCATCAATGTCTCTTCTGCAAGACACTAACACCGTCCCACACAAACCCCAGTCATCTCACCCTTCCGCTCCTGGGGTCCCTTTTACTAACATCGGTGAGGAATTCGGCCGTCAATTTGACGCTGTCCGAAACCTCCTCACCGGTCCTTCTAACATATTAAATTCTAGTTTTTCTTGTGTACATGATTTATCACGACAGGTAACCAAGATCGACGAACAACACCGAGCCTTGCCTACCTTCCTCCAAGGCATCCAACAACGACAGGACGAAGTGGCTAAGCAAGTTGAGCACATCAACAGCTACACCAACAACCTGCCGGACCTGGTCCTTGGAGCAACGCGTCAGCAAGATGCTACAACACAAACAGTCGATGAGATCTCCAAACAGACTCAACCTCTGCCAAAGAATCTCCGCAAGCTTGAGCAACATCAAGAGGCCCTGAGCATGCGCTTGGCTACCATTGATGAAACACTTACGCAGCTACATCATCACCAAGAGGAGGCAAATAACGATGAAACCCAACAACTACGTGCCCAAGTCACAGAACTGACAGCACGTATCCTCTCCGCTGAGGGCAGATTCACAGACCTCAAAGAAGCCCACGATGCATTGCTCGAAAAACATGAGCATCTGCAAGTGGCTTTTGACGAGCTACAAGCCACTCATCGGCGGTATAAAAAGTCTGCCAACAAAACGCATGACAAATATGACAAAGATGACGATGATGAAGAAGACAACGACTCCGACTCATCTGCTGACTCTAACAAAGATACATCTTCGGACAACAAGCATGATGATGGAGAAGACCCCGGGCATGCAGTAGGACCCTCCCAAAAAGGGTCCGACAAAGGTCACAAGGACAGTGACCACCACCCCAAGTCCCCGCACAACGACAATGTCAACATGTCATATGGGGACCAATTCTTTGACTATTCAGCTATGGGGTCCATCGGGGAAGCTGCCAAGGACGCGGCCTACGCTGAGTTACAACAATGTATATTAGGAACCAGCGCCAGCCCGCCAAAAACCTCTGCTCTCTTCTCAGCACCTTCTCCCCCTTACCAAGATGAGGCAGACCGAGTAAGTCTAGACACGGACGAGGATCTTGACTCTGCCTCTGACTTGGAAGATAATCTAGGGGGCCATGTAGAGGCCTTCTAACAACCTGCTTCCCCTCCACCACAAGAGCTTCCCCCGCCACCTCCTCTGCAGCACAAAATGCACGACCTAGATATGGCAGCCATCTCTACTTTAGATGCTCAGGACATTTTTATACTGAACACTATAGTGGACGATGCAAAAGCAGGGGACGACATAATCTATCATAACACCAAAACTAGGCGTAAGTTGACACGGATTTCCGTTGCATCCTACGACCTCGGTCCACGGTGCCAATGGTGATTTTCCGTGTCCTCCTCGCCAATTGTATAGAAACATATAAAAGTCACATGCGGCAACAACCGGTTTTTAATGCTTCGCCCGCTTTGTCTTTTGGCCTTTTATACAAAGACATACGCAAAAAATCGGTTGAGCGGCTGCGTGTCGGTTTGGCAAGAAGGGCACGTTATCTTACACTGCCCTTCCAAGTCTCAGACCACTGGCTTTTTATGATCGTGGATACCGAGGCTCGGGATGCCAAAGTATACAACTTCTGTAGCACCGAGCTACCAGCCGGCACTATAAATTTCGTAGGAGAAGCAACAGGAGAAGCCAGGTGTATACCCTTCCGGCTGCTAAAATTAATCTGGGCTGCACGCCCATCTCTTCGCCAAGACTGGAGCCAACCATGGTTCAAAATCATAAACCCTCCAGTCCAAGCCACCGAGGGATCTGGGGACAGCGCTTTCTGCACCATCTGACACATCCAAGCGTTGAACCAGGAAATCCCATTCAACAACCTGGTAGCTGAAGATTTTCATTCCCTACGAGGACGCTATGCCATGGAACTCATCTGTGATAGACGTTTCTTCAACGACCCAACTATGTCACCAGATGATGTTCCTCGGTACCTTTTCTCAGCTGTCCAGCGACGACAACGACGACCTTTCCGACAAATTTTGAAAGAGTCAGAGCAGACCAAGTCGCCCGAGCAAGATAAAATCAAGAGCGATCCTGCTTACACCATCAACCCAACATTTCCTGATTTTGATCGCGATGCTTGTAAGGGTCTGAACGATCTTGAATTGCGTATCATTATGGCGCGACTCTCCGCAGACAAAGATGACCTGGTATTCATGTCTCGAGACATACTCGTCATGGCAGATTCACTGCGAGAGACTCTACAGGATAAGGGATCCCTTTCTGTCAGCCTCATGGCCGCCTACCAGTTTCTACTTGGCCAAACCAACCCAAACACATACATGGCGTCTCCACATATGAAAGATGATCTCCTAAAGCTCAAGAACTTCGGCACAACCGACGCACTGATCTCATATCTCCAACACACAACACCGAAGTTCATCATGTTACCCATCCTGTATCATGAGCATTGGATTCTCCTGGCAACAAACCTCCCAGACGGAACAACCACAATATACAACAGTTCCGACAGCCAGTTCAACGCTCGACAGCGACACTATGTCGTGACGCCAAAGATGCCAACAGAGGTAGTGGCAAAGGAGTGCGCCGAGAAATTAATCGATCTTCTGAGTCAGCATACAAAGGCGTACGACAAAGAACATTTCCATCGCCCCGCCTTCTGCCACAAATGCCCCCAGCAAATACGACAATCGAACGATTGCAGCTTCCACGTCCTCTACTGGATGTACACCATCATTGTTCTTCAAAGACCAGTAGAGGAAATGACTAACATGGACTACCACACTTTACGAGGACAGTTCGCATCCAATTTACTTCATTCCCCGGGGGCAAATGAAGATTTACCTTAACCCGCGGCCCTTGTCCCAATGACTTCTCACCCTATCACTTTGCCACTCTGCAGACAGAGTGCGTGATAAGTTAGGGGGGGTGCATTAGACAAGGGCGAGGTATCAATTTCTACACTCCTCTTTCTATCTAACACTTTCCATACAATTCCTTATTCTTAAAATCCTCTTTACTTAATTTCTTCTTCAAAAATAGTCACCTCAACTAACTCTAGAATCATGTTAGTCCCTATAAGCAAATAGCACTTAGACATCGAATGGCGATTTATCAATTTCCACCCACTAGTGATTTCACATTTTTGCTTCAATTCTTCATCTGACTCTCCACAGGTCAAAATCAAGGTAGAAATAAGCCAAGATCTCGAGGATGAGAGGGAAATCAGGCAACTTCCAAATCAAAAAGTTCTGCAAGTGGACCACAAACCAAATAAGTGCACGTTGAAAAACTTTAAGAACAACTTTCCTCTCTTCAAAATAAAAGAGGCTCGGCCGCCCAAAATAAATCCTCAAAAATCCCAAAACCCAAGCCTGTGAGTTATTGAATAAAAGCCAGAGAGACGAATAAAATTATGAGAGTTGTGCCACGCATAAGGATCTATACGAAGAACTGACGAAGGTCTCACCCGGCCGGCACATTCCGCTGCCCTCACAAAGGCAGATGTGTCGTGCCCGGTAGTGAAACCCTAAAGTTTCCAAGTATATGAAAGGCTCATAAAGGACTCACCCGGCTGGTACATTCAGCTACCCTCATAAAGGCAGATGTGTCGTGCCCGGTAGTGAGATTCTAAAAAGCATAGACAACCCCTCCCCCACTTAAAGGGGGAGCTACACTTCAAAGCCTTTAGCCAACCCTCATACCCTCTCTAGCTTCTAGTAGGTTTTTCAGAGAGGTATAAAGCTGATTAGAGTCAACAACATGTACAAAATAAAGTGGTCCCAATGCAAGCTTTGAGATACGGAAAGAACCTGAGATCCAAGCAACTCTCGAAATCCGAAAGAATCAAGGAATGCAATAAGACTTGATATGACCCCAGGGGAACTCAGGTCAAGAATTGAAGCAAGAGTATGGAAATCCTAAATAAAATCGCCTCGCCATTACATGTCTCAGCTCTATCTAACTTGAGGACAAGCTAGACTCTAAGTTAGGGGGGGTGATAACCTCCTATTTTAGTCGTTTATCTTAGTCTTTTTCCTTAGTTTTCCATACTCTTTTTAAGTTTAAACTATACATAATCCTAATTTTACCCCTTTTTGTAAATACACCATCAGACTAACTTTTTCCTTTTATATATGCAGAAAAAGCACAAAAAAATCATAAAAGAATAACCCAACCTCAAGACCGCATGGAGCCAAACGGTCTCAAGACCACATGAAGCCAAACGGTCTCAAGACCGCATGGAGTCAAACGGTCTCAAGACCGCATGGAGCCAAACGGTCTCAAGACCGCATGGAGTCAAACGGTCTCAAGACCGCATGAAGCCAACCGGTCCTGAGACCGCATGAAGCCAAACGGTCCCGAGACCGCATGGAGTCAAACGGTCTCAAGACCGCATGAAGCCAACCGGTCCCGAGACCACATGGAGTTCAAACGGTCTCAAGACCGCATGAAGCCAAACGGTCCCGAGACCGCATGGAGTTCATACGGTCTCAAGACCGTTTGAAGCCAAACGGTCTCACAGTTCAAACGGTCTTGAGGCCCCAAACGGTCTTGAGGTCCAAACTGTCTCCAAACCGTTTGGACTTCACTCAAAGCCTATAAATAAGACCCCAAGGGTCCTCCAAGGGGGATATCTCTGACGCCCAAAGGCTGCCTGTCCAGTTCCAGAGCAATTCCATCCTTCATCCATCGTCCCAAGACTGCCGGTTTGAGGTCCACATCTCATCATCAAGCTACCTTCTCTCTCATCAACAAAGAAGGTGGGAGGAGAAGATCCGTCATCAAGCAACCACGAAGTGTGAAGATCGTTGCTCTCTCCACCAAGGGTTCAACCTTCCCTCCTCCGTGGAGATTTCGTTCTTTCTCTCTCTTCTCACCTCCTCCTTTGCTCTTGAGATGAGCGAGTAGTCCTTTTCACTAGGGTGCGGGGAGTAGCCCCGTTGCCCATGTTTTCATTTCATGCAATGTAATTCAATCATTTGTAATAGAGATACTCTCCTTTTTGGCTCAACATCAATCGTTTAATGAATGCTTGTTGCTTGATCACCAACTTGTGTTACTTATTGTCTCTTGGTATGAATTGTCTATGTTCATACCCTTAGATCTGAATATCGATTGAATGTTGGTTCTAGATATGTGTAGTCACCATATGTCTGTTTCGGTATCTAGGAGTGCTTTCACGAGTGGAGTAAACTCACTCCCATCGTTGCACTTTCATACTATGAAATGGAACCAGGTGACGTATGGAAGTGCAACCTTGGTAAGGTCGAGGAACACACTTCATGAAGGATTAATGCAAAGTAAGTGACCATTTGTTAGGGGATGGCTGGCATTGCGATACTCCACACTCCTCGTAGTTGGTTATCCGAAAGGAAGCTAAGTCTACAAAGATACTAGCTGATTAGTTTCTCTTTGCAGGTCTTTTTATTATGTTGCATGTTTATGATCCATGTGTAGTGGTGTGAAACCCGGCTACATCCTAGTGGTTTTTAATCATTGTTTACAACCTTAATTTCTACTTTCTTGCTTTACTTTCCTTGCACTTAGCTTAAAACCAAATCAAACTTTCGATCTAAATATCAACTGTTAAGTAGTTAAGTACGACTAAGACGTTTTCCATCTTGATTACATCAAGAACGTTGTCCCGAGGATTCGACCCTTAACTATACTACGATAAGACTTCCGCGTGTCTTAGCATACGCGGGTGGAGATCTTACCATAGTACTAGCAAGGCTAAACTTAGGGATTCATCATCTCTAGGATTTTTAGTGGCGTTGCAAAACTCCATCAGGACAACATAGGTTAAATCAACATGGACCTCATCAAACATGAAGTGTAAAACATGAGTTCCACCTTATTTCCCCATATCAATAATTTACTTCAAACATAGGAAGCACTTATATCTGATCTGGTAACATTGAGTTTTCATAAACTTAGCACATGATTACAACACTTTCAAGAGTACTTTGATTCATCATATAGGATTTTTCATTTAAGATCAGATTGTGGAATTATCGTCTAATCAACTTTCATGATTTCAAGTGAGTTTTACTTCTCCCCCACATAAGCTAACCATTATCGCGATGCCATGTGATTAATAGTCGAGAGAGAAGAATCACATGAGGGGATAAGAAGACTAACTAATCATCTACTTGGGTGGCTTAGGTGGTCCTTAAAAAAGGATGAGATGCTATAAGACTCTCTAAACTTGAAGGAAAGGATTTTTAGTCCTCCTTGGGTTTTTAAGATGTGTTATGCCTTAAACATATACAGAGGCCTATGTGTATAGCTCTGATACCATTTGTCACAGAACTATTTGTTACCCTATAGAGTCTTGAGTGCAACAGATATTCATTTGGCAACTAAAAATTTGATAGAAAAACATAATAATGCGAAAGCATTAACAACATGTTTGGTTCACAAGGAAATATTAGAACATGATAGATAGAAGGACAACATAGGAAGGTATAGGTGGAGGATGGGTTGTGTAGTTTACTTCCCCATGTTTGGATGGAACTGAGGATAGGATTGGTGACCCATTGTGTTAGTTACAACAAACATTGTCGTGAAGAGGTAACAACCAAGATCGTCAGTGAGGTAGCGACAGAAGTCTGAAGTGGGGTCTTGGTAGCCGAAGAGCGTAGAACCTTGCCTGAGCAAGGAGGATTTGGTGTCAGTCAATGCTCTACGTGAGGGATGCTCTATGTGAGGGAGATAGAGGCATCACAACATGTGGAGTTTTTGTGGAAGCTGTTGTGCATGAGGGAGAAGAAACATTGTAGAAAACACAGACAAATGTAAGATGTCTATGCCTCGTGAGAGATGCGGTGTCACACTATAGAAAAAGGGGCATCAATAGGCACAAGTTTGACGAAGGGGGCATCAGTAGGCATAGGCTTAGCACCACAAGAAGTTGTCATAAAGATGATTGTGCATCAAATGAAAGAAAGGCATTGTGAATTTAGATGGGGTATCAATAAAACTTTATCCACACTTGGGATAATCACGGTGAATACTTGGGCTGAAGAGTCCTAGATGTGTAGGATTCCACTCCTTCTAATTGACCATCCCAAACTAACTATAAGGGAACCAAATGTAGGATTCCAATTTCTGATCGATATGGAGTCCCATCCTTCTCAATATTCAATGAACCAAACGTGCCATAAGTATGCTATATAAACATGTAACCACAGTTTAAGAGTAATATAAAAGTTTCTTGTATAGAAACATTATATAAAGCAATAAGTAGAAATAAGGTGAGAACACTGAATGACATTGTTTTATACAAAACGTGTTTTAAGTGCATTTACATTATACTTAACAACATATTATGGCCAATGACCAACTTCCCATTATAAGGGTCCGTAAGGGTGTTTAAGGTTAGTCAGCCCTTTTATCAACATGGTCTTCCTTATCTTGACATCTCAAGTAAGGCACCCAACCTTGTTCCCTTACCCCGAGAATACATGCATGTACACAAGGTTTGTATAATGGACAAGTTCAATTATGTTAAGGTTTGCTCAACATATTTAAAAAAAAAGAACTTAGTAATCATAGGGAACAAATAGCTCAAACAAGTAATTATCTAGTCAACCATTTATATGAGCATACATACAAACAAGCCAATAACATAGTAGGGTCAAGAGATTAAGCGTACCTTACAAGTAGAGTACAAGATATGATCCATGATTAAGATTCCTAGAAATAGTCCATCCCAAGTGGACATAAGATACAAAAGATACAACATAGAGTCTTAGATCACTAGGGTTTGCTAATATAAGCATCATATGAGTCATGTGGATGTCCCCCTATAACTAGGTTTTAAATAGATCAACTTTTGTTCAAAGTTCCATACTTTCATGCAATCATTCAACCATAGTTCAAAGGCCACATAAACATCTTAGGTCTAGGTGATATATCCATATCATGGAAAATACTAGATAAGGATAAGGTCTGATATAGGAATAAGGGAATCATGACATTAAGATTATCATCAAGGTTTAGACAAGCAAGGTCATAATTAGTCACATTAGATCCATTCAAGCAATAGTGTACATTTCCAAACCATAGGATCACTAAGTAGATCAAGTTAGGATTATAGATCTTTAGAACAATAAATGTACTAATTTGAAGTCTTAAGATACATGTGAAACATTAGAGCATGTGCTTGACAAGGTTGGATTTCAAACAAACAACATATGCATAAAGGTAACATTTTATCATATGGAAACCAACTAGGTCAACTAGATCCTTTGAGATTTATAGAGATAATTATGGTAAGCTATGCACATAGAAGTAAGATGTTATTGATTTGGGATTGTACTTAGTATTCTAATAAGTATTGGTCAACACATGTACAAGGTTCAAGATCTAGATACTAAAAGTTCATGCAAGTCACATCATGTGGTATATTGCACAAATCATATATTATATGCCTTGTTGGTTATGTATGCCTAGAGAGGCAATCATGTGATGCTTGTAATGACATATCATGTAAAAGAGATTTGATTAATAATAAAAGGAAAGCCTCCAATTTGTTCTGTTTAATTCAATTATTAGATAATGATGTAACATTATAAATGTCTAGAGAACTATATTACTCAATGAAGTATGTATTCAAGTTACTATCCTTGTGGATGAGATCATACAGATATTAAGAGTAAATATACATATTCTCATTATGTCTCTGATCGGTTGTTATTGTGGAAGGTTGATAGACAACAATGACACATAAGAACAGAGTGTGAGTTGGTTGATGACTAAATGTCATTATTCATGATATGATAATATCAAACTAAGCACATATATACATGTTAGAGAACAATGTATCGAACAAAGCACTGTGAGACTGACACATGGAAGCCATCTTCATGGAAGTCATAGTTAGCTCTCACAGTGATGGTGGTAGTTCTTAGACCTAAAATCACTACACTCGACACATTTTATTGGGTACACTTTGACGTCATCAAACGCAATCATGAAACATGGGTTGTTATAATGGTGATGATTGGGTTGCTTTGACACATTGGATCAAGTCTTGAGCTATGGCAAATGATGGACCATCCATACAAGCAACCAGAGACCAAGATAGAATAATGGGATGAAACCACCATTTTCCATAGCTCAAGACTTGATCCTTAGATGTAGAATTGTAGCCTTCTTTTCCAATAGAGGAAATTTCTCCCATCAAAGATTGGAAGGTTGATCAAGTATCTCCCTCCTTAGTAGTCACCCATCTTCTCCTACTTGTTGAAGTATGCTTGGAGAAGACCTTCTCTAATACCAATTAATGGATCCTAGGATGGGTGATTGGATGCTCTAGAGGGGAGGGGTGAATAGAGAGGAATGCACTTAAATAAAATTCATTAGACCTTCAAGTTATATGACAACATAAGGTTGCTAATAGGAAATTTGAGTGCGACTAAAACATACATAGAAAGCGAGAGAGAGATTGAACAAGCACCAAGTGACAATCTATGTAGAGTGGTTACATACTCCAAACTAGGAGTTTATCAGTCTACTACCTAGAGAGGTCAACCTCTAGGATTTCTAAGTGTGTCTTACTCTATATATTCACTTATAAGAGTTATAACACATGACCATCCTTTTTCGAGACAAGGATACCGAACCACCCTTTAAGGACCAAGGGATCTAACAACCAAGAAAAGGACTTACCCACCAAGACCAAGAGTCTTCAACCTATCAAAGGACTTACCCACTTGAGCAAGGAGTCTTTTGCCTTCACCAAGGACTTACCCACTCTTTCTCTAAGTCTTCAGCCTTCAAGGAATTATCCACTCTTCTTGGATCTTCAGCCTGTGACTTCACCTTTGCCAAGGAAAAGATTCCACCAAGGACTTACCCACATGAGAAAGGATTCTTATACCTTAACCAAGGTCTTACCCACTCTTGCTCCAAGTATTCAACCTTGATCTTCAGCAAGGGACTCCATCCCTTGTTCTTCCTCACCTCTCTTAGCCAAGAGAGCGAACCTTTGTCTTCATGGTTGGAATGAGAGAAAGGGAGGTGGTGAAGTGAGAGCCTCACAAGATATACATGTAGGACTAGCTCTCTTATAAATCTCCTACTCACTCTAATGGATGATACAAGTGATTAAACTTAGAGAGGGAGAGGAGGTTGTAGGATGCACTCAACTATAGAGTAGGAACCTCATATAGAGTTTTGCACTGTATGCTCAACCTTGGAATGAAGTCCAAGGGGTCCTATTTATAGTTGGGAATGCCTCTTAGACTTTGGGAATACTTAAGGATGAATACTAGCCATTTGGGGGTGTTGCAACATATATATTTTCTAGTTTTGCAACACTCCAACGGTCAAAAACACTTTTCTACACTTTTTTGAAAAGTGCGATCGCTCAAGTTTGTAACTGGATCAAATGCTGATCAAGCTTGTAACTCAACTGAATGTGGACATTTTCAAAATCCATCAAGGGATTGGTCAAGTTTGTAATTAGACGGATTAAAACATGCAATGAATTTTGGAAAATGTCATTAAAGTGCTTACATATTCGATTGAAGTGCTCTTGATTTTTTTCTAAGCTTAATTACAAGTCGTACAATCATTGCAAGTGATAACATGATTCTAATGGATTTACATCATATTCCAAAAATGTGCACTTGTATTGACTTTGACTTGTCTTTTCTCCAATTTGAGATGTGCAATTTATGGCATTTTGGAGTGTGTCTATACCTAATCTGAAATCACTCAAGTAGAAGCATTTGATACCAATAATTGGAATGGTTTAGTCATCATCAAAACAAGGTTTTAGTCAATTTAGACCTTGAGTCAACATTGACTAAATTGACCTTGAGTCGACACATTCTAGCAGGATGACAGGAGTTCTAGGCGGCCCGTGTGGACTACCATAGAGGCAGGAAGCCATTGTTTTCTGCTCAGAGGATAGCGTCAACCAACAGTTTGTGATGAGAGGAGCTGCTGAAGAAGACGGCATTCATGACTGCAGTCTATGGTGCAGACCAGGAGGCACAATAGTCAGACGTATCCTAGTGCAACTAGGATTCATTGTTGCACATCTAAAATGATAAGGATTGTCCCTAGACTTTCTCCAGGACCAAGTATATCCCATAAAACATCCTTCCTGTATTTTAGTTATTGATGTGATAATTGATTATGGGAATATGGTAGATAAAATTTTAAATCCGCTGCCTGCTCTGTGCCATATTTCCCAATTGTGGTATCAAATCCAACGTCAATTTACTATATTATGAGACAATCGATATGATCAGATTTTAGTGTTATCGTTCTATTATTGCATTCGATGCAAATAATATCTTGTCAAATCCAAACACCATGATAATCCCAAACTAATATATATATATATATATATATATACAATTTACATGCGTCACCCTAAAAGTGGTTTGATGGTGGATGTGTAGCATGGTTATGGCTAATAACCCCTATCTGTGCATGATTGTATGTGGTTGGTTTCTCCTTTCATCTCAGTCTGCATACCAAGCATCTATCTTATCTTCCCAATGTAAAGTTAATTCTCTTCTACCTTTGCTCCACTCAAATGTAACTCAAGGTTTCCCTCTACTCGTATAAAAGTAGGATAGTTTACTTTATGTTATGATGAAGATGAAGGTGTAATGAAGATGAGTTGACCGACTGAAGGAACTTGGAGGACATGGTGGACAAACTAGACCGATCTCCTGGTGGTCCCGACCGATCTGTTGGAGGAGCCAACCGATGGTGGATAGATGGACCAGAAGACCGATGAGACAACCTAACAATTGTCCAGGAGCGAGTCGTTCAGTTAAAGGGCTGAACCGATCAACTCAGATTGGAAAGCATAAATCTTCATCAACAACAAGTTTCTACATGTGATGTAGGCCTAGATGATGTAATTCCTTTTGGCTCCAAGGGATTACACTAGGACTGGACATAACCAACACTTTTGTTTATTGCATGTTTTCGTTGTGGGATATAGTATGTATATGATACATACTATATATGTGGCGATTGGACAAAGTATATGTATTTATACAAACTCCCCAACTAAAATTTAAGTCTTAGATGCCTAACATTAGAAATATACATGAAAATCTTGATCGGCTAAGCATGATTTGCACAAAGCATGGTACACCGTCTATCTCATGGAAGTGTGATGGTAGATATGTAGATTTGTACAAAGCATGGTGCATATCAGTTGTATTGGCTATTGGGTCAGGCTTAACTGGTGACTTGGAGAGCCCAAGCCCAGAGGCATGCAGATGATCATGCAAGGTGTTATGTATATCATCTATCCAAGAGTTGCATATGATGCAATTGGCATGATGGATTACCTAAATAGTCAGGTTGTGGGTGATCGACAAAAGCTGACTCATGACTTGGTGAAATATGGATCTTGACCCACTAGAATATTGTACGCTCTAATATTCCGAATTGATATTCAAGGCTATCAATTCAAATAAAATAGTGGAGTGATAATAATTAAAGACCTAATTAATATCGTCAAAATTTTCCAAATCAAATTAAATAAAAAATGGTTTTTGACAAATGAAAATTTTCTCTTATAGAATCAACTACGAACAAATCTAATTTGTAATTGGTCCTGAAGAAGGACAAACTTGACGAGAGAAATTTCCATGACTGGTTTTGGACTTTGAGAAGGGTTCTCAATTAAGAGTGCAAGCTCTACGTCCTTGACAAAATAGTTCCTGAAATAGCATGCTAATGATGCCTTGGACACAAAGTACCTTATGCTTAGCCACATAAACTATGAGTTTGATGAGAAATGTGAAGACATGAGTGTTCTTGAGATGGTAAAACATCTTAAGAAAGTGAAAGTTGGTCTTACAAAGCAAGAAAGGGACAATATCCTAAAGGTGCTGCATGAGTCAAAATTGACAGAGGGAACCTCATTAGAAGAACATGTGCTCAATATGATTGGACATGTGTATCATCTTGAAGAATTGGGATTCACTTTGAGCCAAGAGTTGGCCACTGATATGTTTCTAAAGACTATGCCTGAATCATACATCCATTTAATTGCATGTTACCATGTGATCAATTTGACTGGATAGATGTCATAATTGCTTGCCATGTTGATTCATGTTGAAGCAAAAGTGAAAAAGGACAAGCCCATAATGGTGATCAGCGATGCTAAGTTTAAGGATCAAAGCAAGACTGAGAATAGTTATGTGGTCAATCCTAAGTCCAATTCTTTAGCACTCAAGATAAGCAGAAAGAAAAGTACAAGAGGAACTCATCCTTTATACTTGAAGGATTTTAGAAAGTAGAAGTTGGGGATGGTGATCTCCACTTTAGGTATTTATGTTATTGAGATAAATCTATCTACTTCATCATCTTGGGTATTAGATACTGGATGTAGATCTCACATATGTTCTCATATGCAGTATATGAGAGGAAGTAGGCCTTTGGGAAAAGGTGAGGTGGAACTGCGAGTTGCTAATGGTGCAAGAGTTGCAGCCAGTGTAGTTGGAACCTATAGTATATCTCTACCCACAAGGATTGTAATAGAATTAAAGAACTGATATTATGTACCTGATATAAATAGAAACATCATTTCTGTATCTTGTTTGGATAATGATGCATTTGAATTCCATATTAAAAGTGGTCGATGTTCTATTTCAATAGATAGGATCTTTAATGGCAGTGCCCCTATGTCTTATGGTCTTTACCTGATACATCTTAGGACAGATGTATATAACATTAATACCAAAAGACTAAAACTCAACAAATCAAACAAAATACACCTTTGGCATTATCATCTAGGGTACATAAATGAGAACCGCATATCTAGACTCCATAAAAAAGGTTATTTGGACTCTTTTGATTTTGAATCATTAGAGACATGTGAATCTTGTTTGTTGGGCAAGATGGCTAAGACCCCTTTCATTGGTAACAATGAGAGGGCTAGTGAACTATTAAGACTCATTCATACTAATGTGTGTGGACCTTTTAAACTGCTGCTAGAGGTGGGTTTCAGTATTTCATTACGTTCACTGATGGCCAGTAGGTATGACTATGTTTATTTAATGAAACATAAGTTTGAAGCTCTTAAAAAGTTCAAGGAGTTTATGAATGAAGTACAAAACCAACTTGGTAAAAGTATTAAGGCACTTTATTCTGATTGAGCTAGAGAATACTTAAATCAAGAGTTTGAGGGCCTTATTAGAGCCCATGGGATTGTATTCCAGTAGACTCCACCTGGAACACCTCATCATAATGGTGTATCAGAAAGAAGGAATCACACATTACTGTATATGGTGCGATCGATGATGAATTTAGTCGAACTTCCAACAACCTTCTAGGGGTATGCTCTAAAAACCGCCGCATTTACACTAAATCGAGTACCATCTAAGTCGGTTCAAAAGACACCATATGAGATATGGACTGGGAAGCATCCCAAAATGTCTTTTATGAGGATTTGGGGTTGTGAGGCTTATGTCAAGAAAATGTTTCCTGAAAAGATTGGACCATGATCTGATAAATATTATTTTGTTGGATATCCCAAGGAAACTATGGCATATTACTTATATAATCTATCTAACAACAAAGTGTTTGTTGCCAAGGATATTGTATTCCTACGAAAGGAATTTATTTCCTAAAGGAATCAGTGGGAGAGAAGTGTAACTCAAAGAGGTTTCTAGACCAACAAGAAAACATTGAACTATTAGAATGATTCACAAAGTGTTGTGGAATATCAAATTCCTCAAGTAACACAAGAACCTCATACATCTAATAGGACATGCCTTGAACATAAAAGATTTGGATATCTTGGGACTCGGGAAGGAAGTGAATTGGTCATAGATGATGAGTCAATATCCTAAAATATGCTATAGAGGGACCAGAGTCTGAGAAATGGCTTGAGGTCGTGAGATCTGAGATGGAACCCATGTATACCAACAAAGTATGGACTTTGGTGGATCCACCTGAAGGGGTAAAGCCCATAGGGTGCAAATGGATCTTCAAGAAGAAGATCGACATGTACAGAAAAGTTCAAACCTATAAGGGAAGATTGGTTGCAAAAGGTTCTAGACAAGTTCAAGGTGTTGACTATGAAAAAACTTTTTTCTCCAGTGTCCATGGTTAAATCCATCATGATCATGCTTGCTATTGCAGCTTATCATGACAATGAAATTTGGAAAATGGATGTTAAAAATTCATTCCTTATTGGGAATCTTGTTGAGGATGTGTATATGATACAACCTGAGCGGTTTATAGATCCAAAATTTGCAAATAAAGTCTGTAAGCTACAAATGTCAATTTGTGGATTGAAGCAAGCATCTCAGAGCTGGAATCTTCATTTTGATGAGACAATCAAAGGGTTTGGCTTTGCTCAAAATGAAGATGAACCTTGTGTGTATAAGAAGGTTAGTGGGATCATAGTGACATTCCTCATATTGTATGTAGATGACATACTATTGATGGAGAACGACATCCCCACTTTATAAAAGGTAAAAACATGGCTTGGGAATACGTTGTCTATGAAAGAATTGGGAGAAGCATCCTACATCTTGGGGATAAAGATCTAAAAAGATAGATCCATAATGCTTCTTGGACTAAGTCAGAGTGCATACATTAACAAAGCATTGAAGTGGTTCAACATGGGGAATTCAAAGAGAGGAAACCTGCCTGCACGCCATTGTGTCTCCATCTCTAGAACTCAATGTCCCAGTTCTTGTGAAGAAAGGGAACACATGAGTGTGATTCCATATGCCTCGACAATTGGATCAATCATATATGTAATGTTATGTACCCATCTAGACATCTCGTATGCCTTGAACATGACGAGTAGATATCAGTCAAATCCAGGTGATGCTCATTGGATAGCCATGAAGAACATCCTCCAGTACTTGAGAAGCACTAAGGATTAGTTCTTGGTCTTCGGCGAAGAGGAAGAGTTGGTGGTAAAAGGTTACACCAATGCAAGTTTCTAGACCGATCAAGATGATTAAAAGTCATAATCCGGATCCATGTTCTACCTCAACAATGGAGCTGTGAGATGCGAGAGTTCCAAGCAAGAAATAGTTGCCGATTCTACAATAGACGCCAAGTATCTTGCAACATCGAGTGCAACAAAGGAGGCTGTATGGATCAAGAAGTTCATCATAGAACTTGGGGTTGTTCCAAGCATCAACGACGCAATCGAGATATATTGTGACAATAATGGAGCTATTACACAGGTTAAGTAACCCATATCATATCATCACTCAAAATATATACAAAGGTGATTCCATCTCATATGAGATATCGTGTGGCATGGAGATGTAAAGATTTGTAAAGTACCAATTGAGAACAACATTGTTGATCCCTTAACTAAAGTTCATAACAGAAGCATAATGGTCATGTAAGGTCATTCGGAATAAGATTCATGGGTGATTGGCTCTTAGTGCCAGTGGAAGTCTATTGGTTATGTATGCCCAGAGAGCCAATCATGTGATGATTGTAATGGCATATCATGTAAAAATGATTTGATTATTAATAAAAAGGAAGCTTCTAATTTATTCAGTTTAATTCAGTTTGTGATAATGATGTAACATTATAAATGTCTAGAGAACTATATTACTCATTGACGTATCTATTCAAGTTACTATCATTGTGGATGAAATCATATAGATGTTACGAGTAAATATACACATTCTCATTATGTCCGTGATCGGTTCTTATTATGGAAGGCATAAGGACAAAAATGACACATAAGATTAGAGTGTGAGTTGGTTGATGACTAAATCTCATTAGTAATGATATGGAAATATCAAACCAAGAACATAGATACATGTTAGATAACACTATATCAGACAGACCCACTGTGAGACTAACACATGGAAGCCATGTTCATGGAAGTCATAGTCATCTATCATAGTGATTATGGTGGTTGTGGTGCTTAGACCTTAAATCATTACACTCAAGACATGTTATTGGGTACGCTTTGACATCATCAAACACAGTCCTGAAACATGGTTTGTTATAACAGTGATGATTGGGTGGTTTTGACACATGGGAATTGATTGTGAGTGATAGATACATGATTTGTCCCTACTATGGGAGTTTGATGTCCCAGGCCTCTTGATTAGAGAGACTGAGAAAAGCATGGCCATGCACATGTGAGTCAATATATGATATTGAGCTTACACATATCTCAGATAGTCTACTCTGGTTCAAGAAACAAGATTGAATAATAATGAGGGTGACCACTCCATGCCTCTAGTTCAATCTGGACATCAGTGACAAAGGAACTATACACGCATTGCAACACCATACACATATTGTAGGTTGAAGTTGTTCCCCAACTTTCCATTCACTTGGGTAGTATTGATGTGTGACTAGGCACCACTCCTTACTTGTTATGTCATAAGTTGTTATGGACATTCATTACCAACGTGATATGGGACCTATAGGGTCACACACATAGGTATCGACCTAGAAGAGGAGTTTAGATCTCAAATGACATTAGAATTAAGTGCTAAAGTGTTTAGACATTTGATTCACACAATAAAAAAACTGACAAAACTACCAAATGCCCATATCAAGTGTTGAGACAACCATTTGGAATTGCCAAACGACCGTCTCAAGAGTTGAATCAGGCGTCTGGGTGTCAGGCTGGTTGTAAGTTGAATTTGGCCAAGAACTGACCCGATCTGACCAAACTGGCTCAACTCGAGTCACTAGACGACCATCTGGGTGAACCGATGGCCGTCTCACCTGGGAAAGATGGTCTAATTTGGTCGAAGAAGGTTCTATATGTTTCCCTATTTGTTTCGCTTGAGGAATACTTATTGCACAAGGAAAATAATGTCTAACATTGATGGGAATTGATTTTCCAAATTTGTGTACAACTGGGAAACTACGAAACAACCATCTTATAGTGTGAGACGATTGTCTGGCTTTGCCAAATGGCCATTTTGACTGTTATAGGTTGTGCAATTTCCAAAATTATTATGAAAATTTGAATTCTATTAGTACTTTCCACTCCCGCACATCAATCCCGTATCGGATGGCAACTGAGAACCTTGACCCTGGCCTCTACTATAAATAGAGGGGTACTGGGGACTTCCCAGAGTACAATATAGACAACTGAAAATCAGTTCCTATAACAACTGTTATCCTCTCTGGTTGTGGTAACCACGAGATCCTAGGCAAGTCCTACCTGACAAGGGAGGGATAGCTATGGGAGAGAACAATTGAGAGTTGTCATCGTGGGAGATCAAGTGGTGACTAGTTGATGTGTGGAATTATACACGCAACAATCACTAGGATAAGGCCTAGAGTTTAACCTTCTAACTAGGTTGTCAACTTGGTGGAAGCATCAAGTCAACAGAGTATAGATAGGTATCGATCCCTAGAGACGACGATGAAGATGGTTGATCTGAGTTTTAAATTTGATTGTGAGAGCAAGAATGTAAAATTTGTTTTGAGAGTTTGATAAAACTAAAACAAAAAATTAAATATCAACTAATCAAAAGAAGGAAATACAGAAGGCAAGGGATTTTACCACCCTATCTGATGTGAAATGAGATCGAAGAAATTACACGATAAGAAAGATAAAGGAAGGTATGTGGAACATTTGTAAATGACTCACAAAAAATGAACTCCCCGAAAGCCCATTGGTCCTGGCGTTCACGGATCCTAGTTCAATCATCCTAATGGGAACTTTTCCAAGGTCTCATCCAAATCCCCATATAGTTGATTTGGTTGTTTTAAATCTTAGATTCCACAGTCGCATCCACCAAGATTAACAAGCGATGAAAATGAGAGATCACTTCATGAAAATTGTCAATTTTCAAACCCAAAACTTTTTATCTAAAAGTCGAGTAAAAACTTCAATCTAATCATCACATAGATAAGGGGCTGCTCCTCTCACCTCGATAAGAAAACTACTAGCTATCCATGAGAGTGGAATCAAGAGAAGGAAGGAACGAAACCATAGACCACTGAAAAGAAAAACTCCAAAGAGATCTTTGTGGTGCTAGTTAAATGGCTTGGTCCCTTAATCCTCCATTCTAAGAGAAAACAAAAGCATATATGGAACAAGATCTAGATCTAGAATGATGAATAATAATTAAAACTAAATAACAAGTACCTTGAAATAAATTTGTTTTATTGAAACTAAAAAGATTACAATGCTAGAAGAAAGATTTGCTCTTTACAAATTAGAATGAAAATAAAATGAAGACTGAATGCTTTTATAAGTGGAGAGTCCCTCCTTTTATAGGAGGGGGAGGGGCTAGGCTTCCCTTAAAAGAGGGGAGAAAAAGAGAGAGAGAGATGGATTTTGATTTTTTTGGATCTGGTCAAATAGAAAGTTGATTGTCATTAATTATCTTGACCATGTAACTTTTTTTGATGTAGATTCTTGTAGTAGAGATTTCGAACGTATTTCACCCCCATAAAAATTACTTGAATGGTCTAAATAATAGTATTTTATTTTATAAAATTAAATTCTATTTCTAATGAATACTTGTACACTCAATTTGGAGTTTGGACGCAAAAGTTATGTTACTTTTGATGACAGGTATATATGAATTTCAGGCACTGCAGGAATTGTGCAAAACATCTTCCAAGAAAAATTGATCATTGGAGTGGTTAGACAATTTTCCTTCAAAAAACCAATAAAAATAATTAAAACTTCAAATAAATAGAAAAATATAAATTAATACAATTAAGTAAAAAACTAAGAAAATAAATAACAAAACAATCCTAAAAAGATATCTAAAAGATTAAATTAAAAAGGATAAATACACATTTATCAAAATACCCCAAACTCAAATCTTTGTTTGTCCTCAAACAAATAAAATTACAAATTATTTCAATTTATACTAACAAAATGTCTATCCTCACCCTTGTAACATCACTTTATTCCTTACCTCCAAATTTGGCCAAACAACCCAATCTCCTAAAACTACAAAATATAAAATTTATATTCTCAATAAAAAAACAAATATCATATCTTGTTTCTAAATCAAGACTTTGTAGAAACATATGCTTCATATTACTTTTACTTTGACACTCTTGTTTTTATTATTGTATTTTTTATGTGAGTTGTTGTACAAGAACATTATGAAATTGGGGTGTGAAAATAAAGAAGGAAGTGATGATTTTTTGTATCCCTCCTCTATTCGACTTGGGATTTAAATTTGTGGAGCTGTGGCTACATTGGTCACAATTTTTTCATGTGCACTTTTGGCATCTTTTGATGGCACACCCCTTTTTTGGGTATGGAATTTTTGATATGGGAAGCATGCCACCCTGTACTTGATTTTTATCTGGTGGTGATTCTTTGCTTCTCTTTTTTAGATAGAAAATAAGGGGGAAACAAAAGGTGTCCTTATGCTTATAACTTCACACAGTTTTTTTAAGTGTCATTACATTAGAAAGAATATTCATGTAAATCACATTATACATGATTTATATCAAGTTAATCCATAGTCCAAAAATAGAAAAATATTGTGTTTGATTTTGATTGACTCCATACGGCTCACCAAAATTTCCAAGGAGTGATGCTATTTTGGGGTCCTAGGTGACATGGTGGTTTCAGACATAGCAATTTGTGAATTTTTCTGCAAATGAATTACTAAATTCAAGGGGTACAACGATAAACATCTATTTATACTGGCCGACTAGATAAAGGCCATTTTGCAACAAAAGAAATAAAACATGGTCGACTAGATAATGGCCACAAACAAAGTAATTATATGCAACACAAATAAAAAGGCAGAAATAATGCAAGAATAAAATAGATAAGGGTGGTAGAATAGAAACATACCACCCACCTCCACCCCATACTTAGATTTTTTTTCTCGTTCTGAGCCAAATCTAAACTCGAGATGGAGGGAAGAAAATGGCTAGGTTCACCAGGAGGTCCTGGTAGCTTAAAAAATGTCCAACTGAAGGGGATGTGTATGAGAGTTGGGACCTTTATCAGAGGAGATTCATAGTGTACCCGATGATAGGATAGTCGTGGAAGCTCAGTGGGGTGTTCATATTTTCTTTCACTCACATTCCCTCCAATAAGATCTACAAATCTTCCTTCGATAATAAGGGAAGTGTTAAGATGGATGTGGATTGTGAGAGGTTGGTGGGTACCTGACCAATAATGTCGCTAGAGAAGTATGTACATAGTCAGGTGGAGGATTTGGCTCATGTTTTCCACCATCATAATAACCTACATATGGGGGAATTGATGCTGATATAAAAGATTTCAAATTATTTACAAAAGTGATTTGCTTATCCTAAAAAATAATGTCATCAACATTGTGTTTGGTAAGTTTCATCGTTGATATAACATATGGCTCTAATTCTTTTGTACAAGGGGTCCCCAAGGATTCAAGAGGGATGATGACATCTTCCTTGCAAACAATAGAAGGGGATGCATGGGCTTCTTCCAAGGGTGCATCCCCTTCTAAGTCATCCTTATGTAGAATGAGAATTGGCCGTGTCAAAACGGGAGGAATTGTTTTGTCAAAGGGGGTTGGATGCTCATTATCCAAAATAGACTCAAAAGAAGGAATTTGTTCTCTGATATCAATTGGGTTTATGTTAAGGATGGAAGAAGTTGTTGGATCTTCAGAATGACTCTTCTGCTTCGACATTTCATATTGAAGTAATAAAGTCTCAAAAGGAAAGGTAGGGATACCAATGTCCTTATCACATGCAAAATATGGCTCCATGGTTTGTGCTATTTCTTCAGGATCTGACAAATATGACACAAAAATAGGATCATCGTCGTCGTCAGGAAGAACCATCTTGGGTTGATGAAGCTCTATAGGGGGGTTTGTGATTGATCCTCTAGTTAGGTAGCTAACATGGCTTGTCTGGATTCAAGTTTTTCTTGTCCTTCTTCTGCCATCTTTTCTAGGGCCTTAAGTCTCTCTTCCAGTTCAGGATTAAATTGCATTTCACCATAGGATATATGTAACCTAAAATTTTGGCCATCCTCATGATACCCCTTATGGTAGTCTTGGTCCTTGTGCGCCTCATATTGATTGTGGCATTGGTCCTCATAATAATCTTTAGAAGATGGTAGATTGTAATTTCCATTGCATCCATCTTGGTGGGAAGATTTAATACTATGAGGTGTCACCAAATCATGGGGTAATATATTTAGAACATTTGGGTTTTGGGACTGGGCTTTCTACAAAGTGGCTAATAAGGTTTGACTAGTTATCAGTTTTGCTTCCATCTTCTCTATGGACCTAAGTTTCTCTTCTTGTTGAGGATTATATTGGGTATCATAAATAGGTCCATTTCCCCCAAAGTTCTGTTAGTCATACCCTCCAAAATTATATTGATCATACCCCCCTCAGAATATTGATAGCAAGGTTCCCCTTAATAATTCTAAAAAAAATATGGATATTGTACCCACCAGGATGAAAGGACTCGTAAAGAGGGGTGCTATAGGATAAAGTCAGACAGGCAAGAGATGCATGATGGTAAAGACCACAATAATAACATTGTGGGGGATATTGGATGCCCACTCCATTAGAAAAGATTTTGAAAGATATGTCAATCAACGCATAAGAGAAGGGAGATTACAAGATAATGGCTTAATAAAATTACAAAGAGAACTAAAAATTATAAAGCTAAAAAATTATGGAATAAACTATAATTACAAAAAATAACAACTAGGAAATAGTACTATTGGAATGGAAACTCAACAGAAAGAGGAGATACACTTATGGAATTGTGCTCGGAAGGAATTTTTTTTTTAAATCTAAGAAGGAAATTATAGAACAAAGATAAAAATATTGAACATGCTAAAAAATTATGAAACAAAAATTAATTATGGAACGAGATTAAAAATTACAAAAAAGAATAAACTAGAAAGCAGTACTGCCAGAATGAAAACACATCAGAAGGAGGAGATACACTACTGAAATGTTACTTGATAGGTAAAAAAATTACAAAAATCTACAAAAAGAAATTATGAAATAGAAGATGTTGAACAAGACTGAAATTATACAAGTTAGAGAAATATGAACAAATTTATACAAGATATATAAGTAACCAGATCGGAAAAATTACCTTGTCATCCCTGACAACGGTGCCAAATCGATGCGCGCCATTATACACACAACAATCACTAGGACAAGGCCTAGAGTTTAACCTTATAACCAGGTTGTCAACATGATGGAAGCACCAAGTCAACAGAGTATAGATAGGTATGGATTCCTAGAGACGACAATGAATATGGTTGAGTTTCAAATCTGATTGTGAGAACAAGAATGTAAAATTTGTTTTGAGGTTGCTAAAACTAAAATAAAAAATTAAAGAAGTTGAATTAAAGATCAACTAATCAAAAGAAGGAAATACCGAAGCTAAGAGATTTTACCACCCTAGCCGATGTAAAATGATATCGAAGAAATTACACGATAAGAAAGATAAAGCAAGATATGTGAAACATTTGTAAATGACTCGTAAAAGATGAACTCCCCGTGAACCCATTGGTCCTGATGTTCATGAATCCTAGTTCAATCATCCTAATGGAGACTTTTCTAAGGTCTCATCCAAATCCCCATATAATCAATTTGGTTGTTCTAAATCTTGGGTTCCATGGTCGCATCTACCAAGATTAACAAGCGATGAAAATGAGAGATCACTTCGTTAAAATCGTCAATTTCCAAACCCAAAACCATTTATCTAAAAGTCTCATAAAAACTTTGATCCAATCATCACATGGCTAAGGGGATGCTCTCCTCACCTCGGCAAGAAAACTACTCACTATCCATGAGAGTGGAATTATGAGATGGAAGGAACGAAACAATAGACCACTGAAAAGAGAAACTCTGAAGAGATCTTTGTGGTGCCAGTTAAATGGCTTGGTCCCTTAATCCTCCATTCTAAGAAAAAGAACAAGAAACAAAAATAGAAACGGAACAAGATCTAGATCTAGAATGAAGAACAAGAATTAAAACTAAAGAACAATTACCTTGAAATAAATTTACTTTATTGAAAGTAAAAAGATTACAATGCTAGAAGAAAGATTTGCTCTTTATAATTTGGAATGAAAATAGAATGAAGACTGAATACTTTTACAAGTGGAGAGTCTCTCCTTTTATAGGTGGGGGAAGGGCTAGGATGCCATTAAAGGGGGGGGGGGAAATAGAGGGAGATAGCTTTTTGAATTTTCTAGATCTGGTCAAATAAAAAATTGATTATCTTTAATTATCTTGACCATGTAACTCTCTTTAATGCAGATTCTCATAGAAACAATTTTGAACATATTTCTCTCCCATAAAAAGCAATAAAAAGAGTCTAAATAATTGAGTTTCTTTTAGAAAATTAAATTCCCTTTCTAATGAATACTTGTACACTCAATATGGCGTTTGGACGTAAAAGTTATGTCACTTTTGGTGACAGGTATATATGAATTTCAGGCACTGCGGGAATTGTGTAAAACATCTTCCAAGGGAAATCGATCATTGGAGTAGTTAGACAATTTTCCTACAAAAAATAACAAAAAAAATTAAAACTCTAAATAAAGTGAAAAATATAAATTAATACAATTAATTACAAAACTAAGAAAATAAATAACAAAACAATCTTAAAAAGATATCTAAAAGATTAAATTAAAAAGGATAATACACATTTATCACTAGTACACTGACAGAGAGGGATAACTCCTTCCTGATCATTCTAACAGGATGACATAAGTTCTAGGCAGTCTGTGTAGATTACTGTTGAGGCAGGAAGCTGTTGTTTATCTCTCGGAGGACAATGGCAACCAACAGTCTGTGATGAGAGGAGCTGCTAAAGAAGAGGACGTTCGTGACTGTACTCTGTGGTGTAGACCAGGAGGCGCAGTAGTCAGACATGTTCCAGTACAACTAGTATTCAGAGTTGTATGTCTACAATGATGAGGATTGTCATTGGACTTTTTCTAGGACTAGGTATATCCCATAAACCATCTTTCTTGTATTATAGTTGTTGACGCGATCTACTGATTATGGGAATATGGTAGATAACATTTTAAATTCCGCTACCTGCTCTGTGCCATATTTTCGAACAAGCCTTACATGGCCAAAGGATGTGAAAGATATGATTTTTAGCATTTTTACATTGAAACTATAAAGAAAAGGGATTGGGAGTGTTACCATGAGATTTAATGGTCGATCAGGATGGTTGATGAGCGATCATGTGTTCGAAAGCATACGACTCCACCTCTATGAACATATAGCATGGGTTTGGCTCTTGACTGGTCAACACAAGAGGGTGTGGGGGGTCCTGTAGCTTCCAGTCTATCATATCGGTGTCTCTTACAAGCAGACCTCACCAATCAATCATCCACAGGTGTTCGTCCTCCCAAGCTCCTACTCACACATGTGTCACTCTCGCAGCAACAATGTCACTGGAGTGTTAGGCCAGACAGAGTCTCCGGCCCTCAAACCAACTTGCGGAGAGGTCGGTCAGGTCAGAATTACCCCAACATATTAGGTGGTGGCATCTTCTGGGGTCAAGGTGGAGCGGGGCGACAAGCCCCAATTCATAGCCCTACGGCAGCACCGGTGGCTAGGAGGGAGCGAGGATCTATTTCGGTCCAAGATAGGCTTGGGAAAGAGGGAAAAAAGGAGATCTACGAAAAGGAGAGAGAGGAAGAAAAGGAGGGGTTTAAATGGTAAAGGAATTAGGGTTCAAAGAAGGTTTGGTAGGACCTCGAAGCCATCTCTATCGGTCTTGTGTATGGTGGTTGGAGATAACAAATAAGTCCTCGAATTAGGGGTTGATTCCATGGCAGCGAGATCCAATGGCCCAAAACGAAACATAAGAGAATGAGGCCATGTGATTGGGTGAGGAAGGAAACACAAGATTGATAAAGAAGGGAACGGGCTAAGTGGGCTGCGCATGGCCCCCAAATTTGGCCCAACATGTTGTAAAATGATTGAAATCAGATAAAATTAAGAGAAAAAAATGGGGTAAACTTGAAAGACCCATAACTTGGGTGATGAGTGTCAAATTGAGGTGATTTTTTTTACTGTTGGATTCACAATTGAATCCTCTACATCATGAAATACATTTGATAAAAAGAAGAGTTTATTGAAGGGGTTAAAATTTTATTACAACTTGATGATACATAATAAGCATGATACTTAGTTCAAAACTCAAATTAGAGTCATGTATAAATACAAAGTGATATCTAATTGAAGATAAATTGTCAATTGAACATAAAGTGTCTGAAATTCATCAAAGTGGATATGAGGGAGGTTGTTGAGCATGGTAGAGAATTAAATAAGTCAAGATGTACATTAATTAGATGAGAGAGGAAATACAGTTCATCACATAACCTTTAAACATGCATCAGGTATGATAATAATGTTACACTTGGTAGAAGAGACATGATCGAGTAATCCTAACCATTTTAAACATTACAATCAAATTTTCTCTTTTACTAACTTGCTGTGAATATACTTGACTTGTACATACCCAAGTAGACGTCTTCACATTATGACCATGTGCACGACCCACTATCCATACCTTAGGGTTTAACCAACTACCCTAAGACAACTCATATAAGCCTGGGCTTGCCACAAGGATAGGTAGGATCTTATAGCATCATCACCTTTGATTTCCAACACCTTACTACAAGGTTGGGCATACCACATCATGAGGAAAAGAGATATGGTAAGGAAGTTCCATGTGTAAGGAAATATGGCGACGAGTAGGTAGCGAAAACAAAAATTATATTGCCATATTCACATAAACCAACAAACTGTGTCAACAATTGTATAATGGAAAGGAGGTTTTCAAGGATATCCCTGGTCCTGGATAAATTCCAATGACTTATCCTCATCATTGTAGTCGTGCAACTATCTTCTAGTTACACTGGGACTCATCTGCTACATCTCTTGGTCCCACCACAGAATAGGTTGACGTCATCCTCCTAGCAGTAGGCAACAACCTCCACGCCTCTATGAAAGTCCACACAAACCACCTAGAACTCCTGTCAACTGACTAGAATGGACATGAAGGAATTGTCCCTCTCGTTGGTGTACTAGTCACCAACTTTCCCTCCCACAATTGTTCTCTCTTGCTATCCCTCCCTCTATCAGGTAGGACTTGCCCATGTTGTCTCAGTTACCACAACCAGAGGAGATAAACAATTATCAGAGGAAATTGATGAGTCTGAGAAGCCCCAAGTACCCCTCTATTTACAGGAGGGGTTAAGGTATGGATTCCCAGTCTGTGAGAGAGTGGAAGGGACTAGAGTTTCCATGAATTAGTTTCCCTGTGACAGGTCAACCGGTCAGTTCACTGGTGAACCGATTGACTGGCACATTGAGTCGATCGATTCTCTCAATGAGCCGATCGTTTCACTTGTTTCCTAATTACAATTTGTATTGACAATTCATTTCCAATTAATGTCCAACATTATTCCTTGTACCAATCAAATTGAACAAGTGAAATGATTAACTATTCTCATGAATCAAGAAAACCATCAAAAGCTTCGGTTGGCATGACCAAGCCGATCGGTTCACCAAGTGAACTAGTCATCTCACCAACCCCAAGCTAATCGGTTCACCCAGTGAGCCGATTGGTTGGTGTCATGACTCATGTATAATTTAGCCAATTCACTTTCCAATCAACTTGACACCCTAACCAGTCAATCCAACACTTGAACTTGATGGTTCTAAGTCCAGTCAGTTAATTGGTTGTTTAATTGACTACCTAAACATATTCATTAATCAACTTAAACATCATCCATGGATAAAATCCTCTTTTAGGTGAGTTCCTATATATGTGACCCTATAGGTCCCATATCACGTTGGCAGTGAATGTCCATAACTAGTTTATGACACATCAATGCTACCCAAGTAAATGGAAAGTTGGAGAACAACTTCAACCTACAATTTTTGTATGGTGTTATAGTGTTTGTATAGTTTCTTTGTCACGGATATTCACATTGAACTTGAAGCATGGAGTAGTCATCCTCTTCAACATTCAATCTTGTTCCTTGAACCAGAGCAGACTGTCTGGAATATATGTAAGCGCAATATCACATATTGACTCACATATGCATGGCCATGCATTTCTCAGTCTCTCTTATCAAGAGGCCTAGGATATCATACTCCTATAGGAGGGACAAATCCGATCTACATCACTCGCAGTTAGTCCCCATGTGTCAAAGTCACCCAATCATCACCATTATGGAAACCCTTATTTAGGATTATGTTTGATGATGTCAAAGCATACCGAATGATATGTGATGAGGGTAGTGACTTCATGTCTAAGAACCACAATCACTAGCAACACTATGAGAGTTGACTATGACTACCATTGAAATGGCTTCCATGTGTCAGTCTCATGGTGGGTTTGCCCGATACACTGTTCTCTAACATGTATTTGTATACTTGGTTTGATATCACATATCATGACTAATGAAATTCTATCATCAACCAACACACACTCTGATCTTTTGTGTTATTGTTGTTTATCTACCTTCCATAATAACATTTGACCAGGGACATAATGAGAACGTATGTACTTTTAACATCCATATGATCTCATTATTCAAGTCACATACTAAGACATAGGTCATTGAGAAATATCAGTCTCTAGACATTTATTATGTTACAATATTATCTCATAACTGAATAAATAGAATAATTTGGAAGCTTTCCTTTTATTAATAATCAAATTGTTTATATATTATGCCATTACAATCATCATATGATTGACTCTCTGGCATACATACCAACACCAGACCGCCTAAAATCACACATCCAAAAGGAGTGGATCTAGAGTAATATGACCTCAAATTTATAATTTGGTACTTAGGAACCCACAAAGATAATAACGGGACCTATTGTAGTAAATTTGAGTCAAACATATGGACAAGGGTGGTAAGTGTCAAGATCCTTAAATCCTTGGATTAGTTATACCAATCAAAAGGTAAGGTAAGTGTTACTTATGGAAAATGTGATTCTTAAATGAGCAAAGTAACAACAGAAAAGTAGAATGAAATATCAAACAAAAGAGCAAGAATGTTAACAAATTTGAGCATAAGGATGGAAGGAAACTTGAATTTGGTTTCACCATCTAAGATCTCACACAAACAAGCAATAATGACACGCATCATACACCCTTATCAAGTTTATAAGCAATCATCATAAGTGTCTATTCCCTCCTCTCTTATACTTAGGATATATATAGACTATAAGGTTGTCTCTATCTCTTAATGGCAAACAAAAAATCAAAATACAAAGATGTGATCATTAGCTTAAGCATTCCAACACTATCATGCATTCAAGCAACTCCATAACTCTTAGATATAGGTTAATACTACTGTTACGACCCCACCTCCCGATAACCCCCAATTAAGGGAAACCAAGAGGTTGAGCCACACCCATTAATCCCGGATCAAAGGTTCAACATATAACCATAAACAATTATTAAATTCTAACAAACTATACTGAAAATGGTAATAAAATTTTTCTTTGTATACTTTGAAAAGTTTGGAACAAACTAACTTCTAACCTCAGCTGAACTATTCTATCTAATTCCTCCTTGTTCTTTAATTCTTGAATTCACAAGGTGTCGTTTTACTGTTTGTACTTTTCATTGTACCTAAAACGCCGACACACAAAATGTCGGTCAGCCGAAGCTGGTATGTGGAGGAAACAGATAATGTTCAACTATGGTAACAATATAATCATTCAATTAATCATTTAACAATCAAGATTACATTTTAAGCCATACAAATCAATCCATACATATTCTCGAACTCTGGGTTGTCCCTGCAGTGGACATGAATATCACCTCTCGTTTTAGGTAATAGAGTCGCATGGAACTATCTGAAGATAGCCCAATATCTAACTCATTATGACTTGATGGTCCTACCTCCATGGTAGCCATGTACTAAGTCAACCATAGACCTGATGGACCTACCCAATAGGTAGCCATGTACTAGGTCATCCATAGACCTGATGGACCTACCCAATAGGTAGCCATGTACTAGGTCATCCATAGACCTGATGGACCTACCCAATAGGTAGCCATGTACTAGGCCTTTCTCTAACATGATGGACCTACCCATAGGCAGCCATGTACTAGGTTAGCTATTATGCCATAGAGAGAACCAGGATCTGAGTTTATAGGCATATACATTAAGTGATAGTCATAGTCACTTTATATTTGCAATATGAACATCCAAATAGTTTAGTTGCATTCAATGCGATTAAACGTCCGAGAAACCATCGAAAAACTAAGAGGTTATTCATAAGTAACCACATACATGTTCAATAGATTTCTCAAGATAATATCAATTCCAACCAAGAAAGCAATCCAAGGAAGTAATTCAACCACATAATCAAGAATCCTAAAAAACACATGTATTCCATTTACTACATACTTTATCAAGATTCTTTCTATTCAAGTTGAATTCGCTTCCTAAGGTTTCTGTATCCATTTTAGGGTTTCGTTTTGCATTTAGGGTTTTCCTTCATCTTTTACCATATTAAACCCTAATTTTATGCCATTACTCACAAACCCTAATTATTTCATCTATTCTTCAATATTAAGGTTATCTTAACAAAATATAATCCCATTTTCATATTACAGGAACATTAATCATCAATCAAGTTTCTTTTCATTAAAGCTACTATTTTATCCTTTTAATCCATAACGAGATCATTATCCGCATCAATCATCAATTTCCAAGTTCATTAGGGTCTAATTAACATATGAACTCATTTGTCATAACTCTACCTTTTATTCATGAGAAAACCCTAATGACTACCTTTTGGGTTTTTATCCATAATTAGGAACTTTTATATTCAAAATGGATTTAGAACATCATAACTCTATCCTATTCATGGATTTGCACAATTGAAACCATTACAAGGCATATTTTCCCAAATTAGGGTTTCTAAGCCCATTCATGTAAACTTAGGTACATGAAACTCTAAATTAATACAATTATGTACAAAGATCATTCTTTTAAATCTAAATGTACCTTTTTACGATTAACAGGTTAACATCAACTCTAATGATCTATTAAACCCTTTTAAACACACTAATCATATCAAAATAGGGTTTCTTAATCTTTAATTCATTAAAGATGATAATTTGCACTACATTTCGAACTATGATTAGATAGAGGCTATAAAACTATTTTTAATGAATTCCTTGTGTTCTTCTGATCAAAATTCATATATTATATGTCTTAATCGGAGTTACCAATCTTTATTTATGAATTTTGCAATAAAACACTTACTTGGCCAATCCGGGAGCGCCACGTCAGCCCGCCCCATGCAACGTCGCTGCAGATTTGGAAACATTTCGATTTTACAATTTTGCCATTACTTAAGTGGCCGGTCCTTTAATCATCTGGAGGGTAAAACGGTCCAATGACCGAAGGTTGTCTTCAACCTCGAGCCACACGAGTCGGCCGCCGGCTGCAGCCCTAATCGGGGCAGCGCACTCCCGCTCAGGGCGCGTTGACCTCCGCCGAAGGTTCCCCTCGATTTGCCAGCCTCCCCCGCACCCGCTGCACCACCCATCTCGCGGCCTAGGTGGCTAGACAAAGCGCACAAGGTCTGTGACTTGGAGACATCTTGCAGCCATCTAATGGTTGTGGCACACGCCCCAGAGCACGAAACGCTGGCCTAGATCCTCTGGTGTTGTCGTGGGAGTACTTGGCTTCCATCAAGTCCTTGGAACCGCCCCTTGGTGTCCTCAGGATAGGTCTATACCCTTGACTAGGGTTTTAGACGTAAAGAAACGTGAAGAAGAAGATGGGAGAGATATAGCCGCTTGTGGTCCCTCTGAACTTGGGCAAGGATTCGACCCCTTATATAGGGAGGACATTCACATCCTAACTTGCTTGGTCATGAAGAAAACAAGGTTATATTCTATTTGGAATCCAATTCCTTTATGAGGAAACAAGATTCTCTCTCCTATTTTCCCTATCCTTTAGATATTCTCTTTTCTTTAAATATTAGGAATTCAAAATTCCTCCTTTATCTTCCTTGCCTTTTATGTATAGGCACAAAATTTAGTTTTTCTTTTTAATAGAAAATATCTCTCTTTTAATAATGCCATGAAATTCCTTAATAATGTATTCACATTATATTCTTATTTTCTTTTATAGGTATTTTCTCTTTCCTCTTTCTTGATTGGGACTCCTTGGATCCCAAGAAACTCAAATATTTCGAAATTGCTCTTTAAAGATACTCATTATCCTTAAATGCATCAATATGCATCATTCCACATTATCTTATGTATTTCTTATTAAAGTATTTATTTTTGAGGATTTCTTTTTATTTCTCTTTATTTTCCTCATTGGCATTCCTTTTAATATTAACAACCTCATGAATACGAAACTTCCCCAAGAAATCTCATTTATGCCTCTTTCCATTCATTTTCCACATTATATCATTATTTTCCAATTTCTTTCTTCATAAAGAAATACTTAATTAATCTTTTCTTTTCCTATTGCTTTATTTATGCAACTTTGTACTACTTGGAGCCCAAGGAACCCAAGAGGCACGAAATCCTCTTTGGATTTGCCTTCTAGAGGTTTCCACATATTTCTTTTATCAATTATTCAATTATTCATTCACTAATTGAATTTTCTTTGTTATTTCCTTGTTATTGGGCAAAATAGCCACTAAAGCCCATAAATCAAACAACAAGGCTATTTTAAACGAAAACCAATTATTCTCAACCAAATATATGATCATTTGTTCAAACATCTTTAATATGAGAAATTACATTTCTCACCAAATGAACCCAAAATTTGGGGTTATAACAACTACTCTCTCAAGGTATTAACAATCAAACAACATATGATGGTATCTAATCATAAAAGTGAAGCATTAATAACAAGTATGGAGATAAACATTTCTAAGAGTATATATTCAATGGATATAAATAGTTACATGTCGGGAGAGTCTTAATGGCTACTACCAACCCAATTTAGATCACTATACACTCATGGTACTGAGTGACATGGTAGGATTACAAGTATAATGAGGCATGGATATGGAGATGGAAGAAGGTGAACATATCATAGAAGAAAATGTAAGATACACCAACATTAACTTGAATGAGTCAAGGTCCACGAATACCTCCTCCTTCTTTCTGCATCCGGTGGTGGTGCATGAAAATGGTTGGATCTACCTTCCTCCTTCTCTCAAGTAAGGGTTCATGTACTACTTGAGGATGATAGAGGCATGCTAACCTTCAGACTCTTATCCTATAGATGCAAAAAACTGATGGAGAGAGTACAGGCTGATGGGGAGATGTCAATGCGGCAACACTTTGACCTCAACCCACATTTTGAGTGACCCCCTGTTAGAGGCAAGGGATGTGCTATTTATAGTTTTTGGTGAAGTACTCAAGATGCTCATAAATAAGATTTACTTGAACACTAAGTCATTCGAGCACGTGCCTCAGGATAACACTTAACAAATTGGGTGATTTATGTGTGTAGTGCTACCATCGACAGGTACACTATGTTTTCTTGACCTTCGATTGGAACTCGCATGTACACAATCGAAAAAGGTGATCCCACTAAGCCTTTTGAAGAGTAGGACTCCTATTAAGCTATGGAAGATGAGCTCCATCCCATTCTTCAGTAGGTGTATGTCCTTCCTCACCATCAGAAGACCGCCATAGCGTGACCTTTGGATGATGGGGACCGATGGGTGTTCAATCACTTACATTCTGATAGTAAGGCAATGTAGCCAACTTTTGATGGCGTGTAACATACTAAAAACCTAGAATCTTACCCTATTCCATGATTAGAAGGTTAGTAAGCTTGGTCCCTTAGATATGACCAAACAAGGATAAAAATTATACCTTAATGAATATTGTTAAATGCACATAACATATTAAGTGGCAATATGCATCGCAATACACTCATATTTACATAATAACCTAAATATGTGCTAACTTGCAGGTGAATTCATGAACTATGCTACAATATTTCCTTTACTGACATAATGGCTAAATAAAAATGAATAATATGCTTTGGGGTAACAATTGGAAATTCCATGTCCATAAATATTAATAATGTTCTATTATTTAAATAAATATGAAAATGGATTAAATATGTTAAATGTGTAAAATGTAGAATTTTGTGCATGATAATAATATAACTCTTTTTGTAGCAGTGTGAAATTAATGAGACTCTAATGGATGATAATCAATATATAGTGGATAAATTGTTGAAACCATAATAATGATATAACTCACAAAAATAAATTTCAAAATGCAAATATAATTATAAAAATGTGTTTGTTGTTTCCTAGTTAACTTGGGTGCCAAGTTCCACATTGTTTGAACGATAATAACTACTTTAGTTTCACTCAGAAAAGAAAATGTGAGTTTTACTCCAATATATTAAATAATATTTTTAATGAATTCAAAAGTGGAAATAAATCTTAACTTCAAATTTCATGTCGGTGCCAAGTTCCACATTGTTTGAACTTGGGTACCAAGTTCCACATTATTTGAACGATAATAACTACTTTAGTTTCACTTAGAAAAGAAAATGTGAGTTTTACCTCAAAATATTTAATAATATTTTTAATGAATCTAAAAGTGGAAATAAATCTTAAATTCAAATTTCAAGTACCAAAATTAGTCTACGTGTCAAACTTCACATTATTTCAACAAACTTATCTATCATAATATAGTTTAGGAGATGGAATATGACTTAAAGTCCAAAATATTAAATAAAATAGTAAACATTCCCAATATGGAATATTAATGACAAAATTAGACTCCTCACATCTTAATTTTCTTATTGGCTAAGTTTCATATCTTTTGAGTGTTCCTATATGCCTTAGATTAATTAAGAAAAGAAAATGAAAGATAAGGCTAAAAGTATTAAATTTGTTACTAAAAACAAAACATCTCATATATTAAATGAATAATGTAAACAAACTCATATAGCTTATACATATATAATTTATGTGAAATTGTAATAAATAAAATTATAGTGTAACATAAAGGAAAATAATGTTCTACATGCATGTTAAACCAATGGAAAATTTATCATGGTGGACAATCTAAAAATTTATTTACTTTTCTACAACAATGTGACTGAGGTAATTGCAACAATGTGGAGTATGTGAGATATTTTAACAAACATTAAAGAACTATAGTCTATCTACTTAATGTTTTAAAGCAATAAATAAGTGAAAACAATCACATTAACATATCATAAAGGAAACACATATTTTAGCTCAATTATTTATTTGTTTGGAAACACATAAACATTTCTAAATTTATATAATCAATTACTTAACCCAAATAATAAATAATAATAATCTTGACAAAAAAATTCCTTAGTAAACCTGCTTACTAAATCCTAAAATTGTTAACAACAAGGAAGGAAATAAAAGTAGTTTGATAGATAATGTTTACACCCTTTTGATATGAATCCCATGTAATTAGTTTTAGATTTATAAGTTTATTAGAACCTATCTACACCAGAATAATTATATATGGTTGCCTCAAATTTAGAAATTTAGATCTAACTTAATGTTAATTAAATAGATGTGTTTTATTGAAATAAATGTTTTATACATGTTTTAATAACTCTAACGTGAAAAGAGAAAGTAGTATATATAAGAGGTTGATAAATCAAATTATAAAATAAAGAATTCAACTATGAATATCCTACAAAATTGTACATTAAATTATTACATATTTACATTGAGTAAATAATTACCCAACGATAAATTTGTAAGTCTCTTAATTGTAAATAGTCAATATTTATGTGATCAAGTTGTTAAAAAAAAGGAAAATATATTATAAAATATATACATAAATAAATGGATGGTAAATGACATTTTTATGTTATGATTTTCTATCATTGTTAAAAAAATGCTTAACTTTTCTCCTTTTACAATATATGTTACATATTTCCCATAGTAAATAAAAATAGATAAGTTTCTTGCCATACTGATACGATTTTACCGTGCGTATAACGCAAGTGCACACGTCAATGTAGTATAGGCCCTTGTGAGGCCCGAGTTGAACTCAGGGACACTAAATTATCGGTAGACTACTACTAACTACTCACAATCAGCTAGACCAATAAAGAGGTTATGAGAGTTTTTGTGAAATAAAAGAAAATAAAATAAAACAAAGTAATCGATTAAGTGTTTAGTTTAATCACTTCAAATGGAGATCTTTAGGATTGCGGTTTCACCATGGGTTTTCATTGTATGAATTTCCACATAGCTAATCAGATTCATCTCTCAATCCGGGTAGTGGCCTGTAGTCAGAATTGTCCACTGTCGTCGTACAATTCACTACCTATGTCTAGGTCGGTTCCACCGTCATAGTAACCTATACCCTAAACTAGGTGTATTAAAATCGATCTCTAGGTTTCCACCATTAACCGTGCATCACCTTGTTCAAGGGATTTGTTAATTAATGTGAATTTTGTCTCTTTTCAACCATTAATTCTTCTTTCAAAGTAATTAAAGGCATTAGATTATCATTATGGTGATCAAGCATAATAATGTAATTGAGAAAATGAAATCATACCTCGAATTTAAGAGACAAATGATGAATTACTATGATAAAAACGTCATACAATACTTCCCCGGGCTACTCCCGGTCCTAAAGACAAAGGGGATTAGCCCCGCATGTTCATCTTAGAGCAAGAGATGGTTGAAGAAAGGGTAAACATGGATAAAAACATAGATAAAGTAATGAAACCCCTGAACGGAGAAGATCCAATCATTCCTCGGCATAGAGTGCATGATCTACAACCTTTCGATGGTGGAAAATGTCTTCTTCGGCTTCCGGAACGGTCGGGGCATGCTTCTGGGGCTCCGTTCTTCTCTCCACACCTTCTCAGGACGTGTGCAACGGCTAATGATGTGATACCCTACTCTTGGCCGCCGCCATTAGGTATAACCACCGAGTTAGGTCGCCAAAATATCACAACCGTTGGATTAGAGCCGATCTGAAGCAAACTCTGATCGGACGGTGTCGATACCATCGACGCGGGTCGATGGTATCGACCCCTCACGATATCGGCAAACTTTCTTTCTTTTCCGTCGTTGCGCCTGATGCTGACTTGATACCATAAACACGGGTCGATGGTATCGACACCCTTAGGCGTCGGTCTTATCTGTTTTCCGTCGCTGAAGCTACACGTATCGATATTACTGACTTGGGGGTCGATAGTATCGACTGGCTGGTCACTGGCAACCTGATGGTAACTCGATACCATCGACTTCCAAGTCGATGGTATCGTCTCTGCACTACTTCTTACGGCTGCCTTCATGTGGCTGTGTCGATAGTATCGACTGGTGTCGATGGTATCGACAACTGCAGATATGTGTTTTTCCTGAAATTGCAAAACAAAACTACATCAACCGAGATAAAACCTATTATTGTAAACATTTATGTTCAAAACAATAAAATAAGAGAGATTTGACACTGAGAAGGATCATAGATTAAAGTAAATGAATTATGCAATATTAACCACCAAAGTGACCAATAAACACATAAAATGCAAGTAAAACTAGTCTATAAATGCGACTCAAAATCATCGCATCAAACTCCCCTAAGCTTGAACATTGCTCATCCTCGAGCAACAAAACTCTAGAATAGAATTGCGAGGATCAACTAAAGAACATATTATCACAACAGACTGCACCATATGATCCCCGCTAGACATTCACATTCCGGCCCTCACTATCCACAGAATGATAATTACCCTAAAGGTGATAATAATCATCCATAAAAGATATCTACTTCAAAATTGATGAACACTATCACATAAGGCAGTTAACATAATAAAATCCTCCAGTCCAGACTCGGTGCATCTTGTGATCTCCTATCTACGTTGCTCGCCCTAACTACCATCTACATGGAAGTAGCTCTCCTGGTATTAACAAGTGAGGAGAAAATCACGGTGGCCTACCAATTCGAGCAACAGGTGGATGAAATGGGTAGCTTGTGGAAGAAATGGAAGCATTATACGATTTTAAAATGCACAAAAACCATAATGACCTAAATGATGCATATGCAAATGAAAATGCCCAAATGCCTACATTTGGGTGGAATGATGCATGCACTATCATTCCGTCTCAAGGTGAGATGGAATATCTAAGAAACTACACAATGTGCTTATTCTTCTTAGTATGCAAGTGAGAACATGTTCCTTTCTCCCTCTCATTCCTACTTACTTCTCAATTCTCTTTTTTTTTTCTTCTCTTTTTTTTTTCAATTTTGTATTATTTTTATTATTATTATTTAAAAAACAAACTTATTTTCATAGCTGACCATGAATCATTTGTTGGGCTCACTTATTACTGCATAACTTATACATTTGAAGCATTCAAAAGGTATGGAACAAGTTCATCACCTTTTATGTTCAGAAGACATAAGATGCATAATGTACTATATGCACAAAAATGTGAATGCAGCTACAAAATGGTAGTTATGCAACTAAATGACACACACCTAAGGATAATGTGCATGTATAACTAGTCTATTTTTTCATTTTCATGCAAAAATATGTGAAAATAGTTGCAATGCAAGACCAATCTACATGGGATGCAATCAAAGAGATGAAAACCATAATGTACTTCCAGTTCTTATGGTGGAATATGAAAACAAAGGGGTGAATAGATCACAAGATTAATTGACTGAATCTTTGGAAAATATTATGCGTCCCTCCTTACTGACTTGTGTAGTAATTATGAGGTTTCTCTCTCTTATTTCAAATTAAGGTCTCATTATCATTTTGGTCAGTTTAGGCTCAAACAACCAATTCCGTCCACTTTTCATGAATCATAGGAATGTACAGTTGTGATTTCCTATTTTAGAGTTGACAAACCCAACTATATCCTTAAGTTATGTGCTCAAAGTTAAACAACCCAAGCTTGCAAAAGTACTAAAAATTTTCAAAGTTGCCCCTGATTCCCATGTACAAGCAACGAGATGACATTTGACATTAGACATCCATAATTACACTACATAGAGTGTGGATCCTAAAAAAAAACTAATAACTACGAGAAATAAAAGACAAAAGACAAAGCACTAAAAAAATAAAGGATAGAAACTATTCCAACTCTCTCCCCAAGCTTGAATTCGATTATGGACCCATAGTAAAAAACAACCTTAAAAGGTGGAACAATGATACCGATCAGTCAGTAGGTGGAGGCGGGTATTGCGGAGCCGTGGGGTCCCAAGATGGGTACTGCCCCTGAAAACTCGGATCATACTGGGGCATTGGCGGAGGTTGTGGATACCCCCCAAAATAATTTTGGCTCCAGTAATTGTCGTAGAAGGGCTAGAGCTGCATCACAATCATGTGCAACATGTCGTGGATGTTTTGTTGGTTGTCGAGGAGGAGGCGCTCATTCTCGAAAATGGCCCTCTGGTTATCTAATAGCCGGTTCGTTTTATCCTGAATACTGGCGTATGAAGCTATATGCTTCTGCTGGGTTTGATGAATCTCCTGCAGCATCGAGTACATCCCTTGCATGGAGTAGGCATCATCTCCTTGATGAGAGGGCAGAGGTGGTGGAGGATGTGAAGATGAAGATTCACCCGGGTGGAAGCGGGGATGCTTCTGGGGTGCTACTTGTGCCCGAAGAGGAGTGAAAGCCTCCTCTTCCTCTTCATGCTCGTCGCCGTCATTATCATTGTCGTCATTGCCGCCGTCTTCATCTGAGTCATCAATGGCTATGATGGGCCACCTGAAATGCTGAGTGCCCTCGATGTTGAAGACAGGGTCTGGAAGCGAACACTCTTGATATTCGTGATTAACATGGCAATGTGCATATGCCAAGCCATCACAGAGCAAGAGGAGGTTGGAGCGGTGCAGATGTTGTAGGTTGACCTTATTCCTACTGGAATGGGGAGTAAGCTGGGAGATATCCAACCCAAGATAGATGGCCAATGGTGTGATTATCCCTCCAAAATGGATAGGAGCTTTCCTCGTACTCCTTTTCACGGCCACCATGCGCGTCAAGAAGAACGCGCCCCAATTGCACCCCTCACGCTTCAGCAGTTTGTGCAGGAAGAACAAATTCATCTCTTGGAATTTGCTAAGAGACAAGTCACCGCGAGCAAATAGCGTGGTGCAGAGCATGCAGTGCAGAATCCGCACAAACGGATGTTCGAAGTCAACAACTGCAGCGTTGTGGTAGCTGACGGATTTGCCCGAAGGCACAATCACGAGCTGGGCGAAGATATCATCGTAGTCCATCCTGTTGTCTGGCCTTCAGTGCTGGTAAGCGTCATGATACCAGTTGTACACCGAATTGAACGGGGCGAGGGTAATGGTGTAGTTGTTGTTGAAGAGTCTGAATGACACCCGCCCTTTCTTCCACTCTCTATCGGTGGTGATCAAGTCATTGGGCACCACATTGATGTCCAATGATGCCATGAACTCTGCCACGAGTTCCTTGTAAGTCGGCCACTCGCCGAAGAATGGCTGGTCAACGGCGTGGTACTCCAGCTCGTCGGGCCTCCTGGTTGTGTGTCTCGTCTGCCCCTTCAAGATGTAGGCGAGATTGTAATTGAACCCCAGATCGTGGACCATCGTCTGATCGACGTAGCGCGTGGGGTCAATCTTTCTCTTCAAAAGCTCCTCGTAGACCTTCCAGATCTCCACGTAAGGGTGGACTATCCTCGGATGATGAATCGACGTGGGTGGTGGAGGAATGAATTTAGGAATCTCATTGGGTACCGCCCGTGAAGAAGATGCACCATCTGTATGCACCATTGTTGCTGGGAAAGAGGAATAGAAGATGGAGCTCGGTGAAGACGATCTCAGAGAAGACAATCTCTGCTCAATGAAGACTCGGTGAAGATCGCACTCCTTGGATGCTTGTAGCCGGGCTCTGATCGCACAACAATACGCAAGGCACAAGTGGATGAAAAAGGCTCTGAAGGTGTGATTCAATTTGACAACAAAACCTCTCTTTTATAACTACGGTCATCGCTTCTATGGACTCGTCGATACCATCGATGCGGGTCGATGGTATCGACACCTGTAGTACAATCCAGTCTTCTGCTAGTATCGACGGTTGTCAATAGCCTGATGTGGGGGCCCAAATCGATGAAGCATCGATACCATCGACGGGTGTCGATGGTATCGACTCATCCCACAGATCGATTCTCTTGATGTAGCGATCGCCGTTGATTCCTTCTCGCGGATCGGTGACATGTCGCGTCGATACCATCAACACAAGTTGATAGTATTGACTCTTCTTAGGGAAAACACCCTCGCAAGGCCCGACCACCGCTTTCTGCCTATAACCGGGTCGATACCATCGACAGGCCCATCGATGGTATCGCCTTCACTGAGACAAATTTCGTCTAAAAATCTTCAGGGATCTCGCGAGTATCGACAGCCATGTTGATACTATCGACCCCGTTCTGGAGATTTCCTCAGTGTTACTGATGGTATGTCGATACCATCGACGAGGCCATCGATTGTATCGACTTAGAGAAATTTTTGCAGCCGCCTAACTGTTCCCATGTCGATACCATCGACACAATGGTCGATGGTATTGACCTTGCCTCAGACCTACACACTAAACAAACGATCAAGGTATCATTTTTACATTAATAACAAAATTAAACCAAAGTAACTTGTAAATGCAAACAAAAATGAATGACACTACCAATGGATGGGTTGCCTCCCAATAAGTGCCCTTATTTAACGTCTTAGGCTAGACGAAATCAAGCTCATCATGCATCTGTAAGTGCAATGAGTTTGACCTCATGCACTTTCCTCATGAAATCCTCACCGAAGTACAACTTCAATCACTGTCCATTAAAAAAAAATGTTGTCTTGCCATCACGCACCATGATTGCTCCATGTGGCCTGACCTCCTCTACAGTGAAAGGTCCACTCCATCGAGATTTCAATTTCCCAGGATGCATCTTAAACCTTGAGTTGAACAAGAGCACACAATTTCCCTTCTTGAATACACGCATCTGAATGTGTCGATCATGAATCAGCTTTGTTCGCTCCTTGTTAATCCGTGAGATTTCATATACATTCATCCTCAACTCGTCGAGTTCATTTAGCTCTAACACGCATTTCTTTCCTACTTCATCATAGTTCAAATTCAACTTCCTTAGCGCCCAGTGCGCCCTATGCTCCAATTCCACCGGCAAATGGCAAGCTCGCCCATAAGCCAACCTAAAAGGCGTAGTGCCTATAGGTGTCTTATATGCCGTCCGATATGCCCATAAAGCGTCCGGTAGCAGAGTACTCCAGTTCTTCCGTGTCGAAGCCACTGTGTGCTCTAAGATTTTCTTAATCTCTCTATTGGAGACTTCGACTTGCCCCTGTGTCTGTGGGTGGTATGGGGTACCAATGTTGTGCCTTACCCCGTACTTTCTCAACAATGCAGCGAACTTCTGATTTCTAAAATGGGTACCTCCATCACTGATAAACATCCTTGGTATGCCAAATCTGCAGAAAATATAGTCCTTGACAAACCTGCATACTACAACAACATCATTAGTCCTAGTGGGTATTGCCTCTACCCACTTCGATACATAGTCAATAGCCAATAAAATGTACAAGTTAAAGTTTGAGGACACAAAGGGTAAATCAATACCCCACAAATCAAACACCTCAACCTCTTGAAATACATTGAGGGGCATCTCCTGTCGCTTTGAAATGTTACCTGCCCGTTGGTAGGAATCGCATCGCCGCACATAATCATATGCGTCCCAGAACAATGTAGGCCAGTAAAGACCGCTCTCAAGTACCTTGGCCACAGTTCTAGAACTTACATGATGGCCACCCGTTGGTAAAGTATGACAATGATGAAGTACACTCTCATACCTAACCTCCCGTATGATCCTGCACAACATGCCATCCCTGCATTGCTTCAACAGAATTGGGTCATCCCAGAAATAATATCGCAAAGAATGGAAAATTTTCTTTTTCTCTTGATATGTCCAATCATCTGGGATAATTTTGCAGGCAAGATAATTAACAATATAAGAGAACCCTGGATCTTTAGATTTAATATATAGAAGTTGCTCATCAGGGAACATCTCGGTAATGGGTATATGAATGTCCTTCTCATCTACCCTTTCCAACCTAGACAAGTGGTCCGCAACCACATTTTGTATGCCCGCCTTATCTTTAATTTCAATATCAAATTCTTGTAACAGTAAGATCCACCTAATCAGTCTAGGTTTGGCATCTTTCTTTTCCATCAAGTACTTTATGGCGGCGTGGTACGTCCATACCACGAATTTAGATCCTACAAGATATTGCCAGAATTTTTCAAAAGTAAAAACAACGGCGAGAAGCTCTTTTTCAGTTGTCGTGTAATTCAGTTGTGCTTCATTTAAAGTTTTGGACGCATAGAAAATCACATCACGTTTGTTGTCAACACGTTGTCCTAAAACAGCCCCTACTGCGAAATTCGATGCATCACACATCAATTCAAACGGCTTTGTCCAGTCCGGTGTTTGCACAACCGATGCAAAAATTAATTTCTCTTTAAGAACATTAAATGCATGCAAACATTTTTCATTAAAATCAAAGACCGCATCTTTCTCCAACAGCTCAGATAATGGTTTAGTGATTTTTGAGAAATCTTTTATAAAGCGGCGATAAAAACCGGCGTGACCTAGAAAACTCCGTACCCCTTTTACCGAATTCGGTGGGGGTAATTTGGAAACAACTTCAATCTTCACCAGATCTACCTCCAACCGCTTGCTAGACACTTTATGTCCAAGCACGATCCCTTCACTAACCATCATATGACATTTCTCCCAATTGAGAACTAAGTGCATGTCCTCACATCATTGCAAAACTTTATCCAAATTGTATAAACATTCATCGAAAGACGTACCATAGACAGAGAAATCGTCCACAAAAACTTCCAAACAACGCTCAACCATATCGGAGAAAATGGCAAGCATGCAACGCTGAAAGGTTGTTGGTGCATTGCACAAACCAAAGAGCATACAACGGTATGCAAATGTTCCATAAGGACAAGTGAAGGTGGACTTCTCTTGGTCCTTAGGATCAATGGAAATCTGATTGTAGCCCGAATAACCATCTAAAAAGCAAAAATGAGATCAATATGCTAATCTCTCTAAAATATGATCAATGAATGGAAGCAAAAAATGATCCTTCAACGTAGCAACATTCAATCTACGGTAATCTATACACACACGCCACCCGGTTACCAGGCGGGTCGTGTCTGGCTCGTTCAACGGATTATGAGTAACAATAATTCCCCCCTTTTTAGGGACTACCTGTGTAGGACTCACCCACATCGAGTCGGATATAGCATAGATGATACCTACAGAAAGGAGCTTGATCACCTCATTTTTTACTACCTCCATCATGCTTGGATTTAGTTGGCGCTGTGGCTGAATTACTAGTTTGGCTCCCTCCTCGAGCCGGATCTTATGCTGGCACAGTGTAGGGGAGATCCCCTTGATGTCTGCAGCCAACCACCCAAATGCACCTCAGTGGTTCTTCAACACGATCAGTAGTTTGTCCTCCTCCTCGGCACTCATATATGCCAAGATAATCACTGGTATCTTTTCACCCTAGGCTAGAAATGCATATTTCAAGTGAGGCGACAGTGGCTTCAATTGTAAATTTGGTGGAACGATCAAGGATGACTGAAGAGGTAGTGGGAGTTCTCCAAGATCTTCATAGTACCTAGCATAAAAGCACGGAAGTACCTGAAGCATCTTGACACACTCTTGTAGTGACTTGCTTCTCATCCAGTCATGCATTATATTAACTAGGCATGCTTCAAGATTTAGTTCTGGATATGCATTGAAGATAGAACTTGCTATGGCCTCATCTTACGTAGAAGGAGGGATGTCCTCCTCTTCATCATTTGGAAAACCCATGGCCTTGCTAAGAGAAACAACTTTGGTCTGCTCCATAATGTCTACAGCCAGTGTCCCCTTCTCTACCTTAGTCATTACATGAGACATATCTAGAAACGGCTTCCCTAGACAGAGAGAAATACTCTGATCGAAGTGCTTCACCATGCGGCATTGCTCCTTTGCTTTAGGTTGCGTTGTTCTTGAGGGCATGACCATTTCAAACTGATCATCAGTGATACCCAAGGTCAAACAGCCTCTTCCCATCTCAAGTATCATATCTGCAGTGGCTTGTAAGGGTCGCCCAAGGAGTAACTCATTTCCTTGCTCGTCCTGCATTTCCATTACAACAAAGTCTGCTGGAAATACAAACTGATCAACTTTCACCAACACGTCCTCACATATGCCGTATGGCTTCACCACGGAATTGTCCGCTAACTAAATTGTCATATTGCTTAGCCTTGATTCTTTCAATCCCAACTTCTTGAACATAGAGAGAGGCATCGGATTTATACTTGCCCCGGAATCACACAGTGCTTTGCCGAATTTCACTTTGCCAATGTAACATGAAATGTTGAAGCAGCCTAGATCCTACCTTTTAGGTGGCAATGTGCCCATGATGAAAGCACTCACCTATTCCTTAAGAACCACGACATCGATATCTGGGATTTTCCTCTTCTTTATGATTATGTCTTTCAGAAACTTGCCGTAAGAGGGAATATGCTCTATTGCCTCTAATAATGGAATGTTGACAGAAAGCTTTCTAAAGCTATCTAGAAACTTCTTGAACTGAGTGTCTACTTTCTTGGCTTTCACGCTATTGGGATATGGGACTGGGACAGTCTGTGCCCTTTGATGTGGCGGCACATATGGTGTCTTCTTCAATGTCTCCTCCTCAGTAATGACGGGTTTTATTGTGACATCCTCTACCACATCCTCTATCGGCTCTGTGATTGGAATCGAAACCTCCTCTGCGGCTTCACCTGTGGTTTCTGACTGGGGTTTGCTTAGTTCATCGGCCCTGGGGTTTAAAATCTTCTTACCGCTCCATAGTAGAATTGCCTTAGCTTGTTGGTTTCCTCCTGGAATGTTTGTATTTCTGGGAAAAACTTGCTGCGCTAATTTTTTCAGATTTGCTATCTCAGCTGCCATCTGTGCCAAAGATGTCTCTATTGTCCTCATCTGAGCCCTATGACTTTGTAAGGTCTGTCCAAATTGATTCATAAATTCTCCTTGTTGCTTAATCTGCTGACCAAATGTGCTCATTAGTTCTTGATTCTGCTTGATCACTTGGTTGAGCAACTCATTGCTCTTATCCTCTGGTGCCGGTTGGGGTTTTACGTCAGGGTCCTGCAAGAAATTATTTGGGTCCTTCCAGGAGAATTTCTTATCTTTCCTCCACGAGTAGTCGTTGTTTCTGTACCCCTGCTGTTGGCACATAAATTTCACTTGAGCTTCATCCTCAGATTTTGTATCTTCTTTTGCAAGTAGTTTCTTGGCGAGAAGGTCCATCTTCTCATTTAGCTCTTTGATGGCCTTTGACTCTCCTACAGCCCAAACATGTTCTACTACGTCTCTGTCGCCCCAAGATTGCTTTTTGGCCATGTTCTTCAAGATTTCCCAACACCTCGTGCCTGTGTTGTTTAAGAAGAAACATGAACCTGCGGAATCTAAGTTACTTCTATCATGCTCGGAAAGAGCAAAATAGAAGATTTTAACATGTTTCTCCTTGTCAAGCCCATGATGCAGGAAATTCCTTAGCATGATCTGAAACCGCTCCCAAGTCTCAGAGTAAGTCTCCCCGGCCTTTTGACTGAAGTTATGGGTCTTCCGTACCAGATCGTTGGTCTTCTCGGGTGGAAAGAATCTCTCGAAGAACACATCGACCATATGATCCCACGATTCCACATACTCATCATCAAGATTATGTAGCCATTCTCGTACATTTCCTTCAAGAGAGCTGGGGAACAACTTCAAGTACAATGTCTCCTATGGAAACCTATCTATCTTGATCATGTCACAGTTCTCTACGAACTGGCTAATGTGAGTCACCGTGTCTTCGTTTTTGAGCCCGTGAAATGCATTTGATTTGACCAAATGTATTAGGCCTGGATCGATCTTATAGTTGGGAATGTTGATAGCCTGCCTCTTGATTGACCCTTTAGATGCAGATGCAGAAGATGCCTTTATCTTCTCCCAGATTGTCTGTTCCTCAGCCATAGCTTATGGTTCATAGTATGAATCTATATCTTCAGGTCGGTATTGAATGTTGCTCTCCTCGTCGTCTGGTCCCAACAGTGGAACCTCTGGTGATAGCTGTGTGTAGTTTGTTCTACGCGTCCTCATCATGCACTAGTATCTACAAAATAATAATTTAGGTTCAGTACCGTGCTAGATGATTTCTAAATATAAAAAAATGTTGAATTTCAAAATTAATTAAAATAAAAAATGGCCTAGAATGGCCGCTGCAACACTCGTAGTGTCAAAAATTGCTGTGTCCCCGATAACGGCACCAAAAACTTGACACAATTTTACTATACGTATAACGCAAGTGCACACTTTAATGTAGTATAGGCCCTTGTGAGGCCCGAGTCGAACTCAGGGACATTAAATTATCGGTAGACTACTACTAACTACTCACAATCAGCTAGACCAATAAAGAAGTTATGAGAGTTGTTGTGAAATAAAAGAAAATAAAATAAAACAAAGCAATCGATTAAGTGTTTAGTTTAATCAATTCAAATGGAGATCTTTAGGATTGCGGTTTCACCGCGGGTTTTCATTGTATGAATTTCCATATAGCTAATCAGATTCATCTCTCAATCCGAGTAGTGGCCTATAGTCAGAATTTTCCACTGTCGTGGTACAATTCACTACCTATGTCTAGGTCGGTTCCACCGTCGTAGTAACCTATACCCTAAACTAGGTGCATTAAAATCGATCTCTAGGTTTCCACCATTAACCGTACATCACCTTGTTCAAGGTATTTGTTGATTAATGTGAATTTTGTCTCTTTTCAACTGTTAATTCTTCTTTCAAAATAATTAAAGGCATTAGATTATCATTATGGTGATCAAGCATAATAATGTAATTGAGAAAATGAAATCATACCACGGATTTAAGAGACAAATGATGAATTACTATGATAAAAACGTCATACAATGCTTCCCCGGGCTACTCCCGGTCCTAAAGACAAAGGGGATTAGCCCCACATGTTCATCTTAGAGCAAGACATGGTTGAAGAAAGGGGAAACATGGATAAAAACGTGGATAAAGTAATGAAACCCCTGAACAGAGAAGATCCAATCATTCCTCGGCGTAGAGTGCGTGATCTACAACCTTTCGGCGGTGGAAAACGTCTTCTTCGGCTTCCGGAATGGTCAGGGCGTGCTTCTGGGGCTCCGTTCTTCTCTCCACACCTTCTCAGGATGTGTGCAACGGCTAATGATGTGATACCCTACTCTTGGCCGCCGCCATTAGGTATAACCACCGAGTTAGGTCGCAAAAATATCACAACCGTTGGATTAGAGCCGATCTGAAGCAAACTCTGATCGGACGGTGTCGATACCATCGACGCGGGTCGATGGTATCGACCCCTCACGATATCGGAAAACTTTATTTCTTTTCCGTCATTGCGCCTGATGCTGACTTGATACCATCAACGCGGGTCGATGGTATCGACACCCTTAAGCGTTGGTCTTATCTCTTTTCCGTCGCTGAAGCTACACGTGTCGATATTATCAACTTTGGGGTCGATAGTATCGACTGGCTGGTCGCTGGCAACCTGAAGGTAACTCGATACCATCGACTTCCAAGTCGATGGTATCATCTCTACACTGCTCCTTGCGGCTGCCTTCCTGTGGCTGTGTCAATAGTATCGACTGCTGTCGATGGTATCGACAACTGCAGATATGCGTTTTTCCTAAAATTGCAAAACAAAACCACATCAACCGAGATAAAACATATTATTGTAATAATTTATGCTCAAAACAATAAAATAAGAGAGATTTGACACTGAGAAGGATCATAGACTAAAGTAAATGAATTATGCAATATTAACCACCAAAGTGACCAATAAACACATAAAACGCAAGTAAAACAAGTCTATAAATGCGACTCAAAATCATCGCATCACATACTATCCAAATAGTTCTATATATAGACCCCTCCCTATGATCTTCTATTCTTCATACACATAGAAATCACTTGACTAATAGGACACGACTCCTAAGCTCCTATCTTATCCTCCTATTCATGTTCATTGTAATCTCATTTTTTGATGTTTTAAGCCTCAGGATGTAGACTTGGATCAATAGTTTGGACTATGAAAAGTTGACAAACATCTTGAGGTATGTTGCATCCCCTTGATCATACTAAGAAACTAATGTGATTTCTCTCTCTCTTAATGTATGTTGCCTCTCTAAATTATATTGAGCAATTTCTGATTTCACTCTCTTAATGTATGTTACATTCCATATTATTCCTATTGAGAAATCACCTATATTCCCTCTCTCTCTTGGTCCTTAGGAAATTACCTTACACAATCACTCTCTCTTTTGGGAACATATTTCATGTGAAAGATTGTAGCTTGATTATAATTTTGTGATCATCTTAATTTGTTGGATATTCTTACCAGACTCTTATTTATATATTGTTCATCTTAATCCTTGTGAGATCCTAGTTTTTAAGTTGTGAACTTTTGTGATCATTTATTGTATCTTACTTGTAGAATTAATTAAATACTTATTATTGGGTGTTCTGCCCAATTGATGTTAGTTGGATGATCTCATCCTTTATTTGGACATGACTATACTTTATCTTGCCTGCCCTATTTACATGGGTGATTTACTAGTATGGAAAATTGATAATTTATTCAAGAAAGGACTATCAAGCTAACCCTATGGTAAAATACCCCTTTACAAGTAAGTTCTAGAGTAAGAAACATATCTCCCAATCAACCAATTCCAGGCCGAAGACTGTTAAAAATAGTCCTTCATTCCCTTTTGTTTTAGCTATTAGACTTTTCAACCCTAACTATGTGGGTTTAGATCATCCAATGATAAAACAAAGGGTGTGCTTGCTCTACATCGAGTAAAGCAGTCACCAAAAGCTCCATAAATCATCAATGGATTGAGGTCCTCCTATGTCTATACATATATAGCTACTTGCTATTGATGGTAATCATGCACCAACCAACCACATAGGGTGGATAAGCCATGACATCCCCATATGGCACCAAACCATGCAGGGTAGGTGTTCCATCACACAGTGAAACTAAGACTCAGACGTAGAACAAGATAAAAGTGCAAGTCATAGACAGTTATGCCCGAACTATCTTAGTCCCCATTGAGCCATCAAGTATCAATTAATTAGTGAACATCACATGCCCTTTGCACATTGAAAGATAAGTTGTTCCTAAAGTCTTCTTGGGAAAAAACTACTCTCCTAATCGTCCCCTTACAAGCACTCGTTAAGTCCTTTAGTGTCTGTAGTTGTCCTGCATGCCTACTTTCATTCCTCTCCTTACATAGAAAAAAATGGTAGCTGACATTGGTAGTATAATGAGTTGTCCCCATTAGTTGTTGTGTATTGCTTCGACCTTCACCATGTTTGAGAAAGGATCACAAGTGTCCACCCACACTCCGCAAGCCCTAGACACCTCCTCCCACAGAGCTTGAGTAAAGTTGCATTGAAAGAGTAGATGCACCCCGATTTCTTTGTTGGCGTTGTACATGCAACATATAGGATCATAGTCAAGAGCCCAGCGGATAACTCTATATGTAATGAGTAAGGCATTATGCCTTGCTTTTTATACATTCATAGCCCAATGTGGTACATTTCTAGAGTTCCATAGCATCTTCCCTAGCTGGCAATGTTGACCTCTCGATCTCACAAGCTCCCATGGCGTAGGTGCATCCTTTACCATAGAGAAAGACCCATGTGGGGTAGCATTGAAAATGTGTGAGCATTCTCAGTATTCCTCCACTATTTGCTTCCAAATGCATGACTAGTCATATGTATAAGTAGTGACACCATATAGGCATTAGGTTTTATACCCTTACCATGTTTGATATTTAGGCATTGGGTTCTATTCCCCTGTCAGGAACTAGGTTTTATTCCCTCTGCTACATACAATATTAGACACTGAGTTTTATTTCCCTTCCATGAATTGGATTTTATCTTCCTACAAAAATACTATATTTGTTTGGCACTGAGGTTTTAGTCCTCTCACCCTTTGGTATGGAATATATATGGGTTCCTACCTTATTTGTAGTATATGCTAGTCTTCTTATTACTCACCATGCCATTATTTATGAATTGATGATATTATTTTTGTGACATTATTTTAACATAAGAAATTTCTTATCTTTATATGATCCTTTTGGAATTTATATTCTTTGATATCCAGTTGGATAATACTTTACTCTTATATGGAAGCCTTGTTATACTTGATGTTCCTTTTCCCTTATATTGCTCAAATTTCAACTAATATGTACATTGGCTTATGTTGATAACTTCTACTTTGTCTTATTTTGGTGGGGTATGATTCCAACCCCAGGTGTAGAGCAAGGCAGAGAAAACCAAGCTTGACCAGGATAAATTTAAGAGTAGCTGAACCTTCTGGGGAGATAGATTTGAGGTGTTTGAATAATCCTCTATTGATCATATATTGTAGTTAATTTTCTTATGTATCACCCTGTGTGGTGTAGGATGATGATAATATCAAGTATTTTAATAGTTAGATATTTTATATTTCTCTCCTACTTCTGGTATCTTGAAACATACTTTTGAATAAATTAGATTATCATTCCTTAGTGAAAATTTTGTTTTGTGTTTGGCATATGGGTTGTTTCCTTTTATTTGATTTAGTAGGGAGTGGATCCCCACTTGGGCCCACTCTTTACAATATGATATTAGAGCTATTAGCGGTCAGTTAATCTAACTATTTCAATCTTGTCTCCCTTAGTATATTTACCCTAGGAAGATATGGCATGCACAAAAAGTTTAGTGGATCTACCCTCTTTACCCCTCTAATATGTGGGAAGTTGTAATAGGTGAATCTTTAGTTTTAAGATGTGAACCTTAGGGTTGTTAGGTTAGACACAAGGAGCTAAAATTCAACCCTAGGTGTATATGACATGTTAGTTGGATGCATGAACAACGTAAAAAAATTTCATGATTAAGAGATGTATAAGTAAGCCTGATATCTATAAGAGTTGTCTTATTAGGTTAAACCTTTTAAAGGGTGCATAATAGGTGGTTGATAATGTATGGATTATAAGATTTTGAGAATGAAATCCTTTTAAGGGGTAGAGTATCGTAACATACTAAAAACCTAGAATCTTACCCTATTCCATGATTAGAAGGTTAGTAAGCTTGGTCCCCTAGATATTACAAAACAAGGTAAAAAATTGCACCTTAATGAATAACGTTAAATACACATAGCATATTAAGTGTCAATACGCATCATAATACACTAATATTTACATGATAACCTTAATATGTGATAACATGTTGGTAAAATTATGAACTATGTTACAATATTTCCTTTACTGACGTAATGGCTAAATAAAGATGAATAATATGCTTTGGAGTAACAATTGGTAATTTCATGTCCATAATTATTAATAATATTCTACAATTTAAATAAATATGAAATTAATAATTGAAATATGTTAAATGTCTAAAATGTGGAATTTTGTGCATAACAATAATATATAACTCTATCTGAACAATGTGAAATCAATGAGACTCTAATTGAAGATCATTAGTATATATGTGGATAAATTTTTTAAACCATAATGATGAGATAACTCACAAAAAGGAATTCCAAAATGCAAATATAATGATGGGATTAAGAGAGGCATTCTCTTCCCCAAATGCAAATATAATGATAAAAACACGTTTGTTGGTTCCCAATTAACTTGGGTGCCAAGTTTCAATTTGTTTGAACTATAATTACAATTTTAGTTTCATTTAGAAAAGAAACTTTAAGTTTTACTCCAAAATATTAAATAACATGTTTAATAGATTTAAAAGTGGAATTCAATCTCAAATTCAAATTTCACATATCAAAATATGGTCTATGTGTCAATTTTCACATTATTTGGCCAAACATATCTATCCTAGTGTAGTTTCAGAGAGAGAATATGACTTAAATTCCAAAATATTAAATAAAATAGTATATGTATAATTAATGACAAAATCAGACTCCTCACACTTTAATTTTCTTGTAGGCCAAGTTTCACATCTTTTGAGTGTTCCTATATGCCTCAGATTCATTAAGAAAAGAATATGAAAGATAAGGCCAAGAATAATAAATTTGTTATTAAAAAGGAAACTCCTAATATATTAAATGAATAATGTAAACATAATGTATGGATTATACATATATATTTAGGGTGAATTTGTAACAAATAACATTGTGGTGTAACACAAAGAGAAATAATGTTGTGCATGCATGTTAAACCTATGGAAAATTTATCATGGTGGACAATCTAAAAATGTATTTACTTTTCAAGTATAATGTGACCAAGGTAATTTCAACAATTTGGAATATGTGAGATATTTTAACAAACTTTAAAGAACTATAGTCCATCTACTTAATTTTTTAAAGTAATAAATAAGTGAAAACAATCACGTTAACATATCATAAAGGAAACACATATTTTAGCTCAATTATTTATTTATTTGGAAACACATAAACATTCCTAAATTTATCTAATCAATTACTTAAACCAAATAAAAATAATAATCTTGACAACAAATTTCCTTAGTAAACCTACTTATTACAACCTAAAATTGTTAATAACAAGGAAAAAATAAAATTAGTTTGGCAGATAATGTTTACACCCTTTTGATATGAAATCCATGTAATCAATTTTAGATTTATAAATTTCTTAGAACCTATCTACTCTAGAATAATTATATATGGTTGCCTCAAATTTAGAAATTTAGATCTAACTTAATGTTAATTAAATAGATGCATTTTATTGAAGTAAATTGTTATACATGTTTTAATGACTCCAGCGTGAAAAGAGAAACAAGTAATATAAGAGGTTGATAGATGGAATTATAAAAAAAGGAATTCAACTACGAATATCCTATAAAAGTATGCATTAAATTATTACATATTTAAATTGAGTAAATAATTACCCAATGATAAATTTGTAAGTCTCTTAATTGTAAATAGTCAATATTTATTTGATCAAGTTGTTAAAAAAAGGAAAATATATGACGTTTTTATGTTATTATGTCCTATAATTGTTAAAAAATGATTAACTTTTCTCCTTTTACAATATATGCTACATTTTTTCCATATCAAATAAAAATAGATAAGTTTCTTGCCATCCTATCCAAATAGTCCTATATGTAGACCCCTCCCTATGGTCTTCACCAGTGTTCAGAAAATCAGTCCAATCAGCCGATTAAGCAACCGAATAATTAGTTTGACCAGTGAGCCGAACTGCTTAGGCCGAATCAGACACCAAATTGGGTCAATACTGATTAATCGGCTGCCCAAGTGCTTATGAGACAAATTAATCACCACTTTTTGACACAACAAAATATCATAAAGGAAACATACAAAAGTCTATCTACTTAATATTTTATAAATAAATAAATGAAAACAATCACGGTAACATATCATAAAGGAAACAAATATTTTATCTCAATTATATTTTTTTGGAAACACATACACGTTCACAAATTTATATAACCAATTACTCAACCCAAATGAGAAATAGGAATAATTTTGACTAAAAGATTTCCTTAGTAAACCTCCATATTTTATCCTTAAATTGTTCACAACAAGGAAAAAATAATAATATTTTGATAGATAATGTTTACACCCTTTTGAAATGAAATTCATGTAATTGGTTTTGGGTTTATAAATTTATTGGCACCTACTTATTCTGAAAATAATTAATATAAAATGAATTATATATATATATATATATATATATATATATATGGATATGGTTGACTTAAATATAGAAATTTAGATCTATCTTAATGTTATATAAATAGATACCTTTTATTGAAATAAAACTGTTATACATGTTTTAATGACCCCAACATGAAAAGAGAAACATTGTGAACAAGTCATTTCCTAATGGAATAAATAAGTATATATAAGAGGTTGATGAATGGAATTATAAAAAAAGGAATTCAACTATTAATATACTACAAAAGTGTACACTAGATAATTATGCATTTTGACATTGAGTAAATAATTACACAAAGATAAATTTATAAGTCTCTTAATTGTAAATAATCAATATTTATTTGATCAAGTTGTTAAACAAAGAAACATATATGATAAAACATAGACATAAATAAATGGATGGTAAATGACATTTTTATGTTATTATTTTCTATCATTCATTGAAGAAATGCTTAACTTTTCTCCTTTTACAATATGCATTACACAATTTCCCTAGTAAAAAAATAGATAAGCTTCTTGCCACCCAAGCCATATAGTCCTATATATAGACCCCTTCCCATGGTATTCACACACATAGGAATCACTTGACCAATAGGACATGACTCCTAACATTCTCTCTTATCTCCTATTCAAGTTCCTTGTGATCTCATAAATTTTTTTCCTATGGCGATCCCTTCTCAACCATTTATGTTTCAAACCTTGGAACGTAGACTTGGATTAAAAATTTGGGACTTTGAAAAGTTGACAAACATATTGAGGTATGTTGCATCCCCTTGATCATATTAAACAACTAATTTGACTTCTCTCTCTCTCTCTCTCTTAATGTATGTTACATCTTCAAATCATATTGAGTAATTTTTGATTTCACTCTCTTAATGTATGTTGCATTCCATATTATTCTTGTTGAGAAATCACTTATATTCCATCTCTCTGTTGGTCTTATGGACATTAGCTTATACAACATCTCTCACTTTTGAGAATTTATTTCATGTGAAAGATTGTATATGTATTCTAATTTTGTGATAATCTCAATTTGTTGGATATTCTTATCAGAATCTTAATTATCTCTTAATTCATATTAATCCTTGTGAAATTCTAATTTTCAAGTTGTAGACTTTTATGATAATTTGTTGTATCTTACTTGCGGAATTAGTTGAATACTTATTACCTCTGCACCATTGATATTAGTTGGATGATCTCATCCTTTATTTGGACATGACTATACTTTATCTTTCCGACCCTATTTGCATGGGTGATTGACTAGTCATAAGTATAAGTAGTGACACCCTATAGGCATTGGGTTTTATTCCCCTTCCATATTTGATATTTAGGCACTTGGTTCTATTCCCCTGCCATGCACTAGGTTTTATTCCCCTTCCACATATGATATTAGGCACATAGTTTTATTCCTCTACCATGCATTGGGTTTTATTCCCCTACAAAATACAATATTTGTTTGGAACTGATGTTTTAATCCTCCTACCCTTTGGTATGGAATACATATGGGTTCCTATCGTGCTTTTTAGTATATGCTTGTCTTTTTATTACTCACCATGCCACTATTTATGAATTGGTGATATTATTTTTGTGACATTGTTTTAAGACAAGAAGTCTCTTATCTTTATATCATCTTTTTGAAATTAATATTCTTTTGATACCCACTTGGATAATACTTTCTTCTTCTATGGGAAGCCATGTTATATTTGATGTCCCTTTTCCCTTATATTTCTCAAATCTCGATTAATATGCACATAGAAACTTATGTTGATAACTTCTACTTTGTCTTCTTTTGATAGGGTATGCTTCCTACACCAGGAGTAGAACAAGAAGGAGAAAACCAAGCTTGACCAGGACAATTTTAAGAGTAGTCGAACCTTCTGGGGAGATAAATTCGAGGTGGTTAGATAACCCTCTACTGATCCTATGCTATAGTTAATTTTCTTATGTATCACCCTATGTGGTGAATGATGGTGATAATATCAAACATTGTAATAGTTATATATTTTATATTCTACTGCTACATTTGGTATCTTGAAACATATTTTTGAATAAATTGGATTTATATCCCTTTGCAAAAATTTGGTTATGTGTTTGGCATATGAGATGTTTCATTTTATTTGATTTAGTAGGGAGTGGAACCCCTCTTAGGTCCCACTCCTTACAATGTCATTTGGTTATCTTCTTAGAATAATGGATAAGGCCATTGGTTGTTATAATCAATAGAAGGTCAGATAGGCTGACTTATATGTTCATTGTTTAGCTGGCGCATTGAAAGTTGATGAAAAACAACCATATATTGTGGAAATCGATGGGGATCCATTCAAAATCTTGCTCTTGGTTAGGACCATTGTTTGGTGAACTTCTTGCATAAAAATGACTAGTTAACACTAAAAGTACAAAAATAGCAATTATGAACAAAATGAGAGAAAGTTAAAGTAAATATGTACTATAAAATGAAATTGAGGGTGAAATTAGGCAAAAAAAATATCCAACAAATTGGATGTTATCAACTCCCACAAACTTAGAATCTAACTTGTCCTCAAGATAATAAATGAATCAAGGTATTGAGAAAATGGTAAGGGCTTTATTTGTTTAGTATTTCTCAATGTTGACAATGTTCTTCCATCATTCTTAGGCCAATATATTTGTTCAACTCCTTGGTCAACATACATATTCCCAAGTTTGTTCCCTTAGATCTGGAGTTGCATGACTTTTTCATCTGATACAACCTTCTTCTCGGGATGGGTTTTCTCCTTCACGATTCACCTCAAGCCTCGGTTCCTAGCCTTACTTGTGCATAATTTTTGTTTGGGGTAGCTTTCACACCGAACTTGTTTTTGGGAGTCCTAGCTAGTTGTTGGGGAATTAGCACTAGAAGGGGTAGCTATTTGCCTTTTACAAGATGTTTGAACTTCTCAACGTGTACTAGGAGGTTAAGGTGATCGATTAGGAGTGTAGGGGATTAAGTCCTCCTAAGTTCAAAGAAACTCGTTGGGGTAGTAGCGTTCTTTCACTACCTATAGTGTATTGAGATAAGACCAATGTAAAGACATGATTTTGCAGATTTTTCTTAGGTGAATTAATAGCCCAAAACATCACTATTGCATTTATTATGCTAAGAAGTAGCTTGAATAAAAGGTCTAATATGGGAGTGATGACAACATCCTGGAAAATTGGATCAAAAAATTTGCCTAAATATTTTTTTTTCCTTTGTGGTAAGATATATCAAGATAAGATATGTACAATTGATATGGATCTCTAATCTAAGTTTTTTCAAAATTTAGAGAAGCTTTTGTTTAAAATTGGTAGCATGCAAGGAAAAAGAAGATATCATATGTAGGGTTTGGGATGCAGAATGTACCTAGCTCGCGTGTTCACCCCACCATAACCTATCATATGCTTTGTCCGCATAGCATCAAAGAATGAAGTCTAGTGAGAAGGCAATTTACAGTCTAAAGATCGGTAGTGGCCATTCTGATATTAGAATCTTGACGACGTAGCTTCCTCTGAAGTAGTGGTAATAATCATCTTGATAAGATTCCACTTTAGTGTCTATCATCACAAGAATCTACATCCATAAGAGTACACAGAAGCTGTAGTCATTGGAACCAGGATCATGAGTACATATAAGCTATACTCATTGGAACCAGGATCCTATTGTAGACTTCTATAAAAAAACTATGTTTTTTCTAATTTCCAATCTTCATATGGATGTGCTAAGCCATACCGCTTTACTAGCTCGACTACATGAGTTGAAACTTGGGCTGCCTTTTGTTCAGTGATGCTATTAGTTGTGTTGTGATAAGTTGTTCTTTTGTTGCTAAACATAGTGTCTGAGATGTTGTACAAGATGGCCGTCTTTTCCTATGTATTGATTTACAGTAATGTCCAATGGTCTTCGTGGATGATGAAAATGAAAATGAGATAAGGGACGTCTGATTTAGGTTGGGCAATGAGCCATTCTAATTTTTCAGAGTTCTTCTTCAATAGAATATCTCCTATGATTCCATAGTAGGCCATGTATACATCACCAACCCTATCATCTAAAAGCAGTTGGCAGAACGTCATGACGTTCATCGTCATATTGACTCCTATAGTTAGTATTTCTAGTAAGTTATGTCTAATCACTGGTACAATATCTCTCTCAAAAATAGTGATCATTTGATCTTCATATGGCCCAAGTTCTTCCATGATGAGATTGATGTCTTCAATAGAAAGTTAGTAGCATGTGTCCTTATTGAAGTTTTAAAATCTTAGAGTTATCAAATTAGTAGGTGCAAGTTCGTCCACTGCTAATTCAACATATGGAGCATTTTCATTGGTGGCCACTTTGTTCTCTATTTTTTGCTCCATGATATTGTTTGTATCATATTTGTTGTGAGGTGGGGAAGATTTTTTTAGCTTCTGGAGCAGTCGCAGGTATAATAGGGTCCTCTGAATGGGTACACCCTTGTCTTGCTTAACTTTTAATTTAGCAGCCATATGCTCAATTGTTGCTTCTTGCGAAGGTTGGGAGGGTGGGGGTTGTTCTTGACTGAAGGGTGGTGTGAAGATGTTGGGAGATTTTTTTTCGGGGAGGAGGAACAACTGGATCCATTTTAGTGCCTTGTGGAGGAGAGACTTCTAATTCCTTCTGAAAATTTTCCAGATGTTCCCTCCAAGATGTCCTTTTTGGAAGGGGGATGAGTGAGTACATCCTCCAAGGGACATCTTCCATGCGGTGATCATAGAAAAATTATCTATCATGGATGGTTTCCATGATATATTCTCCTCCCAAGGCATGGAAGTCCTCATTTGTGATTTTTTCAAGGGGAATCCCCCTATTCAATGCTTTTATTGTCTTGAGCACGATGAACACATTGTTCCCCGAGTCAGGTTGCTTCCAGGGTCTGTTGTAGTTGATGTGGAACTACTTCCAGTTTGGGTGGTACTACCTATCCTCTCCCTATATTAGACATTTAAGGTGGGTCGGGATAGTTTGGATCACCCTTCTTTCTTTATTTTTGAATACCATCCATCCACATGGTAGGCCCTTAATGTTATAGTTGTAAAGTGTTATATTCCAGATAGAGAGATACGCCACAGTCAAAAGTAAATTGTAAAGAGTCGGACCCGGTAGGGGACCACTCCTTATTCAAAAAAATAATTTGCATATAACACCATGAGCTCAAATATGACCAGATAAAAGGGGTGCACTTTTTTTTATCAAACAGATGAGCACAAAAAAATAGTTTTTGCAACAAAAAATAAAAATCCAACTATTACATAAATTCATTATTCAACTTAGCATTGAGACTTATGGGAAAAGTCTAAATTATGAATCTAATTATCAGGATCATATTATGGTGAACAAAATTCCCATCTCGGAACTCATCCTAGAAATTGGTCCTGAGCTAAGTCATCTTCTACCTGAATCTTAGGCTCTGCTAACTCAGGGTAGGTTGAAAATTAACACCTAGGAAAAGGAGAAGAAAATAAAAGGATATCCATGAAAATTGAGTATGTACAGTAAAAATAACTAGGCAACAATTAAGATACAAAAAAGGCAATGAAGGATATCAAGTAAAGAAAAAAAAATAAAAACAAGAAGTTCCAAGAGGATTTAACAAGCCAAAAGATGATGCATTATAACAAAAGAGATGATTGACTGAAAGAAAATCTTGCCATATAACAACAATAATATTTCATAAACAGTGCATATAAACAATTAGACAACTTTTATTTAGGTAGGGTCGAGGCCCATAAATATCAAGCCTAAAAATATTTTGGGTGGAAGACGCAAACCCTAGACATTATACATGTGACCCTGTAAATATATGAGTAGAAAACGCACGCTCAGGACATAATACCCATGTCCAATATAATATGTAAGTACAAATGTACTACTACAATAAATAAAACCTAATCTATTTGCACACACATGATATAAAAGTACGAAATAATTTCCGTCATCATCAACATGATTCAAATAAGGGAAATAGATTATCTCAATAAATAAGCCAGATGACCTTCAACAATAGAATCTCATGGTATAAACAATAAATCAGGAAGTTGTAAGGAAATAGAAAGGTATATTCAAAGACGAACAAGTTTTAACCAAAAATGCCTCATATGAAATTTGTTGGTGAATGCAGTATTGCCTTGATAATAAGGAAATATGCACATACCTCAGATAGATTTTACATCTATCCAAGTTCAAATCCTAATTCCATCCCAGTTCCAAGCACGCTATGATGTGATAAGGAAATATGATATAAGAAAAGCATCGAGAGCCTCCCACATATCCTGCTATGATGACTTTATGGGGTGAGAGGGTTCGAGACCCGTCGTTGTGAAGAGTTGATGGTTGATGACAATCGAGTATTGATAGGTGTATCAGAGACAAAACATGTGATCAAACAAGTCCTTAGACGGATTTTATATAGGTTAATATGTATGGGTTTCTTTGGGGAGAGGCATGGCCGCAGAGGGTAATCATCGTCTATGATTTAGAGAGCGTATGTCTTGGGGTACATATATTACTACCATCAACTAGTCAAATAGGATATTGAAAAAAAAGGGAGAAAAATAACTAAACCAAAAATGTAAATATCATTGGAGGGACGCAAGAGAAAGCAAGGAAAGGTTAATAAAGGAAAAAGAGGAAGGGAGAGGAAAGCAGGAATTGGAAGAAAGAGAGTACCACATTGAAAAACAAAAGGAAACATGCTAGAAGGAAAATTAGAAACAATATCAAATAGAATGTATTAAATTAAACAATTAAGAATATTGTTTCTAATTATATACTCTATTTTTAAAGTTATTTGAGGGTCCAAAAAAAATAAATTTTGACACATAGGTTGATTAAGACGTAGAATTTGAATTGTACATTATTTTTCTTTTTTAGAATGTTCAACATGTCATTTACTTTTTTTAATCCTTTTAGCATTATCTTGTTAATTTATTTTATAATTTGTGTATGGATACTAGTATTATCCAAATAAAATGGAATTTGACAATTGGATCATTAATAAATGAGAACTAAATTTGACATTACTTTCATGTTTAAAAATTGTATAGTGGATTATTTCATACATGGACGTTTTATCAATGTTAAAATGAATATTTGTAGGGTGTATATTGAGTTATTATATTGGGTATTTATGATCCTTTCAAAATTATCCACTCATGAGAGAAATAAAGAATATCTTCTATTTACTTAACTCCTCAATCTCTCTTCAATTATCTTCAACTATGTCTATTTCTAATTTCTTTTGAACAATAGCAACTTATTTCATGTTAATTATTTCCATAATTATAGTAATTCCTCTAGAGATAATATACGAGGGGAATTTTGTATTCTCTTACTACTTCTTACTACTGAAGTTTTACATCTAAATATTTAGTACATACGAGTGTGATGCTATTCTTTACATATGTATTAATTAGTGTGTTTTTAAAATAAATTTCGGATTTTATTTCTTTTATGATAATATTTTCATGTGTGTACAACATTGTTTCCCATTATGTTACACAAAGATTTTATTTATTACAACCCATACAAGTTGGTTGACATTATTCATTTAATATATTAGATGTTTTGTTCTTAATAATAAATCCAATATTTTTGGCTTTATCTTTCATTTTCTTTTCTTAAAGAATTTGAGGCATCTAGAAACTCCTAAAAGATGTGAAACTTAGCCTACAAGAAAAATTGAACATGAGGAAAACAATTTTACAATTAATTATTAATATTTTGTTTGTTTAGCATTTTGTTTAACATGTTGGGCTTTAATATACATTTTCTCTCCTAAACTACACCAGGATAGATAAAATTGTCCAAATATTGTGGAAATTCACACATAAAATGATTATGGTATGTAGATTCTGAGATTGAGAATTATTTCTACTATTGAGGCTATTTAGTAATTTACTTAGTAGTTTTGTCTCCTATTCTAATTGTTTTTTTTTTGGGGGGGGGAGTAAGAAGGCATTCTTATTCATCCCTCCCTTCTCTTGCAGGTAAAATGGTTAAATTACAATTATGTCTTACTTTGAAAATAAATTTGGTGGGTATCCCTCCATTATAATGGAGAAGAGGGAGAGGGTGACCCACAGGGTCGAGAGGACAATTCATGTAAACACGAGTGTCCTTAAATATTTTTAGGTGTTGTTTGGCGAGGGCATCCACAGGTCCAATGTTTTCTATCGGCGTCTCAGAATCTTCACTTTCCCAAGCCGCTCCAGGCAATCTTAAATAGGTTTGGCCCAACTATACAGACTTGGGAATTTCCCAATAGTATCTTCAATGGCTTCCACAGCAAGCGTGTTGTCGGTAAGGACTAAATACGTAAATTGGGATTAAAATAGTTATAATTATGCAAACAATCTAAAACTTGGCACCCAAGGAAATTGGGACCCAAAGAACATGTTTTACCATTATATTTTACTTTTGAAATTCCATTTTATGAGTCATGGAACCTTAGAATGCTTGGCTTATTACCATTATATTTATCAAAACACTATACCTTTATTATAAATATCCACTCAATTGAGTCTTATTATAATAAATACATTTGAAAAGATCTATATATTATTATTTTGCACAAAATTATACATTTGACTTATTTTACATATTTAATCTTTTAATTTCGTATTTATTTAAATAATAGAACATTGTTAATATTTATGGACATGGAATTACCAATTGTTACACCAAAACATATTATTCATTTTTATTTAGCCATTATGTTAGTAAAGGAAATATATATAACATATTTCATGATTTTATTACATACTATCACTTAACTAAGTCATTATTTAAATGTGGTTTAATTTTTATCCTTATTTCCTCAAAGCTAAGAAATCAAATCTAATCATGGAATAGGGTAAGATTCTAAGTTTTGGTTCCTTACATCAATGGTTGAAGTCTTTCAAGGGAAGTGTGATGAACTTTAGCATCCTTGTTTCATGTAGAGTGTTTTATAGATCTTCAACTGAGGGGGGATTATAGTTCACTACATATAATAGTGTGACTACATTATATCTGGCATTAAAAATTGGCCCCTCTTTGTCTTTATAAATATACCCTTCAGTGATTGTCCCACAATGAACCTTGAATAATACTCTTTTGATAGACACCTTATGTCTAAAGGTTGATCTCAAGTCATTTTTGGTTAGAGACGGTATATTATTGTTGTAGATGACATCTTCCCTTAGCTTATCATTATCCATTATATATTCTAGAATGTAGATGTCACAAAGTAGCATCCCTGAACATCATATCCATGCCTTTCATTTTGCATTGCAGCAATAGGGGCAATTCCAAATGTGTTGTATCAGTTGGTGGTGGCTCAGGGAAAACATGATTCTCTAATTTCCTTTGAGATTTATCAAACATCCAGTTTTGGTTCTCCTCATCGTCCTTATAAATTCACTCCTCTATCTCCACTTTAAAAGATTAGGATGAACTCCTCTCCCAATTGGTTCATTAGTCAAGAATTCATTGCCAAAGTCTTCATAGTATGTGGGAGGGGGTGGAGCCTTGTAGTCAAAGAGGAGGTCCGACATGTTCTAAGTCTTCAGTTTTTTCCCTGATCTCCTCCCTTGGTGTTGGTAATTCATATGTGACATCATTTTCCCTATTGCCTTGACGTCCTCAAGTGTAGTGGCTTGTATAGGTTTTGTTGGGAAACCCTAATTTGCTTTGTCTCTGAGTTCCTCTGTCACTGGCTAGTTGGTGTAATGCCTTGGTGAGGCTATGGAATTAGTATTATTATCTTCCCCAGTGGGCATATCTACATTTTTGGTAGAGTCCTCTTCTACTTGTTCATCAGATAGTTATGTTGTGACTTCTTATACCAGAAATAGTGGGGTGTGCATGATGCCTAGTTTTGCAAACATATCTACCTTTGATTACACATCCATCTCTACTTCAGTCCAATAGGATGCCTCTTCGTTGGTGACCTTCAATCCTTTGGATGATGACTCTTCATGAGATGGTGATGTTGTCAGTGACTCCTTTTTCTTCCTTTCTTCATTGGAACCATGTAGATGCTTGTACTCTTGTTTTAGTTTGTCCGGCTCTTATCGTAGAAGGGCGACCTCTCAGTGCATGTTGGCTAGGGTCTCCATGATCTACAATTGGTTCGCAACAAGGAGTTGCATTTGTTGTGGCATGCTCATTAATGGTTGTGTATTACTTGTAATTTTCTTAACCTATGAAGTTAGTCACAACACATTGAAAGTTAATTCATAAATATGAAAAGTGGAGTCAGAACAATCTCATAGAGGTCATTGATTTCTTATCCAACTTTTGTCAACATCCTTACGGTGGAATCTCTCTTTGATTGTTCATCACATTTCCTCAAGCTTGCTTCATGCCCTTTCTCCTTTCCCTAGATAGAGACATTGTGTGCTTCATTTCTAAGCATGCTTGGTTCAATTTCTTTGGCTAATGGGGAAGTGTCTTTCCTAGAGGGTTCTTTTCTGCTACCTTATTTTCAACTACTTTCTCTTTATCAGTGCCTCTACGGTTGAACAATGCCCCTACTGGAATTCTACTTCTATATACCCTTGGGGTATAATGGCATGATGACACACTTGCTTTGATGGAGGGGGATTTCATCTCTCCTTATCTATTTAGAAACTAGATAGTATTTCTATCAATTTCTCTATAATGGTGGTAGCTGGAGTAGTCATTGGATGTGGTACTTCTTCTTCTATTGTTATTACCTTGGATGTGGGGGGCTTATTATGTTTTGTCTTGGTTGCAATCTTTTTTGGTAGCCTAATTATGAGGTTCTTCTTTGGTTAGGAGGGCTTGTCTTCTATGTGTTTGATATGTTTTTCAGTAGACATTTGTTGCATTATATGTGGAAGAGGCTTGGATCTTGATTTCATTTTCAGCATATCTTCCTCCTGGAACACAAGCCTGCCACAATAATAGATTCCCTCTTCATGTAGGGGAACAAGGTCTTTTGAACTCTTAAATTTATAAAAGTACTTCTCCTTTGTCCTATGTAAAACATTTGTAGATGTCAAATATTTGGCATCCACTAGTCTATCTCCTCTATATATAGAGAAATTGTTCAGTTCTTTGGGGTACCCTAGTTGGCGAGCAATGCATGTTATTAGGCCACCAATGAAGAGATCTTGGGATCCTTCTAGTCCCATTGTTTCCGCCAGGATATTAATTAAAAAATCACATGATGTTGACTGGTTTCTTCTCTAAGATACTCCACAATATGTGGAGACTCATTTGTGTAATATTTCCAGTATCAGACCTAAAAAATAGGGTGGTGTTGATAAATATCTTGTGCATAACACACATTATTTTGGAATGCATTTGTGTAGCTTTTGATTGTGCAGAGCTGAATTGGCACTCCTTTGATAGCCTTTCCCAAGTTTTGTCAGTTAGAAACCCCTACTTTATTTTCTAATTTAGCTTTCTCATTTGAATAGGTGAAAATTGAATTCAACCATCTCTTCTTTAAGATATAATCTTCCTTGATTATTTTGACTGCCAGTTCAAAGCTTCCCTTATACTATTTTGCCTCGTCTGCTTGTACTAGTAAATTCTTTAGAGACAACATAATTATCATGTTAGGTCTTCATAGGAGGTATAATTTTTAAAGCAAATATTGTACATACCAATATTGTCGAAGTGTTCTTTCACCCATTGGTAAATACCTAGTTTAGTAAGGATGTCTACATATTAGAACCTCATTGCCCTATAGGATTTGCTATGAAACATCCTCCATGCCGTTTTATGTTTTTCATCCCTTCAGATGAAATAAATATCTAGCTAGAGTCTACGAGTGACAATTGTCAGCTAGGGAATGCCTACTAATGATTTGTGAGAATGAATGGTTTGTGAGAATCAATGGTGGAAAGATGAGAAAGGTTAGAGGAACATTCTGAAGATTAGGTTCCTTCCAATGGCAGGTACTCTTTTTGGAAGTAGATGGTCAACAGAGAGGCTATTGGCATAAAGCTCAATGGTTGAGAGGGTCGAAGGTGGAAACATCGGTCCTAGAATCAATGGTAAAAAGCCATTTAGAGGAGATGTAATTGGACGGCAGGTGCCCCCTCCCCCTTTAGAAGTTGATGATTGATGTGCACAGGAGAGAGAGGATAGTGTGAAATCAAAACCCAAAGGCATGGGTTAAAGAGCAAAGAAGGAGCAGAATAGGGTGGGGAAAAGTGAAAGAAGGTGAAAAACTAAGTTCCCTCCTTCTGATGGTGGTCATCGTCATCATTGAAATGACAACTAGATTGAAACAGAGAAAGAAATAAGGAGGAGAGGGGTTACTGGTTGTTGATGATGTTCTTCACTCTATTGTTCATCAATGGTGGGATCCTCTCCCGTTGCTCAAGTTCCTCCATTGCAATGATTCACTGCTCAGGGTGCTTTCATGTTCGGCCTTTGCTAGTAACATCGTTTTTGTCTGTTGGTTGGCATGAAGTCAATGTCATAAGGATCCACTATAGTGCCTTTGTTTTCTGATGGCAGAGGTAGAAGATGATGTCACATGGATCGAGGGTGGTGATCTAATGGAGTAGAAAGGTACTATAAGGATGAGGCTTTTACTAGAAGAGATGAAGTCCAACTTTATGAACCCCCTCCAAACCACTAGAATGAGACAAGTTCACATCTTTTCATTGAACAACTCCATCATTCCTCACAGATATATTCTTGACACAGTGAAAGGGCCTGACCACCTCATCCACAATTTTCTTTAAAAAACTCATATACTTGAGTTGAACAATAAGACATTGTTTCCTTTAGAGACATCCTTTCTTTTCATGTGGGCATCATGCCACACCTTTGTCATTTTCTTGTAAATTCTGGCATTCTCATACGCACTCTACGTGAACTCTTATAGTTCTTGTAACTGTAAGAATTTTTTCTTGCTAGCTAGTTTTGGGTCCATGTTGAGAAACTTAATGTCCTACAAAGTTTTATGTTCAAGATCGATAGGTAGGTGGCTGCTACAACCCCAATTTTTTGGCTTATATGGTTTGGAATGCAATTTCTCCAATAAAATGTATGATTATGGAAATTGTATGATATACATTCAATGAATGAGTTTCTTGTACAATATTTCCTTTAGATGAGTGATTTCATGGATCCTAATGAGTTAGTGATTCCAATTTGATAAGAAGTGAAGAAAAGACAAAAGAAATCATATAATAGTAAAAAGGTTAAAGAAATAAGGATAATGGTGAGAATTATGTGTAATTCTCTATAAAGTGGTATGAATGACCTTTATTGATTAGGTTTCAAATCCACTTGATTTCTAATGGTATTAGAAATAAAAATAATGAAAATAGAAAAGAAAGAGAGAGAAAATATGAATAAAATATGCCTCTTTTAGCGATAACTTGCATATGAAGAAAAGTCTCTTTTAATCGAATTTCGGCTCCAAACTTGGCATACAAGAAGTTTAGGTCATTGAGGATTTTCCCTTGAATTTGGGAGAATAATGATATCCTATTGTTTACCGATATGTTTAAAGTAGTAGGTTTATGTATAAGACTTTTTCCCATGGTTACCATAGAAGTGGAATAAAAGATGGGAGAGATATTTATTGATTCCTAGTTTTTAAAACAATTGATAAATCAATGGAGAGAAAGAGAAACTAATGTAAGGAAAAAGAGAGAATATCCTTAAAATCAAGATATCCTTTTTGTATATAAAGGGAAAACGTGCCTTCTCTCTCTTGAGATATCATATGGAATTAGATTATGGATGAGGAAGGTAATTTCCGATGCAAGGAAGATATTGATAGTTCCTTTTCCTTACACACCAAGATTTAAAGATGAAAGATGGAAGGGGACCTTTGATTATAGAATCATAATGAAAAGGATGTATTTATTTTTTTACCAAAAGAGAGGAGATTTCTTGCTAAATACGAGAAAGAATGGAACTTATAACCCCATTAGTCATCCCTTCGACGTATATATATATATATATATATATATATATATATATATATATATATATATATATATATATATATATATATATATATATATATATATATATATATACAAACATAGACACAGACACATACACATAGAGGTGGGTGTTCGTTCATCATCGTGGTACTCCCTTCTCCTTAACCTTCATCTCTTTCCCCTTCAATTCTTAGGGTTTTGCCTGAAGTAAGTATAAAAGACTACATGATCCCTCCTCAGATGGATAACCTTGGACTCCACACCCGTGAGAAAGCTAGGTCAGCCTGCCTTCCTCCACCTAGATACTTTCACTGTAGAAGCCTTCTAGCAGGGATGATGCAATCTGGGCACCGGAAGGGCATGATGATTGAGTGACCCTCAACATCTAATCCCGATCTCCTCCTCCTCCCATAGTAGTGGTCCATGAGGACAAAGTGCATGGAGTGGGCACTGCCCTATCGGTGGTAGGGAGTTGCACTTCCTTTCATCCTCCAATGCCTCCTAGACAAATTTGTCAGGGCGTTGCTTGATAGTTCATGCAACTCCGACCTCATCAGGAAGAGGGGGTGAACCTACTAGACTCCAGCCGCCAACTCTATAGCTGGGCCTAGTTGTATATTTCGAGGATGGGCGAGGATCCTTGAGCCACGCTTGCCCCCTCAGGTCACTGAGGATGGGGTGGGCGAACCGGCGGCAGAGCCACACGATCAATTCCAGCACAAGAAGGAAGGAGCCCGTAGTCCAAAGGACCCATACACCCCCACATGCACATATGCAACGCAATGATAGAAATGTATTTTGCCTACATCTTGAACTGGACGACTACAAAAAAGAAGTAAAAGGTATATGGTGTCGATGTGGCACTTTTTGATTGGATAGATTAAGTGTTATTTTGTGAAATTGATAGGAAATAATCTGTAGCTAAAAATTAGGCATGTTATATATGAATCTTACTGACAGAAATATGAGGAATACAATAAAAATATTATCAGGAAATAAATCTACCTCTTGATCAAAAAGTACCTAAATCTAGCATCTTTAATGTGGTTAGGTGTATAAGGACCCTAAGTTTTAGGTTTTTATGATCCTAATGAATCCAATTGATATTGATAATAAAAGTTTGGTATTTTATGAATAAAAAGAGAAAATTGGAAGTTATGAGAAATTAGCAACCCATGTTATCAATTAGGGTTTCTTTGAGAATTAAAGGTGAAATTGATGATAATTAGGGTTTGTAAACCCAAGGGGCATGAAAAATAGAAACTAGGGTTTAGGAAGTCAAAACCCTAATGAAACCCTAAAGTTGACCTAGAAATGCTAACTTGATACTCAAGACAATCTTAATGATGATTTGGATCAAATAATAATACATATGTTTATTGCTTTAACTTTCAGGATAACTTTTCTTGGTTGATTAATTGATTGCTCTTGCTTGGACATCTACAACTCCTGATTAAGGTATGTGGTTATTTATGAGTACACGCTTTAGTTTCCTGACATTTTTCGATGTTTTATCGATTGCATGAAAATAAACTATTTGGATGCTTTTATTTCTACAATATTTAAAGTGAATATGATTATCACAAATTAAATATGTATATATGACTAGCGCGAACCTACATACCATCTCTGGATGTATGATGTGAGACCAAGCCCCAGAGGGAAGGTCTGAAGTGGTCAAGCACCTGAGGGAAGACCACTGGGCACCCAAAGAGGTGATCCCAGGTACCAAGCTCAAGATGGAGAAGGTAGCCTTAAATTTCATTGCAAGGACTAAACCCTAAGGGAGGGTATCCCAGAGTATGAGTAAAATCGGTTGGGAAGTCATATGGAAAACGTAATCTTGCATTGTTAACAACTACTTGATATTCTTATATTGTTAGAACTTATGTGTAATATTTTGGTTGTCACCACATACCGGTATATCCATTTATACTGAGCAATGTTTTGTTTGTTGGTGTTTTAGGAATATGTGAAATTAGACAAACAGTAAAGTGGAACTTGTGAACATTAAAGTTAAATCATAAAGGAGGATTTAGTTAGATAGAATTCTACTATGGGTAGAAGTCCCAATTTCCTATTTTTTGAAAGGTATGTGAAAAATAAATTTTTATTCCAGTTTTGAGTTTAGTCTTTCATAGAATTTATTAATTATTTTTTATTATTTTCCAAACCATTGATCCTATTTTTGGGATAATGCCTCTCACTTCTTGGTCTTCCTTAATTGGGGGTTACCGAGAAGCATGTTTGTTACAATTGGTATCAGACTGATGTTTTTCCATTTAATCTCTAATAATTATTAAATTTTACAAACTCTTTAGAACCCAAGGGAGTTATTAGAGGATTTTCCAATGATGGAGGTGCATAGAAAAGGATCACAATCTAGGGGCTGGCAAGATTTTCCTCTTCCCTGCTAGTCGGTCTATGAGGACTCCCAGATTCTGTGTGACTGCCTGACCAAAATCAGAGGATTTGACTCGAAGTAAGATACCTCTAGGACTCATATGTCTTCTTCCTTTATCAACCCTAATTCAAGTATAACTCTAAGTTCTTAGGGTTTCTCTCTCTCCACACCCCTCCTGTGTTTGGGATAAAATTAATAAGGATTAAGGAATCCTCCACAAATAATGAAAATCATGTAAACATGATGTCATGGACATAAGTTTTGATAATTAGAAACTGAGACGGAGTTTAGTTACATGCTTAGGTTGCATGGCATGTGTCACCATGCCCTCAGGAGAGATTTGAGGTTAGACATTCTTGTAGAAGGATGAGGAGAGAGTTAGCCTTGGAGGAAGAAGCCTCCAAGAAGAGGAAGATACCTAACGCAACCTCTAGGGGCGATGCTAACCCAAACCCTAATTAGTAGTTAGAGAAAGAGATGACAAGATGAGTTGGATACCTTAGTTTTCTATACCTTTAAGTACATGGGTTAGACCTACATGATTTACATAAAGGTTTTGAGTACCCGTGAGAAGCATGAGCTATGTGTGGTTGCTTGACCTAGTACCTTTTGGTGGCCTGACCTTGGGTGGTCGTGCCTGTTGGGGGTAGGGGATCACTCCCTCATTGAGGAGGTTAGTGATGACCGTATAGGAACCCTAATATATATATATATATATATATATATATATATATATATATATATATATATATATATATATATATATATATATATATATATATATATATATATATATATATATATATATATATGTATATGAGTAGAAAAGGGGCATGCACCTACATATAAGAGGTCGGAAGTAAGGTTGGAAACATAGGTTGTGCATGATAGTTTATGAGATGGGCATGCAAGAGCTTTGGATGATCATTGATCAGATATAAGTTTGGTTAGTATGTTTCACCCAAGTAGGGATATGTGTGTATCCTTAAGAGCTTGACCTATATTCTGAGAGAGAACCCCCTGTGGTAGGACTAGTTATAGGGTTAGCTCTAGAGAGAGAGAGTGAGACCCGATGAGGAAGTTTGGAGACCTTGACTCTGAGCCATGAGGAATCATGAGAAATTGGGTATAATATGGCCTAGAATGGATGACCCTAACTAGATATATGTGGTTGTCTCAGGAATGATCCTTGGGGGCTTATCGTACCTTGGATACCTTTAGAGGAACCAAACCCTAGAAGAGAGAAAGAGGCTTCCTGAACAAATGTATGAATGCTATGAATGCCTACTTTTTTGGTGTAGAAAGGAGAGTTCTTTAGACCCCAAAGAGGTATGGTAACAAGTTGAGAGGTCTTACACCCAGTCAGTTGTCCTTGTGTAGGACTCTAAGGGGTTGTTCACATGGAAGAGTGGTAGGAAGTATATGCCATATCATGTATAGGTTTGGTTTGTGGTGGAACAACTGGACATGCAATTAGATAGATGATGCATAAGAGGTGAACCTGGGGTTCCTGGACCAAAGGGGGGAAGTAGCAGTTGCTGGTGTACATGATGCTCATGAGTCTTATTGAGTTTATAAGATTTGATTATGGCATCCCCCATGCTTTAGGGAAAAAGGGAAACCCCACTTGAACTGAGGTATATGTTTGATGAACCACCCACACATGTTGGTGGCATACACATGAGATTGGTCCAACCTTGAGGAATGATGAACAAGCATGAATCACCAAGGAACTTGACATGGATTGGTAGGTTGTCCTCTTGCTATCTACATACCTAGTAGCATGATAGGGATAAGCATATTCATGATGTAAATCTTGGAGGTAGGGATGCTTATGACCATTCTTACTATCAAGAGATAGTTTTATCCCATCTTGGGAAGGGACCCTTCATGTAAGGTGAGTACCAACTTTTTTTGTAGGTTTGAGGTAACCTTACGAGGTCACCTATAAGAGCTTGAGGATCTAAGTGTAAGAGCACATAGTATGAGCATGAATCTATAGACCCATGTGTGACCATCTCTAAGGGGCATGAGGATATGTTACCATAGAGGTAATCTGTTTAGGGCCCAACCAAGTTAGGTAGGTCACCATGATCCCTATGAAAGAATGTAAGTTTAATCATGAGTTTCTAGAGAGATGATGGAGATTCGGGTGAGAATTCAAGATTGAGATGAACTATGGTAAATTCCTAAGTCAATACTAAGGTCAGGTAGGGATAAGATAGATGGGAGTAGGAGTTGTCTGTTCCCTAGATGCACTAGACCATAGGGTCAGGAGGTAACAATTATCTTTGCTCGAGGACCATGGGTTAAGAGGTTAATCACCTTCATGAGTTCATGGGCCCAAGGGGAAATGAGAGAGGCACTCCCTGGATGCATAAGGGAACAGGGATGACCTCAAAAGTACCGACATCCTAGAGACCTTGAGGAAATGACTAAGGATTATGTATATATGAGTAATATGAAGACCCAAGAGTGTTTGGGAATAGCCTTTCCATGGATGTAAACATAGATTCGAGATATTCGTGGTGTGGGGACATGTGAAGTATGTTTTAACTTAAAGGGTAATGGCAATGTGTGATGAACCATCTCTACTCTTGGAACGGGATGGACTCTGTATATGGACTGCAGCCAAATGCTTATTTCCTCTCGTTATGGGTGTGAGAGATAGGGAAAAACGCATGCCATATACTAAGGATAAAGGTGATATGAGTTGAAACATTTCTATGAAGTTTGAGGATAGAGGAAGTATCACACCCTTTTGGAAGTATATTGGATAGATGGTATGCAAGCACAAATGAACTAAGGTAATCATAATATGAGGACATAATTGGAAAGAGCAATTTGAACTTTACGAGTTAAAGTTTGGGTTTGATAATCGAGATGATGGAAGCAAGATTTCAAAGTTTTCTTGACTAAGATAGACTTAAACCTGAGACAAGGATGATGAGTGGAGTATATGAAGGTTTATGTTTCCACCATCACCTTGCACATAAGGAAACTAATGTGGTAACAGATACTCTTAGCTGAGACTCAGGTCAGGTGTACATTTGTCTTGTCTAGCTGATAGAGAGAGCTGAAAGAGGTTGTTAGATGGACCCTATAACCATTAGAGGACTAGACCTATGTGGCTAACATCCATATACAACCAGGTCTGTTGGTCAAGTTAGTGGTTGCCCAGTTGACCTGCCTAGAGCTTGATGAGATAAAGGGATCGTTATAAGAACCTCATATATACCTCTCAGGAAAAGAAGGTGGTGAAACCCACTACTAGAGTGTTTTAAGGTTTCTGAGGAGTCACCCTTGAGGAATCATGTCATGCAAGAATCTCATGATTTTAAGTACACTGTACACTATGGTACTACCATGCTGGTTAAGGTTTGTAGTAGTACCTTGAAGACCTGGGACGAAGAAGTATATAGAGTTGCATGTGGCATATTGCCATACATGCCAGTAGGTGAAGGCTGAACACTAGTAACACAGTGAGCTGCTACATATAAGGAGGAATCCCCGAGAGGGAATGGGACTAGATCACCATGGACATTGTGGTAGGTCTCCCCTAAACTAAGAGAGGTCATGAAGCAATATGGATTATGATAGATCTCCTTACCCAGTTGACCTAATCCCTTGCCTAAGAGAGAGCACTTCCAGTGTGACAGATCTAGTTGAACCATATATTTATGAGAGAGAGATGGTTCGATTGCATAGTTATTCGAGTTCAGATGGTATTGAGTATTGCCTTAAGTTCAATTCCATGTTGTGGAAGTAGGTACAAGAAGAACTCAATGCTAGATTGAAGTTTAGTACAACTTATCACCCCCTGACTGATGGATAGTCAAGAGAGTATGATCCAGACTTTAGAGGGTCTGATGAGAGCATGTGTGCTGGTTTGGGGTGATTCATGGGAGCAATTCCTACCCTAGCAGAGTTTGCTTGTTATGATAGCCGCCATGTCCAATATCAGGATGTATGAAGCTCTATATGAAAGGCCGTGTTGGTCACCTCTTCACTAGGATGATGTCAGTGAGAGGACCTTGTGAAGGTTAGAGAAACCACAGTGTATGCAGATGAAGTCGCGTTGATCGAGCAATGGCTGAGAAATCCCAAGATTGATTAGAATCGCATGTTGATACGAAGAAGACTTGCATGCATTTCACTGTGGGTGAACATGTGTTATGAAAACCTGACCCCTCTGAGCTATAGCTAAGAAAGTTGAGTCCCTAATACATGGGTCCATTTGAGGTGGATTGGTGGAGTTTCTTATGTTTATCCTTATCCCTCAGGATGACATGATGTATGATGTGTTGTTCCATGAGTCCAATCTTGAGAACTATGTGATGTACCTTAGCCACGTGCTGAGCACTGAACCTATTGATCTTCAAGGGAGGCTGACATATCCTGATTCACTTGTGAGAATTCTAGATACCAAGGTGAAAGAACTTAGATGTAAGAATATAAGATGGTAAAGGTTCTTTGGAAGCACCATGGAGAGGATGAGGCCACATGGGAGCCAATGATGGACATGGAAAAGTCTTATCCTGATTTGCTTGTATGTTTGGTGGAATTCCAAGGGCAAAATTCCTATAAGAGGGGAAGGATGTTACAACCCCAATTTTTGGGATTATATGATTTGAAATGCAATTTTTCCAATAAAATGTATGATTACGAAAATTGTATGATATATGTTCAATGAATGAGTTTCTTTTATAATATTTCCTTTACATGAGAGATTTCATGGATACTAATGAGTTAGTGAGTCCTATTTGATAAAAAGTGAAGAAAAGACAAAAGAAATCCCATAATAGTAAAAAGGTAAAAGAAATAAGGATAATGGTGAGAATTATGTGTAATTCTCTAGAAAGTGGTATGAACGACCTTTATTGATTAGGTTTTGAATCCACTTGATTTCTAATGTATAAGAAATCAAAATAAAGAAAATAGAAAAGAGAGAGAGAGAAAATATGAATAAAATATGCCTCTTTTAGTGATAACTTGCATATGAAGAAAATTCTCTTTTAATCGAATTTTGGTTCCAAACTTGGCATACACGAAGTTTAGGTCATTGAGAATTTTCCCTTAAATTTGGGAGAAAAAGGGTATCCTATTATTTACCAATATGTTTAAAAGAGTAGGTTTATGTATAAGGCTTTTTCCCATGGTTACCATAGAAGTGGAATAAAAGATGGGAGATGTATTTATTGGTTCCTTGTTTGTGAAACAATTGATAAATCAATGGAGAGAAAGAGAAACTAATGTAAGGAAAAAGATTGAATATCCTTACAAATCAAAGATATCCTTTTTGTATATAAAGGGAAAATGTTCCTTCTCTCTCTTGAGATATCATATGGAATTGGATTATGGATGAGGAAGGTAATTTCCGATGCAAGGGAAGATATTGATTGCTTCTTTTCCTTACACACTAAGATTTAAAGATGAAAGATGGAAGGGCATCATGACCTTTGATTATAGAATCATATTATAGAATCATATGAGAAATTGCATGGAACTTATAACCCTGTTAGTCATCCCTTTGGCATATATATATATATATACATACATAGATGTGGATGTCCGTTCATCGTCGTGGGACTCCCTTCTACTTAAGCTTCATCTCTTTCACCTTCGAGTCCTAGGGTTTTTCCCAAAACCAGTATAAAAGACTGCATGATCCCTCCTCAGATGGACAACCTTGGACTACACAGCTGAGAGAAAGCTAGGTTAGCCTGCCTTACTCCACCTGACTACTTTCACTATAGAAGCCTTTTAGCAAGTATGACACAATCTGGGCACCGAAAGGGCTTGATGATCGAGCGGCCTTCAACAGCTTACCCCAATCTCCTCCTCCTCCCGTGTAAGTGGACCATGAGGACAAAGTGCATGGAGTGGGCACCGCCCTGTCGGCAGAAGGGACTTGTGCTTCTTTCCTCCTCGAATACCTCCTAGCCAAATATGTTAGGGCGTTGTTTAATAGTTCATGCAACTCCGACCTCATCAGGAAGAGGGGGCAAACCTCCTGGACTCCGACCGCCGATGCTATAGCTGGGCCTAGTTGTGTCCGTCGAGGATGGATGAGGATCCTCGTGCCTCCTCCTGTACCTTGAGTTGTTGAGGATGGGGCGGGTGAGCCGGCATCAGAGCCGTGCGATCAGTTTGAGCGTGAGAAGGAAGGAGCCCACGGTACAAAGGACCCATATACCCCTTCATGAACGTATGCAATTCAAGGATAGATATGTCTTTTGCCTACATCTTGAACTGGCCGACTACAAAAAAGAAGTAAAAGGTATCTGGTGTCGATGTGACACTTTTTGATTGGACAAAATAAGTGTTATTTTGTGAAATTGATAGGAAATAATCTGTAGCTCAAAATAAGGAATGTTATATATGAATCTTACTTAAAAAAATACGATGAATACAATAAAAATATTATCACGATCTAAATCTGCCTATTGATCAAAAAGTACCTAAAGTTAGCATCTTTAATGTGGTTAGGTGTATAAGGACCCTAAGTTTTAGGTTTTGATGATCCTAATGGATCCAATTGATATTGATAATAAAAGTTTGGTATTTTATGAATAAAAAGATAAACTTGGAAGTTATGAGAATTTAGCAACCCATGTTTTCATAAATTAGGGTTTCTTTGTGAATTAAAGGTGAAATTGATGATAATTAGGGTTTGTAAACCCAAGGGGCATGAAAAATAGAAACTATGGTTTGGAAGTCAAAACCCTAATGAAACCCTAAAGTTGACCTAGAAACCCTAACTTGAGACTCAAGACAATCTTAGTGATGATTTGGATCAAATAATAATACATGGGTTTCTTGCTTTAACTTTCAAGCTAACTTTGCTAGGTTGATTAATTGATTGCTCTTGCTTGGACATCTAGAACTCCTGATCAAGGTATGTGGCTATTTATGAGTACACGCTTTAGTTTCCTGACATTTCCCGATGTTATATCGATTACATGGAAATAAACTATTTTGATGTTTTTATTTCTGCAATCTTTAAAGTGAATATGATTATCACAAATTAAACATGTATATATGATTTGCCCAAACCTACATTCCATCACTGGATGTATGATGCGAGACCAAGCCCCCCAGGGAAGGTATGAAGTGGTCAAGCCCCAGAGGGAAGACCACTGGTCACCCAGAGAGGTGACCCCAGGTACCAAGCTCAGAATAGAGAAGGTAGCCTTAAAGTCCCTTGAAAGGACTAAACCCTAAGGGAGGGTATCCAAAGTATGAGTAAAAGTAGTTGGGAAGTCATATTGAAAATGTAATCTTGCATTGTTAACAACTACTTGATATGCTTAGATTGTTTGAACTTATGTGCAATATTTTGGTTATCACCGCATACCGATATATCCATTTATACTGACCAACATTGTAACGACCGACAATCAAATCGTTACTTATTAAGAAGAAATAAACATAAACAACAGATTAACAAAAATCACTAAAAATTTAAATCATTTTTTTCAAAGAGATCCATTCCAAAGAAAACTCTTACTGAAAGGTCCAAAACCTTATATACACCATTATTCACATTGTACATATCCGGTACATCTCATCTCAAGAATAACATATAACAGTTGCTTTACCAAACTATACATGAGCAACATAAAACCTCGAGGCACGTAAGCCAAAATCTCTTATTGATCATAAAATCAGTACGAACCAATTCCAAGGACCTGAGAGTACAGAGACGACACATAGGACTCATATCTACAAGACATGACAGACAGTACACTCAACCTGAGCTATCACTACTGCCTCAGCTGTTGTTTTCCTCTGCAGAAAGGTCTTCACCTCCTCGTGCACATCCACCTAAAAATTTGGGTCCCACGGGGAAGGACAATTGTAATTGTCCCAGCGGGAGATATAACTCTCTGCCGACCATATTATTATCATAGTTAATCATTTATAAACAGAGCAGAGGTTCTTATTATATTAACAGGAATGATTAATTACTGTATGAACAGAATGAAGTAGTCTCCTTTCTTAAGGAGAACATTGCATCTACCCAGGGTAGAGTTATCAATCATCTATCTGCTTTTGCAAGGAATGTAAAGAAACATAAATAACATCTATCCACTAAGGATGTATAAAAGAAATGTAACATCATCCAAATGATTTCCGTATTTAAGCAAACATGCTAGGCGGTTGATTACACTTTACAATCACACTTAAGCCCTGAGGAGATGAGGTATACCACTCATACTCCAACCGACCACTGTGAAGTCAAAATCGGTACCATACAAGGTCAATGGCAGAGCCGGCTGCTAAGACCTCACCCGTCTCGACCAGTCCGAGACCACATGCAGGACATCTCGTGTCACTGCTAAATAGCTTTCCAGGGTATACTAGCGACTTCGCTATGTAGAGCTACAACGTCAACTCCACTCTCTTTGGGAGAGAAAGATCTCATGTTTATCTAACATCCATCCCGGCCTTCATCTTTGGGAGATTCATGATACATCAATCCCGACACATATAATCAAGGATTGAGAAATCTCGTGTTTATCTCACATCAATCCAACATTAGGGCGTACAGATATTTTCGCCCATCACCCCCACATATTCAAAAATATGCGGTCTCCGGGTTATGCCACGGAGCAACCCGTTTCACCATTCAGGGAGGGACCTGGCGCCGAATGGATCTATGGTCATGGCACTACATGATAAAATTCCACTTGATTAATTAAGTGCATTACCATAATCTTTTAGCATCAGTCAAGTTTTCACACAAGAATTATTATGACAAATGCTACAAAGAAAGGTATCTATCACGTACTTTTCAAATCTATAAAACATATGATACTTGGGATCTCAATCCCTTATCATATTATTGGGAATTCATCACATAACATTGTTACCTCTGTAATTGGTAACCATTACCTCTAGGTCCTTAGACCAAGGTATTCATTTCACTTGTTGTACATGTATTCTCATGGCTCACAAGGCCATTCACATCTTGTCACCTCTCACTAGGCAACAACTTATTCACATGGCTCACAAGGTCATTCACATCTTGTCACCTCTCACTAGGCAACAACTTATTCACATGGCTCATAAGGCTATTCACATCTTGTCACCTCTTACTAGGCAACATCTTATTCACATGACACTTGTTATGTAAGTATTTAACATGCCTTACAAGGCTTATGCAATAAGAGAAATACAACCTTCCCATCATTAGGGTTAGGATTTTCCCTTTCTTATCAGTTAGGGTTTCTCTTACATATCAATACCCTTCATTAGGGTTAGGGTTTTCCATTATTAACCATTTAGGTTTTTTAGATCATATTATCAATGATCAAACCCTAATTCATTGCTCCACACTTCTAGGAGCAAACATTGATATCCTAAGTATTCAATAATACTTATTTATTCTCATCATTTATCATTAAATGAATTATCAACACAAGGTATGAGTTCATCTCTCATCCTTACCAGGGTATGATTACATCATACTTTATTAACTTGGCTTAATCCTTTCTCAAGGTACGTTAGCCCACACTTATCAAAGTGCATCAAACTCATTACATTTCAATGTAATAATTGACATAACACACTTCATGTGTTACTCATCCAAGTATATTGGATTTAAGGTGCATCAAGGTACATCATCCTTGAAATGCTGGATGTGATATCTATCATGTCTTGATGTATTACTTCCCTCATTACTTTTAACTTACTTAAGTTCATCAACTTATCTTGTATTAGGGTATTTCCCATCCTAATACTTTATGCACTAACTTATCACATTTATCATGTAATGTATTATTCATAAGTCACACATTTGAATTACCCAACCATCATCAATGATATGGACTCATATCAGGTTAAGGTATTATTGATATAAGGTTGTCCATTATCAACCACTCTAGGTGCTTCTCCTATCAAGGTATTAGCCACACCATTACTTGGTGTTACACTCATAACTCCTAAGAGTGTCTTGCCCTCACCTTTACAAGGTGTATAAGGTTAAAGATGTGCATATGTTCACCATATCGAGTTGTAGGTGTACAAGCACCACCATATCGGGTTGGAGGTATTTGACCATCATCCATATCGGGCTAGAGGTGTTTTTATGTGTTACCCATGATACTTATGAGGTATCAATACATCACCATGTCAGGCTAGTAGTACATTCAATCACCCTATCGGGCTAGTCACCATCTAGGGTTAGCCATGACGGTTTAGGGTTACCATATCGTCTAGGGTTGTGTATCGTGCAACCATGTCGTGTAACTATGTCATGCAACCATGTCGTGCAAGGTCATGTAGGCCTCATGATACTAAGTACCAATGATGTATTATATGATCATATCGTGCAATAGCACTTGTTACTCTTCACTTATATCGGGTTACCCAAATTAGGGTTTCTTGTCAACTTACAAGTATACAATTGACCTTGTATCGTGCATGGAGTAAATAATAGACTTCCTATCGTGCAAGAGGTGTACACTACACCCCCATATCGTTCAATAAGGTTTACAAACCTATTCATATCATTTTAGTGAAATAGGTGCATCATCATATCGGGTTAGAGGTGCTTGCTTATATGCATGCACCCGATATGACTTTTATAAGGTGATATCACAATCTTCAAGCTCTATACCTTTATTCTAACTATTATAGTTCAAGTCAACAGGTCTAAGAAACTACTAGAACTCATAATTTCATCAACTATTTCAGAAAATTTTAGAATTAAAAATAGATCATTAAATACAACAATTTAGGTGATGAATAATAACATGATTGAGTTCAAGTTATATAACCCGCCTTAAGAACCACTTCAAAGCTTCAAGGTCCAAAGATACATGTTCCTAAGGTTGAATATGACTTTATCAAAGGTCCAAGGATCGTTCAAAACTCCTTCATATACAAGGAATCACCATGGATAAGCAATTGGTGAAGAAGAATAGAAAGGTAGATCATAACCCTAATTCCATGCTTCAATTCAAGCTTGAAGACAACTATATCTTACCTTAGGGTTAAGTTTTGAGTTACTTAGCTCCTTGGCCGACACCCTACCACACTTGGGCAGTATCTACTTCCTCTTGGCCGACACAAATTTTCTTGTGGCCGATACCCCCTCAATTGTGGCCAAAATCACTTCAGTTGGCCGATATCAACTTGCTATGGACAATATCAACATGGTATGGCCGATACACTTGCTATGGCCGATACCCAAGGCCTATGCACGATACCCTTGTTCCCTTGCACGATATGACAACCCTCTTGCACGATATGGCACTCACTTGCATGATATGACACTCACTTGCATGACATGGCACTCAACTCTTCACCCTATTGGTCGATATCATTTCATATGGCCAATTTCACCTACTTGGCCGATATGCTTTTGTTATGGGAGATATCCAAGGACCTATGCACGATATTCTTGCTTTCCTGCACGATACAAGAGACCCATGCACGATAACATAAGGTAGGAGGGTGGTAAGGGTCGAAAAAGTGCACCAAGGGGTGAAACTAGGGGTATATATACTTGCTGATCATGAAGAAAGGCAAAAATGAGGTGTCAACATTTTGAGCTAGTAGGTGCCACGTGTCATGCATGGGTGACACGTGTACATGCATGCATCAATATTTATCTTGACATTAAAAAAGGTTGAGGATCATCTAAAGATGCAAATTCGTCCATTGCTTATCCATTTGGATAAGTCATCTAGGTTTAATCACTATTTTATGTCAAGCCGATACACTTTTTCTAAGGAAACTTGTTGGCCGTCATACCTCACCTCCTTGAGGTGATTTGAATGATATGGACTTTGCCAAGAGTTCACAAAACGATATGGAACACCTCCTTGGGCTCCATGTCCGATAGGCACTCATATATAAGCTTTTCAACTTGATACAACTCAAGTTAAGCTTCCAAATTCAACCCTTTTTCTTGGTCATTTCATCACCAAGATTACCATCACTCATAGGTGATTCAAACATGGTGTATCATTCATTATTTCTCCTCTAACTGATACTATGAGGGAGTAGGGTCACTATAGAGGTGGTAATTTTCATAACAACCCGACATTTTGGGTAAATTACAATTTGTACTAAAATTGGTGCATAATGTACCAGCATTGTTCAAACAAGTTCAAACTTGGAATTTAGGCTTTCCACAAGACACCACCTTACATCATTCTCTCAATAATTATGCTAAAACACATGAGTCATGTTCAACATGTGACATTTTGCATTATATCCCCTCAATTTGGGTAAATTGCACTTTGGTCCAAAACAAAGGAAAATTGCACAAACAACATTCAATCGGGACCAAACTTGAAACATGAGTGTGTCATATGATAACAAAGCACCTTAGAGGATTATATTAAAGTTCTAAGCAACTTTATTAGCCAAAACAAATAGGGTTACCTCATAACCCAGGTCAGGGTTGTTATAAGTTATAAACCCCTAACAAGGATTTCGTCCCCGAAATCCCAGGTAAAGGAAGACATATATCATTCATTCATCATACCATCAAGTCTCCACATAACATATTAATTTCATGGAGATAACATAGAACTTTGATCAACACAAAGTTCTTCCACACATGGTTATCATTGAATCTGTCACACAGGACACATACTCCACTATCCTTTTCATTATTGACTGTAGAGTCAACTCTATGTCAGGTAATACTTTTCTTAGTCAGGGAAACATCATTCATACCTTATTTAACTAAGGTGTCATACCTTACTGATTTGTCACCTTTCTCAACTTACAACTTTATGTGACAAGATTCTGGGAAGTCTCCCATACTCCTCATTTAGCATTTTACTTTTAAAGGAAAGACCAGAGTCATGTTCTGTCACCCACTGTCACTACAAGTCTTGTCATATATCTGTTGTGTCATCTAATCTACTGACACAACATTAAACTTTATTACTACTTGTGCCAACTATCTCATTATTTGTACATTCTCTTATAATAAGGGGAGGTTACTTATCAATTAAAAACTTATCTTAGAGATATCTTTAGATGTTATATATAATTTGCCTTAACAGATCTAGATAGGGGTATTCTAAGCAATTATTTTTAGTTTGATAAGCTTTTCCCACAATGATTTTACAATTGTTCCTTCAAATAGTACATCCTTATCGATGTTATATTTATGCGAAGCATAAACCCCTAACATGTGATGTCCATACTATTTTATGTAACTAGACTGATTTCACAGTTGGCCATCCCAGGTAACCCACATAAATCAGTTGATTAGGAGTTATGCTTTTACTTTGCCATATCATTTGATACTTCTTAGATACCAGAATTTCTTATCTTTGGTATCCATCACATGTGTCGAAAACACATCACATCCTCATCTTTCTTTCATCTTGGGAAATTACTTGTTACACATATCTTTATCTTGGAACCAAAGTCCTAGACAAACTGATACTTTTCTAAGTATCCATCAATTGAACATTTTTAACTTATGCACATCAAGTGTCATGTCCTTGAAGGGAAAGAACACAAAGGAACATATTCTTATTATCACCCCATCATCATCCAAGGTTGTTTATTAAAGAGAAGAGATTATAATCTCCTCTGATTATTGCATGAACTTTCAACTATTCATGAGTCATTTACTCGTGTCTCATCCTAGGTTCCTTGCCATAAACATAGAAATTATAAGGATGATTACATATCAGTATTCCTTTCTTTGTTATTGTCTAACATGTTCATGAGCATTTTGTGATTTTATCACATTTCCCATTTCCACATCATGGGAAAAGATCTTTACTATTCACACATGCTTTATCTAATAGGGATCATCTCCCTTTTTCTCATTCTCTTATCATGAGGCTTATACTTTTCATTTCCTCATACATACACATTGATTTGAGATCATCTCAGATTCCATTTCATTGCACTTAGGATGTGATATACATGTCCATACCATATTTCCAATTTAGTTATACTCACTAGATTGTCTCAGAATGACTACTTGATCAGAGTAATTAGAAAGATAATAATCTAGGAGTTCCATACTTACCCTATCTCCAATAATTATATACCTGGCCAGGGTATACAAGTACTGAGATTAGGTAGTATGCACTTTATGTACTATCATATTCCTCATTTTATGTATCATCACCAACACATGATTTAACATTCCTGGACTTTCTCCAGGCATCACTTCTATATCTCATCCTCTTTCACACAGATAAGAGCAATTATAGAGCATTTAAAAGAATACTGAACATAATATAAATTCTAGCTCTCATCATTTCTTCCCTATGTCCCCATAGGACAATCAATAGGGAAGTCCATAATAGCAATCCTTTTTAATATTATCACCTAACATCAAAAGAAGGCATATCAAAATAAAAAATCTCTATCTAATTGTTACCCCTCGCGGTCATCCACCGCTTTAGGTTGACTCAACCCACAGAGTCTAGCTGTTTCATGTTGTTACTTTTGGCTTTTTAGAACCACTAGGAAAAGGTCTCTGGAATTGTAATGGCATTTCCTTAATTCTCGGCTTATTTCCCCTTCTTGGGCACTACCATCACAGATATACTATCTTTCTAAACTTATGCCAGAGTCTACTTTCTCTCCATATGTAAATCTTTCCCACATTTTCCACTGTTCCAACATGACTATGTCATTCAGGAACCCTTTCAAAGCCCAAAGTTTCTGTATTGAGGACTGGTAACCTAGGTTGTAATGCTAGTATCCAGTCTACCATATGCATCATTGTTGCCATAACCTGCCCAACAAGAGCATAAACATAGGATTCTCTATCCTGATCGGGTCATGATGGAAATTCTCAGGCATTCATTCTTCTCTTGCCTAATCCCTTGCACCCTTTCCTGGTGCAACAACATTGCCCTCAACAATGTATTCCTCGTGTTCCTCAATCATTTTTAAACTTCACCCTTTCTTCTGCACAAGCAGAAGTCACTATAGGGAATACTGGAGGACACTAACACAGACTCAACACATTAGTCCTACATCTCTGTAGACTCAGCGAACCTTAAGCTCTGATACCAAAACTATAATGAACGACAATCAAATTGTTACTTATTAAGCAGAATTAAACATAAACAACAGATTAACAAAAATCGCTAAAAATTTAAACCATTTTTTCCCAAAGAGATCCATTCCAAAGAAAACTCTTACTGAAAGGTCCAAAACCTTATATACACCATTATTCACATTGTAAATATCCGGTACATCTCATCTCGAGAATAACATATAACAGTTGCTTTACCAAACTATACATGAGCAACATAAAACCTCGAGGCATGTAAGCCAAAATCTCTTATTGATCATAAAACTAGTACGAACCAATTCCAAGGACCTGAGAGTTCAGAGACGACACATAGGACTCATATCTACAAGACATGATAGACAATACACTCAACCTGAGTTGTCACTGCTTCCTCAGCTGTTGTTCTTCCTCTGCAGAAAGGTCTTCACCTCCTCGCGCACGTCCACCTAAAAATTTGGGTCCCATGGGGGTGAGACAATTGTAATTGTCCCAGCAAGAGATATAACTCTCCGCCGACCTTATTATTATCACAATTAATCATTTGTAAACTAAGCAGATGTTCTTATTATATTAACATACAGGATTAATCACTGTATGAACAGAATGAAGTAGTCTCCTTTCTTAAGGAGAACATTGCATCTACCCATGGTAGATTTATCAATCATCTATCTACTTTTACAAGGAATGTAAAGAAACATAAATAACATCTATCCACTAAGGATGTATAAAAGAAATGTAACATCAGCCAAATGATTTCCGTATTTAAGCAAACATGCTAGGCGGTTGATTACACTTTACAATCACACTTAAGCCCTGAGGAGATTAGGTATACCACTCATACTCCAACCGACCACTGCAAAGTCAAAATCGGTACCATACAAGGTCAATGGCAGAGCCAGCTGCCAAGACCTCACCCGTCTTGACCAGTCCGAGGCCACAGGCAGGACATCACGTGACACTGCTAAATAGCTTTCCAGGGTATACTAACAACTTCGATATGTAGAGCTACAGCGTCAACTGCACTCTCTTCAGGAGAGAAAGATCTCGTGTTTATCTAACATCCATCCCGACTTTCATCTTCGGGAGATTCGTGATACATCCATCCCGACACATATAATGAAGGATAGAGAGATATCGTGTTTATCTCATGTCAATCCAATATTAGGGCGTATGAATATTTTTACCCATCACCCCCGCATATTCAAAAATATGCAGTCTCCGGGTTATGCCACGGAGCAACCCGTTTCACCATTCAGGGAGGGACCTGGCGCCGAATGGATCTATGGTCAGGGCACTACATGATAAAATTCCACTTGATTAATTAAGTGCATTACCATATTCTTTTAGCATCAGTCAAGTTTTCACACAAGAATTATTATGACAAATGCTACAAAGAAAGGTATCTATCACGTACTTTTCAAATCTTTAAAACATATGATACTTGGGATCTCAGTCCCTTATCATATTACTGGGAATTCATCACATAACATTGTTACCTCTATAACTGGTAACCATTACCTCTAGGTCCTTAGACCAAGGTATTCATTTCACTTGTTGTACATGTATTCTCATGGCTCACAAGGCCATTCACATCTTGTCACCTCTCACTAGGAAACAACTTATTGACATGGCTCACAAGGCCATTCACATCTTGTCACCTCTCACTAGGCAACAACTTATTCACATGGCTCACAAGGCCATTCACATCTTGTCACCTCTTACTAGGCAACAACTGATTCACATGATACTTGTTATGTAAGTATTTAACATGCCTTACAAGGCTTATGCAATAAGAGAAATACAACCTTCCCATCATTAGGGTTAGGATTTTCCCTTTATTATCTATTAGGGTTTCTCTTACATATCAATACCCTTCATTAGGGTTAGGGTTTTCCATTATTAACCATTTAGGTTTTTAAGATCATATTATCAATGATCAAACCCTAATTCATTGCTCCACACATCTAGGAGCAAACATTGATATACTAAGTATTCAATCATACTTATTTATTCTCATCATATATCATTAAATGAATCATCAACACATGGTATGAGTTCATCTCTCATCCTTACCAGGGTATGATTACATCATACTTTGTTAACTTGGCTTAATCCTTTCTCAAGGTACGTTAGCCAACACTTATCAAAGTGCATCAAACTCATTACATTTCAATGTAATAATTGACATAACACACTTCATGTGTTACTCATCCAAGTATATTGGATTTAAGGTGCATCAAGGTACATCATCCTTGAAATGCTGGATGTGATATCTATCATGTCTTGATGTATTACTTCCCTCATTACTTTTAACTTACTTAAGTTCATCAACTTATCTTGTATTAGGGTATTTCCCATCCTAATACTTTATGCACTAACTTATCACATTTATCATGTAATGTATTGTTCATAAGTCACACATTTGAATTACCCAACCATTATCAATGATATGGACTCATCTCAGGTTAAGGTATTATTGATATAAGGTTGTCCATTATCAACCACTCTAGGTGCTTCTCCTATAAAGGTATTAGCCACACCATTACTTGGTGTTACACTCATCACTCCTAAGAGTGTCTTGCCCTCACCTTTACAAGGTGTATAAGGTTAAAGATGTGCATATGTTCACCATATCGAGTTGTAGGTGTACAAGCACCACCATATCGGGTTGGAGGTATTTGACCATCATCCATATCAGGCTAGAGGTGTTTGTATGTGTTACCCATGATACTTATGAGGTATCAATCCATCACCATGTCGGTCTAGTAGTACATTCAATCACCCTATCGGGCTAGTCACCATCTAGGGTTAGCCATGACGGTTTAGGGTTACCATATCGTCTAGGTTTGTGTATCGTGCAACCCTATAGTGTAACCATGTCGTGTAACTATGTCATGCAACCATGTCATGCAAGGTCATGTAGGCCTCATGATACTAAGTACCAATGATGTATTATATGATCATATCATGCAATAGCACTTGTTACTCTTCACTTATATCGAGTTACCCAAATTAGGGTTTCTTGTCAACTTACAAGTATAGAATTGACCTTGTATTGTGCATGGAGTAAATAATAGACTTCCTATCGTGAAAGAGGTGTACACTACACCCCCATATCGTTCAATAAGGTTTACAAACCTATTCATATCATTTTAGTGAAATAGGTGCATCATCATATCGGGTTAGAGGTGCTTGCTTATAACCTTGTTCCCTTGCACGATATTCCAACCCTCTTGCACGATATGGCACTCACTTGCACGATATGGCACTCAACTCTTCACCCTATTGGCCTATGCATGATAACCTTGTTCCCTTGCACGATATTCCAACCCTCTTGCACGATATGGCACTCACTTGCACGATATGGCACTCAACTCTTCACCCTATTGGCCGATATCACCTCATATGACCAATTTCACCTACTTGGCCGATATGCTTTTGTTATGGGAGATATCCAAGGACCTATGCATGATATGCTTGCTTTACTGCACGATACAAGAGCCCCATGCATGATAACACAAGGTAGGAGGGTTGTAAGGGTTGAAAAATTGCACTAAGGGGTGAAACCAGGGGTACATATACTTGTTGATCATGAAGAAAGGCAAAAATGAGGTGTCAACATTTTGAGCTAGTAGGTGCCACGTGTCATGAATGGGTGATACGTGTCCATGCATGCATCAACATTTATCTTGACATGCAAAAAGGTTGAGGATCGTCTAAAGATGCAAATTCGTCCATTGCTTATCCATTTGGATAAGTCATCTAGGTTTAATTACTATTTTATGTCAAGCCGATACACCTTTTCTAAGGAAACTTGTTGGCCGTCATACCTCACCTCCTTGAGGTGCTTTGAATGATATGGACTTTTCCAAGAGTTCACAAAATGATATGGAACACCTCCATGGGCTCCATGGCCGATAGGCACTCATATATAAGCTTTTCAACTTGATACAACTCAAGTTAAGCTTCCAAATTCAACCCTTTTTCTTGGTCATTTCATCACCAAGATTACCATCACTCATAGGTGATTCAAACATGGTGTATCATTCATTCTTTATCCTCTAAATGATACTAGGAGGGAGTAGGGTCACTCTAGAGGTGGTAATTTTCATAACAACCCCACATTTTGGGTAAATTACAATTTGTACCAAAATTGGTGCATAATGTACCAGCATTGTTCAAACAAGTTCAAACTTGGAATTTAGGCTTTCCACAAGCCACCAACTTGCATCATTCTCTCAATAATGATGCTACAACACATGAGTCATGTTCAACATGTGACCGTTTTCATTATAGCCCCTCAATTTGGGTAAATTGCACTTTGGTCCAAAACAAAGGAAAATTGCTCAAACAACATTCAATTGGGACCAAACTTGAAACATGAGTGTGTCATATGATAAAAAAGCACCTTAGAGGATTATATTAAAGTTCTAAGCAACTTTAGTAGCCAAAACAAATAGGGTTACCTCATAACCCCGGTTAGGGTTGTTACAAACATTTTGTTTGTCGGGGTTTTAGGAATACCTGAAATTAGACAAACTAGTAAAGTGGAACTTGTGAATATTAAAGTTAAATCATAAAGGAGGATTTAGCTAGATAGAATTCTACCGTGGGTATAATTCCCAATTTCCTATTTTCTGAAAGGTATGTGAAAAGTAAATTTTTATTCCACTTTTGAATTTAGTCTTTCATAGAATTTATTAATTATTTTTGATTATTTGCAAAACCATGGATGCTATTTTTGGGATAATGGCTCTGACTTGGTCTTCCTTAATTGGGGGTTACCGGGAAGCGGGTTTGTTACTGTGGCACAGTTTTCCATATTTTAGTCTCTATGGGATAGTGTGACAAGAGTTTTATGGGTTTTGTGATATATCCACTACGCATCATCAAGCTTCAGAGACCTATCTTGTCTGGTGTGTCCAACAGTCTTCTCTAAAATCTGTTTGATCTACCTTTTCAAAACCTCAACTTATCTTGACGTCTGTCTGTGATACATGGTAGAAATCTTGTGTTTCATTCCATACTTTTGCAATAGAACTTCAATTTGTATTTCCCCAAAATGAGATCTCCTATCGCTAATGACAGTGCACAGAACCCCATTCCTCAAGAATATTACCTTCTCAGATAACATTATCATGGATTTAGAATCACAAGAAGGGGTACCTACTGCCTCTACCCACTTGGATATATAGTCAACCACAATCAAGATGAATTGATTGCCTAACAATGATGGGAAAGGCTTGATGTAGTAGATTCCTCATACACCATGATTTCCACCTCAATAATGTCAGAGAGAGGTATCTCATTTCTCTTTGATATGTTCCCAGTGTGCTAGAATTATTTATAGGATTTTGCATATCCATGTGCATCATTGAACATAGTGGGCCAATAAAACCTAGATAGTAGAATCTTAGTGGTGGTCCTATCTCTGACTAGGTGTCTTCTGTATAGTGAAGAATGACACTCATACATGATTTAATGTAGTTATTCCTTAGGAATATTGTGGCAACACATCCCACTATCACACAGATAGCAAGGTGTTACGCGAAAACGTGCTGAAATCACCATAACCACAGATTACCAAAAATAGGAGTTAATTAAAACCGATTGTGGAAAGCTGATAAACTGAGAAACTATTCATTCAAGTCCTCATCCTGTAGGGAAACATGTTATATAAACATATACAAGATCTGATACGTGTCCACAACTTAGAGGAATAGATGTCTAACCACCACATGAGTTCGTCACCTGATTATACATACATAAAGGCCCACATCCGGCCAACAGCAGGATATACAAAACATCGATGATTATACAGCGTAAAACAACGTCAAACACCTCCAAGGACCTGAGAGTACAGGGATGACTCTAAGACTCTACTACAAAACATCCAAAACAGTAGCATATCCATTGCTTACCTTCTACGGCTCTTCTAGCTGCCCGTCCGCAACTCCACGACCACCACCACGCCTAGCTCGACCACCTAAAAAGGTTGTAAACCAGCGGGGTGAGACACACAGTCCAAGCGAGAAACATAACTCCCCGCCGCAACTACAGAACCTCAGAAAGATAAAGCTATAATAGCAGATAACTGATAAGAAGTATAATAAGAGCAGTTTATGTAAAGTAAAGCTATTTGTTCCGACAAGCTTACCAGATGGAAGGCATATAACCAATTGTTCTCTATGCAACATGATTAACAAGATAAGATATATTGCTATGTAATATGAGAAACAATGAGTAACTACAAGATACAAAAAGATTAACTACACAAGCAAGGCCTCAACCAATGTTTCGTGTTTTGCCTTAAGCAGTACATACTATATGGCTGAATTACATATTTTATGCCCTGAGGAAGTGAACCGTACCGTTCAAATCCAACCTTCGGCTGCGAAGCCCATAACCGGTGCCATACAAGGTCAATGGAAGAGCCAGACTCCACAACCTCTCCCCTCGTGGTCAGTGCACGAGAACCAAAGCAGGACCGCAGTCTCATGCTCAAGTGGCCTCAGCTACATGGTCAGCTCCACAGGCTACCCTTCCTCTAGCCCGCCTCGGTACAGGTCACGACGCTAGTATATCTGAGCCACGGGTCTGTTCACTGTGCTCTAAGCCATGAACGCATTCATGCTCTTTATATCACATATCTGGAGCCATGGGCCTGTTCACCATGCTCATCACATATCCCGAGTCTTCAACTGAAGTTGCACTCTTACCTCCTCACTTTAGGCTGGGAGAAACCTCGCATATTCAACAATATGCGCTCCAGGTTAACCCATAGGAGAACCCATTTCACCATCACCAGCTTCTGACGACGATGGATCTATGGCCAGGGCAAACTACATGATATATTCCACTGTGATTAATTAGTATCTTTTATATGGATTTCAAGATTCAACCAAGTTGTATAACATGCAAACTACAACAGGAAATACACAACATAAAACTCAACATTATGCTTTTATTGTAATCACATCAACATGATCCATCTCAAGGATCCAACATCACATGTTATCACTTGGCCTCTTGCCAATCATCCAGATCCATCTCAAGGATCATCACATACCATGGGATCTCAATCCCTCATCATATATTGTCACTGCCTCTCAAGGCTTACATTACCATCATCATGGGACAAACACATCATACATGCAATCTCATCAACAAGAGTAACTTATCAAAGTAATGTTACTCATCACATATTTCTCATAGCCTTTTCTTGGCTAATCATCACCTGCATGGTTAGTGTACACAATAATCATAGGCTTAACAGAAGGACCATGCTATCAACATAGGGTGACAATAAAGATTCTATACTTTATCAATCATACATCAACTGATGATCATGTGCATAAGACACATCATTAGGAAAACCACTTTACATACTTATCATTTTCCTTAGCATCATATTGATAATCATGATGATCAAGTTCATGCATATAGTCATCCTAGATATAAAGGACAAGCGTTACCATTACCATTAAGTAAGCAAGAAGTCACCATCGTGTTAACCAAGGACATATACAACTAGTCTGCTTTTCATGGTACACAAAACCCTCACTACAAGCACCAAGAACCCTCACTAAAAAGTTGTATCGGGCAACCTTCCCTCACCTAAAGCTCATCACACAACGGCCAGCAACGCTGCGTTGCCACTAAGGCAACCAAGCGTGCAGTAGAGCAATGCACGTCAGGAGGTATCACGCACAGGGGGGGGGGGTGTCGGGCACCCAGCTCTATCGGGCAACGCCCGTCACAGGGTGACTATCAGCCGTTACAAGCCACAGGAGATATCGTTCGGAGTAGGTGGTTCATCCATCCTATCGTGCAACCCACTGGACCAAGGCCTAATGACCGTCACAAGGCAAGATGGAAGTGTGATGCCCGTCACAGATCAAGGTATATCACCCGTCACAACAGGCCTATTGCCCAAGAAGCTAGGTCAAGAGGGCTGTCGGGCAGCACCTCCCCATACTCACAACATCTAAGGTACATCTCACAAGGTTATCGTCTTCCTCAAGCACAAAGGTACCCAAATCCCTAGAGGGTCAAGAACACAAACTCACCAAGAAACCCTAAACCACAAAGAGGATCGGACAACATGGATACTTAAGCAAGATGCTAAACTAACAACAACATGTAAGCAAGATCATAGAAAAGGAGGTAATGTAGCTAGGGTTAGGAGTTATGTAACCCGCCTTGAGCAAGCTCCATGCTCCTAGCACCAAGAACCACCAAGCAAAGAAGAAGAGACCCCAAGGGATATCATCCACCAGGCTTGCTCCTCAAGGGGGTATCAGCCACCAACTAGCAAAGAAAGAAGGTTGTTTCATGCAAAACAAGGTGGAGAAGAAACTAAGGGACCAAAGGGACTCCAAGAAAGGAAAGGAACCACATATATAGAAGGAAAGGAAGGAGAAAAAAAGGTAGAACTATGCAAGGTGTCATCCACCTAGGGACACTTTTCCTAGTGCACGAGCCACCACTCTAGCAAGACCTAAACACGTGTCCAAGGTCATTGCTACATGCAAGCATCAAGCACCAAGTGTCCACTAGTGGTGACACAAACAAGGTCAAAGCTAGGTCAAAGATCATGGGCGACACACAACCAACACCATGGGCGACACACTCCTCTCCTTGGCCGATACAAGGCTCAACTCAACCAAAGTAAGGCACCTCAAGGCCCAATAAGCTCAACCAAGCCCAAAAGAACTCAAGCAACGAGCCCAAGCCTTCCTCTCTACACTAGAGGAAGCAAAGAGAGAGAGAGGAACACCTCACAAGGTGGCAAACTTGTCCACAAACCCTAGACCTGGGGTTATTTGCAAGTAGCACCTCCAACTCTCAACAAAGCACAACCAAACCCTAATCACCACTAAAGGTGATTAACAAGTACCAAAGCATCAAGGTTAAGCAAAACAAACAGGGTAAACCCTAAACGCAGGTCAGGGTTCTTACAAGCTAACCCCCTTCAAGAGATTTCATCCCCGAAATCCGAAGAGAAAAGCGAGGGATACTTCCTCCTCATCTCTTCCTCAAGCTCCCACGTGGCTTCCTCAACACCACGATGATGCCAAAGAACCTTCACCAGAACCAGGTCCTTCCTCTTCAACATTTTAACCCTTCTATCAAGGATCGCTATAAGACCTTCCTCGTAGGTCACATCTTCATCAAGCTCAACTTCAACTGGCTGTATCACTATTCCCGAACCTAGATGAATTTTCTTCAGCATACTGACATGGAACACTGGATGTAACATGTGCAACTCTGGAGGCAACTCTAACTCGTAAGCTACTTTGCCAACACGTTCTATGACTAGGTAAGGCCCCATATACCTGGGTGCTAACTTACCCTTCCTACAAAACCTTAGCACACATTTCCACGGTGAGACCTTAAGATACACTTTGTCTCCTACCTGGAACTCCAAAGGTCATTGTCGATTGTCTGCATAAGACTTCTACCTGTCCTGTGCCACTTTCAACTATTGCTGTATCACTTTGATCTTTTCTGTTGTCTGTTGTACTAACTCAGGACCCAAAAGTTGATATTTGCCAGACTCATACCAACACAAAGGAGATATGCACTTCCTCCCATACAAAGCCTCATAAGGAGCCATGTCAATGCTCCGCTGATAACTGTTGTTGTAGGAAAACTCTATCAAACTAAGATGTACATCCCAATTTCCTAGAAACTGCAGTACACAAGCTCGAAGGAGATCTTCCAAAGTCTGAATAGTCCTTTCAGACTGTCCATCTGTCTGTGGGTGGAAGGTGGTACTGAACCTCAACTGTGTTCCCAACGCTTTGTGCAACTGTTCCCAGAAACGACTCGTGAACTGAGGACCTCTATCAGAAACTATTGTTGCTGGCACACCATGCAAACGTATTATCTCATCCACATATACTCGAGTGAGTTTCTCGGCTGTATACGTTGTCTTTACTGGTAAGAAATGGGCAGACTTCGTCAATCTATCCACTATCACCCAAATGGAATCATGATTCTTAGTTGTCCGGGGTAGACCAACTATGAAATCCATGGTTATATGATCCCATTTCCACTGCGGTATCGGAAAGGGTTGCAACATACCTGCCGATTTCTGATGTTCAGCCTTCACTTGCTGACATACCGTGCATCTAGCCACGAACTCAGCTACATCTTTCTTCAAACCGGGCCACCAATACAAATCCTTCAGATTATGATACATCTTGGTGACACCTGGATGCATAGCATACATTGACGTGTGTGCTTCCTCGAGCACTAACCTCCTCAGATCATCAGCATCTGGAACCACCATCCTATCATGATAGAAACTAGCCCATCCTTTGACTCATGGAACCCATCCCGCTTTTCGCTGCCAAACTCTGATCTGATCAACTGTACCGCATCATCTGTCTGCTGTGCATCTTTGATCTACTGTCTCAACGTAGGCTTGACTTGCATTTGTGCTAAAAGTCCAGCTAACAAAGAAACTTCCATCTGCACATTCATCTGTCACAGAGAAACAAACATATCTCGCCTATGGCATACCAGAGAGCTCAACTATGCTTTCTTTGAAGAAAGAGAAGAAGACTTTCTGCTAAGCGCATCAGCTACCACATTCGCCTTACCAGGATGATACTCAATAGTGTAGTCATAATCATTGATCAACTCCATCCATTGACATTATCGCATGTTCAACTCATGATGCGAAAAGATGTACTTCAGATTCTTATGATCCGTAAAGATCTGACACACTTCCCCATACAGATAGTGTCTCCAAATCTTTAACGCATGAACCACTGCTGCCAACTCCAAGCATTGAGTCGGATAGTTCTCCTCATGTTTCTTAAGCTGTGACGAAGTGAAACAAACCACATGATCTTCTTGCATCAGCACACAGCCTAAACCTTTCTTGGAAGCATCGCAGAAAACAACATAGCCCTTTCTAGGCTCTGGCAGGATTAACACTGGAGCACTGGTCAGCTTCTCCTTCAAACTCTGGAAATCTTGCTGACATCGATCATCCCAAACAAAAGGTACATCCTTTCTGGTCAACTTTGTCATTGGCAACACAATCGCACTGAAGTCCTTGATAAACCTTCAGTAGTATCCTGCTAAACCCAGGAAACTACGAACTTCTGTCGGCATCTTTGGTTGCTCCCAATCCGCAACTGACTCTACCTTCTTCAGATCTACTTTGACTCCTTCAGCAGATATCGCATGACCTAAGAAAGTCACTTCTTCCAACTAGAACTCGCACTTACTGAACTTGGCGTACAACTGATGTTGATGAAGGAGAGTCAACTCTAGATGAAGATGTCGCTCATGTTCTTTCCTATCCCGACTATAGATCAAAATGTCATCTATAAAGACTACGACAAACCAATCTAAGAATAGACGGAACACTCTATTCATCAGATCCATGAAAGTAGTAGGTGCATTGGTTAGCCCAAACAGCATAACCACAAACTCAAAGTGACCATACCTCATCCTGAAAGCTGACTTTGGTATGTCATCTGCCTTAATCCTCAACTGATGATATCCAGACTGTAGATCGATCTTTGAAAACATTGTAGCGCCTTGCAACTGATCGAACAGATCATCTATCCTTGGTAACGGGTACTTGTTCTTGATCGTGACTTTGTTGAACTGCCGGTAATCTATACACAACTGCATCGATCCATCCTTCTTCTTGACAAACAACACCGGAGCACCCCAAGGCGACATACTTGGTCGGATGAAACCTTTCTCCAACAACTCTTGCAACTACTTCTTTAGCTCTGCCATCTCCACTGGAGCCATCTTATACGGTGTCTGTGCAACTGGATGTGTCCCTGGCACGAGATTGATCTTGAAATCAATCTCTCAGAGTGGAGGAACACCAGGAAACTCCTCATGAAACACGTCGGAAAACCCTCGAACAACTGACACCTCCTCGAGACTAGGGCCTTTCTCCTTGGTAGCCACAACGGTATCCACTACGTGAGCTAAGAATGCCTCACATCCTTTCCGTAGCAATTTCTCTGCCACCACATCTAATACTAAACACGTCGGAAGAATCTTCCTATCTCCTTGGAAGATCCACCTCTTTCCACCATCGTCAAACACGGCATGCTTGGAACCACAGTCCAAAACAACCTTATACTTCTCTAAGGTATCCATCCCAAGGATAACATCAAAACCATACATATCAAGTGGTATAAGATTTACTTGGATGTTGTGTCCCGAAAAAGACAAGACACAAGATGGACACTCCTCTCGAAGCATCGAGGAACCATCAAGAGGGGTCACTAACAACAAGCTATCCTTCTTACAGCTAATAGGTAAACGATAATTTTCAAGCATACTATAGGCGATAAAAGAGTGTGCAGCACCCGGGTCAACCAGAACAGATATAAAGCAAGAAGAAGACATATCAGAATGAAATAACTCCATCTGACATGTCACTACTCGCGGGTTGACTATCACCTCCCGCTGACTCATAGAATATAATCGAGTCGTTGCTTGCTGTCCACGTCCTCTGCTTCCTTGAGCAGACGATCCCACTTGAGACGCTTGACCGCGTCCTCGCCCTCTGCTACCACTAGGTTGTTGTCGATCTGATCCTTGAAAATTCTGCCTCAACTGCTGTGCCACTTCATCCTCTCTGTTGGGACAACTCGACTTGACATGCCCTATCTGACCACAGGTATAGCATGTCCTAACATCGAACCATGGCCTAGATGGTCCTATCACTACCACTGAAGCTGTACTATGTGCCTTAGACGGCGAAGAAACATAGCCTCTTCCCTTACTCGGAGACCACTGTGATGGTACACCAAAACCTCTCATCACTGACGATGATGAAAACTTCGGCTTCTTGAAGCCACCAAACCTATGTCCCTGAAACTGAGCAGGTCTTTTGTGAGACATGGACTCTCTTTTCTCCCTCACTGACCTTTCAATCCTCCAGACAGATTCCACAAACGTAGCAAACCGCTCTCGATTCTCCAAAGCAGAAGTAGGTGTTGTCAGCTCAGCACTTAGACCTTTCTCAAAGCATCTGATTCGCTCTTCATCTGTCGCTGCCATATGAGGACAAAACCTCAACAGATCCATGAACTTGGCTTCATACTCGGTGATGTTCATCATTCCTTGTTGCAAATGCTCAAACTGACTGATCTTCTCATCCAGATACGTCTTCGGAAAGTATCTGTTGATGAACTTGCGCCGAAAAACTTCCCAACAGATCACCTCACCAAGCCGCTTCTCTTCCTCGATGGTCCACCAGTGACCAGTACTACCTTTCAGTAGGTAGATAGCGTGCTTTACTTTGTCTGCTTTGGGGATGTTGAGGATCTGGAAAGCCTTCTCAAGACTTGTCATCCACAGATCTGCATCCGCTGGATCAGCCATTCCATCATAATCTGAAGCTCCGACTCGGTGAAGCCGCTCGAAGGTCTTCCCAATACCCGATGCTTCTCCATGGGGAGCCTATGCTCTCGGAGGAGGCACTGGCAATCGCTCAACCATGAGATTCATCGTAGCCATCATCTGCCCCATAAGCTATTGGTAGGTAGGATGTTCAAGAATGGCTGGGTTAGGTTGGGGGACCTCAGGCACCCGATCTTCATGTGTCTGTCTTTCTACTCCATCAACTGATGCAGCGTCACTATGTTCAAGAGCATGTTCTTCATGGTTTCCAGACATCTTGACTCTTCTTCCACTGAGGGAAGAAGATGTTTGTAAGAAAACGTAGAAAACTCACAAGAACAGACTCAACCTAGTCCTAAATCCCTGTAGACTCAGTGAACCTAGGGCTCTGATACCAAAACTTGTGGCAACACATCCCACTATCACACAGATAGTGAGGTGTTACGCGAAAACGTACGGAAATCACCATAACCACAGATTACCAAAAATACGAGTTAATTAAAACTGATTGTGGAAAACTGATAAACTGAGAAACTATTACATTCAAGTCCTCATCCTGCAAGGAAACAGGTTATATAAACATATACAAGATCTGATACGTGTCCGCAGCTTAGAGGAACAACTGTCTAACCACCACATGAGTTCGTCACCTGATTAAACATACATAAAGGCCCACATCCGGCCAATAGCAGGATATACAAAACATCGATGATTATACAGCGTGAAACAACGTCAAACACCTCCAAGGACCTGAGAGTACAAGTATGACTCTAAGACTCTACTACAAAACATCCAAAACAGCAGCATATCAATCGCTTGCCTTCTACGACTCTTCTAGCTACTCGGCCGCAACTGAACGACCACCACCACGCCTAGCTCGACCACCTAAAAAGGTTGTAAACCAGCGGGGTGAGACACACAGTCCCAGCGAGAAACATAACTCCCCGCCGCAACTATAGAACCTCAGATAGATAAAGCTATAACAGCAGATAACTGATAAGAAGTATAACAAGAGTAGTTTATGTAAAGTAAAGCTATTTGTTCCGACAAGCTTACCAGATGGAACAATGAGTAACTACAAGATATAACAAGATTAACTACACAAGCAAGGATTCAACCAATGTTCCGTGTTTTGCCTTAAGCAGTACATACTATACAGATGAATTATGTATTTTATGCCCTGAGGAAGTGAACAGTACCGTTCAAATCCAACCTTCAGCTGCAAAGCCCATAACCGGTGCCATACAAGGTCAATGGAAGAGCCGGACTCCGCAACCTCTCCCCTCATGGTCAGTGCATGAGAACCAAAGCAGGACCATAGTCTCATGCTCAAGTGGCCTCAGCCACAGGGTCAGCTCCATAGGCTACCCTTCCTCTAGCCCGCCTCAGTACAGGTCACGATGCTAGTATATCTGAGCCACGGGCCTGTTCACCATTCTCTGAGCCATGAACGCATTCATGCTCTTTATATCACATATCCAGAGCCATGGGCCTGTTCACCATGCTCATCACATATCCCGAGTCTTCAACCGAAGTTGCACTCTTACCTACTCACTTTAGGCTGGGAGAAACCTCGCATATTCAACAATATGCGCTCCAGGTTAACCCGTAGGAGAACCCGTTTCACCATCACCAGCTTCTAACGATGATGGATCTATGACCGGGGCAAACTACATGATATATTCCACTGTGATTAATTAGTATCTTTTATATGGATTGCAAGATTCAACCAAGTTGTATAACATGCAAACTATAACAGGAAATAAACAACATAAAACTCAACATTATGCTTTTATTGTAATCACATCAACCTGATCCATCTCAAGGATCCAACATCACATGTTATCACTTGGCCTCTTGCCAATCATCCAGATCCTTCTCAAGGATCATCACATACCATGGGATCTCAATCCCTCATCATATATTGTCACTGCCTCTTGAGGCTTACATTACCATCATCATGGGACAAACACATCATACATGAAATCTCATCAACAAGAGTAACTTATCAAAGTAATGTTACTCATCACATATTTCTCATAGCCTTTTCTTGTCTAATCATCACCTGCATGGTTAGTGTACACAATAATCATAGGCTTAACAGAAGGACCATGCTATCAACATAGGGTGACATTAAAGATTCTATACTTTATCAATCATACATCAACTGATGATCATGTGCATAAGACACATCCTTAGGCAAACCACTTTACATACTTATCATTTTCCTTAGCATCATACTGATAATCATGATGATCAAGTTCATGCATATAGTCATGCTAGATATAAAGGACAAGTGTTACCATTACCATTAAGTAAGCAAGGAGTCACCATCGTGTTAAGCAAGGACATATACAACTAGTCTGCTTTTCATGGTACATAAAACCCTCACTACAAGCGCCAAGAATCCTCACTAAAAAGTTGTATCGGGCAACCTGCCCTCACCTAAAGCTCATCACACAACGGTCAGCAACGCTGCGTTGCCAATAAGGCAACCAAGCGTGCAGCAGAGCAACGCGCGTCAGGAGGTATCGCGCACAGAGGGGGGGTGTTGGGCACCCAGCTCTATCGGGCAACGCCCGTCACAGGGTGACTATCAGCCGTTACAAGCCACAGGAGATATCGTTCGGAGTAGGTGGTTCATCCATCCTATCATGCAACCCACTGGACCAAGGCCTAACGGCCGTCACAAGGCAAGATGGAAGTGTGACGTCCATCACAGATCAAGGTATATCGCCCATTACAGCAGGCCTATCGCCCAAGAAGCTAGGTCAAGAGGGTTTTCGGGCAGCACCTCGCCATACTCACAACATCTAAGTTACATCTCACAAGATTATCGGCTTCCTTAAGCACAAAGGTACCCAAAACCCTAGAGGGTCCAGAACACAAACTCACCAAGAAACCCTAAACCACAAAGAGGATCGGCCAACATGGATACTTAAGCAAGATGCTAAACGAACAACAACATGTAAGCAAGATCATAGAAAAGGAGGTAATGTAGCTAGGGTTAGGAGTTATGTAACCCGCCTTAAGTAAGCTCCAAGCTCCTTGCACCAAGCACCACCAAGCAAAGAAGAAGAGACTCCAAGGGATATCATCCACCAGGCTTGCTCCTCAAGGGGGTATCGGCCACCAACTAGCAAAGAAAGAAGGTTGTGTCATGCACAACAATGTGGATAAGAAACTAAGGGACCAAAGGGACTCCAAGCAAGGAAAGGAACCACATATATAGAAGGAAAGGAAGGAGAAAACAAGGTAGAACTATGCAAGGTGTCGTCCACCTAGGGACACTTGTCCTAGTGCACGAGCCACCACTCTAGCAAGCCCTAAACACATGTCCAAGGTCATTGCTACATGCAAGCATCAAGCACCAAGTGTCCACTAGTGGTGAAACAAATGAGGTCAAAGCTAGGTCAAAGATCATGGGCGACACACAACCAGCACCATGGGTGACACACTCCTCTCCTTGGCCGATACAAGGCTCAACTCAACCAAAGCAAGGCACCTCAAGGCCCAACAAGCTCAACCAAGCCCAAAAGAACTCAAGCAACGAGCCCAAGCCTTCCTCTCTACACTAGAGGAAGCAAAGAGAGAGAGGAACACCTCACAAGGTGGCAAACTTGTCCACAAACCCTAGACCTGGGGTTATTTGCAAGTAGCACCTCCAACTCTCAACAAAGCACAACCAAACCCTAATCACCACTAAAGGTGATTAGCAAGCACCAAAGCATCAAGGTTAAGCAAAACAAATAGGGTAAACCCTAAACATAGATCAGGGTCCTTACAAATACATCTACAATATAGGTTATCATCACATTTATAAAAGAGGAGAGGATCATCCCAATAGTAGTTTTCAAGTAAAAAAAACATCTTCCTTTTTTATATGTTATATCTAGCCACAATTGTTGACATACCAGGTAATTGCAAATGTTAACAAACCATGGTACATCAAGTTTAATGGTCTTTTCCATCATTAGAGCTTCATCTGGGTACTTGACATTAATTGGGGGTGAGTTGCCGTTAGTTATGATAATTTAGGACAAGTGGGAAGACAACATTTTCCATTCATTTCTCATAAAAAATCTCATGGTCAAACTCCTAGAGTAGGAATGCCCACCTAAAAAATCTCAACTTCATATCTTTCTTATGCATCAAATTTTGTATATCCCCATGGTCAGTATAAATTATCAACTTTGACCCTATAAGGTAGGACATGAACTTGTCAAAAATGTAAACTATTGCTAGCATTTCCTTTTGCATTTTAGTGTAATTGGCCCGAGCTTCATCGGGGGTCTTGCTCACATAGAAAATAACATCATGCTTTTTTATCCTTCTTTTGTCCAAGAACCATTATAATTGCATAATCCCTCACATCACACATCAGTTCAAAAGGAAGATCCTAGTCTTGACCTTGGAGTATTGGAGCATTAGTCAGGGCACTCTAAAAGGTTTCAAAATCTTTTAGGCATTCATTAGTGAAATCAAATGCATCTTCTTTGACTAGGAGGTTGGACATAGGTTTAGAGATTTTGGAGAAGTCTTTAACGAATCTCCTATAATATCTAGCGTGTATAAAAAAATCCTCACAACAGTCATGGATTTAGGAGGTGTGAGTTTAGAGATGGCTTCCACCATCCTCAGGTCCACTTCAATTCCTCTTTAGAGGTCTTGTGATCGAGCATGATTTCTTATTGTACCATGAAGTGACACTTTTCCCAGTTCAAACCAGTTGTTTTCTCTCACAACATTTTAAAACTTGAGAGTGGTTTCTTAAGCAACTGTCAAAGTTGGTTACATATATGGAAACATCATCCATTAATACTTCCATGATGTCCTCCACCAAGTCTGAAAACATTGAGATCATGCACCTTTTGAACGTTGTTGGTCCGTTACAGAGGCCAAATGGCATTCTCATGAAGGCATACATCCTATATATGCAAGCGAAGGTTGTATTCTCTTGGTCATCTGCGTGTATGGCAACTTTGTAGAATCTAGAGTACCCATCAAGGAAAAAATATGAGTGGTGGGAAAAACATTCAAGAACTTAGTCAATAAAGAATAGGGGAAAGTGATCTTTCTTTGTTGTAGCATTTAATTTTATGTAATCTATGCACATCCTCCAACATATGATCATTATGGTAGTAATTTCATTGCCATTTACTCCTTTAACTACCATCATTCCCCCTTTCTTGGGTACTACATGAATGTGTCTCACCCAATGAGTATTGTTGATGGGATAGATAATTCCAACATATTATATTTTTATGATTTCCTTTTTTACAACTTCTCTTTAGTTGTGATTAAGAATCCTTTGAGGTTAGGAAAGAGATTTCACACTCTCTTCTAAATGGATTCTGTGCTTATATTTGGATGAAATCAGACCTCCAATATCTTTCACAGAATAGCCAATCGCCTTCCCTCCTTGGCTTGAGTTTTCTTAGTAGAATCTCATGATGGTCTTCTATCAAGGGAGTTTATGATGATGGATTTTCTTTCCTCATTGTCTAGAAACTCGTACTTAAATCCTTCAAGGAGTTGCTATAGCTATGGCTTTGGTTTTGGATCTTCCTTCTCTTTTAGAGTCTATCTCAATGAAGTGTATTTCATAGATTCTATGGTTGTATATTCTTCATCATTGTGATCATCTTCTATTTGGTTCAACTAGTCTAATATTTCAACAACATATGGGTCTTCTTAATTGGGACTAGGGTTGTTTAGAGCTCTCATGAATGGGTCAACCATACCATTATATTCTTGAACTTTCTCACAGAACTGGTTATAATTGTCCATGAAATAGACTGACTCAAAAAGGGAAGGTCCCTTTGTGGAGCCTTGCACATGAAAGTCGATATGGTTGTTTCCTACCCTTATAATGATGATTCCTACGTCAAAGTATATTAAAGATCTCCCTATAGATGAATAGTTTCTCAAATATCATTGGACATGTTGGATCTTGCACTATTTTTAACATGACTATATCACTGTGAATGAAGAATATTCCCATGTGAATGCAAACATCCTCTACTATTTCAACATGCCTTGTGAAGGAACGGTCTACCAGTTGATATCACATCCCATTTTTGACCATGTCAGTGAGACCTAGCCTTCAAGATAACGTGAGAGGCATCAGGCGGATGCTTGATCCAATATCAAGTAATCCCTATCTTATGTCACTGTCCCCCACATTGGATGGGTTAGTGAAAGCTCCAAGGTCCTTCTATTTAGTTAGCGTTTTTTTCATAACAAAGGCATTGGACATCTTGGATCACCTGATAGTTTCAAATTCATCTCCATGCGTTCTCTTGGTTATAAGATCCTTGCATAACTTCATGTAACTTGGCATCTCTTCAATGGCATCTAGAAAAGGAATGTCTAGGTGCAACTTCTTTTTAGCTTCCAAGAACTTTTCATACCTCTTTTTCATATGAGCCTTAATCAACTTATATGGGAAATGTATCCTTGGTGCATAGGATCTCTAATGGTTATGACCTCTTTAGTCTTTTTATCTTTCACTGTGACACCCCGACGTGCCACAAACAAGATTACTCAAAACCAAAAGCAGAAACAACACTAAGCTAATGGATTACCAGAAAACACAATAAATGAAAACCAATTTCATTAAAGCATCATAAGACAAAAACTTATAACATATGAGTCCACAAAACCTACCACATGCAGCACATAACATGTTATATGGTGCTTACATCATTGTAGGTCAATGTTCCTATCATCAACATGTCACACAAGATGCTAGTTCCACATATACAACTACAACTGTCATAACTATACAACCTTGGCACACACGCCAAAATCTCGTATCGATCACATAACTACAAAACATATCAAAAGAAAAACACCCCAAGGACCTGAGTGTACATGGATGACTCTAACACCAAAAGACTAGCATCACATCCAACCTTATCAACTACTGCTCTTGCTGCTACTCTTCCTCAGCTGCATAACCTCTACATCGGCGTGCACGGTCACCAAAAATATGTGGAAACTCATGGGGTGATATCAATTGTCCTAGTGAGAGATATAACTCTATGCCAATGCTATTAAAGAACAAATAGGCTAAGTAGGTAAAACTAAGAAGATAATTAACATAAGCTAGCAAGTTGAGCAAGTTCAGCTAAATGATATGTGTTCAATAGATAAGGTAGATTAAACAAGACTAAGAAGCTACTATTGAATGATAGATCAATATATATTCTGGAAATGAATATGAAGAACATGTATAACAGTTGATTCCTCTTACCACGTTATAATTAAAGAATTTAGTACAAAGGTAAGGGAAATGCTCAGCCAATGTGAAATGTATGTCACCCTAAGCACATATACTACACGAATGTATTATGTCTTTTATTATGCCCCAAGGATTTGAGTTGTAACACCCAAATCCAACCTCCCCCTGCGAAGGGCAACCGACGATGCCATACAAGGTCCATGGAAGAGCCAGAATCCACGACCTCTCTGACACCTCTTCATCAGCACAAGAGAACACCTCAGAGACATACTAGTCAACTGCAAGAGAGTGACATATGGTCACAAAAGGATCAACTCACACATGGTCGTCCATACAAAACACCTAGCCCACCTTGGTATAGGTAATGACACTAGAAGAATAGGCTCACACATGTATGTTCTTAAAAGAAGGAGTGTCTCACTCATGGACATCCATATCACAAGGAGATTGGCTCACGCATGGCCGTCTCACACAACCTATAATCTTGTAGGCAAGGAGATACTCGAATTACACCCCCACATATTTGAAAATATGTGCTTCGAGTTAAACTCATTTCACCAATCTCGCAAATAAAGATGACACTGGAATTGGATCTGTTACATAGGGCAAACTACATGACTAGGTTTTGCTTTATTAGTTAGCCAATTGGGTGACTTTTAGCATCAATCAAGGTAAAACAAACTCTACATTATTAAGGGTGTGTTGCAACTTCAGAAGATATAAAATGTACAGGGTGTGAACTTGTCACACAATCACCACATAGTACTCCAAGCTTTTCCATAAGGCAATCATCAGTGCCACATAACATCATGGGATCTCAATACCTTAATCACATCACTTGAGGATATGACCTTTCAATAGGCATGAAGGCATCACCAGGTCATAGGACCTATCATATTAATCCTTGCATGTTCATCATCACATTATTGTCTCATTAGTGTGCATAAGCGCCTCTTATATCACATAATCACCATCATAGTGTAAACAAGCCATGGCATACATATCACCTGTAAGGATAGGACTTATAAACAAGAGAGAGAAAACATTCTACATGGTGAACATCTCATGAGAGTGAAAGAAAACACATAATTCAACATTAGGGTTAGGGTTCCAAGCTTTAGCTGATTAGGGTTTTGTAGGTACATACAAGTACTAAACCCTAGATATAGAATATTCCACATTCTTGGAATACTTAGGGTTAAGAAGTGTGACTAAACAATAAGCTATCCACATAGCACTACACGTGGCTCAAACATTATTTATACCAGTGTATTGATCAAAGGTTCAAACATGTGACCAACCAACCATCAACCATGTGCCATGACCCCCACCTTGCATGGGCGGCCACCACCATGCACATGTCACGACAACCATCACCCATGGTGTTACGACCATGTCCAACCTATTCCATGTCACGACTGTGACACACCAAGGTTGTACCATGTCTTGAACCACAAGCAACCAAGTCACATCTAGGTAGAGCTAGGATTTCACCCACTCGAGGAAGCATGTCACGACCCAAGAATAAGACCATCTCGACCCGTGACAAAGGCATAACTCAAGAAAAAGCCTTTTCGCATCCAACCAAGGGAAAAGGGAGACATCTCGACCAAACCAAGGTGTGTTTCAACCCTCAAGGAAGTAGGTGTCATGACCATCAAGGAGAAGGATGTTGCAACCTCCAGAAGGTCAGTTGTCATGACCCAAAACCTCAAGTGTAACACAATGAATCTTAGATGTAATATCCATGTAAAAATTTTCCCCAAGTTTCCCTCTCATTTCTATCCTTTATGACATTTATGTTTAATTAGTGGAATTTATAGTGGTTTAGTGAACATTTATTCACTAATTGTACCAATATAAAGGTTTATGCACAATACCTAAATGAAAGCTTAATTACCATAATAAAGTTCTATAAACCTTAATCTAACTTTTTGATATGATTTGAAAACATAAAATGAGCCTAAGTTTCAAATTTGGTTCGATTTGGATGTTTTTTGTGCAAGTTATGCAATTTTAGGTACATTCTGGACTTTTATGCTATAAACCAATGGGGTTATTTCTTTGTTTGAAGGGCGGTGGGGATGGCCTAGAAGGCTCTAGGGGCTCTTAGGACCAACCTTTGATATGAAAGAAGAGTCCATGAGCTGTCCTCTTGCATGTCCATGAAGCCTTAGCCTAAGGAGACATGGAAAGTCACACAGACACCTCATACTTGCCCCCTTCTTTATAAAGCCATGCCTACTCCTTCCCACCTCCCAATCCAAGAAGAAATCCTCTCCTTCTCTTTCCCCCATCCTAGATCATAGTCCCTTCAATGTTTTACCACGAAGTTGCTGTACCAAGGTAAAACAAGTTGCCTACCTTGGTGGAGAAGGCTCCTAGGGTTCCAAATTTCTCTGTTTAAGATTTCTTAAGCTCCTCCTTGGTGATTTTGACCAAAACTAGTAAGAATCCTTCTTTCCTTCCCTATTTTCATGTTGTTAGTATTCCTACCACCTTCTTCCAGGTCCAAACTATGACCTTCTATCATAAAACTCCATCCAAGAACCCTAAAACATCTCACCTCCATGCTCTTTTGCTAGGGTTTGCACCTCTAAAGTGGAGAAGGTGATCTTTGCTCAAGAAAGGAGCTTGGCTTGGAGAAACCAGACCTTATAATCTTGGATCCTTTCTTTTTGGACCTTCTTACCTTCCTAGAGGCAAGTTTTTTTAACCCCATTCTCATATATTGCTTAGTACATGCTTAAAACTCATGGTTCTATGTTGAAAATCGATGATTTCCATCTCTTTTTACCATGTTCTTCTAGGGTTTTAGTTTCTTGCTGTTTTACCGTCTCTAGAAGCTCTAGTTTGGTTACCTATGCAACTTCAAACCTGATATTGGATCAAATGGTGTTTTATCCCTCTCCCTTTTTCTTCAATTATCTCCATCGGTCTAATGATGTGGCAATTTCCTATTGGTCAGTATTGAAAAATTCATACCTTCTGAACCGCTTATCCAAATTTGAAAAATAAATATGTTTTGGAATTGGAAAATTAATCTCTATTTAATAAAAATATTTTAAAGGTCTGATTTCATGTTTTGAAGAAGGGTGATTTTTGTAAAACGAATTTAATGCATAAAATCCATGAAAATTACATCTTAATCATCATAAGTCCAAAATTAACATAAAAATATGTTTTCTTGATCAGGAGAATTTAATAAGTTTATTGGTGATGCTTTAAGAGTCTAAATCTGAGTTTTTCTAAAAAGGTCTAAAATTAGGGTTTCTATACATTAATGTGCAATATGTAGTCTAATGCATGTTAATACATTGAAAATAGGCAAAGTGGAACTTGGACTCAATTAAAGTGGTGAAAGTTAGTAATTGATATCAGTAAGAGAGGTATGTGCATTCCTTACACCCTATGTTGGGATAATTGCAGCCAAACCCTATATTTCCCTAATGAGGGTTAAATGAACCCTAAATGTTCTATTCTTGAATCCTAATGTTGTTCATGCCTCAAATTAGATTATAGTTTCTTCCAGTTTGGGTCTTATACCCCACTGCCATTCTTATTGAATATTATGACTACTCTTACCATGACTACTTTTCTAGCATGTGGATCTATGTTCTATTTAATTTAAAGTGACGATACTTATGTAAAACCACCCACAAAGGGCATGTAAATAATCACACTGGGGAATGTCTTATTCTCCCCATAATATTGTAGGTGACTGGGAATGTGTTATTCTCCCCTCACCTAAGGTTAGAGGTCTGGTAGGTGCCTCAACCCTACTTAGTTATGTAGGCATAATTATCTTACATGCAAATCCTTTTTGATATAATTGTTAATGGCAAGTTTCTTTTGAATATAGCCTCATACTCTTGTTATCTTCATCATATGATGAACCCTAGCCTATTTTTATTTTCTTTACTTATCCTGATATCCTAGATTAGTTTTGTGACACATACCTTGTTTTCTTTCCCCTTTCACTGGGTGTTTTCCCAACTACCCAGGTGCTGGTGCTGAGCAAGGAGAAGGAGTCGTTAGAAGGAATTCATCTCAGGAGTATATCTCAATCTATCTGAAAGGATGTCTAGGTTGCTATAGCTAGATCCTTTTCTCTTATCTTTTGCTTTTGTGAACAATCATGTAATGAACAATGAAATCCATGTAATAGGCTTAGTACTTTTATTTCCACTGCTATTGACATTTTGTAATGTATCTGGTGAATGCTTATTTACTTGGAATATTATACATGCATCCCTCAATATCTTTTGTCTTTCTAAAAAGATGGATGTTTTGTACTTCCTTTATATTTTAGTCAGGAGGTTATCTCTCCTCTTTACAGCATGGTATCAGAGCCTTCAGGCAACTATTAGGACATGAAGTTGAAGAAAAGGTGTCTGGAATGGATCGGGGTTTTAGGGGCTGGCAATATTTTCCTCCACACCACTATCTTGGTTTACGAGGACTCCTGTGCCCATATGATACCGACCTGGCCTGAGCTGATATGAATTGCCCAAAATAGTATGGTTTTAGGCAATAGCATTCTAGATATTCTTTTCTCGTCTATGCTTCTATTCTTTTTCATCTATGATTCAAATACTCCTGGGAACTTAATATGTTAACCCTACCTTTCAGGATTGGTGACTTGTTCGAGAGTAGGAACAAGGGAAAGGAGTCAAATCCTAATGACTCCAATGTGGGAAACACTCTTGTGACTTCTATTGGGCATAGTATGGTCAATCATGTTACTCCGTGTACCCCCTCCTTCACACCAGAGCAAGAGTTGGCAATGCTGTGCCAGTTGCTCTCCACCAAGATGGGGGAGCTCCACACAGTGGCTGCCAATGCCAACAAGCTGATGGAGTTCACCCTCACTGACTTCATAAAGATGCAGCCACCCTACTTCAATGAACACAACATGGTGGATAAAGCCGATGATTGGGTGTTGGCTTTGGATCGGACCTTCGAGGGTATGGTGTGCCCTCCTCACTAGAAAGTTCGATTCATGACGTATGTGCTAGATGGACCGACATGTGTCTGGTGGAATGGTGTCGCCCGCACTCGATACACCTCTACCATGGAGTGGGACCAGTTCCTAAAGCTCTTCAGGGAGAAGTACATCTGTCCTGCCTTCTTGAGGAAGAAGGAAGCCGAGTTCTATAGCCTCATGCAGGGAAGCATGAGTGTGGCTGACTACATCCAACCGTTCCTACTTCTAGAACGCTATGCCACCGACCTTGGAGCTGAGAGAAGGGCAACATTGTTCTTGGAGGGTCTGAACTACCAAGTGGGTCGAAGTCTTGTTCCACAACTTCCACTCACCTTCCAGTAGATGGTGGATAAGGCCCTGGCCATCGAGTCCTACCCAAGATTCCAATCCTATGGACTTAGTAATGGCTACAAAAACAACAAGAGGATGAACTCTACCCAGAATGAGAATCGTGGATGTGATCGGTGCAATAGGTGGTCTCACCACCATCCTCCAAGGAGATGTCCTACCAACAATGCACCTACTCGTACAGACAACTAGCCTCCTCTAACTGGCGCCATGTGTGGCCAAGTTGGGTATATCTGACCACTCTACCCCCATTTCCAGCAAGGAAAGAATAATGCTCAGCAGCCGCAGTAGCCAAGGCAGAATCTGCCTCTATGGAATAACAACAATAACAACAACTAGAACCCGAGGCGACTACCAGTGAAGGCATTGTTTGATTCTGGCTCATCCAATACCTTTATATCATGTCAGCTTGCTTCTATGTTAGAAATAGAATCTGAATATAAGGATCATATATTAGATGTAAAAACCCCTAGTGGTAAGATCTGCTCTTCATATCTCCAAACTCTGACCATGGACCCCTGTATATATGGTATATTGTTTCCCTCAAATTTCATCTTACTTGAGATGACCGCCTTTGATGTCATCCTGGGAATGGAATGGTTGAGGAGGTACAAAGCTGTTTTGTTTTGTGAAGAATCAAAGGTTAGTTTATCACATCCTGTTGAGGGAAGATTGTGTTTTAAGGGTAGGAAGCGAGAAGATTGACAATTTGTTATCTCTGCCATCAAAGCTAAAAATCTAGTTTCATAAGGGTGTAGAGCTTTCTTAGCCTCTATAGTCCTCGAGGCTACACCTCCTTCTCTCGACCACATAGATGTGGTGAAGGACTTCCCAGACGTTTTTCCCTAGGAGTTACCTGGTTTGCCACCAACTCAAGAGGTGGAGTTCTCCATCGAGCTTGTACCCAGAACTTCACCAATATCCAAGCCGCCTTACTGCTTGGCCCCTGCCGAGCTTGCCAAACTGAAGAAGTAGCTAGAATAGCTTCTCGACATGGGCTTCATCCACCCTAGTGTTTCACCTTGGGGAGCCCCTGTCCTATTCAAAAAGAAGAAGGATGGTTCGATGCAGATGTGTATGGACTACCACATGCTTAACCAAGTGATGGTGAAGAACCGTTATCCTTTGCCTCGCATTGACAACTTGTTCGACCAGCTAAAGTCAGCCACTTTGTTCTCCAAGATGGATCTACGAAGTGGATACTACCAGATGTGTGTGAAGGATAATGATGTCTCGAAGACGGTGTTCATAACTCGCTATGGACATTACGAATTCATGGTCATGCCTTTCGGCTTGACAAATGTCCCTGCTGCCTTCATGAACTTGATGAACCGAGTGTTCCGCCCATACCTTGACAAGTTCATGGTGGTGTTTATCGATGACATTTTGGTTTACTCTGAGACATTATAACAACATCGCAAGCATCTACGGATTGTACTCAACACACTAAGAGAAAATCAACTCTATGGAAAATTCTCAAAGTGTGAGTTTTGGATAAAGGAAGTGATGTTTCTGGGTCATGTGATTTCTTCTGGACATATAGTTGTTGATCCTACAAAGGTAGAAGTTGTGACCAAGTGGAAATCTCCAAAGAATCCCTCAGAGATCAGTAGTTTCCTTGGATTAGAAGGTTACTATCAAAGGTTTATCAAGAACTTCTCTGAGTTGGCCTTGCCTTTAACCAAGCTGACGCAGAAGGAGGTCAAGTTCTCTTGGACACTAGAATTTGAGAACAGTTTTCAAAAGCTGAAGAAGAGCCTGACTTCTGCTCCCATGCTTGCTTTTCCTGTTGAGGGTATACCCTATGTCATCTACACCGACGAATCTAGACAAGGATTAGGGTGTGTTTTGATGCAAGACAAAAAGGTGATCACCTATGCTTCTCGATAGTTGAAACCTAATGAAGCTAATTGGCCTACACATGATTTAGAGATTGCTGCCATAGTTCATGCTTTGAAGATCTGGTGACACTATTTCTATGGTGAAAAGTTTGAAGTCTTTTTTTATCACAAGAGTCTGAGATATCTGTTGACTCAGAAGGATCTGAACTTGTGACAACGTAGGTGGATGGAATATATAAAAGATTACGACTTCACCATTACCTATCATCCTGGTAAAGCGAATGTCGTAGCTAATGCTTTAAGTCACAAGAAGGATGATGTTTGTGCTGCTCTGAGATGTTCAGTATGGGAAATCCTTGAACATGTGGCTAACTGGAGACCTCAGCCCGTTGAATCAGTGGATGAAGACAAGTTGTGTGTTCCTATGTCCAGCTTGACTGTTACACCAACCTAGATCTCAGAAGTCATGGCTGCATAGTTGGAGAGTTCTGAGCTTGAGGAGGTGAAAGGTTTAACTGAGAAACCACAATCTGACTTCTCTGTTGGAGTGGATGGTGTTTTCCGCTTCAAACAAAGGTTGTGGATTCTTAATGTTGGTGATATGAGATAGAAGGTTCTGAGTGAAGCTCATGGGTCCATGTACACTATTCATCCTGGCACAACCAAGATGTATAAGGACTTACAATGAAGCTTCTGGTGGAAGAACAAGAAGAATGATATAGCTCTATTTGTGGAGAAGTGCTTGACATGTCAGCAAGTCAAGATTGAACATCAACGACCTGGTGGTCTTCTTCACCCTCTTGAAATTCCAGAATGGAAGTGGGATAAAATCACAATGGACTTCGTTACTAGTTTCCCCAAGACCAAGAAAGGTTATGATGTTGTTTGGGTGGTTATTGATTGGCTTGCAAAATCTGCTCATTTCTTGCCTTTCAAAACCAATTACAAAGTCATAGATATGGCTCAGTTGTACATTAAGTGGATCGTACACTTGCATGGAGTACCTGAGGTAATAGTTTCTGATCGTGACCCAAAGTTTACTTCTCGTTTATGGGGTCAGATTCAGGAGGAGATGGGTACTGACTTGCATTTCAGTACTACTTACCACCCACAGACTGATGGTCAATCTGAGAGAACAGTTCAAATTCTGGAGGACCTGCTTCGTGCCTGTGTGATGGATTGGGGTGGTGCATGGGATCGGTATCTGCCATTAGTTGATTTTGCTTATAACAATAGCTACCAAGCTAGTATTGGTATGCCACCTTTTAAAGCTCTGTATGGTAGACCATGTCATTCACCTTTGCAATGGGATGATGTCAGTGAATGTTCTCTAGTGAAGACCGATGACATGCAAATGATGACAGAAAAGGTGCAGTTGATAAAGAAACACATGAAAGTTGTTCAAGACTGACATAAGATGTATGCTGACAAGAAGAGGTCTGATGTTAACTTCCTAGTGGGTGACAATGCATTTATAAAGATCAAGCCTATCTGTTCTATTGCTAGATCTAAAGTTAAAGGAAAGTTGAGTCCCCACTATGTTGGACCTTTTGAAATCTTAGATAAGGTTGGAGACTGTGCATACCGCTTAGCCTTACCTCCTTCCTATGATAAGATTCATAATGTGTTGCATGTCTCTGTGCTAAAGAAGTATGTGAAGGACTCTTCTCATGTGCTTACCGTTGAGCCTTTGGGAATACATGAGAATCTAACCTATGAAGAGCTACCTGTGAAGATTCTTGACTCCCGAGTAAAGCTGCCAAAGAACAAAGAGATTGAGCTGGTAAAATTTTTGTGGAAATATCATGGTCTAGAAGAAACCACTTGGGAGTTGAGAGACGAAATGTTACATACTTACCCTTCTCTTTTTGCTTGAGATTATGAGGATGAAATCCTTTTCAAGGGGTGGAGAGTTGTAACATAATGAATCTTAGATGTAACCTCCATGTAAACCTTTTTCCCAAGTTTCACTCTCATTTCTATCCTTTATGTCATTTATGTTTAATTAGTGGAATTATAGTGGTTTAGTGAACATTTATTCACTAATTGTACCAATATAAGGGTTTATGCACAAATATCTCAATGAAAGCTTAATTACCATAATAAAGTTCTCTAAACCTTAATCTAACTTTTTAATATGATTTTAAAACATAAAATGAGCCTAGGTTTCAAATTTGGTTCGATTTGGATGTTGTTTGTGCAAGTTATGCAATTTTAGGTACATTCTGTACTTTTATGCAATTTACCCAATTGGGAGGTTTTCTTTGCAAATTATCACCTTAATTTTAATCATTAGATATTCCCTTACCATTCACAATATTTTGAACCATGGGGAACCTGGTTGCACCTTGGTTTGAAGGTGTTACTTTCCAAGGGCATTATAGGGATTACCCTCTTTATAAATGTGCTTATCTTTAAAAGCTATCAACTAATGGGGTTATTTATTTGTTTTAAGGGCGGTGGGGATGGCCTAGAAGGCTCTTAGGACCGAACTTTGATATGAAATAAGAGTCCATGATATGTCCCTTTGCATGGCCATGAAGCCTTAGCCTAAGGACACATGGAAAGTCACATAGACACCTCATTCTTGCCCCCTTCTTTATAAAGCCATGCCTACCCCTTCCCACCTCCCAATCCAAGAAGAAATCCTCTCCTACTCTTTCCCCCAGCCAATAGCATCGTCCCTTGAATGTTTTACCATGAAGTTGTTGTACCAACATAAAAGAAGGTGCCTTCCTTGGTGGAGAAGGCTCCTAGGGTTCCAAATTTCTCTATTTAGGATTTCTTAAGCTCTTCCTTGGTGATTTTGACCAAAACTAGTAAGAGTACTCCGTTACTTCCCAGTTTTCATGTTTCTAGTATTCCTACCACCTTCTTCCAGGTCGGAACCATGACCTTCCATGGTAAAACTCCACCTAAGAACCCTAAAACATCTCATCTCCATGCTCTTTTGCTAGGGTTTAAACCTATAAAGTGGAGAAGGTGATCTTTGCTCAAGAAAGGAGCTTGGCTTGGAGCAACCAGACCTTCTAATCTCAGGATTATTTCTGTTTGGACCTTCTTACCTTTCTATAGGCAAGTTTTGTTAACCCCCTTCTCATATATTGCTTAGTACATGCTTAAAACTCATGCTTCTATGTTGAAAATCGATGATTTCCATCTCTTTGTACCATGTTCTTCAAGGGTTTTAGTTTCTTGATGTTTTACCTTCTCTAGAAGCTCTATTTTGGTTACCTATGCAACTTCAAACCTGATCTTGGGTCAAATGGTGTTTTCTCCCTCTCCCTTTTTCTTCAATTATCTCATTCAGTTTAATGATGTGGCAATTTCCTATTGGTCAATATTGAAAATTTCATATCTTCTAAACCTCTTATCCAAATTTGACAAATAAATATGTTTTGGAATTGGAAAAATTTATCTCTATATAATAAAAATATTTTCAAGGTATGATTACATGGTCTGATGAAGGGTAATTTTTGTAAAAGGAATTTAATGCATAAAATCCATAAAAATTACATCTTAATCATCATAACTCCAAAATTAACATAAAAATATGTTTTCTTGATCAGGAGAACTTAATAAGTTTATTGGTGATGTTTTAAGAGTCTAAATCTGAGTTTTTCTAAAAAAGGTCTAAAATTAGGGTTTCTATACATTAATGTGCACTATGTAGTCTAATACATGTTAATACATTGAAAATAGGTAAAGTGGAACTTGGACTCAATTAAAGTGGTGAAAGTTAGTAATTGATATCAGTAAGAGAGGTATATGCATTCCTTACACCCTATGCTGGGATAATTGCATACAAACCCTATATTTCCCTAATGAGGCTTAAATGAACCCTAAATATTCTATTCTTGAATCCTAATGTTGTTCATGCCTCAATTTAGATTATAATTTCTTCTTGTTTGGGTCTTATACCCCACTGCCATGCTTATTGAATATTATGACTACTTTTCTAGAATGTGGATTTATGTTCTATTTAATTTAAAGTAGCGGTACTTATGTACACAACCCATAGAGGGCATGTAAGTAATTGACCTGGGGAATGTCTTATTCTTCCCATAATATTGTAGGTGACTGGAAATGTCTTATTCTCTTCTCACCTAAGGTTAGAGGTCCGATAGGGGCCTCAACCCTACTTAGTTAGGTAGACATAATTATATTACATGCAAATCCTTTTTGATATAATTGTTAATGGCAAGTTTCTTTTGAATATAGCCTCATACTCTTGTTATCTTCATCATATGATGAACCCTATCCTGTTTTTATTTGCTTTACTTATCTTGATATCCTAGATTAGTTTTCTGACACATACCTTGTTTTCTTTCCCCTTTAGTTGGGTTCTTTCCCAACCACCCAGGTGTTGGTGCTGAGCAAGGAGAAGAAGAAGTTTGAAGGAATTCATCTCAGGAGTAGATCTCAAGCTATCTAAAAGGATGTTTAGGTTGCTATAGCTAGATCCTTTTCTCTTATCTTTTTCTTTTGGGAACAATCATGTAATGAACAATGAAATCCATGTAATAGGCTTAGTACTTTTATTTCCACTGCTATTGACATTTTGTAATGTATCTGGTGCATGCTTATTTACTTGGAATATTATACATGCATCCCTCAATATCTTTTGTCTTTCTAAAAAGTTGGATGTTTTGTACTTCCTTTAAATTTTAGTAAGGAGGTGATCTTACCTCTTTACATCAAGCCAAAGTGATGTCGCGACCCAAGACAAAACAAGACATGGTGACCACCAAGGGTCAAGCCACCACCAAGACAAAGAACCAACATCAAGCCAAGGTCAAAATAGAGACAACCCATGGCTAAAATAGGTGACACAACAAGGAAACCCAATGTCACCATAGAGGAAAACCTCATGCTAAACGATCATAAAACCTCAAAACAAGCTTCACGAAAGCACCATGAAATGGAACCTCAACAAGGGAGAGAAACCAAGATCGTCATCATCAAAACCAACCCAAACAGAAAACACTAAAACACTCGATCATCATGCATGTAACTCAGCCAAGGTCAAGAAAGGAAGGTCAATCACCAAGCACCACAAACACCACAAATTGAGTACAAAAGAATTAGGGTTTTAGATTACATCCAAACAAAGCATGATCTGAACATCATCCAATCTCTAAGGTCTACCACCATCTACTAGAATGTTAAGGAAACATCTAGAGAGATAAAACAATAACATGCAAGCATAAAGAGTGCAATAATAGATGATATTAAGAGTTATATAACCCACCTTAAAGAAGATCAACTCCAAGGAAGGCAAGCTCCAAGCACATGATCACCAAGGAAGGTCAAGCTCCACCAAAAGCTCCACTTTCAGCCACAAGATCACCTCGAGAAAGAGGAAACACCAACGTCAAAGGATAGATCAAGAAAGAGGGCAAGAAATTCAAGGCCGAACTAAAAGGAAGAAGTGGAAAAGAGAGAAGAAACTCCCTCTCACTTGGGTGTCGCCTTGTCAAAACATGGCCTATTACCCTTATGATGAGGAGGTTACTCTCAAGAACGACCACCATGTAAAAACATGGTGTAGGGCCGAGAATAAAGACGAAGATGGGGTAGAAGATCCAAAGAAAACATTATCAAAGAAGATAAATGCTCACTAAGGTTGAAGATGGCCAATGATCACCAAAAACACCACATGCAAGGGTTGAATCACCTCAAAAGCACCAAGAATAGATCCTTCTTGCTCCACCAAGCTCCAAGATCGTCCAAGCAAGGAAGGAGAAAGAGGATGCCTAAAAAAGACCACTTGCATGTAGAGAAGAGGGTTTATAGAGTAAAGGAGGAGAGAGGTAGGGCAAGGGATGAGGTGTCAATGAAAGAATGCCCCAAAGGGACACTTGTTAACTCAAGAAACTAACAAGCAACCACATAAAACCCACATGCAACCACATAAAACCCACATGCAAGATATGGTGATACACTCTAGGTTGGATCTCGACCACCTAGGCCGCAAATTCCTCATGTCATGACCACAACACACCAAGGGAATCACCCATGGTCGTGACATGCCACCAAGGACAACTAGCTCACGACACAAGGTCACCGCAAACCTTAGGTCGAGACACTCTACACAAGAGCACCCATCTTGAGCCAAGACACCCAAGACCATATCGGTCATGAAAAACACACCTAGGGGAGGTGTATCGACCGTGACACCCTCCAACCAGGCCCTAGGTCACGACCTAGGTTCAAACAACCCAACAAGGGTCACATGGTCCAGGCAAACCAAATCCTAGAAAACCCTAATCACCACTAAGGGTGATACCACTCAACTAAGGGTCCACCAAGGCACCCCAAAGCACCACAACCTCCCTCATTAAGACAAAAGAGATAAGAAACACTCTAGAGTGGAAAATTACAAGAATACCCCTTCAAATGGATAATTTGCAATATGCACCAAAACCAGCATAGAAAGCACAAACGACATCCAAACAATCTCAAATTGGAGACTTAAACTCTCCACATGCTCTAAGATCATCTCAAAGGATTAGAGAAAGGTTCTAAGAAAAACATCAATCCAAAACAAATAGGGTTAACCCAAAACACAAGTCAATGCTCTTATAAGTCATAAACCCCTAACAAGGATTTTGCCCCCAAAATCCTAAGCGAAAAGAGATGGGTACTTCTTATGCATCTCTTCTTCAAGATCCCATGTGGCTTCTTCAATTCCACGGTGATGCCATAGAACCTTCACAAGCACTATGTTCTTCTTCCCCAACTTCTTCATCCTCCAATCAAGGATCAACATAGGTCCTTCAACATAGGACATGTCCTCATCAAGCTCAACCTCCACTAGCTGCAAAACCAACTTGGTATTAGGGTGGTGCTTCCTCAGCATAGACACATGGAACACTGGACGCAACCTATGCAACTCAGGTGACAAATCCAACTTGTAGGTCACCTTCCCAACACTTACCACCATAGGGTAAGGTCCCATATATCGGGGATCCAGCTTACCCTTCTCCCTAAACCTCAAAACACCCTTCCAAGGAGAGACTTTGAGATACACCATGTCCCCCACCTAAAATTACAAGGCTCTCTGAGGGTTATAAACATATGACTTTTGTCTATCCTAGGCTGCTTTTAACTGCTTTTGAATCACTTTGATCTTCTATGTTGTTTGTTGCACCAGCTCAGGACCAAGAAGTTGATATTGACTTGTATCATACCAACACAACTAAGACATGCAATGTCTCCCATACAAAGCCTCATAGGGTGCCATGTTGATGCTCCTTTGATGTACACATTTCATATCATATTTCTATCTTATTTTTCATGCATTTTTCATCCATTCAGACTCCTTTTCATTCATATTCATGTTGATTTTCATGCATTCGAGGTATACTTACTCTTGGCCACTTGTTGGTGCAAAGGTACTCAATTTCATTCTATTTTGACAAGAAAATGCCCCCAAATGCGTATATTGGGCATTTCCCCTTGGAGTAATGCAGCTGGAACTGAATATTGAAGAAACAACAGGTTTTAGGACGTGTATCACAATTACACACATTGTAAGTCCTCATCAGATAAAACTCTCAAAGGTAGAGACACGTCGTGTTTCTTAGAAACACGATGTAAGGCACTTTTTGAGAAATTTGGTTAGGTACGCAAACTTACTGCTTGTCGCCAAATTACACATCATAAGTTTGGGTCTTTCATGTGCTTGCTAAGATGCACTTATCCACACGAACATGTGGACCAATCCATACGCTGTAAATGGACTAGTTTTCTATAAAATTTGAATTTGAACATTTTGTTGGGAGAAATATGACTCTCCCTCCCTTGGGACAGTTATCACGGATCATTGGGAGCATTTTTGCACCAGAGAACAAGGAGGAGCTGAAGAGGGAGAATTTGGGGAAGACAAGGTGGTTATTCGAGAGAAGACCTCCTTTCATCTCTATTCTTCTTCATTGTTGCATATGGAGCTTCCCAGTTTGACTTCAACCTACTCAAGAGTGAAGGCTGATGGAGAGGAGCTCAGAGATGCAAATCCATCTACTTGCTGGATTTTCTCCTTGTTCCTTCTTTCATTTTGAATTTTCTAGTTGTACCTTAGTTTCTATCACAAAAAACTATAGATTTCCATCTTCTTACTTGTGTTTCATAGCCATGAGTGAGTAGATCTGAATTCTTGGGCATGGGAGAGTAACTCCCATATCATGACATGTATGAAACATGATAATTCATTCTAAATACTGAATTCTTGCATTTCTACCTTTTGAGTATTAGTTCTTACTTCTTGAATGTATGGCTGGCCACTATGTATGCATTTTTTATGCTTTCTTACTTAATCTGAGAAGATAGGTAGAAGAGTAAGGAGTTACTCTCTTGGCAACGCCTCCTTTACCACGAGAGTGGAAATTATGGAGTTGAGTAGGTTTGTGATCCAAAACAAAATACATTCACGAGAGTGATGTATTGAGTTAGGATCGTTGTATTTACACTATGAAGAGAAGTATAACATATAACTCTCCTTTGCAAGTGTGTGGTATGTTTAAATTCGTGTTCCTAATTAGTGTTATGATGTGTCAGTGAAATCCTAAGTCTAAGATTGTTTTAAATCTAAAATCAAACCCCTTCAAGTAATTTGTTTAGTGTTTTAGTTTAATTCTAAAATTTCAATTTAATCAACCAAATCACTCTTTTAAAAAGGTCTAGATTGTTGAAACTTAGCACTATTGCATTTAATTAGTTACTAAAGCTCCTTGTGTTCGATCTCGACTACAATTACTCTCGTATACTTGAGGGAATTAGCTGGTTGAGTAAAAGATCATTTATATGATTGAAACTCATTAGTATAACAACCAACAAGTTTTTGGCACCGTTGCTGGGGAGCTATGGTTAATCTAATTAGAGTAAAAAGTACTAACTAGTATTTGATACTAGATCATCATTTCCATTTTTAGAAAGTGCTAACTGGTATTCCATCATCATCACCACCACCATCTTCTTCATCCTTTGAAGAAGCCACACAAGAAGATCCAACCATGGAGGACAACTGTCCTTTGAAGGACTTTGCCATGCCGATTGGAAAAAACATTTGTGGAGCCATTGATCTACCTACAAAGAGGCAAACAACTTCTCTACTAGTCCTTCTATGATGTAGACAATCCAGAAAACCCATTTTGTGGGTACCGCCACCGAAGATCCAAATCTTTATGTAGCTGAATTCCTGGAATACATGAACACCTTCAAGATCAATGGTGTATCCACTGATGGAATAAAGCTACTATTTTTTTCCCTTCACCTTGAGAGATAGAGACAAGGAGTGACTCTTATCTATTCCCAATAAGTAAATCAAGAGATGGGACCAACTATTAAATGCTTTCCTTGCAAAGTATTTTCCGCCAAGCAAGATAGCTCAACTGAGAAGCCAGCTCACAAACTTTTCTCAATTAGATGGAGAAACTTTGTATGACACATGGGAGAGGTTCAAGGACTTGCAATACCTTTGCCCTCACCATGGATTGACTAATTCACTACTATTTCAAACATGCTATAATGGATTGTTCTACAACACTCACATGACAGTGGATGTCGCTGCTAATGGAGCCTTAATGAATAAGTCTTATAGTGAGTATTATGATATCATTGAAGATATAGCATTCAACCAATGCCAATGGGGGTCGGATAGGAAAGCACAACCATCTTCTACACTGAGTTTTTCAATCGAGAAACAAGTAGGAAAGTATAGTGTTGATGCAGTTGATCTAATTGCAACTAAGCTTGATGTCCTTACACAAAAGTTTGATAAGATGACTACAATGCAGATCCAAGCAGCTGAGGTAATTTGTGAAGCTTGTGGACATGCTGGGCATACTTCTTCTACTTTTTTTCCTCCTAATATGAATGAGGAGAACCAAGAGCAAGTCAATGTTGTTGGGATGCATGGGAACAAACAACAATTCCCTACTCCAACACATACAATCTGGGATGGAGAGATCATCCTAATTTCTCTTACCAGAACACAAGCAATGCTCAAAGCTTTCAACAAGGATAGCAGCAACCGCAGTAGCAACAACTCTTCAACCGGCAAGCAAATGGGAATCCGGCGGGCTTCAACAACAATAGGGGTTACCAACAACAACAACAACCCCAAAAATATTCTTTGGAGACTATGATGGATCAATTCATCTCCACTCAAGTGTAGCAAAATGAAGAGTTCTGGAGTAATGAAAAATTGTTGAAAGATGTAATTGCCCAACTCTCCGCGAAGTGGATGGCATTTTGACTCATACATGGATGTTGGAAAACCAAATTGCCCATCAAGCTTTGGTGTAGCAAAAGAACACACTATATGGTTCTCTTTCTAGCCAACCAGAGGTGAATCCAAGAGGGCAAGTAAATGTTTTCACCTTGAGGAGTGGAGATAAAATTCAAAGACCTTCTCCACCCAAGGAGAAGAGTGTTGAGGTTGCTGATGAAGAGAAGATTGGCACCCCCGTTGATGACAAAGGAAAAGGTACAACTGATGTACCACCTTCTTACAAAGAAAGTGCACCATTTCCACAAAGACTTGCAAATAAGGAGGATTCAAAGTTTAGAAAATTCATCGAGACCCTAAACAAACTCTATGTCAACCTTTTGTTGGCTGAAGTCATAGATGAGATGCCGTCATATGCCAAATTTCTGAAGGACATCCTCACCAAGAAGAGGAGGGTAGACCAAGTTGAAACTATCATGCTTTCTAAGAGAATGAGTTCAATCATTCAAAACAGACTTCCCGTGAAGCTAGATGACTTAGGAGCATTCACTCTACCTTGCAAGATTAGCAAAGCCACATTTGACAAAGGTCTTATTGACCTTGGAGATAGCATTAGTCTCATTTCATCTACCTTGTGGCAGGAGCTAGATCTTGGAGATTTCAAGCCTACAAAGATGGCCATCCAGTTGGCCGATCACTCAATCAAATATCCCAAAGGTATTGTGGAGGATGTACCGGTGCAATTTGGTAAATTCTACATTCCTTGTGATTTTGTTATGTTAGACATGCTTGAAGTTCCTTCCAATCCCTTTCTCTTTGGGAGACCCTTCTTGAGGACTGTTGGATGCCTTGTTGATGTCCAGGAAGGAAAGCTTACACTCCTGGTTGGTGAAGAAGCCATGGAGTTTTCTATGTTTAATGCCATGAAGGCACCTTAACAAGTGGAAGAGCTCTGTTTTATTGATTCTATTGACTCTATTATGGAGGAAGACCATGATGATGTTGATTTGATATTTAACTATTATGATGATGAAGCTACCAATGATGACTCCAAAAATTTTGGAGCATTTTGTATTGCTCAACCAAATGCTATTAATGAAGATATTTCACTTGTTGATGCTAAAGCCAAAGAAAACACAACTGGGAGAAAGGTAGAACTCAAATCCCTTCCACTAGGGTTGAGGTATGCATTTCTTGACCCCGATTCTATTTTTCTAGTCATAATCAATGATGAGTTAAGTAATGAACAAGAAAATAAATTTCTTATTGAATTACGTTTATATAAAGATGTCATTGGTTACACTATTGATGATTTAAAGGATATCCATCCTTACATTTTTCATGCATAGAATAAACATAGAGGATGATGCTAAACCTACTATTGAACCACCTAGATGTTTAAATCAAAACATGTTTGAAGTGGTTAACGAGGAAAATTTTAAGTTGAAAGATGATGGTATCATTTATCCGATAAGTGATAGCCCCTGGGTTAGTGCCATTCATGTGGTTCCTATAAAGGGGGGGTGCAATTGTCATTAAGGGAGATAATGACAAGTTAATACAAACAAGTATAGTCACAAGTTGGCATATGTGTATTGATTACCTATGCTTGAATAAAACAACTCGCAAAGATCATTTTCCATTGCCTTTTATTAATTTGATGCTTGAGCAACTTGTGAACCATTCTTACTTTTGCTACTTGGACGAGTATTCTGAGTTTTTCCAAATTCCAATCTACCCTCCCGACCAAGAGAAAACCACATTTACATGCACCTATGGAACCTATGCTTATCGTCGCATGCCTTTCGGTCTTTGCAACGCCCCAACAACATTTTAGCATTTCATGATGGCTATTTTCTCCAATTTCATTGAAAACATAATGGAAATATTCATGGATGATTTTAGCATTCATGGAGATTCCTTTTATCATTGTTTGTGTAATTTTTCTAAAGTCTTATCCTGTTGCAAAAACGTTAACCTAATACTAAACTAGGAGAAGTGTCATTTCATGGTACAATCCGATGTAGTACTAGGCCATATTGTTTCTAATAAGGGCATTGAAGTTGACAGGGCTAAAGTGGAAGCTATTGAAAATATGTCTACTCCTTCTTCAGTCAAAGACATCTATAGTTTCCTTATACATGCAGGGTTCCATAGGAGATTCATTAAAGATTTCTCCAAAATTTCAAAACCATTATGTTCCTTGCTTGTGAAATATGTCGAGTTCATATTTGATGATGACTTCCATACAACCTCCAACAAGCTCAAAGAAGCTCTTGTCTCAGCGCCAATCATCCAACGACCGGACTTGAGTGCTCATTTCAAATTAATGTTTGATGTGTGTGACTACATAGTAGGAGCAATTCTTGGACAATGGAAGGATAAGAAGCTTCATGCCATACACTATGCAAGTAAGACCTTAGATGAGGCATAAATCAACTATACAACCACCGAGAAAGAGATGCTTGCCATAGTGTACACTTCTGACAAGTTTAGACAATATTTGGTAGGATTCAAAGTAATTGTGTATACATATCATGCTGCAATAAAGTATTTGCTTAACAAGAAAGATGCCAAATCTTGTCTCATCTGCTAGATATTGCTTCTTCAAGAGTTTGACCTTGAAATTTGGGATAAGAATGGGACAGAGAACAACATTGTTGATCACCTATCTAGGTTGACCACATATGTTGGAAATTCATTGCCTATTGAGGACCAATTGCCGATTGAGAAACTCTATGCTTTATCGTCCATACAAGCACCATGGTTTGCAGACCTTGCAAACTTCCTTGCTATAGGACAGCTGCCTCCAGACACCAACAGAAGAAGAAATTTTTCCATGATGTAAAGTTTTACTACTGGGACGACCCCTTGTTGTTCAAACATGGGAGTGATGTGCTCATCCGGAGGTGTTTTTCTGAAGAGAAGATTGCCACAATTATTTTTGAATGCCATGCCTCTCCTTACGGGGGTCACTTTTGAGGAGAGAAGATTGTAGAAAAGATTCTCCAGGCTGGTTTCTATTGGCCAACCTTGTTCAAAGATGTCAACCACTTCATCAAAGCATGCGACAAATGCCAAAGAGATGGAGGAATATCAAAGCATGATGAAATACCTCTTAACTCCATCTTGGAGATTGAGGTATTTGATGCGTGGGGAGTTGATAATAGGGGACCTTTCCCATCTTCCTGTGGTTATCAATACATCTTGGTTGCTTACAATTACGTTTCTAAATGGGTTGAGTCCATTCCAACCCAAGAACCGGATGTAAAATTTGTAATCAAGTTATTCCATAAAATCATTTTCCCCATGCTTGGAGTTCCTAGAGCTGTGATTTCTGATGGAGGCACACACTTTGTTAAGAGGCAGTTTAAAAATCTTCTATCCAAATATGGAGTCACTCAAATGGTCTCTACACCTTACCATCCTCAAACATCCAGGCAAGTAGAAGTCTCCAACCGGTAGCTAAAAGGTATTCTAGAGAAGACTATGTCCAGCTCAAGGAAGGATTGGGCTTTGAAGATAGACGATGCATTGTGGACATACCAGACAACCTACAAGACTACCATAGACACAACTCCATTCAAGCTAGTGTATGGTGATTCTTGTCACCTTTCAGTGGAGCTAGAACACCGTGCTCTATGGGATATCAAGTTCCTAAACTTTGATATGAAGAAATTCAGTGAGAAACATCTATTTCAGCTGCAAGAGTTAGAGGAACTCTGGTTAGATGCATATGAGGATGCAAAGCTCTACAAGGAAAGAACAAAGTCTTGGCATGACAAAAGAATCCTTAAAAAAGATTTCAAAGAAGGAGACCAAATCTTTCTTTTCAACTCCAGATTGAGGTTATTCCCTAGAAAGTTGAGATCTAAGTGGTCCGGTCCATTTCTTTTAATGAAGATATTTCCATGTGGAGCTATTGAATTGCAAGGCAAAGATGGAGTTTTCAAAGTCAATGGACACTGATGCAAGCTTTATGATGAAGGAGAACTAATTTAAAAAGGGGCATCTTGCCCCCTCTCTGAAGTCCCATGAGAAGAAAGAAGAGTCTACTTTTGGACTTTAAATGGAAGACCTTTGTGGGAGTTATCCCCACATTTAGATAGTTGTTTTTTTCTTCTTTCTAGTTGTTTAATTCTTATCCAAAATAAACTTCATGGTGTAAGTTTTCTGATATTTGTACAAATTTCATACCCCAAATCATTGTTGTTTTAGGTACTTAACATAACTCAAGGAGATATAAAAATTTAATAAAAATTTGAACAAACTATGACAAACATGGTGTGTTCATTACTTCTTTATGCCATGTGACTCAGTAAGATTTGTAGTGCTATGAAATAGAAGATAACATGACATAATTCCCACTTAACACGGCGTGTGGTTCTATTTCAAAGTTTATCACCAAAAACAAAGATTGCTTGCATTACAATGTGTAGTGTAATTACACGTCGTGTTTAGACTGCACGACGTAATAAAGTCACATTATGGCGTGTGAAATATTCAAGATATTACAAGCTAAAGCAACTTGGTAACATGACGTGGAGGTCAGAAACACAACATGTGTTAGCACAGCATGACGTAACACCATATCAACATGGCGTGTTCAATTAATTGAAGAAATTCAACAGAAGTCATAGTTAATTCCACTTACAGTGTAGTTTTCATTCTTACGGCGTGGATATTTGAGCAAGTTACGTCGTGTTGGACCTTTCCACACATCGCGGTTTTTGAATTTTGGAGTCCTTATAAAGGCAGTTGAACTAGACCTTACGTCGTGTGTCTTGATTCACACGACGTAAGTTTTTGCGAGAAGAGAATTATAAACCCTACTTTGCAAAGTCTCTCACACTCACACTGTGTGCATCTCACTACCTTCATCCAAGCCGACAACTTCCGCCACTTCCTTCTCCCTCGACTCACGCTGTTGTTGAGCACCTCCACTCCAGTTGAGAGCGCCACTGCTCTGTCCGCCACCCCTCCACCCAAGCAACGTCACTCTACTCTTGTGTAGAACGTACGAGCGCCGCCTCTCTACTCTTGTGCCACACCTACGAGTCACCACCATCTATGGGATGACACTTCAAGCCTCTGTCTGTCACCGCACCTCCAACAAAGTTTCCCCACGATATGTCCCCTAGCCTTCACATCGTGAGGTCCGCACCAGCAGTTGGGAAAACCATTGCTCGTCACGCTGTAAGCTTCCCTCGACGCACGCCATGACCATAAGGAGGCCAGTAGTAGCAGATGCAAGAACCACCTTTCTACATGACGTGCGAACTCTAGTTACATGGTGTAACCATTGCCAAAGCTTCCTCGACCAACACTATTCTTTATGATGTGTGAATCCACGGAACACGTCAAGTTTTCCACTGTCAAGACCAATTTTAAACATGGGTCGCACCAAGCTCATCGCAAAGCGCCCACGCACTGGAGAATCTTCTTCATCGGACCGGATCTAGAGCCAGTGTATTTTTGAGCTACATGAGGAGGAGGAGGGTGTCTACACTCTTCTTCGTTCCAAGAGGGTGGTAAGCTCCCATTTCATTGATGAGGATGAGATAGATGAGTTGGGCATTGTAGCTGAACTAAAGGAATATCTTAAACTTTTAGGACTAAATTGTTGCATAGATGGTGTCCCCACCTACCCCAGGTTGGTCTATGAATTATTGAACTCTTTTTCTATTGATGTAGACCCTAAGAAGACTGGATAACCCTTTGGCATTATTTCTTTTAGGTTGCTAGGCAAACCTTATCGTATGACATTTGAGCAGTTTTGTGGTTTACTTGAGTTTAATTATCTTGGGTCTATTGGGTATCCTACTGACTTTGATGCAAATGAATTTTAGAGAAAAATTAGTGAGGAGACCTCCTTTGACCCCGCATCCAAAATTCACAACCTTCTTTTTAAAGTCTTGCATAGAGTCCTCTCTTTGTGTGTTGTTGGCAGGAAGGAAACTATGGGGGTTGTGGGAAAATTGGATTGTTTCTTGTTATGGGTTATAGTTCATGAGTATGATGTCAACATGGGGTATCATTTTTTGAAGAAGGTAGAAAAGACTAGGAAGGAGAATAAGGGTGATATAATGATTGGGGGTATCATCACCAAGCTATCCAAGGCATTAAAAAATGATCTTTCAGGCATTGAACACTTGGGGAAGAAGTTTGAAATTTATTTTGGGGTTCTCAAAATAGCTAATTTGATTGGGGAGAGGGCCAAAGGTTCTTATTTCCTGCCAGTCTGTGGGAAAGAAAAGTCCATTATCTTGCCAAACCCTGAGGTGGTGACTGCAAAGAATAAGGAAAAGTGGAAGTATTTTGTAGCTACTCAGGATGTAGGGCATCCTTCCTCTAGCAGTGCACTGAGTTCTTCTATAGCAGCCGATACAACAACAACTCCTCCTCCTCCTTCTATTGGGACACAGACTAAGCTCTCATGGAGGTATATGGACATGCGCCAACTCTAGGGATATGTCCAACAACGTTTCGACAGCCAGGACACGAGAATGACTGCCTTACAGGATCAATACACACAACTTCAGACTCAATACATAGGTATCCAGTAGTAGTACAATGGTTTGCATGACTCCTTCATCGGTTTACAATAGTAGTATACCGGTCTACATGATAGTTATGGAGGTTTATAGCAGCAATACAATGGCGTCTCACATCATATGGCAGATATGTACAACATGGTGCCTCTCATGGATGCTTGGCATCTATCTCAGGGTCATTATGCTCCACCACAGCCCCCTCCACAGTAGCATGATCCTTCTATTTCTTCAACAGATCCCCTTCATGATTTTGTTGGTGACATATTCCCTGGACCTTAGGGGGGTGTTGACCCTTCTCTGATGTTTCTCTATGCACCATGAGGTACCCAGTTGTGTCACTTCTGAGTTTGATTTGAGTAGTGAGGACACTGCAATCTTCAAGCTTGGGGGGGTACAACTGGCGGTAGTCTTATATCTTATATTTCCAGCATTTTCTTTGATGTCATTTCCCTTCCATTGTCATTTGTTTTAGAAATTTGCTTATGTATTTTGATTTCTAGGATTACATGTCATGTTTCAAAATCAATCTTGAATTAATGAAATTATGTCTTATCTTTTCTCCTTTTTCTTGAACCATCTTTACATGAGAAGATAAAGGATATTAAGACAACTATTTGTCTTATTTCATATATTCTAAAAAATTTTGTCTATCATTTCTCACATCTCCACATCCCATATCATGTTGAAAAGTGAACCAAAATTTTTTCTCTATTGCTCAATCCAAGTAAATATTTGAAAATCTTGAATTTGTGAACTATAAAGCTTTGATTAGCCATTAGCATCATGTTGCCAATATTATAACGAATATTTCATTGCTCTAATTGAAAATATTTTTTTAGGTGATTGAATTTATTCTTTTCTATCTCAAACTTGCTTGGCAATATCTGCAAAAAGGGAAGGCTAGAAAAAGGATCGCGTGCTACCCAATCAAAAACAAGGAAAGTGAAGTAATCAAATATAGCAACAAACATTAGGTACCTGAATCATATGAAAAGGGGATGTTTTTGAAAAATTAGTGAACCTCAAAAGATGGCTAAGTCACCCATGTGTCCACCAACTCAACAAAGGTTGGAGATGCATAGAAAGAGGGAAATTAATCCCCAATCGACACTCCACATGTGCATAAGCCTGTACTCAACTATCGAGTATCACACACATGAATCATAATAGTTATTTTGATTCGTATGATAAAGCCAATGCAAGCGAACAGATATGTTAAGAGACTTTCTTTTCATTTCATCATTATTATCAATGGAACTTTTGGAATATCATCATTTTATTGTCTCTATCATGCTTGTTGCTCATGACTACTATATAGTTGACTTATTATAGATAATTATAATGAAATCCCAGAACTAAATTTCTATTTTGAGAGGCAAAATTCAGTTCATTTTTCAGCTGCATATGTGAAATAGAGATTTGCATGATATTGATCTTTTAGTTGTTCTTAAATGAAGATATGAAATATGCCCATGATTTGGATTGACATCCTACATCTATTTCTTTTTTCTTGAGGACAAGCAGTGGTTCAAGCTTAGGGGGATTTTATGTACACATTTCATATCATATTTCAATCTTGTTTGTCATGCATTTTTCATGAATTCAGACTCATTTTCATTCATATTCATGTTGATTTTCATGCATTCGAGGTATGCTTACTCTTGGCTGCTTGTTGGTGCACATGTACTCAATTTCATTCTATTTTGACAAGAAAATGCCCCCAAATGCATATATTGGGCATTTCCCCTTGGAGTCATGCAGCTAGAATTGAATATTGAAGAAACAGTATGACTTACGGTGTGTAACACAGCTACACATGCCGTAAGGCCTCATCAGATAAAACTCTCAAAGGTAGACACATGTCGTGTTTCTAAGAAACACGAGGTAAGGCACTTTTGGAGCGGACGTACGACGTGTCGCCAAATTACACGCCGTAAGTTTGGGTCTCTTGAGCGGTTGCTAAGATGCACTTATCCACACGATGTGTGGACCAATCCACATGCCATAAGTGGACCAATTTTCTATAGAATTCTCTAGTTGTACCTTAGTTTCTATCATGAAAAACTATAGATTTCCATCTTCTTACTTGTGTTTCATAACCATGAGTGAGTACATCCAAATTCTTGGGCATGGGAGAGTAACTCCCATATCGTGACATGTATGGAACATGATAATTCATTCTAAATACTAAATGCTTGCATTTCTACCTTTTGAGTATCATTTCTTACTTCTTGCATGTATGGTTGGCCACTGTGTATGCATTTTTATGCTTTCTTGCTTAATCTGAGAAGATAGGTAGGAGAGTAAGGAGTTACTCTCTTGGCAACTCCTCCTTTACCACAAGAGTGGAAATTATGGAGTTGAGGAGTAGCTTTGTGATCCAAAATGAAATACATTCATGAGAGTGATGTATTGAGATAGGATCGTTTTATTTACACCATGAGGTGAAGTATAACATACAACTCTCCTTTGCAAGTGTGTGGTATGTTTAAATTCGTGTACCTAATTTTTATTATGATGTGTTAGTGAAATCCTAAGTCCAAAATTGTTTTAAATATGAAATCAAACCCCTTCAAGTAATATATTTACTATTTTAGTTTAATTCTGAGATTTCAATTTATCCAACCAAATCACTCTTTGAAAAAGGTCTAGATTTTTGAAACTTAGCACTACTACATTTAATTAGTTACTAAAGCTCCTTGTGTTTGATCTCAACTACAATTATTGTTGTATACTTACAGGAATTAGCTGGTTGAGTAAAAGATCATTTATATGATTGAAACTCGTTAGTACCAACTTCCTCTAATAACTATTATTATAGTCAAAATCTATCTAGCTAAGGTGATGTCCCAACTCCCCAAAAACTGCAAGACACAAGCCCTCAACATGTCCTCCAAGGTCTGTATGGTCCTCTCAGACTGACCATTCGTCTGTGGGTGGAAAGCAGTGATGAATATCAACTATGTTCCCAAGGTCGTGCGTAAGAACTCCCAAAAGTGACTTGTGAACTAAGGAACTCCATCTAACACAATGGTAGTTGGGACACCATGCAAACACACTATCTCATCCATGTAGATCTGGGTGAGCTTTTCTGCTAAAAACTTCATCTTCACAGGCAAGAAGTGTGTCGACTTTGTCAATCGATCAGCTATCTCCGAAATGGAATCATGTCCTTTGGCTATCCTAGGCAAACCAACCACAAAGTCCATTGTGACATGATACCACTTCCACTGCGGTATTAGTAATGGTTGTAGCATCCCTATAGGCTTCTAATGCCCTACTGTGACTTTCTAACACACTGCGCACTTGGCCACAAACTCAGCTACATCCCACTTCAAGCCAGGCTACCAATACAGATCTTTAAGATTATGGTACATCTTGGTGCTACCTGGGTGCATAGCATACATCCAAGAGTGAGCCTCTTCTAGAACCATCTTTCTCAAACTGTCAATATCAGGAACCACAACTCTGTCTTGGTAACAAACTATCCTATCAACTGCCTCATGGAAGCCATCATGCTTCTCGCTGCCGAACTCTGATCTTATCTATTATATCACAGTATCAACATGTTGTACCTCTTTGATATATTATCTCAATGTCATCTTCAACTGCAACTATTCCAATAGCTCTGCTAACATGAAAACCTCTAGATTCACATTCATATGATGCAAGGAGACCATGTTTGAATCACCTATGAGTGATGGTAATCTTGGTGATGAAGTGACCAAGAAAAAGGGTTGAATTTGGAAGCTTAACTTGAGTTGTATCAAGTTGAAAAGCTTATATATGAGTGCCTATCGGCCATGGAGCCCAAGGAGGTGTCCCATATCATTTTGTGAACTCTTGGCAAAGTCCATATAGTGCAAAGCACCTCAAGGAGGTGAGGTGTGATGGACAACAAGTTTCCTTAGAAAAAGTGTGTCGGCTTGACTTAAAATAGTGATTAAACCTAGATGACTTATCCAAATGGATAAGTAATGGACGAATTTGCATCTCAAGATGATACTCAACTGTTTTGCAAGACAAGATAAATGTTTATGCATGCATGTAAACGTGTCACCCATGCATGACACGTGGCACCTACTAGCTCAAAATGTTGACACCTCATTTTTGCCTTTCTTCATGATCAACAAGTATATATACCCCTAGTTTCACCCTTAAGTGAATTTTTTCGACCCTTACCACCCTCCTACCTTGTGGTATCGTGCATGGGGCTCTTATATCGTGCAAGAAAGCAAGGGTATCGTGCATAGGCCCTTGTATATTGCCCATAGCAAAAGCATATCGGCCAAGTAGGTGAAGTTGGCCATATAAGGTGATATCGGCCAATAGGGTCAAGAGTTGAGTGCCATATCGTACAAGTGAGTGTCATATAGTGCAAGTGAGTGCCATATAGTGAAATAGGGTTGGCATATCGTGAAAGGGCACAAGGGTATCGTGCATAGGCCTTGGGTATCGGCCATAAGAAGTGTATCAGCCATACCAAGTTGATATTGTCCATAGCAAGTTGATATCGGCCAATTGAAGTGATTTTGGCCACAAGTGAGGGGGTATCGGCCACAAGCAAGGTTGTGTCGGCCAGGAGGAAGTCCATATCGCCCAAGAGTGGTGGGGTGTCGGCCAAGGAGCCAAGGAACTCAAAACTGAACCCTAAGGTGAGGTTAAGATCATCTTCAACATTGGTTTGAAGCATGAATTTAGGGTTTTGATCTTCTTTTCTTTTCTTCTTCACCAATTGCTTATCCATGGTGATTCCTTATATATAAAGGAGTTGTGAACGAGCCTTGGACCTTTGATAAAGTCATCTTCAACCTTAGGAACATGGAGCTTTGGACCTTGAAGCTTTGAAGTGGTTCTTAAGGCGGATTATATAACTTGAATTCAACCATGTTATTATTCTTCACCTAAATTTCTCTAATTAGTGAAATACTTTTAATTCCGGAATTTCCTGAAATAGTTGATGAAATTATGAGTTCAATTAGTTGCTTAGACCTGTTTCCATGAATTATATCAGTTAGAACAAAGGTCTAGAGCTTGAAGATGATGGTATCACTTTATAAAAGTGATATCGGGTGCAAGCACATATGCAAGCACCTCTAACCCGATATGATGATGCACCTATTTCACTAAAATGATATGAATAGGTTTGTAAACCTTATTGAACGATATGGGGGTGTAGTGTACACCTATTGCATGATAGGGAGTCAAGTATAGACTCCCTACATGATACAAGATTGAATGAATACTTATAAGTTGACATGAAACCCTAATTTGGGTAACCCGATATAAGAGAAGAGTAACAAGTGTTATTACATGACATGAATGCACAACATAGATGCATGACATGGATGCACGATAGGGTTGCACGATAGGGTTGAGCGATAGGGTTGTACGATACACAACCCTAGACAATATGATAGTCCGATATGGTGATAAGTTGATAGCCCTTAAGTATCATGGGCGACACATGTATATGCCATGTGCCTGACACAATCAACCCTAACCCGACATGGGTGTTGCAACCTAATTTTTGATGATGTAGCCCAATATGGTTTGGTTCCCTACACTCCAATTGACTTGTATATTGGGTTGAGTCTGATATGGTAACCCTAGCCCGTCATGGCTAACCCTAGATGGTGACTAGCCCGATAGGATGATTGAATGTACTTCTAGCCCGACATGGTGATGGGTTGATACATCATATATATCATGGGCAATACATACATATATCTTGTGCCCGATATGAGGTCAAGAAGGTACATCATGCCCGATATGGAGACAAGTGCAAATCCTAGCCCGATTAGGTAAGTGTCTATACACCTACAACCCGATATGGTGAGCATATGCACATGATTTAACCCTATACACCTTGTAAAGGTAAGGGCAAGACACTCTTAGGAGTGATGAGTTTAACACCAAGTAATGGTGTGGATAATACCTTGATAGGTGAAACACCTAGAGTGGTTGATAATGGTTAATCCTATATCAATAATGCCTTAACTTGAGATGAGTTCATATCATTAATGATGGTTGAATAATTCAATTGTGTGACTTATGACCAATACATTACATGATAAATGTGATAGGTTGGTGCTTAAAGTATTAGGATGGGAAATACCCTAATATAAGATAAGTTATGAACTTAAGTAAGATAAAAGTGATGAGGGAAGTGATACATCAAGGCATGATAGATATCACATCCAGCACTCCAAGGTTGATACACCTTAATGCACCTCAAATCCAATATACTTGGATGAGTAATAAATGAAGTGTTTTATGTCAATTATTACATTGAAATGTAATGAGTTTGATGCACTTTGATAAGTGTGGACTAACATACCTTGAGAAAGGATTAAGCCAAGTTAATAAAGTATGATGTAGTCATACCCTGGTAAGGATGAGAGACGAACTCATACCGTGTGTTGATGATTCATTTAATGATAAATGATGAGAATAAATAAGTATGATTGAATACTTATGGTATCAATGTTGGCTCCTAGATGTGTGGAGCAATGAATTAGGGTTTGATCATTGATAATATGATCTTGAAAACCTAAATGGTTAATAATGGAAAACCCTAACCCTAATCAAGGGTAATGACATGTAAGAGAAACCCTAATCAATAAGAAAGGGAAACCCTAACCCTAATGATGGGAAGATTGTATTTCTCTTATTATAATAGCCTTGTGAGCTATGTTAAATACTTATATAACAAGTATAATGTTGAATGGCCTTATGAGCCATGTGAATAAGTTGTTGCCTAGTGAGAGGTGACAAGATGTGAATGGCCTTATGAGCCATGTGAATAAGTTGTTGCCTAGTGAGAAGTGACAAGATGTGAATGGCCTTATGAGCCATGTGAATAAGTTGTTGCCTAGTGAGAGGTGACAAGATGTGAATGGCCTTGTGAGTCATGTGAATAAGTTGTTGCCTAGTGAGAGGTGACAAGATGTGAATGGCCTTGTGAGCCATGAGAATACTTGTACAACAAGTGAAATGAATACCTTGGTCTAAGGACCTAGAGGTAATGGTTACCAATTACAGAGGTAACAATGTTATGTGATGAATTCCCAATAATATGATAAGGGACTGAGATCCCAAGTATCATATGTTTTAAAGATTTGAAAAGTACGTGATAGATGTATTATACCTTTCTTTGTAGCATTTGTCATAATAATTCTTGTGTGAAAACTTGACTGATGCTAAAAGAATATGGTAATGCACTTAATTAATCAAGTGGAATTTTATCATGTAGTGCCCTGACCATAGATCCATTCGGCGCCAGGTCCCTCCCTGAATGGTGAAACGGGTTTCTCCGCGGCATAAACCGGAGACGGCATATTTTTTAATATGCGGGGGTGATGGGTGAAAATATTCGTACGCCGTAATGTTGAATTGACGTGAGATAAACACGAGATCTCTCAATCCTTCATTATATGTCTCAGGATGGATGTATCACGAATCTCCCGAAGATGAAGGTCGTGATGGATGTTAGATAAACACGAGATCTTTCTCTCCCGAAGAGAGTGCAGTGACGTTGTAGCTCTACATAGAGAAGTTGCCAGTATACCCTGGAAAGCTATTTAGCAATGACACGAGATGTCCTGCATGTGGTCTCGGACTGGTCGAGACGGGTGAGGTCTTGGCAGCCGGCTCTGCCATTGACCTTGTGTGGTACCGATTTTGACTTCACAGTGGTCGGTTGGAGTATGAGCGGTATACCTCATCTCCTCAGGGCTTAAGTGTGATTGTAAAGTGTAATAAGCCACCTAGCATGTTTGCTTAAATACGGAAATCATTTGGCTGATGTTACATTTCTTTTATACATCCTTAGTGGATATATGTTATTTATGTTTCTTTACATTCCTTGCAAAAGCAGATAGATGATTGATAACTCTACCATGGGTAGATGCAATGTTCTCCTTAAGAAAGGAGACTACTTCATTTTGTTCATACAGTGATTAATCCTGCCTGTTAATATAATAAGAACCGCTGCTCAGTTTATAAATGATTAACTGTGATAATAATATGGTTGGCGGAGAGTTATATCTCTCGTTGGGACAATTACAATTGTCTCACCCCCATGGGACCCAAATTTTTAGGTGGACGTGCACGAGGAGGTGAAGACCTTTCTACAGAGGAAGAACAACAGCTGAGGTAGTAGTGATAGCTCAGGTTGAATGTACTGTCTGTCATGTCTTGTAGATATGAGTCCTATGTGTCGTCTCTATACTCTCAGGTCCTTGGAATTGATTTGTACTGGTTTTATGATAAATAAGAGATTTTGGCTTATGTGCCTCGAGGTTTTATGTTGCTCATGTATAGTTTGGTAAAGCAACTGTTATATGTTATTCTCAAGATGAGATGTACCGGATATGTACAATGTGAATAATGGTGTATATAAGGTTTTGGCCCTCTCAGTAAGAGTTTTCTTTGGAATGGATCTCTTTGAAAAAAAATGGTTTAAATTTTTAATGATTTTTGTTAATCTGTTGTTTATGTTTAATTCCGCTTAATAAGTAACAATTTTATTGTCCGTCGTTACAATTGTGACATAAAAGATATCACATTCTTGTCCTACATCCGCACACACCCCAAACCATTTTGTGATGCATCACAAAAAACTATGTAACCTTTTCCCTACTCAGGAAGTAGTAGCACTGGTGCACTCGTTAACTTCTCCTTCAACAACTGAAAGGCACGTTGGCATATATCATCCCATACAAAAGGTACATCCTTCATCACCAGCTTGGTTAGGGGAAACACCACAGAGCTAAAGTTCTTAATGAACCTTCGGTAGTAGCATGACAGAGGTGTTGTTCGTGTTACTTCCTTTCATCACTGTATATCAGGATGTCATCTATGAATACCACCACAAACTGATTGATAAACAGACCAAACACTCTGTTCATCAAGTCCATGAATGATGTCGGTGCATTGGTTAGCCCAAACAGCATAACCCCGAACTCGTAATGACCATACCTATTCCTAAAAGCTGACTTAGGTATGTCATTCACCTTGATCCACAACTAGTGATACCCTGACATTAGGTCTATCTTGGAGAAGTCTACAACACCTCATAACTAATCAAACAAGTCATCTATCTGTGGTAAAGGATACTTGTTCTTTACGTCACCTTGTTGAACTGTCTGTAGTCTATACACAACCTCATGGATCTATCTTTCTTCTTCACGAACAACATGGGAGCACCCCACGATGACGTACTCAGTCTGATGAAACCCTTCTCAAGTAGCTCTTGCAACTATTTCTTCAACTCCACCATCTCTATTGGCGCCATCCTATACGGTGTTTGTGATATTGGTTGCGTGCCTGGGACAAGATTGATCTCAAAATCAATCTCTTTCGCAAGTTGACCACATGGTAACTCGTCCTGGAACACATCCTCAAATTCTCTAACAATTGGCACCTCCTGGATACTCAAACTCCTTGCTTTGGTATACACCACATGCACTAAGAATGCATCACAGCCCTGTCTCATCAACTTCTCAGCCACCACTGCTGAAACCAAATAGGTAGGAGAATCTTCCTATCACCTTGGAAGATCCACGACAAGCCACCGTGTACAAACTTTGCCACCTTGGAACTAAAATCCAAGAGCACTTGATACTTCTGCAAAGTACCCATTCCAAGGATCACATCGAATCCATGCATGTCAAGTGGTAAGAGATCCACTTGAATGCTATGTTCTGAGAAAGAAAGGACACCCCTTCCACAACTCTGCGAGACCAACTAATAGGGTTTCTAAATAAAGACTATATCGACTATGGATAACATGCAAAGAACAAGCATCAATCACTTATCAAGTGACAAAAGGGTGTGTCACACCCAGGTCAACCAAAATAGATATAAAGCAACAAGAAGAAAAATCAAAATGAAATAACCCCATCTGACCTATCACTACTTGTGGGTTTACCACTCCTTTAGGCTAACTCATAGTGTAGAATCTAGTTGTTGCATGTTGCCACCCTCTTCCTCTACTGGCCTATCTTGAAGAACCAACTTGAGACACTTGTCCACATCCCCTTCCACTGTCACTAAACTACTATCTCTGTGATCCCTACTGACTCTTCCTCGATTGCAGGGTGACTTATTCATCCTTCATAGGGTAGAACAACTTAATATGCCCAACATGTCCACACTTGTACCACGTCCTGCTCTCATACCATGGCGTAGATGACCCCGTCACCGATGTTTATGCTACACTCTGAGCTCATGTTGGTGGAAGACTACACCCTATGTCCTTACTGGATTGCCACTAGAACTCTGCACTAGACCTATATTGTGTTGGTTGTGTAGAAAACCTAGGTTTCTTAAAGCTTCCTGATGACTGCCCTTGAGACTACGACTGCCTCTTCTTGACACTACTCTCTTGCTTCTCAACCAAAAACCATTCAATCCTCCTGACAGACTCCACAAATGTTGCAAACATCTCACGGTTCTTGAGTGCTTCCAACATCATCATAAGCTCATTGTTCAAACCCTTCTCGAAATGTCTGATACTTCCTCATCTATTGACGCCATGTGAGGACAGAACCTCAACAACTCCATAAACTTGTGATTTGTACTCTTTGATTGGTGTGATCGAGCCAGAGGTGTACACACTAGACAACAAGGGGTGACTAGATGCACTCCACGAGAATCAAACACATGTATGGATCTTTCAAACTTTATATTAACCCTATCACAGTCGATCACAATACCAAATAGGTCACTAGCAAGCGCATGGGGTACTATTGTAGCATAGGTGAAGGGCAAGCTTAGGGGTCGATCCTCAGGGAGAAAAGGGGGCACTAGAGCTAGGTTAGTTTGGTTGGGTTCCTACTCTGGAGACTAGGGTTAAGGATTTAAAGGTGATTTGCTTGTTAAACTAGGTGAGCAAGAAAGCAATTAAAGGTTAGAATGAAATCTAAGTTAACCCTAGACTAGATTAGGACTAAGTATGTAAGAAAAGACTAAGCTAGGTATGAAATGGCAATTTACACTAAGGAAGGCAAAAGAAAAACATAAGAGCGAGTAAAGAGCTAAAATAGCAAGAACAAGGCAAAAATAGGGCAATAATCTAACTAAGCAAGAAAAGAGCTAACTAAGCTAACACTAGCTAAGCAAGATGAATACTAGGGTTTTAAAGCAATTAATGAAGGTGTGGGTTGTTTCAGGGACGCACTCATCACTTAAGTTGGGGGGTGACATATGAACATTATGATTCCATTTAGATTATCCAAACCAAAAATAGGTAAGAGTCTAATGAATTAGCCTAATCTACTAACTGGGCATAGATACGTTAGGTTGTGTATAGGGGAACTAGTCCCTAACACTCCATACTACCCTTACGAGGCTTAATTGGGTTAGGGATTCGTTCAATTCAATTAGATTATAATCAAGTCTAGGTTTCTAGATTAGACATTCCTAGGGCAAATAGGGGCTAAGGGTAGTAATAGGGAGGTGAAATTAGGGTTTTGGACCCCAATTCCCCCACATTCTAGCCTTGGGAAGGATCCATGCTAATTGTACTAGAATTATCTAATCTAGCTACTTAGATCTCTCACTTAGGTTTAGGGAGATTGATTAGGATGTAGGAAGATGGGATGCAACCTAGGGATCCAAGAATTGGACCTAGGGGCAAATCCCAAAATTCACATATATAAGCAATTTCCCTAAATTCCTAGGTGATTTCACACACAAACCAACAAGAAATTCATGGAGAATGAGATCGATATAGAATATAATCATTGACAAATGGAATTACAAAGTTTACATGTCATTTTCCCCTGACATGGTATCAAAGTAACATTTTACAACCCAAACAACCCATTAAAAGGGACCTAGCTACTCATGGAAATGAAAAATACAAAAAGAGAGGAGAAAGAGGTAGAAGAAGCCATGGAGCTTAGTGTTTATGAAGAAATCCTCCTATCCATCTATTGCAAGATGTCCTCCTCTCTCCTATAAGGTGCAAGGGTGTGGAATGAAGGGGATTATGGGTAGGAACTAGGATAAACTAGTGTTTTAGAGGTGGAAATGGTGAAATGGAGTGGAATGGAGGTGGAAATGGAGTGGAATGGCTAAGGGGTGAAAATGGAGTGGTAGGAGTGAGCTAGGGGTGGCCTGAGGGTAGCTAACCTTGACCTACAAATGTCACACCCCTATATATAGGTGTGGGGGAAGCAATAGGTCAAGTAGGGGCAATGTGGGAAATGTAGTGGAAAAAGTAGCTAGGTTTTGTGAGTAGCATGACCGTGGTGGTGGGTAGGGGTGAGCACGATCGTGGTGGTTCACCTTGGGTAGTGTCAATTAAAATATCATAATCACAGGTTGATGGTCATTTTTGCACTAAGACTGACACGGTCGTGGTGGTCACCACGGTCGTGGTGGGGTAAGGGTAGAATAGCCGTGTTGGGTAGCACGACCGTGGTGAGCAAGGCGATGGTGGTCGTGGTGCAGCCCCACACCTGTTCTTCTATTATGTAGCACGGTCGTGGTGTCTGTCCCTTGCATGGCCATTCTTTGTTGCACGGTCGTGGTGGTGTCTGCTGCTGCATTTGGGCTTGATTCTTCGGATTTCCTTTGACATATTTGCTTCTATGGGTCTTTGTACACTAGGGGTAGGTTGAGGGAGCATCGAGATTCACTTTGGGTCTCTCCAAGGGTGGAGAGATCCTAGGATCACTCCTTCTCTCTCTCTTCCATCAAGCGTAGTCCAAATGCGTGAAAAACATGCAAATAATGTCCATAAGTGCATTTTACACAAATATGCATATTAGGGGAAATAACATGTAATCTAACAGGTGTTGGTGTGATTGAAAAGCAAAATGACACAAGATGAAGCCCTAAAATATGGATGAATTACCACCCCAAACTTGAAACATGCATGTCCTCAAGTATGCTCCAACTCAATCTCTCTATAAAATTTTCACAAGCAAGAAATGACGAATGCAATGTAAAAAATGATTATTACTGAATATGGTCAATAGTGTCTAAGTACATGCATTCCACCTCTCTCCTCTCCGACTTTCACAAACCAATCATGAAAAGAGCACAAAGCATATGAACTTCAAATATAGTGCATAAAACACACAAGCTATCCATATTTCTTTCATGTAGTTCCTGGTAAACCGTTTCATGATGGTGTTAATCAAGGATGACTAGGAGTGTTGTTTCACCTTCATCCTTTCAACCTTATGTTTCAAATCACACCAAATGACCCACATGGTTGTGGAAAAGGGAAAAATGAGCTAGGTTTGATGTTTTCTAGCTCAATGGGTATAAAGATGGAAGAAAGGGTTGCAGTAAGATTTTGGGGTGCTATTACATAGAGCACTCATCTTTTCTTTATTTGAATGCTCTTAAATAGGAGCATCCTTTTATTTTCTTTTTGCATTGTTTTCTTTTTTTTTCTTTGCCTTTGGAGTAGATAGGGCATATGGTGATGAGAGTGAAGTGGTGAGATGTAGATGTGGCCACCCCAAACTTTTGGAGGTGGCCAGGGCTGATATGTGCACTTTGGCATCCTTTCATGAGGCGGAGGGGTAAGAAGATGGTGAGTGAAGATCCTGGTCAAAGAGGGATCTTTGGCGTGATTCTCAACATAAGGTATCCTGCATGAAAATTAATCCAACACTTCATCCAACAATGTCACATCACATGAATGAACAACCTGAAATTGATATTTCAATCAAGTGATTTGATAGGCACTAAGCGCTCATAGCTTTCTCAAATCACAATTCAACAAAATCATCCACAAACACAAGAGAGGTGATGCACATGTACAAAGACAAGAATTGATACCATTTAGCAACAAACAATGATAATTCACTTTCATTTGTCAAAGGTCATCATTTTTAATCCAAAAAGTAGAGATTGGGTTGAAACACACTTTTAGATGAGAAATCTTAAATTTGGGCAAAATTCTCCAAAACGATGCCAAGTTGCCTTCAATCACATCTAAGCCTATATTACTGAACTTAAAGCAATAAACCAGCAAATCCTAGATAAAACATGCAAAAATTATCAAAAAAATCTACATGATATGCAATGCATGGCAAAAAGGAATTCTTTTTGAAAATTACACAAAATGACAAGAAAGCAACCTAGATGGCATGCAAGTATGCAAAGCGGGTAAACTCTAAGCTAAAGAAAGCAAAAACAAACAAAAGTAAATGGCTGGTGAAATGCAAAATAAGAGTGAAACTGAGATAGGGCATACCGCCCTACCACCCCAAACTTTTGAATCATGTTATCCTTAGCATGACACTGAAGTCTAGGAATGATAGGGTAGATGATCACTATAGTGGAGGTGGTCCTCTCTGTGGTGGAGGATGTTGGTAGTAGGAACCCCAATAGTCTGATTGTGGAGGCAGGTAGTTATCCTGATATGCTGACAATGAACTCTACCAATCTTCCCCCCACTGGGGATTCCTCTGTGCCTGGGCATGCTGGAATTGGTATAGGTGGTTGACCTGATAATACATCTGCTGATGGTACAATCACAAGGAATCATGACTACATTGAAAACCCTCATGTGCCCACAAAATACCCTTCTGGGTGCTCAAAATGCGGTCCTAAGTTCTCTAAATACCCTCGAGCTATGCAAGTATGGTGGACATGTCATATGTGTTTGCTGTGGGTTGTTGTTGCTACTGCTATGATGTTCCCCCTCATGACGCCTCACTCTATGGTTCTCCCACTCCTCGGCTGTCCTCCTCCTCTCGAAGACTGCCTGTGACTCTCCTAGCCCCTCAGGTAGATATCTGGGCTACTTCTGCCATGTGTCTCTACGATGCTCCTCCTCCCATCTCCTCAAGATGTCCAAAAAGTCCGGAGATGGGCCACATCCCTCTAAGAGAGGTGTGGCGTGGTAGGGGAGCTCAAGTGAAATCCCAACATAAGGAGGGTTGACTTGGTAGAAAATCTTCTGGACAACCACCGATATCATTGATGACCAGGTTAAGTAATACAAGTCAACTAGGTTTCCTCCTTCCACCTTTGTGTAGCCAGATACATCATGTCCTAGGGCTAAGGCAATGGAAGTAACAATCCCTCCCATGATAAATAGATTCTTGCTCTTGGATGGAATTGTATTCATATGATCAAAATGATAAGCAACCCAAGGTTTACAATCTTCCCTTGCACCATTCATCCTAACACGAAAAGGTCTTTCCTTGTGCATATTCTTGGATTTTCATAATGGGCAAAGATGGTGTTCACCAAGACCTTCTAAATGTACCTCAGGTTAGGGTTGTGGATCAGACTAGTCTTTGATTTACCAGCTACAAAACTGCTCTGCCCGATGAGTTTCTTCCACATAGCCACATAATTTGCATTAGTTTCTCTATCAGTGCTTCCTTCATCAAGTGATGTTCCTGCCTCAGGATTCGGAGTAAATATGCCATTTAGAAATGTTGTAGTAACAAGGTAGGTGCTACTTCCCAAGGTGACGTTGATGGTGTCCTGTGAGTCCTTCTCTAACCTAGCAAAGAATTGTTGTGTAAGCTCCACATAGGTCTCCTGCACAGTAGTCAACACCTCAACTAGCCCAACGGGCTCCACGACATCCTAAAAAAAAATCAAAGATGCCCAAATTCTTCATTGTCTCCTGGCACATGTAGCGAGTGGTGATCACTCAGCGTGTCAAGAACTCTGGATGCTTGGGTTTCTTCCCTCTTTTACCCTGACTGTCTGATGTTGGCTCACGATGCATTTCAGGTGCATCCTCTGGTTGTGCGTCTGGCATGACCTCATCAGTATCATCTACCAGTAGCTGCCATCGTGCTCTCAACTACTATTACGGCTGTGGTGTCGTAGATGTCGAGGGGTGTCCAGCTGAAAATAATGTTTGAGCCACCGCAACTGAAGGACGAGCTTTCGAGTCAGATGATCGGGCTTCTTCCCTACCTCCATTAAGTATCCTGGATGATTCCTCCATCATTGGGTCCACTACTGCAGCCGTGTGGGGCAATTCCCTTAGTGAACCGGAGGCTGTCGAAGGTGTCGGGAGGGTAAGAGCAGCCATCGGGGCTGAAGAGGATGCGTTCTTGGGCCGGCGTCCGTAGGCGATCACATCCTTGGTCTTTGCTACAGCCTTCTTAGCCATTTGCTTCATTTTTTCTTGAAATCGGAGGAGAAATTAACAAAATTCAAAATTCTCTGAAGAATGGGTTTGTTGGGGCGGATTTGAGAGAGATGGGGTGTTTTGTGGATGGAAAAGGGAGAAATCTAGAGATTGAGGTAGTGGAAATGGTGGGGGTTGATTGGAGATGGATTGTGGGTGATTTTGTGGAGATTTGAGGGTGGTAGGAGGGCTACGGAGTGTTGTACGATTGCTATACACGGAGAACAGTCATGGTGCTCATGGAGGTTCTGTTTGGAAATGATTTGGGAATTTACAAAATGACTAACTTAAGTGTTGAGTCAGGTTGAAGCACGGCCGTGCTGCGTGGCATGGCCGTGGTGGCTAGCCTTCTACACGGCCATGGTGATCCACACGGCCATTATGCTTAGGTGGCTACACGGCCGTGCTGCCTTGCACGTTCATGGTGGATCTATTCTTCAATTTCTAATTTTCTTGATTCCTCTGTTGATTGTGAATATATCAGCACATCCGTTCCATGTCACTACGGCCGTGGTGAGTACTGTGGCTATTGACTTCAACTCAAATTTCATCAAACATCAAATCTTTGGCCCCAAATGATTTTTCATGGATCACTTTGTCAAAACCTCATCTAATTCTCCTCATTTCACCCTATTTTCATGGATCACTTTGTCAAAACCTCATCCCGTAAACACTATGCAATGTCCCCTTATGTAACTAGGTATGAGTGGGGCTCCTGGGTCATTTCTCTTCACGGGAAGTGAATGTTGTATGATGGATCTCACTTGTTTAGTCAACTTCACTTTCTTTGGTATCCTCCCTGTTGACCTTCTCTTCACAGTGCATAGGTTCTTGAGGAACTTGGCATATGATGGGATTTGCTTGATAGCATCCAACAGTGGAATGTTCACCTTCACTTGGCAAAATGCCTCAAGAATATCAACATTGTGCTTTTGCCTCCTCTTCAATTCTAGTGGCTCATCTAGGGATTCAATGAATGGAAGATCATTAGTTTTTTCCGTACTTGCATGAACATGAGGTAGAACAATAGGGATGGTGGGACCTGCAAATGGGATATGAGGTGGATCACATGGAGTCCTAAACTCAACATGCGACATCATAAAATCATTTTCAGCAATATCAATCATGGTATCACCACTTGGTTGCCTTTGCTTTGCTTTGTCAACCTTTCTTTGACTTGCGGGCTACTCAAGAGACTTCCCACTCCTTAAAACTATCATAGAACTACCTTGCTCATGGTGGGGAGGGGGAGCTAGTTGTGGTTGTGGAGGAGGTGGAGGTGATACTTGGTGTTTAAATTATGGTGGAGAAGAGAACTGAGGGGGAGGAAAGAATTGGGGTTGGAAGGTAAAGTTTTAGGAAATTTGAGATTAGGGAGGTGGTGGAGTGTAAGGCTTGGGATCTCCTTGGAAATGGTAGATGGGCTGCACTTGCATGGGAGGTGGATTATAGAAAACTTGATAAGAGGGCATGGATCCACTTGTTTCATTGTAGCTCATGATGGGTTTTGAAGACAACTTCTCTTCTTGGAGAGCAATTATGGAAGATAGCTGCTCTACTTTCTCTTCTAGTCTTGCAACATCTTTTTAGACATCATCAAATATTTAAAATATAGAGAGAACCTCTTCCTAAAACCTTGAGCTATATTTTGGACTTTGTGACTCTTGATAGCTACAGGAGTGAGGTGTCTTCCTTTCCTCACCATAGAACTCAATAGAATTGACTGGGTGGCAAGGAAAATTTGTCACCTGGTTCTTCATGAAGCTCACCGTGGCACCAAGAATCTTCATCACTTGCGGGCTTGAGTCATTATGAGTGGTGGATGTCACACCAAAGACATATCCCCCATCATTCATCATGCTAGAAGATCAAATTCTTGATCCTTCATCCAACTACTCAAATAAAGGCCACATCTCCTCAGGTGGCCTAGCCATGAAAACTCCTCTACAAGAGGAATCCATTATGTCTTGGTCCTTTAGAGACAAACCAAAGTAGAATGATTGAACTAGCTTCCACAAAGGGATCTCATGGTGCGGGCACTCTCTTAAAATCTTCTTAAATCTCTCCCATGCATTATGAAACTTCTCATTGGCCATTTGACTAAAACTTGTCATGACAGGATGCATTTGTGTCAACCTTGCTATAGAGTAGAATTGTCTCAAGAAGGCATTCTTCGTTGTTTCCCAACTCATGATGTCCCTTCTTGAGTCATACCAATCTTTAGCTCTATCTTTGAGGGAAAAAGAGAACAAGGTCAACTGGATTGTATCATCACTAGTCGTCGACATCCTAAAGGTGGAGTATACTTCAAGAAAGGAGTCCAAGTGCTTGTAGGGGTTCTCACTCTCTGAGCTGTAGAAGATGGTAAGGAGCCCAAGAAGACCTGGAGGAATAGAGAACTGCTCCCCTGGCATTTGATCAACCCTGCTACAAATTGGCAATTTGTAGTTGCTAGGCATGAAGTAGTCTTGAAGTGGCTTGTGGGGTGCATTTTGGCCTTCCATCTTGTTTCCTCCTGAGTGGCTTGTCACATTCACAAAGCACAACCAAATAAAAGATAACAAGTTAGCCAACCAATATACACAAAGAATGCAAATAATAATGAATAAAGAATAGAAATGATGAGGGCAGTAGGAAAATTCAAAGAAAAACTAAGTAGCTAGGCCGAGCGCCTTTCTCCCCGACAATGATGCCAGAAAGCTTGGTGCGATCGAGCCAGAGGTGTACACACTAGCCAACAAGGGGTGATTAGATGAACTCCACAGGACTTGAACACACGTGTGGATCTTTCAAAATTTATATTAACCCTAACACATTCGATCACAATACCAAATAGGTCACTCGTAGGCGCACATGGTATTATTGTAGCATAGGTGAAGGGAAAGTGTAGGGGTCGATCCTCAGGGAGAAAAGAGGGCTCTAGAGATAGGTTAGTTTGGTTGGGTTCCTACTGCGGAGACTAGGGTTAAGGGTTTAAGGGTGATTTGATTGTTAAACTTGGTGAGAAAGAAAGCAATTAAAGGCGAGAATGAAATCTAACTCAACCCCATACTAGATTAAGACTAAGTATGCAAGAAAAGACTAAGCTAGGTATGAAAAGGCAATTTACACTAAGGCAGGCAAAAGAAAAACACAAGAGCGAGTAAAGAGCTAAAATAGCAAGAACAAGGCAAAAATAGGGCAAGAATCTAACTAAGTAAGAAAAGAGCTAACTAAGCTAACACTAGCTAAGAAAGATGAATACTAGGGTTTTAAAGAAATTAATGAAGGTGTGGGATGTTTCGGGGATGTACTTATCACTTAAGTTGGGGGGTGACATATGAACATTATGATTCCATTTAGATTATCCAAACCAACCAATAGGTAAGAGTCTAATGAATTAGCCTAATCTACTAACTGGGCATAGATACGTTAGGTTGTGTATAGGGGAACTAGTCCCTAACACTCCATACTACCCTTGCGAGGCTTAATTGGGTTAGGGATTCGTTCAATTCAATTAGAGTCTAATCAAGTCTAGGTTTCTAGATTAGACATTCCTAGGGAATTAGGGGTCGAGGGTAGTAATGGGGAGGTGAAATTAGGGTTTTGGGCCCCAATTCTCCCACAATCTAGCCTTGAGAAGGCTCCATGCTAATCGTACTAGAATTATCTAATTTAGCTACTTAGATCTCTCACTTAGGTTTAGGGATATTGATTAGGATGTAGGAAGATGGGAGGCAACCTAGGGATCCAAGAATTGGACCTAGGGGAAAAACCTAAAATTCACATATATAAGTAATTTCCCTAAATTCCTAGGTGATTTCACACACAAACCAACAAGAAATTCATGGAGAATGAGATAGATATATAATATAATCATTAACAAATGGAATTACAAATTTTACATGTCATTTTCCACTAACATGGTATCAAAGTAACATTTTACACCCCAAACAACCCATTAAAAGGGACCCAGCTACTCATGGAAATGGAAAATACAAAAAGAGAGGAGAAAGAGGTAGAAGAAGCCATGGAGCTTGGTATAGATGAATAAATCCTCCTCTCCATCTTCTGCAAGACGTCCTCCTCTCTCCTCCAATGTGTAAGGGTGTGGAATGAAGGGGATTATGGGTAGGAAATAGGATAAACTAGTATTTTAGTGGTGGAAATGGTGAAATGGAGTGGAATGGAGGTGGAAATGGCGTGGAATGGCTAAGGGGAGAAAATGGAGTGGTAGGAGTGATTTAGGGGTGGCCTAAGGGTAGCTAACCTCAACCTACAGCCGCCACCCCCCCTATATATAGGTGCAGGGAAGCAATAGGTCAAGTAGGGGCAAAGTGGGAAATGCAGTGGAAAGAGTAGCTAGGTTTTGTGTGTAGCATGGCTGTGGTGGGTAGGGGTGAGCACGGTCGTGGTGGTTCACCATGAGTAATGTCAATTAAAATGTCAAAATCATAGGTTGATGGTCATTTTTGTACTGAGACTGGCACGGCTGTGGTGGTCACCACGGCCATGGTGGGGTAAGGGTAGAACGATCATGATGGGTAGCATGACCATGGTGAGCAATGTGATGGTGGTCGTAGTGAAGCCCCATGCATATTCTTCTGTTATGTAGCACAACCATGCTAGATGGCACGACCGTGCTGTATGTCCCTTGCACGACCATTCTTTGCTGCACGACCGTGGTGCTGTCTGTTGCTGCACTTGGGCTTTGATTCTTTGGACTTCTGTGGAGATCTTTGTTTCTATGGGTCTTTGGCCCTAAGGGTAGGTTGAGGGAGTATCGAGATTCACTTTGGGTCTCTCCAAGGGTGGAGAGATCCTAGGATCACACCTTCTCTATCTCTTCCATCAAGCATGGTCCAAATGCCTAAAAAACATGTAAATAATGTCCATAAGTGCATTTTACACAAATATGCATATTAGGGGAAATAACACGTAATCTAACAAGTATATGTGAGACTGAAATGCAAAATGACACAAGATGAAGCCCTAAAATAGGCTTGAATCATTGATCGACATGGATCCCTACCGAATCTGCTCAAACTGGTTGATCTTATCATGCAGATAGGTTTTATGGGAAGTACTTGTTGACAAACTGTCGCCTAAACTCCCCCAACTGATATCAACACCTGGTCGTTTCTCCTCTTCAATGGCCCAGTAATGGCCATCACTCCCTTTTAGGAGATACACTGCATGCTTCACCTTATCAGCCTCAGGGATATTAAGGATCTTGAAAGTCTTTTCCAACTTTGTCAGTTAAAGATCAGCATCTGCAAGATCAGCCGTACGGACATACTCCACAACACCAACACGTCTTGGCCTCTCAAAGGTATTCCCCACTCCTAGAGATTTGACACTGGGGACAGCTTCCCTAGGCTAAGGGGCAAGCATCCTATCCTCCATGTGCATCATCGTTACCATAAACTGCCCAAACAAAGACTAGAAGGCAGGGTTCTCTATCACAACCAGGTTAAACTGGGGTTCATCAAGCACCCAAACTTCTCTTTCCTGATCCCTCACACCACCACCGGGTGTAGCAACACTACTCTCTATAGTGTGTTCTTTATGTTCTCCAATCATCTTTTCTACTCTTCTTCTTTTACATAAGCAAAAGTCACTATAATACATATTGGAGGATACTAGAACAAATAGAAAACCAAGTCCTAGGTCCATATAGACTCAGCAAACCTAAAGCTCTAATTCCAACCAAACTGTGACACCCCAACACACCACAAATGATATTACTCAAAACTAAAAGAGGAAACAACACTGAGCCATCACATTACCAGAAAACACAAGAAATCAAAACCAATTTCATTAAAGCACCATAAGGCAAAAAGTTATAACATATGAGTCCACAAAGACTGCCACATGCAACACATAACATGTTATACCCCAAGGACTTGAGTGGATATGGATGACTCTAGGACTCTAACACCAAAAGACTATCAACGCATCCAACCTTATCAACTACTGCTCTTGTAGTTGCTCTTCCTTAGTTGTACGACCTCTACCTCTTCGTGCATGGTCACCTAAAAGATATGAAAACCCATGGGGTGAGGCCAAACATCCCAGTGAGATATATAACTCTCCACTAATGCTATTAAAGCACATATAATCTAAGTAGGTAAAACTAAGCAAATAATTAACATAAACTAGCAAGTTGAGCAGGATCAGCTAAATGATAAGTATTCAATAAATAAGGTAGATTAAACAAGACGAAGTAGCTACTACTGAATAGTAGATCAAGTTATATTCTAAAAAAGAATATGAAGAACACGTATAACAGTTGATTCCTCTTACCACATTATAATTCAAGAATTGAGTACAGAGGTAAGGAAAAGGCTCAACCAATGTGAGACGTATGTCACCATAAGGACATATACTACACAGTTGTATTACGTCTTTTATTATGCCCCAAGGATTTGAGTCATACCAACCAAATCCAACTGCCCCCAATGAAGGGCAATTGACGGTGCCATACAAGGTCCATGGAAGATCCAGAATCCATGACCTCTCTAACACCTCTTGGTTAGCAAAAGAGACACCACAAATACATACCAGTCAACTACAAGAGATTGACATATGGTCATAAAAGGATTGGCTCATGCATGGCCATCGATATAAAACACCTATCCCACCTTGATATGGGTAACAACGCTAGAGAATAGGATCTCACATGGCCGTTCTTAAAAGGAGTGGCTCACTCATGGCCATACATATCACAAGGAGACTGTCTCATACATGGCCATCTCACATAACCTATAATTTTGGACGCAAGGAGATACTCAACTTGCACCCTCACATATTCAAAAATATGCGCTTCGAGTTAAAATCCTTTCACCAATCCGGAAAATAACGCTGACACTAGAAATGGATCTATGGAACAAGGCAAACTACATGATTAGGTTTCACTTGATTAGTTAGCCAATTGGGCGACTTTTAGTATCAATCAAGTTACAACGTATAAAGATAAAACAAGCTCTACATGATTAAGGGTGTGTTGCAACTTCAGAAGATATAAAATGTGCAGGGCATGAAATTGTCACATAACCACCACATAGTACTCCAAGCTTTGCCATAATGCAATCATCAATGTCACATAACATCATGGGACCTCAATCCCTTAATCACATCCCTTGAGGATATCACCTTTCAATAGGCATGAAGCCATCACCATGCCATAGGACCTATGATATTAAGCATGGTATGTTCATCATCACATTATTGTCTACTTAGTGTGCATAAGCACCCCCCTGTGTCACAGAATCATCATCATAGCTTACACAAGCCATGGCATACATATCACCTGCAAGGATAGGGCTTATAAACAAGAGAGAGAGAAAACATTCTACATGATGAACATCTCATGTGAGAGAAAGCAAACACATAATTCAGCATTAGGGTTATGGTTCCAAGATTTAGCTGATTAGGGTTTTGTAGGCACATACAAGTACTAAACCATAGATATAGCATCTCCCACATTCTTGGAATACTTAGGTTTAAGACACATGAATAAGGTTAAGCTAGCCAGTATCCACATAGCTCTACACATGGCTCAAACAATATTTATACCACTATATTGATTAAAGGTTCAAACATGTGACTCAACCAACCATCAACCACGTGTCTCGACCACCACTTTGCATGGGTTGCGGCCACCACCATGCAAATGTCATGACCACCATCATCCATCGTTCTATGACCGCAACCAATCTATTCCATGTCACGACTATGACACACCAATGGTGTACCATGTCTTGACCCACAAGAAACTAGTCATATCTAGCTAGAGCTAGGGTTTCACCCACCCAAGGAAGCATGTCGTGACCCAAGAACATGGATCATCTTGACCCACAACAAAGGCATAACTCAAAACCAAGACATGTTGCAACCAACCAAGGGAAAAGGGAAACATCTCGACCAAACCACAGTGTGTTTAGACCCTCAAGGAAGTAGGTGTTGTGACCATCAAGGAGAAGGATGTTACAACCTCCACAAGGTCATTCGTTGCAACCCAAAACCTCAAGCCAAAGATATGTCATGACCGAAGACAAAAAGAGGCATGGTGACCACCAAGGGTCAAGCCACCACCAAGAACAAGAACCAAGATCAAATCAAGGTCAAAATAAAGATAACTCATGGCTAAAATAGGTGACACAACAAAGGAAACCCATCATCACCATAGAGGAAAACCTCATGTAAAATGATCATCAAACCCTAAAAAAGCTACATGAAACCACCATGAAAAGGAACCTCAACAAGGGAGAGAAACCAAGATCATCACCATCAAAACCAACCCAAACTACATGGAACACTAAAACACTCAATCATCATGCATGCAACTCAGCCAAGGTCAAGAAAGGAAGGACAAACACCATGCACCACAAACACCACAAATCTGGTACAAAGGAGTTAGGCTTTCAGATTACATCTAAAAGTTCCACTTTTGACCACAAAATCACGAAGGTAAGCTCTAATACACGATCACGAAGGAAGATCTAGCTCCACCAAAAGTTACACTTTTGACCAAAAGATCACCTCAAGAAAGAGGAAACACCAAGGTTAATTGATAGATCAAGAAAGAGGGAAAGAAGTTCAAGGACGAACCAAAAGAAAGAAGGGGGAAAAGAGAGAAGAAACTCCCTCTCATGTGGGTGTCACCTTTTCCAAACATGGCCCATTACCCTTGTAATGAGGAGCTTACTCTCAATAACAACCACCATGTCAAAACATAGTCTAGGTCCAAGAAAAAGGAATAACATGGGGTAAAAGATACAACAAAAACATTAACAAGGAACATAAACACTCACCAAGGTTGAAGATGACCAAGGATCACCACAAACACCACATACAAGGGTTGAACCACCTCCAAAGCACCAAGAACAAATCCTTCTTGCTCCACCAAGCTCCAAGATCTCCTAATCAAGGAAGGAGAAAGAGGATGGCAAAAAAAAGATCACTTTCATGGAGAGAAGAGGGTTTATATTGCAAAGAAGGAGAGAGGTAGAGAAAGGGGTGAGGTGTCAATGAAAAAAGGACCCAAAAGGACACTTGTCCATTCAAGAAATGAACATGCAACCACATAAAGCCCACATGCAAGATATGGTGATACACTATAGGTTGTATCTCGACCACCTAGGCCACCCAACCCTCATGTCACGACTACAACACACCAAGGGAACCACCCATGGTCGTGACACACCACCAAGGACCACTAGGTCATGACACAAGGTCACCACATTCCCTAGGTCGAGACACTCTACACAAGAGCACCCATCTCGACCCAAGACAACCAAGACCATCTCAATCATAACCACCATACCTAGGGGAGGTTTCTCATCCATGACACCCTCCAACCAGGCCCTAGGTCGTGACCTAGGTTAAAACAAACCAACAAGGGTCACATAGTCAAGGCACACCAAACCCTAGAAAACCCTAATCACCACCAAGGGTGATATCACTCAACTAAGGGCCCACCAAGGTACCCCAAAGCACCACAAACTCCCTTATGAAGCCAAGAGAGATAAGGAACACTCTAGAGGTGGCAAAAATTACAAGAATACTACTTCAAATGGGTAATTTGCAATTTGCACCAAAACTAGCACATAAAGCACAAACAACATCCAAACAAGCTCCAAATGGAGACTTAAGATCTCCACATGATCTAAGATAATATCAAAGGATTAGATCAAGTCTCTAAGAACAACATCAAGCCAATACAAACTGGTTTAACCCAAAACATAGGTCAAGGTTCTAACATTCACTGTATCCTTTCCTTTCCTTTTTTCTCTTGACTTAACTTTCTTATAAATTATTTCAACTTATGGATCTTCCTCTTTTAAATCATTTTTAGGTAAGGACTCAGTGATGAGATCCCTTCTTTTAGTATGCTTGTTGATTTGATTCTCCCAAAAATTGTTCTTAGTCTAAGAGTAGAAATCTTCACAGTTTCAGTAGTGGAAGGGGTCTTCCCTTGTGGATTCTTTATTTGGTCAGATAGTTGTGCAAGTTTTTGATCAATTTGTTTTCTATGGACTTGCATAGCATCCATTTGAGTGGTTATACCCCCAGCTAGGATTGCTTCAAATTCAGCAAGCAAGTGTTATTTCTAGGACTTTTACTTAATTGTTTATTTATGGTATATTGACTTTTTGCAATGGCAAACATATCACACATCAAGTCTTGTTTATTAGAAGTCTAACTTAGACCTTGGCTACCTCCACTAAGATTCCATTTTTGACCTTTTCCTTGAGTATTGTTTTTGTTCTATTGATATTTTGTATTCTAGGTAAATCATGAGGGTCCAACCCCTCTACCAAACCCAAGTGGTCTATTAGGTGAGTTGTTTAGAATGTTTAACAATTGAGAATTCTTAGCCTCATCCTTATTACCATAGGAGAACCCATGATGACCCGGTCTCTGAAAAGTGACAAAGGAAATGTTCTCCTTATCATCTTCTTGGTGTCCTCCTCTAGCTGGGTATACATGCAATTTCCCACTCCATGCCCTCCTTTTAATCATGTAACACATTTCATCATTGTTTTAGCCTTGTTCTTTCCTTTATTCCCAAAATCCTTCAAATGCCTAAAGTTTGAAGTGATATTTTGAATCTGAGCAGTTAGAGTTGCCAAGGCCTTACATTCAGTTGTTGTCCCTTCAATGGGCACTTTGCTCATTGTTCCCTTACTATAATCTAGACCAGCTTTTAGGGAAGCCATGTTATCAATTATCTTCATAATTTTCTTTGGATTCTTACCCAAGAAATCACTGCCTACAACTCCATTGAGAGAGGTCGTCTTAGCAAAGAAAATGTCATTATAGAAGGTGGTTACTAGTAAGCCTTTGTCATATTTATGATGAGGGAAATCCCTTTGATATTCTTAGAATGACCCCCATGCCTCATACATGTTCTTTCATGGATTCTTCCTAAATCTTGTGATCTTGTGTCTATTTCGAAGTGTCTGGTCCATTGGATAGAACTTAGTGACAAAGCTGTCAGCTAGTGGTGCCCATCCATTCATGGTTTTATCTAGAAAAACTAGGTACCTATATAGATCCATGTATCTCAGAAGAAATTGAACCCCTTGTAGTAAATAGCCTCTTGTGTGCCTGGTTCATCTAAATGGTGACACAAATGTTCTTAAAAGCAACTAGGTGGTAGTAGGGATTTTTGTCTAAAGAGTTTCCTATGAAAGTTTTTTTCTAGATCATATTAATAATTGTTGCCTTAATCTCAAAGTTTGCAACGTTGAATTGAGGAATGAAATCTGGGCATCTATATTTGTTGGCATGTGTGGTAGCTAACTCACGAAGATAAGGACCTCCATCTTCATCATCATCATCATTGTCATTTATTTTTCTTCAACCAGCACCAGGAGGAATATATTTAGCTTCATGATAATGTTCTTCATCCTCTTCTTCCTCGTGGTGATCCTCATTACGATCTTCATTACAATCCTCATGATTCTCCTCATTGACTTGACATATGATAGCCCGTTAGAGAGGCATGATTCTAGCGGTCAGTAGTGGTGGTTGTCTGGTTTACTCTAACTTCCTGAAATAGATTGCACAATATATTTTATAATGGACACATGATATGAAATATTCAAGAAGATAAGAGTTATCAGATCTAATGTGTGTGGTCAACTCTATTGCTAGACTTGAGGCACATGTGCATGATAAGTAGACTTGGATTCATAACAATATCAGTTGCCTTTCCCCAGAAACATTGCCAAAAGTTGATCGCATAAAATCATGAGTCCAGAAGGAACAAATCTAGAAAAATCAAACCTTACATTTATAACTCAATACTTAGGCATACACAAAGATAATAACATGGCATGTTGGAATAAATCAGATTCGAACACAGGGACAAGGGTGGTAAGGGTCAAGATCCTGAAAGCCTTGGATTAGTTACACCAATCGAGAGGTAAGGTAAGTGTTCCTAATGGAACAAGTGAGTATTCAATGAGCAGAGTAACAATAAGAAAACTAGAATAAAAGATTATGAATTTTAATAATGATGGAAGGAAACTTTGATTGGGTTTCACCATCTAAGATATCTCACCAACCAAAATTACTCATGCCCATCATACACCCTTATAAAATTTATAAGGAATCATAAGTGTTTATTCCCTTCCTCTTGATCTTAGGATAGATCTAGATTATAAGGTTGTATCTCTCTCAAGATGGCCAACAAACAATGAAACAAAAAACATATGGTCATTAGCTTAAGAATTCAAACATTCTCATGAGTTCATGCAACTCCATAACTTTTAGGTATAGGTTAATACTACTTTTTTGAGGTATCAACTATCAAACAAAAAAGATGGTAGCTAATCATAAAAGTGAAGCATAAAGAACAAGAGTATGGACATAAACATTGCTAAGAGTATATATTCAATGGATATAAGTGTTTACATGTTGGGAGAGACTTCATGGCTACTCCCAACCCAAGTTAGGTCACTAGACACTCATGGTAGTGAATGACATGGAAAAAAGAGATGGAGATGGAAGAAGGTGAACATATCAAAGAAGAATATGGAAGATACACCAACAAAAACCCAAATAATTCAAGGTCGATGAAGACCTCCTCCTTCTCTCTGAATCCAACGGTGGCACATAAAAATGTTTGGTTTTTTCCTCCTTCTCTCAAAGAAGGGTTTAGGTATTGCCTGAGGATAATGGAGGCAGTCAACCTTAGGGCTCTCATCCTCTGGATGCAACGAACCAATGGTGAGAGTGTAGGCTGATGACAAGATGGTGTTGCGGAATACTTCATCCTCAACCCACAATTGAGTGACCCCGTATTAGCGGAAAAGGATTTTTATTTATATTACTCGATGCAGTGCTCGAGGTGTTTGTAAATGAGATTTTATAGCACACCAATTCTTCCTAGAACATGCCTCTAGGCACATGCATAACGAACTTTGTGATTGATCTGTACAAAGCCAACATCGATTGATACATTGTGTTTGCTTGTCTTTCAATTGGCACTCACATGCAAACCATCGACAAAGGCGAGCCCGCTAAGTCTTTAGGAGAGTAGGCCTCTAGGTAAGACATCAGAATATGAGATTTGTTCCTTCCTTTTGTAGGTGCATGTCCTGCTTCATCATTGGAAGACCACCAAAGTGTGACCTTTGGGTGATGGGGACTAATGGGTGCCTGTCACCTGCCTCTTAGTGGTAAGTCAATGTATCCCACTTTTCATAGTGGGTCAGTCGGCATTCTTTCTGGAAGGATGGACAAGGCCATCAATTTTGAGAGCTGATGGAGGGTTGGGTCAACAGACTTATAAGTTGATGGTTCAAATGGCGCATTGAAAGTCCGTGGAAAACAACCACCCGTTGTGGAAACTGATGTGAATCCTATCTAAAGCTTGCTCTCGCTTAGGACCATTGCTTGGTGAACTTCCTAGATAAAAAAGGAGTAGTTAATCTTGAATCAAGGAACAAATGGAAAAAATGAACAAAATGTGAGAAAGTAAAAGCAAGTATGTACTATAGAAGGAAATTAAGGGCACAATTAGGCAAGAAACATCCAAAAAAATTGGATGTTATCATCCCCTTGTGTAGGTTTTTCTTATTGATATAAGGAAACCCCCTCTCTTATAAATAGAATAAGGGGGAAGCATACAAATTCAAGACAAATGCTAATAGTACAATATACAATTGGGCCCATAAAACAAATAGACCCAACATCCTAATTAACTAATTAAATAGACTCTCTAACACTCCCCCTCAAGCTAAATCTTGGGAGAATTCCAAGTCAACTTTAAAATAGACAATCAAACTAAATAAAAATAAAAGAAAGATAAAGCAAGCCATACACAAATGTTTCTCCCCCTCAATAATTACAATATATCAATCAATCACTCAAATACTCTCCCTCAAGAAGATAATTTCGAAGTGAGTAAGCAAGTAGGTAGTTGGAGCTTCTTGATCAATGTGAAGTGGCATATAAAGAAGAAGTAAACAACAATAGGTAGGCATCATGGTCTTTATCTCAGCCACTACTATCATGAAGTAGAATAGATATTGGTAGAATAGAAGAGTAGGGAGTATTGGTACACAAGAACTAGTAGTCAATGTGCATACAAAGTATGGAAAAGAAAAGAGTCAACATGTACAAGGCACGAACAAGCTAGAGAGTGCTAGCACATAATAGAAGAAAGTGGACAACATATCCAGATAGAATAATGCACACAAATAACAAGCTATAAAAAACTCCAACATGAAAAATAGTAGTAGAAAAGAATGAAACTCCATCATTCTTTTCTCTCACCAAATGTACCGACATAATTTTCTCTCATCGTATGATTTTCATCATAGTAGTAGATGTCATAGTCCAAAGAGTGTTGGGTCCTAGTAGTAAAAGTGCTTGACGTGTGAGGGAACATACAAAAAGTCAATGCATAAATAGGGAACAAACAAATAAAGAGTCAGTGTGCAAATAAAGCATGTGTGGCAGATAGTACAAAATCAAAAAGCAACATAAAATGTGCTAATCATAGCACAAGTAGCAAGAGTGATGTCGACAGACAGAAAACCAATCAACATATAGTGTATGTCAAGTAGATAAATCCATATCAGTATTCAAGATGATGATGAATAAGTTTCTCAAGCTCTTCATAAGGTAATAGATCAATAATAGTAACAAAAATATCAATAGATATGTGGAAAAAGAAACACCACATAGTAGTATAAAAAGTAGCATGAAGATCGATAGTATAGCAGAACTAAATTCCTCTTCTTCTCTCATCCATCTCATCTCTTCCCTCTACTCATCATCATCAATTCTCTCCCTCACACCAACAACAAAAAGAGTGAATAGAGTGATTGGGGTGGAAAGTAAAAAATAATGGCAGAGGTTGTGATGACCCCAATTTATATATACTTTCCTTAGTGACATCCACAGATATATGTGCACTCATATCTATAAATGTCAGAAGGGACAATATAAGAAATTAAGATAGTCAACTTAAATCAGAGAAAAGCCAAGATCAAGTTCACATCATGATTATATAGCCACACAACACTTCATTCATTGATAATAAACAAAGTCATTACATACTAGTATTTGAGAAGGAAGAATGAATAAGTCTATGAGAAAGAAAAAAAATGTAATTATTACATAGGATTTATAACATCCTATTACATCATCTAGAAGAATAAAACTATCTAACTAAAATGAATAAGATAAGAAGTGGATATCTATCTACTATCCTCCATGCTCATTATTTATTGCCTTCTGGTACTTTGAAGTGGATCATATGTTCCTTGTACCTAGAAAATATGAGAAACAAAAACATCAACAAAGTTGGTACATGGAATTAAAAGCTATATTATGCTGGCATATATAAAAATACTTGGAAATGAAGAAAGAGAAAGAAAACGTTATTTAGAGGTGGAAAATCATGTAATCCCAAGTTATTAATCACATTTAAAATGAATATACATTACTATGGTGGACTAGCACAAACATAAATTAATTGAGCCATATCCCCGCGTACCTTGTACCATTAGGAATCTCCCCATGTACCTTGTACCATTAGGGAGGTGCTAGTCATCATTAATGCTTTCCCTATCTAATAGGGAGATTAAGGAGCACCACTAGTAACTACATTTCATTTTCTCATTCATTTATGTTCTTATATGTTCAATGCGGAAAATGACAATACACATATATCTACATCCAACAATGTACTCAAATACATGCAAGCAAACACATATATTTAACATCCAACAAAAACTAGTCATATAATTGTATCCACGTACCTTTAATTTCATATCTTACTTCCACAACTCCTAGATTAGGAGAAAGAGAGTAGATCACCCTGAAATGTAAACAAGATCCTAAAGTCACCATGGGTTCTCATCATTCCATATTAGGGTTTCTATTATAGTTTAGATTATTAGGGATATCTCACTAGGGTACATATGATTCGTGAGATCAGATTTGGATCTAGTGTTCTAGGGTCCTTCAAGATCATGTAGTGTCACGAAATAATTAGGATTTGACTTACTGTTGCATAAGGTATACACATGTAGAGAGAGAAACTAGAAATTAGGGTTTTTCAGAACTGTTGAATTAAATATCCATCTTTGATTAGGGTTTTGAGTAACATGATGATCATGACCTCAATTAGGGTTTAGGATGTCCACAAGGTAGATCTAAATCAAGGACGACTATTATTACACAAAATATATATATATTAAAAGGTCATTAGGGCTTGTACGCCTTAATTTCTAAGAAGGGGTCGGATCTAGGTCCTGACTATATTTTATTTAGATATATCACATTTTTATAATGAAAATAATATATAGGTTCGATATATTTCGATATTCCTAGCATTTTCTAGGATTTTTCTAAGATCTGGCCAATCAGATAATTTCTAGGAGAATAAAAGAAAAAATAAAAAAGAAAAAGGGTGGTCGGCCTCGCGGATCAAAGGAGGGATCCGGCTCCACGGATCCTCTCCTTAACCCATGAGCCAGCCTCAGTCAACCGGGGTCAAGGAGTGATGCGAAGGACACAATTGCCCCTGAGGGTCACATGTGCTCCGTGACAGAGCATGAGCAAAATAGGAATCCTGCCCCTTCAATTATTCTCCTCGCACACCATGGCAGCAGTGAGGGTCGGGGCAAGGAGGTCATAGGCTAAGCAGGTGAAGGAAATCTAGGTGGGTACTGAGTGCATGAGCATGAGTAGGTTTCATTCGTGGGATCTCCCCGAGTTCAACGAGCCCAAGAAGCTCACCGAAGGTGAACTACAGCTCCAGTTACGATGACAGTAGGCTCGATGAAAAGAAATTGGGTTCTAAGGTTTTACCTACCCTCCGACTGGATTGATGGGTCATGAAGCTTCGCATGGAGTTTGTGAGACTCTGAGTCCACTCCCTTCTGCTCGACGTGCCCTTGACCTCGCTGGAGATGGCACTTTTGAGCTCAGCTGCGGCGGCTAGTCGACCCGAGCTTCTAGACCTTCGGGGCTCCAACCGGGGGTACTTCTTGGCTCATCGGGATCCCTGGAAAGTGCAACCTCGGTTGATTGGGAAGTAGAGGCCCTAGAGGGGAGGAGAAGTGTAAGGACCCTGACCTTCGTTTAGGGCTTACCCTGTTTGCTTTGCTTAACCCTGGTGCTTTGGTGCTTGCTAATCACCTTTAGTGGTGATTAGGGTTGGTTGTGCTTTGTTGAGAGTTGGAGGTGCTACTTGCAAATAACCCAAGTCTAGGGTTTGTGGGCACGTTTGCCACCTTGTGAAGTGTTCCTCTCTCTCTCTACTTCCTCTTATGTTGAGAGGAAGGCTTGGGCTCGTTGCTTGAGTTCTTTTGGGCCTGGTTGAGCTTGTTTGGGCCTTGAGGTGCCTTGTTTTGGGTTGGTTGAGCTTTGTGTCACCTAAGAGATGGTTGTGTCACCTAAGATGGAGAGTGTATCTGTAACGACCGTCTCGCGAAAACAGGATTAACTAATGCGGAAGCGAATTATTTGCAGCGGATTACTGAAAATCACTAAAAATTTAAAACTTTTTGCAAAGAGATCCATTCACAGGAAAACTCTTTAACCATGAACCAAAGTATTCCAAATTCATCCTGGTTCACAAGTACACAACCTGTACCATTCCTTTTCAAGGATTACAACATTGACTGCCCTGTTAACAAATATACACAGGTAGTATAAAAACTTCGAGGCACTAAGCCAATACTCAGATTGATACATTTAAAACTCCGAGGACCTGAGAGTACAGAGACGACACATAAGACTACTATCTATATGACTAGACAGACAATATTTCCACCTGAGATCTTATTGCTGTCCCTGCTGTTGTTGCTGCTCTTTCCCTGTTCTAGGGTTTCTGCTCTGCCTTCCATGTATACCTAAAAATGTTTCCCACGGGGGTGAGACAATTGAAAATTTCCCCAGTGAGAGATATAACTCTCCGCCAGAAACATTGTTATTGCAGTTTATCAAATTAAAACTGAGTAGGGGTTACTTTTACGTTATCAGGCAGAATTATTCATCATAGAACAGAATAAGATAATCTCCATTCTCAAGGAGGTCATTGCATCTACCCATGGTAGATAAGTAATTCATCTGTCTACTTTGCAGAGAATATAAAGAAACATAATTAACATTTATCTACTAAGGAATGCACAAAGAAATGCAACATCAGCCAATGAATCTCTGTATTCAATCCTAAAGCAAACATGCTATACGGATGATTACATTTTACAATCACACTTATGCTCTGAGGAGATGAGATATACCGCTCATACTCCAACCGACCATTACGAAATCGCCTCGGTACCATACATAGGTCATCAAAAGAGCCGGATTCTTATGACCTCATCTGTCTCGATCAGTACGAGACCACATGTAGGACATCTCGTGTCTCTGCTAACTAGCTAGCCAGGGTATTCTGGCACCTTCACTATAGAGTTACAGCGTCAACTGCACTCTCATCGCCAATCGAGAGATTTCTTGTTTATCTCCTCGATCTGACATTAAGTATCATTGGGAGATTCATGATACATCCATCCTAACATATTCATGAAGGATTGAGAGGTTTCTTGTTTACCTTCCAACAATCTCTTCAAGAGGACGTAAGGATATTTTCGCCCATTTACCCCACATATTCAAAATATGTGCTCCGGGTTTTGCCGCGGGCACCCATTTCACCATCACCTATTCCTGACGATGATGGATCTATGGTCAGAGCACTACATGAATAGATTTCACTTGATTTATTAAGTACATTCTCATATTCTTTTAGCATCAGCCAAGTTCTTAAACATAACTTATTACAACAATTCTATAAAGAGACATGTACTACTTTTATCAGATATTTATCAGTCTTTCAAAGACCCTGGGAACTCAGTCCCTCATTTCAATACTGGGAATTATCATCCCTTCACTTTCTCATCACCATAATCATATGGTTCTGGGTATTCAAACCCTTAACTCATCATTGAGCATTATTATACCTTTTTCAGGTAACTATCACCTTCAGGTCATCTGACCAAGGCATTCATGATACTTGTTACACAAGCATCACACCTGGCTCACAAGGCCATGAAATATCTTATCACCTCTCATTGGGTAACAACTTACTCATGTGACTCATAAAAGTCCATGCATATTGCTTCTTTTACTAAGCAACAACAACATTAAGGCACATAATGCCAATCAACATTTATTATATAAATGTCACAGCTCACACTAGCTATATACATCATCTCATAATATCTGTATGGTTATTAGGCATGATAACAGTCATACAAGATATTCATCACATCATATGATGTGATAGCAACACCATTATTCCTCTACCAGGAATTAGGGTTTACTATCAAATAGGACTTTTCATTCCCTTTACCCAAATTAGGGTTAGGGTTCCCCATTTCTCATTAATAAAGAGTTCATGATCTCATTATCTGTCCAACCCTTAATACACTATTCCATACCTCTAGGGCATTCAAGGATATCATATTTTATTATTCTAGAACATTACTTTCATCATATAGCATTAATGATCATCAATTCAAGGTATGAGTTCATTTCTCATCCTTATCATGGTATGATTATATCATACACATCATTTGGGCTTAACCCCATTCTCAAGGTACATTAATTAACACTCATCAAGGTGTAACAACTCATTACATTTCATTGTAATAGTTTCATAACACACTTCATATGTTTCTTACCCAATTATATTGGATTTGAAGTACATCAAGGCATATAAACCCTGAAATGTTGAATGTGATAACTATCATATCTTGATGTATCACTTTCTCATCATTTCAAACTCTGTTGAGTTATCCATCTTATCTTGTATTAAGGTATTTTCCTCTTAATACATCCCATCACTAATATCTTACCTTTAGCATATAATGCAAAGGCCACACATTAGAATTGTATAGCTATCTCACATGATATGGACTTATCTTAGTTTAAGGCATGACTTTATTATAAAGTTGCTTATAAATAATCACAATGATACACCCTCAACTAGGGTTTCTCATCACATATCTTATGTATCCTTCATCCAATTATATTGTACTTACAATCATATCAAGGTATACGATCATATGAGGTCACTTTCAAATCACCTCTAAATCAAGCATAGAGCACCACGGACGTGCAACCAAGAACGGCCGTGCGAAGGGAAGCCACCACGGCCGTGCTACCTTGCACGGTCGTGCAAAGTGAAGCTACCACGGTCGTGCTACAGAAGTTCCCCTCATGAATCATATTCAAGTATGAATTCGTTCTATCAACTTCTCAACTTGAATAGGTCATATCACCCTTTAGTTGAGTACATACAACTATGATTAACATAGTGTATCAAGTCATTGACCCTATAAGCAATTACGAATTCATCCCTTAATTGGCACTAATCCCTTAGATACTATTCGGGTTTCAACCTTTGTACCTTCTTTGATTATCATTACTAATCAACATTGGATCAATGGATCATTCATCATCTTGATTCTCAAGAGATTCAATCACATTGGACCTCCATTACATAGGGTATCCAATTGAATTAGGGTTTTCAATGTTGATTCCTTCAATCATTGAATTCATGGAACCAGTCATCAATTGGACCTACCCTCATACTTCAATTGAGTTTAATAGGTCAACCTTCAACTGATTTGACTCTCAATTTACCCTCAATTGATCATCAATTAGGGTTTGATTCAATTGAATTAGGGTTTGGAATCGATGATTCAACAACACTAATCAATGTAAGACTAGTTGCTTTGAAACCATTGAACCATCATCCAAATTGGGTATGACCTGACCCCAAACGGTCTTGAGGTCGTTTGGATGACCTCCAAACGGTCTTGAGACCGTTTTCCCATCATATCACTCAAATCTAAGCAATCCAATTAAGGTTTGGTTCATTGGATTGATCACCAAATCAGCATTACATTGTTTAACAGCTTGGTACCTTTAGACCTTCAAACACCTAACCATACTCAACCCTAGACCTCCAAACGGTCTTGGGTGACCACCAAACGGTCTTGAGACCGTTTGGATGAGCTCCAAACGGTCTTGAGACCGTTTGGACCATCCAACCTTTGGATTCTAGTGAAAAATCATCATGGATTGGTCTATCGAGTTGATCAACAAATCAGCACTACATTGCAATATGATTAGTACCTTTGGACCTTCAATTGGTCAACTATACTTGACCCCAGACTTCCAAACGGTCTTTGGGTGATCCCCAAACGGGTTTGAAACCGTTTGGGTGATCCCCAAATGGGTTTGAACCCGTTTGAACCCGTTTGGGCTAATCAACCCAAAATCTCAACTTCACTCATTGGAATTTCAGCACTGTTTTCAATTAGGGTTTGCCTAATTGATTAGCCTTAAACTCACGATTCCTTGAGATTTAACCCCTAAAATTTGGAGAGTCATTAACCAAAATAATTATGAACAGGAATCCCAAACGGTCAATGCTTGGTCAACTCACTCAAACGGTCTTGAACCCGTTTTCCCAAGCATGTCAAGTTAATCAGGTTGAAAATCAGCACTTAATCCAATTAGGTTTTCCTAATTGATTAGCCTTCAACCTATGATTCCTTTGGAGTTAACCCCTCAAATTTGGAGGGTCATTAACCAACATCATTATGAACAGGAATACCAAACGGTCAACGCTTGTTCAACCATATCAAACGGTCTTGAACCCGTTTTCCCAAGCCGGTCAAGTTATTCAGGTTGAAAATCAGCACTTAATTCAATTCGATTTGTCTAATTGATTGGCCTTCAACATATGATTCCTTTGTAGTTATTGGAGGGTAATTAGACTACATAATTAGGAACGAGATTCCCAAACGGTCAACGCTTGGTCAACTCCTTCAAACGGGTTTGAACCCGTTTGACACCAAACGGTTTGCAACCCGTTTGGTCACCAAACGGTTTTGGTGAACCCGTTTGGTCCCCACCTTTGAGATCGTTTGCTCCCAATATATTTGGTGAGGTGCTTGCTTATGATGATTTCATCATCATATTCCTTCGTGCACCCAAGAACAGCAACCGTTCTTGATGGAAATTGCAGAAAAGAATCAAGTTTGTAACAAATTGAAGAAAACAATCAACAAAGCATAGATGATTGATGCAATAGCAATGATTAAGGGTTTGAGTTATAAAACCCGCCTCCAATTGAGCTCCAAAGCTCCAAGATCACGCCATCAATGGTGGATGAAGCTCTAGCAACTCCCCCTAGGCTCGTCCTCAAGCTTTTGATTGCAAAAGTTGGCTAGGGTTGAAGAGGAGATCGAAATAAGAAGGAATCCATAATTTATTTTCGATTTCCACCATGAAATCATGAAGAACGAGGGTCAAGAAGCTTACCAACAGGTTGGGGCTCGTCCTCCGGTTGCTCCTAAGTCCCCTTGAGCTCATCCCAAGCAAAGGAAGAAGAAAGGGCCGAAAAAGCCTTTCAATTCATTTGGAAAAGGCACTTTTATAAGGAAATTGATGAGAGAGAAAATGCCTTATAAAAATCCAATTAATCCCAATAAAGTGGCCGCCTCTTCCCCCTCAACTACCTTGGGTACGAGGCACCTTCCTTGCCTTTAATTCTCCTTCATTATCCTCAATTTAAAGAAAAGCAAATTAAGCACCTTAATGCTTATTATATTAATATCCCATATGTGAGTGGAAATTACTTTTCTTTATAATAAGGTGAGTGGAATTTCACCTACTTAAGATATTTTCATTCCTTATCTTGGCAAAGGAACGTCCATCCTTATTCAAAATCAACCCAAAACATTTTGGTTGAAAGCCCTTCAATTATTTTTATTCATTTTTGCCCTAAATTGAATTAGGTTTTCAATTAGGCATTATTCTTGATTATTTTAATGTCAAGATTCTCTCTCCTACAACTTAATTCAAATGAGGAGTCCCTCTCATTTTATTTTCTCTACATGATGCAAAGAAACATTAAGGACCATATTGAAGTGGTAATTTGCATATTGAACCCTAGATTTTGGGTAAATTGCACTTTACTCCAAAACTAGGTTTTAATGCACAAGGATTGCTTTACAAGCTTAATCTTGGTGTCCAAGCTTGTGGAAACCATACCACTACATCATATTCATTCTTATGATGTCTTAACATCATAGGAACATCTTATCATGCAACATTTGCAATTTAACCCCTCAACTTGGGTAATTTGCACTTTAGTCCAAAATAAGCAAACATTGCTTTAACATTGTTCAAACAGGACCAAAATTGAAACATAAGTTCCTCATGAGCCCTAATCACTTTTCAAAAGATAAGATTAAGCATATAATCATCTTTCTTAATCAAAACACCTAGGGTTAAAGCATAACCCAGTCAGGGATGTTACAGTATCGGCCTAGGAGTGTTTGTGTCGGCCAACATGGATGTGTGTCGCCCATGGTGCCTTGTTGTGTCGCCCATGGTACAAGTGGTTGTGTCGCCCATGATGCTTGACCTAGCCTTGACCTTGTTTAGTGGACACTTGGAGCATATCTTGGACAAGTGTATTAGGCTTTCTAGAGTAGGTGGCTTGTTCTCTAGGACAAGTGTCCCTAGGTGGGCGACACCTTGCCATGCTCCACCTTGTTTTCTCCTCCATTTCCTTCTATATATGTGGTTCTTTCCCTTGCTTTGAGTTCCTTTGATCCTTTAGTTTCCTTCTCCACCTTGAGTGCACGACACTCCCTCCTTTACTTGCTTATGTTGGCCGATACCCCCCCCCTTGAAGGAGCAGCTTGGTGGCCGACACACCTTGGAGGAGAAAGTGGTGGTCAACATCCCTTGAAGCTTGGAGCTCTTCTTCTTCTTTGGAGCTTGGATCTTAAGGCGGGTTGCATAACTTCTAACCCTAACTACACTACTCTCTTTCCACGTTCTTATATGTTGCTATGTCCATGATCTTGCTTACATGTTAGTAGCTTAGTTCTTGCTTCATTATCCTTGTTGGTCGATCCATGTGAACTAGGGTTTAGGGAGAAATACTCCTTTCTCCCCTTGGTCTAGAGGAGTGAGTTTGAGTTTCTAGTGTCATGAGCAACACCCCTCTTTCCCTTAACCGATTGAGGTGAGCTTGTGTTCTAGTTGCTTAAACAATACTCTCCTCTCACCATGGGCTAGAAGGGTGAGCTCGTTGGTGATGGTTGATGTGCAAAACCCCTCTTTCTTAGTTGATTGAGGTGAGCCGTCTTCCTAGGGTTTGGGTGACCTTGTGATGAGGAAGAAGATGACCTTGTGAAGTAGTACCTTTGGGTTGTTTGAGAGTAAGGGGAGAGCTGCCCGACAGTCCCCTTGACCTACATGCTTTGGACGATAGGTGGTGGTAGATGTGATGGACGATACCCCTTGAACTTGAATCTTGAGCGACACATGAAGGGCGCTGTGTCGGGCGTCACACCATGCTAGGATAACCTGCCCGATACACCTTGGTAGAAGTTTGCCTTGTGTTGTTGTACCTTGATCGATGGGCGTGGGGTCTGGATCTGTGACGGCTGTTAGGCCTTGGACTAGTTGGTTGCACGATATGTGGGTTGTGTCCTCTTCCTTGAATGTTATGTTGATGTTTGACCTGGTCGTTTGCCCTTGGGTCGGGCGTTGTTGAGTGGAGTGTGACGGGCGTTACGTTTGCTCTTGTGTCGGCCGATAATGTGTTGCCTGATATGCTGAGGATGCCTGAAGTCCCTCCTCTTGATGCGCGACACTACCCCCCCCCCCCTTGTAACGCTGCGTCGCGTGCTGGTTGCCTTGGTGGCAACGCAGTGTTGCTGCTTGCTTACATATCTGTCGTTATGCGTAAGCTTTGGGTGAGGGCAGGTGGCCGATACAGTCTTTTAGTGAGGGTTCTTGGTGACCAATAGTGAGGGTTCCTGACATTGTTAATGATGGTCCATCTCGTTATGCAAATAGTCTTGCGGTTATGTTCTTAGTAAAATGATGATAACTCCTGGTATGAATAAGGATGCTCGTTATCATAAGCTTGTTCATTTATCTTAGCCTGGCTACACATGTGGAAGTGATTATCTACTAATGCCAAGAATGGTAATGATAGTAGCATGACTATATGCATGAAGTGATCATCATGTTTATCGGTTAATGATAAGGAGAATAGTGGTAGTTATACTAGTGGTTTGCTTAATGGTGAGCTTTATGCCCTTGATCACCAGATAATGTAAGATTGATAAGTATAGCATCGTGAATGTCATTTCATAATGGTAAGCATAGTCCTTATATTGAAACTATGATTATTGTATACCCTAACCATGCAGGTGATGATTAGCCATGAAAAGGCTATGGGAAATATGTGATGAGTAACATCACTCTGATAATTACTCATGTTGAAGAGGTTGCATGTATGATGTGTTTGTCCCATGATGATGATGTAAGCCTTGAGAGGCTGTGGCACTATATGATAAGGGATTGAGATCCCATGGTATGTGATGACCCCTGTGATGGATCTAGATTGATTGGCAAGAGGCCAAGTGATAACATGTGATGTGGATCCTTGAGATGGATCAGTATGATGTGAATGGTAGTATGAGCATAATGATTGAGTTTATGTTGTTTATTTCTGGTTATAGCTTGCATGTTATAAAACTTGGTTGAATATTGCAATCCATATAAAAGATACTAATTAATCACAGTGAAATCTATCATGTAGTTGCCCTGGACATAGATCCATCATCGTCAGGATTTGGTGATGGTGAAACGGGTTCTCCTACAGGTTAACCCGGAGCGCATATTTTTGAATATGTGAGGTTTCTCCTAGCCTCAAATAGAGAGGGAAACGAGTGCAGCTGTAGTTGTAGACTCAGATATGTGATGAGCATGGTGAACAGGCCCATGGCTTAGGATATGTGATATGATGAGCATGAATGCGTTCATGGCTCAGAGCACGGTGATTAGGCCCATGGCTCAGTTTTACTAGCGTCGTGACCTGTACCAAGGCGGGCTAGGCAGAGGGTATCCTGTGGAGCTCCCTGTGGCTAAAGACCACTTGAGCATGAGACTGCGGTCCTGCTTTGTTTCTCATGTACTGACCACGAGGGGTGAGGTCGTGGATTCCGGGTCTTCCATTGACCTTGTATGGCACCGGTTATGGGCTTCGCAATCGAAGGTTGGATTTGAACGGTACGGTTCACTTCCTCAGGGCATAATAAAACATAATCCAGCCGTTTAGTAATTACTGCTTAGGACAAACACGAAACATTGGTTGAGGCCTTGTTTGTGTAGATAACTCTATTTGTATCTCACAGTTGATTGTGCATTCCTCATATGTAGTAAGCTTTATACATCCCATCTTATTAATCATGTTTCATAAGGAAATAGTTGGATAAATAACTTAGTACTCTTGGTAAGATCGATAATCATGAACAGTCTTATCTTATAATTGCTCTTTTTATGCTTTTATCAGTTAGCTGCTTTATACATATCTGAGGTTTTGTAGTTTCGGCGGGGAGTTATGTTTCTCGCTGGGACAATGTTCGATTGTCTCACTCTGTTGGTTTACACCCCTTTTTAGGTGGTCGAGCTAGATGTGGTGATGGTCGTGGAGTTGCGGCTGAGTAGCTAGAAGAACAGTAGAAGGCAAGCGATGGATATGTTGTTGTTTCGGATGTTTTGTAGTAAAGTCTAGAGTCATCCCTGTACTCTTAGGTCCTTGGCGATGTTTTGATGTTGTTTCACGATGTACAGCCGTAGATGTTTTGTATATCCTACTTTTGGCTGGATGTTGGCCTCTATGTATATATAATAGGTGATGAACTCATGTGATGGCAAAACAGCTGTTGTTCTAAGTTGTGGACACGTATCAAGGCTTGTATATATATTTATATAACTTGTTTTCTTGCAGGATGTGGACTGGAATGTAATAGTTTCTCAGTTTATTCGTTTTCCAAAATCAGTTTTAATTAACCCGAGTTTTTGGTAATCTGTGGTTATGGTGATTTCAGCACGTTTTCGTGTAACACCTCGTTGTTTGTGTGATAGTGGGATGTGTTGCCACAAGAAGGGTCGGGATCAGGTGAGGTGAGGGTGCTCGAGGTTAGGGAGGAAGGGGTGACTCTCAACACAAAAAGTGATGGGAAACAAATAAAGGAAGGTTTGATAAGCTAGTGAGGGGTTTAAATAGGGATAAGGAGGTGTAGAGGGGAGAGCCCTAATATGGGTGCCACCGCTAGTGAGAGGCGCAGAGAGAAGGGAGTTTGTTCTCCCTGATCTGAGGATGGGGGGGTGAGTAGAGGGTCATTGGGATCAATTTGGGGAGGAGAAGCCTTCCTCCAAATATCTCATGGAGAGGGGTTAAGATTCGGGCGCAAGGTCTCTTGGATGGACTGATGTACTGTTGGAGGCAGAGATCGGGTCTTGTGGGAGGTTAGGGATGACTCGGGGACCGTTGGATCTCACACGATCCCTGATTAAAGGATCAAATGGTCACTATTGGTCCCTGGTGAAAAGATCTGTGCCCAGGCTTTAGAAAGGAAAGTGTGACACATATTTAGCCAATTAAAATCAAAACTTAGGTCCTAGGTTTACAATGAATGGAATATGTACCTAACTTCAATTGGTCATATCTCCCAATTGGTTGACCAAATTGCAATGAAATTTTAGGAGTAGCTTAATGATGTCACGATGTAGCTATGGTGTGAAATTAGAGTTAATATTCAAATGTTGGCTATGTCAATTAACTATATGTCGTATTTCATGTAATTTGACTTCATATGACACTAAGGATGGTACCATATGAAATTGATGAGACATTTAATCAATTTAGTGAGAGAGATGGTTGATGGCATTATTGGAATAATAAAAATTATAAGAGAGAGAAAATATATGTACAAACTCACTCTGTCACAGAGGTAGTGTTTATGTAGGCAAATATGTGGAGGAGGAGACTGACAACTTGAGTCCATGTGCAACATGATCCAATTACATAGATCTGGGTAGGAAAATACTTTGGATCATAGCGTGACTCAAAAAAGGAGATTTGTCTGGATGGTATGGATTAGAAAAAAATCAATTTGAAAAAAGGATCTGATTAGTTGATTGGCACAATGTATATGGATGGTTAATACAAGCATTTAGGAGGTATGCAATATGTATGTAAGCCTAGAAAGAGTTGTGGGTTAAAGAATACAAATATATTTAGAATTGCAGAAAATGAAAGATAAGTGTTGTTGGTAAGGTATAGATAGGGACATACCTTGTTTAGAAACCTACACCATGTAATAGAATGAATGTAGGTGATGTTGCACTCTAAGATGTAGAAGCAGTAGTAGAAGACATGTCATGTCATTGTGGAGACATGCCATGTCGTGTAGCAAGTAGTTGCCAACAGAAAGCAAGCAACTTGTCATGTAGTATAGTGGCATGTTGCGTCAGTGGATAGATATCAAGGTAGATTGCAGATGAAATGTTGTGTCATTTAGGTGACACACTATATCCCTAGGAAGATTTCATAAATCAAGTCACGAACAAAGCAAAACTCTACCTACATGTGTCAAACAACGACACACCATGTTAGCATTGAAACATCAACACAAAACCCCAAGATAACATCAAAGGGGTGGAAAATCCTTTAGATCTCCACCATAGAAATATAGGGATGATATGTTTCCAATATCAACACTTCAGTAAGAAAAGAATATCTTTATCAAAAAATTGGGATTCAATCTTAGTAGAGGTGGCATGGATGATAAAGGAAATATAGATCAACAATGGTGTAGAGGATGGCTGTGTAGATTGGTAGTGGTATTGATGGAGGTGATGTAGATGACCACAACAAATAGGGTAGCAGTGATAAGCAAACAATATTGATGGAGGCATGGAGTCCCTCGTAGATCTAGTATCAACAACTTCAAGATGAATTGATTTGATTTTGATAGAGACACTCAATGGAGATGGCTCCTAGAAGAAATAAGCCTCTAAAATCCTTATGGGCAGCCAAGCAATGCCTAGTGACAATGATTGACCACAAGGGGGTGCTTATTTCCTTTGTTCTCTCTCTCTCTCTTTATCTCTCATAGCTTAGGGTGGTACAAGAAAACTTAGATATGATACCATGTGGAGAAGTGATATTATGAGGAAGTCCCCTTATGGAGGCTTTTCTTCTTGAAAATAGGGCAACCTCCTCTTCTATTAATAGGACAAGGAAGAAGTGAATAGACTCAAGGCAAACCCATATGGACCAAGACAAAATTAAACCCATATTACAAGAAGACCCAACAACTTAATTAACTAATTAAATAGACTCTCTAGCACATCATATATCACATAAGAATCAAATCTCATTTCTCGTCTCATATCCCAATTTACATCCTTCTAATCATGTAATTTGGATTGGGTCTCCATACCCTAATCATCACATCTAGACATAAGATTCATACATCATTTTTAAAGGGCAAACATAAATTGTCTCATCCTAACCTCAAACCTAATACATGTAGGCTAAGAAAATCTAAAGCATGAAATAACAACTGACTAGAGAATCTATTTAGGGGTAGATGGCACCCCATCAAACTAAAGTCTCCTTTGATGTCAGCTACACTAAATGGCTCACTTTAGTTGCCCCTCTCCTTGATCTAGGGACATCATATCCACAACCATGCAAAACAAAGCAACAAGGTAAATAAGACACACTATACATTTATTGGAATTGAAAAATAATCATATATACTTGAACTAAAATAAACTTGACATGCATTAACATTAAGAATTTTCATCATACTTTATCTTCCATGACATCAATTGTAACATACTGAAATTCAGGGTCTTCCCTGCAATTTACCCACTTTTGAGCTTTTCTTGGCCTTCTAGTCCATTTGGACCTTTTTCATAAATTTCCCTTGTTTTATATTCTTTTTGGACTCCTTGTGCAATTTGAGCACAATTCAAGGTTGAAATTGTCTTTTTCCCTCATTTATGATAATGAAGGGGTGTTTGCACAAATAACACACTTAATGTAATAATTGAGGACTAAAAATACAAAATGGAGTTTAATGAGTGATATAATTAGATAATGTTAATTTGGAGCTTTTTGGATAAATATATTAGCAATAATGTGTATTTAAGTTAATGTATGAGAACATTAACCTTAATTGTTTCTCTCTCCTCAAGATATGATGTTAATTCATGAAAATATGTTATTTAATTGAGAAATGATTATTGAAATCTTAATGTGCTTAATATCTCGAAATTTACTCACTTGTTTCATAAAAAGAAGTCTTTTCATATAATTCATTCATTTTAATATATTAATATACACTTTAATGAGCAATATATTTATTAAGGACCATATTATGAGTAAAACGAGAATATAATTGCATAGGATTGTTCTAGACTTTAATATGAGCATGTGGTTAAAATTTGGTGATTTTTGGAGCTGGTTTGACCCCTCAAAATGATTTTATACGCTTTTAATATAGTGTCAATTAAAATGGTGAATAATAACCCACCTTCATACCTCACTCTTAATATGGGCTAATAAAACTTGCAAATGCATGCTATTAGTGAGTGGAGGACTCTTGGACTCCAAATCTCAGATTTGGGAACCAAGGGTTGCTTATAAAAGCAATACATAATTATTTGCCCAAGCATTATATTAATATATGCTTTAATAATCAAAATAATTTTTTGGAGGCCAAAAGTTGTGTGAAATTCTAATCCAATTATATAGAATGAATCTAGACATCATTAGAAACCTGGGGTTAAAATTTGAGGTCATTTAGAGTTCATTTGACCTTCCAAATGCATTAAATAAGTTTTTAATAAAGTGTGATATAAAATCAATCAATACATTAGTTATACACATCATTTAAGCCAAAGTTGGGCTTAAATGAGTGTCACGCAAGCAAGGGCCGCGCAGGTCCACTGTGGACACAGATCCAACGGCTATTGTTTATCCCGATCATGATCCAAGGGCCAAGAGTTCATCTTCCACCTCCGACAGTTACACGTAGAACTGGCCTAGACTCCTCAGCTTCGATCTCCTCGTATACTCGATCATTTTGCGAGATTTCTTCTCATTTCGCTTCGTCTCCTCCTCCCAGATCATTTGAGCCATTACTCATCCAGCGAGGTGCGGTGTAGCCAAAATGCCAAGGGGCACCGGCCAAGGCTCTCTCACGGCCACCTCGGATAGGCCAAAGGACACCTCCACACCTATAAATAACTCCCGACACAGTTGCGTCGGCCACCTAGCAACCTACCAATCCCCTCAATTTCATCTGAAATCGCATGTGTAGTTGGCGACGTGGAGTTTTTCCAGCTGTGCTTGCGGCGCCTATCCCCGGAGCTAGAGTGCTCGTGCGTCAAAATTTATTGGCTAGGTGAGTTCGTCTCTCGATCCTCTTCGTTTCGAGTACCGGAACGTCGAATTTGGTGGAGAAACGCAAAAACGCCCAAACCACCTTGCTACACCCACGGCCCATGGCTGCACCCCGAGCTTGAAGAAGCTCAGGTGCTTTTTAGGGTTTTACCCTCGCGCGCCCCCTCCTTGCTGCTTTGACGCTAGGGGCATATCGGTCATCTATTTTGCAATGGTATTTTGATTATTCTGATTGGTCAATCTTGTTTAATTCGTAGAAAATCGCTCGGTTATCGAAAAAATACAAATAAATAGTCGTTGGAAAGGAGTTTTCGAGTAGAATACGAATTTCTGGTTTTTGAGTCCTGTTTTCCATCCCAACTCTTATAATTAATTCAAACTCTAATTTAAATGTATAAAGTGTTATAAAATGATTATAATAGTGTTTTAACTCTATTTTTGGTAAATAAATATGTTTTCTCGAGTAGAAAAATATTAGGAATTGTTTGGCCCTGTTTCCAGACCCAAAATCTAAAATGTTAATCCATGGTTTATAAATATGGACATTTTACACTTAAAGTACCTTTAAGTAACCTTATACATGTGTAATGTTTGTAACTAGGGGAAAATGGAATGGTGATACAATCAGATTGGTGAATGTGATGGTAATTAATTAAAATAGGTATGTGCACCCTATTTTGTATGTGGGTCCTATTTTAGTATGTGAATCATATTTATGTATGTGACTCCTATGAATGTGAAACATATGTATTATGGATGTGCAAATAATCCTACTCTTCAGTTGGGATCTTATCCAACCCTATAAATATTTTGTTCTAGCCTTGATATCCTCTTAAATGCCTTTATTTGGATCTTTACTTATTTTATGCTTCTAATTCCATTGTGGCTCATTCATTTGAATAATGTGAAACTTGCTACTACATATGTTGCCTCATTTACTTGGAAATACTTAATCTTACTATTGCCAATGTTGGCTCATCTTTTGAAATACTTGGAAACATTGTATATTGTTGTTGCTTATGTTGGCTCCTTTATTTCTTGGAGTTCTTGGATATTGTTGTTGCCTATGATGACCTATTTATTTATTTCTTGGGTTTTATTCTCAATTCTATGTTGCAATCTTATTATACTTTTCACTCTACTGCCAAGTGAATGTTTATGCATGATATAGTTATTAGCCAATTGACAATGTAGTGTACATGAGTACAAACCACCCACAGGGCACTGGGGTTTTAGTCCCCCTGCCATTTTATATATTAGGCACTGGGGTTTTAGTCCCCCTGCCACTTTTTAGGCACTGGGGTTTTAGTCCCCCTGCCATTGGTGAGGTCCGGTAGGTGCCTCACCCTACATTGAGATGATTTTGAGTCATAATTTATATTCATGCAAAGGTGATATTTGTTGATATTGAAATGTGGCAGTTTTCTAAAATCTTATTTACTCACTCTCCTTGAAATTCCTTAGTGGAATCTTTTGTTATGAAATTCTTAACTTTATGATTGCCAGTTATCCTATTATTGACACATACTTTTATCTTTCTCTTGCTGGATGACCCCAACCATCCAGGCTAGGATCAGAGTGCGCATGGAAGCTTGGTGAACCTAAGGCTAAGGATAGGACTAGAAGAAAAGGAATATATAACTTACATGATCATAGTTGCTTTTATGTTTTAAGTTGTTTTGCTTGGAGACAATGTTGTATTAGTCTAAGTCTTGCTCTACATAGATCCTTATTCTTGTATAAAGTTGTACTCCCATTTGGGAAATTTTTATAATGTACTCTTTATACATTTTGAATAAAGACAAGATTTAAATTTCTGTTGCTACACAATTGATGATTTTGGTTGCCATGGTTTATAGTAGAGACTTGGTCTTTACAGCATGGTATCAGAGCATCAAGGTAGTCAAATTTTTGACTAATTCAAAATTGTCTCCTAGATAGAACCCTTACCATATATAGTTCCTTTAGTAAGTTTTTCACCTTAGAGTTGACCTAGCATGAAAGTTTGATTTAGGATCATAATAATTTTATAATTAGAAATAAATTTTGTCAACTTTTTGGTGAATTGTCTATTGAGAAGATACTAGAGCAAGAAGTTGAAAGTGATGGTGTCTAGAAAGGGTCAGAGCTTGGGGGCTGGAAATATTTTCCTCCACCCCACTAGCTTGGTAACGAGGACTCTTGAGCTCATATGACCTGGCCTGGCCTGATCTGATACAGACAGCTTGAAATAGTCTATCTTTGGGCATGTTGCCTAATTGTTGAATACCTTAGGAAAACCTTAAGTGATGATTTGATCTCTTACACAAAAATCACCCTTAAATACCTTATACTCCTATGTTTAGGGTTTAGTGTACCCTATGTTACACCCTGAAGCTTGGTTAGTAAATCCTTATAGTGCTGAGTTTTATGTACCCTTTTTCCCTTAGCTTAGTTTGACTTAGTTGACCCTTTTAAGGGGTGAAGTAAGGGTAATGGTGTTTGTACCATATTTGGTTTTGCAAATCTGATTTCGAGGATGAAATCCCTTTTTTAGGGGGATGGAATCCCAACTAAAAGCAAAATCAAATACCTTTAGAGTTAGAAACCGTACCTATGTGGACTTATGTACGTAATAACTTATGTGAACAAGAATTTACCAAGAACATTATACTTCAACTTGTTTGTTTATACACACAAGAATATGTAGTAAATCATATTAAGATAATTCATATGCTTGAACCTTCACATATTATTGATTCACATAATAATGAGTTACTTGTTACTAATGGTGAATATACATAATGTTGGCTATGCCACCCTAATGCTAAAATGCACCCTAAGGATGCTTTAACATGTAATGATCATGTTGACCTAAAACCTAATAGGTAATCATCTAGACTTGACAACATATACATATATATACCCATAATGCCTTTCATGACACATTAGTGACATTAGGTGTCATCATCACATAATATACCTTGATACATATAAATGGATTATAGTCACAAAGTTATCAATATATGTAAGGTATATCACCTTGTTCTCTAATGAACACCTCATCATAACTTGATATATGAATTAATTCATTAATATTTAATGTGTTACATCCTATTCACTAAAATGAATATAATGACTCAAATATGATAATGAATAATTGGTTTCACATAAATATTCATAAATGCCTAATGTGATGTAAAATATGTATAATTTATAATATGAAGTGTAATGCACGAAAACAATTAATCATGCCATTAATATGAGTATGAAAGATGTTGTGACAATATGTAACTTAGGTATAAGCCATCTATATGAACATTATTTGGAATTATTATAGGATTAATAACTTGTTGGATAATATTAACTTTTTCTACAAAATAATTTGTGAAAAATCTACATGATAGTTTTAAGAGGATAATGGAAAAATGAATTCATGTTATTAAGGTTTTTGATCTAATACATTAATGTTGTAATGGCTTAGTAAACCCTAATTGTGCTTAAAACCCTTGATGAGGGAAATATATATGATATAAAGTTGAGATGTAATTATTTTGAAAACAATGTGCATAAAATGTTATCTAAGCGATAGTATAATAAATATGATACCTCTTCTTGATGGAGATTATGCTAATAAGGCAAAAATGTTAATTTGAGTTTGATAAAAGGATATAGGTTTTGTGGAAACCTTAGTAACACCTGACTTATGTAGATTTGGTGTTGTACCCTAGATTAAGGGTTATAACCTAGTGTTTAAGGTTGGGAATTTGCACACTCACCCTCTCTTTCCTCTTGTTGTGATTTCGGGGACGAAATCCTCTTTAAGGGGTGGTGTACTGTAACATACTGAAATTCAGGGTCTTCTCTGCAATTTACCCACTTTTGAGCTTTTCTTGGCCTTCTAGTCCATTTGGACCTTTTTCATAAATTTCCCTTGTTTTATATTCTTTTTGGACTCCTTGTGCAATTTGAGCACAATTCAAGGTTGAAATTATCTTTTTCCCTCATTTATGATAATGAATGGGTGTTTGCACAAATAACCCACTTAATGTAATAATTGAGGACTAAAATACAAAATGGAGTTTAATGAGTGATATAATTAGATAATGTTAATTTGGAGCTTTTTGGATAAATATATTAGCAACAATGTGTATTTAAGTTAATGTATGAGAACATTAACTTTAATTGTTTCTCTCTCCTCAAGATATGATGTTAATTCATGAAAATATGTTATTTAATTGAGAAATGATTATTTAAATCTTAATGTGCTTAATATCTCGAAATTTACTCACTTGTTTCATAAAAAGAAGTCTTTTCATATAATTCATTCATTTTAATATATTAATATACACTTTAATGAGCAATATATTTATTAAGGGCCATATTATGAGTAAAACGAGAATATAATTGCATAGGATTGTTTTAGACTTTAATATGAGCATGTGTTTAAAATTTGGTGATTTTTGGAGTTGGTTTGACCCCTCAAAATGATTTTATACGCTTTTAATATAGTGTCAATTAAAATGGTGAATGATAACCCACCTTCATACCTCACTCTTAATATGGGCTAATAAAACTTGCAAATGCATGCTATTAGTGAGTGGAGGATTCTTGGACTCCAAATCTCGGATTTGGGAACCAAGGGTTGCTTATAAAAGCAATACATAATTATTTTCCCAAGCATTATATTAATATATGCTTTAATAATCAAAATAATTTTTTGGAGGCCAAACGTTGCGTGAAATGCAAATCCAATTATATATCATGAATCTAGACATCATTATCAAGCTGGGGTTAAAATTTGAGGTCATTTGGAGTTCATTTGACCTTCCAAATGTATTAAACAAGGTTTTAATAAAGTGTGATATAAAATCAATCAATACATTAGTTATACACATCATTTAAGCCAAAGTTGGGCTTAAATGAGTGTCACGCAAGCAAGGGCCGCGCAGGTCCACTATGGATGCAGATCCAATGGCTATTTTTTATCCCGATCACGATCCAAGGGCCAAGAGTTCATCTTCCACCTCCGACAGTTAGACGTAGAACTGGCCTAGACTCCTCAACTTCGATCTCCTCGTATACTCGATCATTTTGCGAGATTTCTTCTCCGTTCGCTTCGCCTCCTCCTCCCGGTTCATTTGAGCCATTACTCATCCAGCGAGGTGTGGCGTAGCCTAAATGCCAAGGGCGCCGGCTAAGGCTCTCTCACAGCCACCTCGGCTAGGCCAAAGGACACCTCCACACCTATAAATAACTCCCCACACAGTTGCGTCGGCCACCTAGCAACCTACCAATCCCCTCAATTTCATCTGAAATCGCATGTGTAGCCGACGACGTGGAGTTTTTCCATCTGTGCTTGCAGCGTGTCTCCCCAGAGCTAGAGTGCTCGTGCGTCGAAATTTATTGGCTAGGTGAGTTCGTCTCTCGATCCTCTTCGTTTCGAGTACCTGAACGTCGAATTTGGTGGAGAAACGCAAAAATGCCCAAACCACCTTACTACACCCATGGCCCATGGCTGCGCCCCGAGCTTGAAGAAGCTTGGGTGCTTTTTACGGTTTTACCCTCGCGTGCCCCCTCCTTGCTACTTTGACTCTAGGGGCATATCGGTCATCTGTTTCACAATGGTATTTTGATTATTCTGATTGGTCAATCTTGTTTAATTCGTAGAAAATCGCTCGGTTATCGGAAAAATACAAATAAATAGTTGTTGGAAAGGATTTTTCGAGTAGAATCCTAATTTTATGTTTTTGAGTCCTGTTTTCCATTCCAACCATTACAATTAATTCAAAATCTAATATAAATGTATAAAGTGTTATAAAATGATTATAATAGTGTTTTAACTCTGTTTTGGTAAATAAATATGTTTTCTCGAGTAGAAAAATATTAGTAATTGTTTGGCCCTATTTCCAGACCCAAAATATAAAGTTTTAATCCATGGTTTATAAATATGGACATTTTACACTTAAAGTACCTTTAAGTAACCTAATACATGTGTAATATTTGTAACTAGGGGAAAATGGAATGGTGATACAATCAGATTGGTGAATGTGATGGTAATTAATTAAAATAGGTATGTACACCCTATTTTGTATTTGGATCCTATTTTAGTATGTGAATCATATTTATGTATGTGACTCCTATGAATGTGAAACATATGTATTATGGATGTGCAAATAATCCTACTCTTCAGTTGGGATCTTATCCAACCCTACAAACATTTTGTTCTAGCCTTGATATCCTCCTAAATGCCTTTATTTGGATCTTTACTTATTTTATGCTTCTAATGCCATTGTGGCTCATAAATTTGAATAATGTGAAACTTTCTACTACATATGTTGCCTCATTTACTTGGAAATGCTTAATCTTGCTATTTCCAATGTTGGCTCATCTTTTGAAATACTTGGAAACATTATATATTGTTGTTGCTTATGTTGGCTCCTTTATTTCTTGGAGGTCTTGGATATTGTTGTTGCCTATGATGGCCTATTTATTTATTTCTTGGGTTTTATTCCCAATGCTATGTTGCAATCTTGTTATACTTTTCACTCTACTGCCAAGTGAATGTTTATGCATGATATAGTTATTGGCCAATTAAGAATGTAGTGTACATGAGTACAAACCACCCACATGGCACTGGGGTTTTAGTCCCCCTGCCGGGCACTGGGGTTTTAGTCCCCCTGCCATTTTATATATTAGGCACTGGGGTTTTAGTCCCCCTGCCACTTTTTAGGCACTGGGGTTTTAGTCCCCGTGCCATTGGTGAGGTCCGGTAGGTGCCTCACCCTACATTGAGATGATTTTGAGTCATAATTTATATTCATGCAAAGGTGATATTTGTTGATATTGAAATGTGGCAGTTTTCTAAAATCTTATTTACTCACTCTCCTTGAAATTCCTTAGTGGAATCTTTTGTTATGAAATGCTTAACTTTATGATTGCCCTTTATCCTATTATTGACACATACTTTTATCTTTCTCTTGCTGGATGACCCCAACAATCCAAGCTAGGATCAGAGTGCGCATGGAAGTTTGGTGAACCTAAGGCTAAGGATAGGACTAGAAGAAAAGGAATATATAGCTTACATGATCATAGTTGCTTTTATATTTTAAGTTGTTTTGCTTGGAGACAATGTTGTATTAGTCTAAGTCTTCCTCTACCTAGATCCTTGTTCTTGTATAAAGTTGTACTCCCATTTGGGAAATTTTTATAATGTACTCTTTATACATTTTGAATAAAGACAAGATTTAAATTTCCGCTGCTACACAATTGATGATTTTGGTTGCCATGGTTTATAGTAGAGACTTGGTCTTTACATCAATGAATTAAGAAATGTTACTATATACATTCTCTATATAACTTCCCACACGGGGCACATGATGCTTGGAAAGCCCTTCATTGCTAGGAAGCCCATAATGACCATAAAGGTCCATCATTATGAGTCACATATAATAAGTTACTTAATTCTCTTATCTTACTCATTAACATCATTGTTCTTATCTTTCCATCCATGTAAATTGTCCTCATCCAATAATTACACTGAAGTGCTCATCGGGCTGGTTAGGGCTCATTTCAATTGTAAGCACTCATCTATGTTTTAAAGACAAAATAATATATTGAGGAACAATTCACAACCTATGTACATTATGTTAATCATCATGGGATATCTCCCTCTTATTGTTGAAATTAACTTTACATGATTACATTACATTAATGCCTTAATCATTATATGATCATAGCACTAGATAATGAGCATCAGTGATAGTCATAGAATTTTATGAACATAACAAGCAACATGAAATATTATAATAAGAGACATCATCATCATCATCTTAATTTCATTTGTCAAATTGGAATTTAAAGCATAATCATAAATCATACATAACATCCAATTCATTCAAGGTATATATGCATGGTGGCATGACCCACTTAACTGGAGCAAAGAATATCCTAACTTAGTTCCTCTGATCGAAACTCAATCCTAAGTTTCCTAAAATTAACATGATTCATATTAAGTATCATCTTAATAGTCATCTAAAACCCTAATCTTAGGTTATTAGGAAATTATGGTTTGGGAATATTAAATCAGGTTTTGAAAACCTTAAAAGAAGATTCCTCATCAAAAATTCTTTCCAATGAGTATTTTTGCATATTTTTCTGATTATGAATGCAATTACTATGATTTTTTAGAAAAACTAGACAAACATAATTCACCAAAAATCCAAGTGTAAGTATTATCCAAAACTACAACTGCTTTACTAAGCTGGGGCAACCACGAGCCGCTACGTGGCCCATAGAAAACAAGTGTGTCTATATGTGAGGGCAAACAAGTAGGGGCACAAAAAACAAAGTTCCCATGATTGAGTGTGAGAACATGTTCTAAAAATAGGTCTTGCAGTGTCCAGAGATGAAACCCAACCCTCCCGCCATGATAGCAGGTAGATAAACACCCAAATAAGGATTGAGGGACCCTCAAGTGATCCAGTTGGTTACAAAAGAAACCAGGCCCACATAAGGATTGAGGGACCCTCAAATGAGGTGAAGAAAGGAAAAACTCTAGTTGAAAACATCAATAGTGTGAGAATTGTATCGCCAAGGTGAAGTAGTACAACAAATCCAAAATGGGGAAAAGAATACCTATAGTTGGGGGGCTAAATTTTGGGCAGGAGGAACATCACGAAGACTAAAGGAAACATGCACCCACTTTTCTGGGGTTTCCTACATTCAGAGGTGTTGCATTAATGAATTGTTAGAGAAATTGGAGGGCAATTCACCAGACACATAGTGGGGAAGTCACTTATAAAAAAGTGACACTAGATCATTGCTTTTGGGAGATCAGTGATGGGTTGACATGCATTTATTATATAGATGGTGGTCAGGAAAATGTTACAGGCTGGATGAATTTGAGGTACAGAAGAATTGGGAGAGTCTCCATTGTATGGGGTCTATGAGTCATGGAGTCCCATGATATCTAAGGTTTCCAAATTCATCTCTCGGTGTTGAACATGAAGGTGGATTTTGTAGTGAACACAAATTCATAAAGAGGAGGGGGAGAGACTAGGGGCTGACACACATTGTTCTAATCCAGTTGAACTGAGATGGAACCAGTCAGGTGAAGGGGAAGGTCTCCCCATGTGTGAGTGACTCTACAAGAGTCCAACCCAGATTGGGTCTCCTTACCCAACTACATGACAAACTATTAAACCCATGATTTTAGGTTAGATTATTACATCAATTATATTTTGCTTAAAAACTATATAGAAACTTTCTAAATTCATAAGAGGGATCAAATGAAGTCCTAATAACTTCAAATTTGAACCATAGGTTATCTACAATCTCCTAATATGGTTATACTTAGGTTAGGATCACCTTTTGTTCATAAAAACCATATGGGTCATTATCTTAGTATGTATGTATTAAAATGTGAGATAAAGTGAATTATCCTTTCCTTATTGAATTTGAGTTAAATTTCAATATTGAGAATGATTATCCACTCCTGGTACTACTCATTATGTTTTTATCTATTTGAAGGGATTATCATAGGGGAGAGAAAAATAAAATAGTTATGTATTATTTCTTTTCATAATAAGGTAATGGTGAGTTACTTAATGCATAGGCAACAAAATATATTATTTCTAGTTAATCAAATGAAATGATATAAATTGTGGCAATTCTTGTTAAGTCCATTGTTTAACTTTTATGATAAAAATCCACTAAGAACTCTGAATTATTTTTATGAAATTTGGGATATTACAATGACCCCTCCTCATATTATCCTTTAGGGCCTAATGTATTACATGTCTTCTTCATATAGATTTCATCTGATGCAAGATAGACCCATTTTCACCCAACACATACATTTGGGAAGGTACACGGTGTTCAGTGTGCCTAAAAACATGTGTTGGGGTTTCCCTTCATATAAAGTATCTTACCCATCTTAACTTTTAGTTGTAAGATTGCAATAGTGTTCATATGAATCACCATAATAAGTATGACTATAATTAAGACATAAGCAACATTTTTTTATATTCAAAGGATAAAACCTTAGAATTCAGTAATTTATCCTTATACCATGATTACGTAAGCAACATATTTCCTACATAAGATTCACCAGTATCACATACCATCACAAACTTCTATAGAAAGGCTAAAATAACATAATTTCAGCCTTTGCCTCAAAGCCCTAATGCTTAATAACTACAAAAGTTTGCTAGAATAACAAAATCCCAGTTGTTCCACATAAAATTAAGGCAATGATAGCTAGAATCCTTCATATACATCCCTTTGACATATATTCAAGGATATATTATCACATGCATATAGACCATTATAAAATAACAAGGCTATAAGGTTTTTCTTACAATTCTATAGCAAGAGCTAGATGAATATCTAATTTCACTATAAATAGGGTAAAGTTTAGCCTTTTTATCATTCGAGACCATTTTTAGCTCGATGCAAAATAGTACCATCTTATCTCAATATGTGAATCTACTCACCTTAAACCTGTGATAAAAGGGTAGGGAAATGTACCTTTTGTATAGTTTGGAGAGAAACCCAAACAAAATCTTGTCTTAAAGTACATCAACCTAGAAACAACCTTGAATTAACTTTCTAAGTCATGGAAACGAGATTGTGAGAAAGAAGGAAGAAGAACAAGGTTTGGAACTTAGTTCTTCATCAAGGATGAACTAGACAGAGTGGTGAAGATGAATAAGATGATGATAATTAAAAAAAAAAAACATCAAACTAAATGCAGGTCCTTGATGTAGTCCAAGAATCAAATGTTTTTGTGTAAAAATCTTCGAGAAAACCCCAAGCTTTAGCTCAAACACCTTATTTGCCCAAAATTTCTAGAGCATACCTTCAACAATGATAAAAAGAACTTACGTGGTAAGAAATGATGAAATAGAGAGAAGGCCTATGTATAACTATTTGGCCAAATCAACAACTTGGCCAGTAAAGATCATGTAAGTCAGCTATTTCTCTTTGCATAGAAGCTTGGTTGGTTAGTGAGTAGGTCTTGAGCGAATCACTAGATTCTCTAGTTCTCATATCAACCACTAGGTAGACTCTAGAACACCCAGAGGTCCAATGGATTGATTTAGTGGGTATGAATATGCAACTCCCTATTTGGACAAATTGGATGGATGTTGAAGATCTCATAAGGAGATATGGAATTGGTCTTAAGGCTCCAGAAGGAATGACAATACCCTAAAACTTGACTAAATTCATAGCCTAATGGAATCACATCCATAAAAACATAATAGAAAATGACATTTGATACAATCATTGATCTTGGCCTGACAACTCAGTTGATTTCACATAAACTCATCCACTTCTCTTGGCCAAAACCTCCACCATCAACTGAAACATAAAAACAAGGAAGAAGATTTGAAACAACATTTGGGTTCATGCAATTCATTTGCTTTTTCTAAAACTCGACGAACGTCCTTCCCATATAAACTCTGAGTTGATGAACTGTAGTCGAGTTCACATCAACTCATATCTGAGTTCATCACTCTCTATACTTGTCCATGTTTCATCCAACTCTGTTGATTTCATACTAAACTCTAGTTGAGCTCACAACATTATTCTCTACTCAACTCGAGTCATCAACCCAATCAATTTGTAGGGAACTCAAACAATTTTGCATGACCATTGTCAACAACTCAACTTCAAGTAAAATTACAAATTTAAGTATGCTCAACCTCATATGACCCATGTAAGAACACTAAGTTGTCATATAATTAGCACAGACAAGGATAGAATGCATGTCGCGTGATTTCTCTTTACCTAAATCAAAATAATGCATTTATCTCAGCCTAGTTTAATTGCACATCAAAGCATACAATCAAATATCTAAGTTTTCAAATATTTTAAATTAAGCAGGTTGCATCTAACAATATCATGCAACAAGAGAATTAGGGTTGCCGATTCATGTCATATGCATCTCATAGATTATTATTTAAAACTAGGGCTTCCAATTACTTAGTGTGCACATATTCATATTAATCACGTAAATTAGGATTAAGAACTTTTACTTGGATCCCCTCTTGGAAATAGGATTTGTTATTAAATGTGATGAGATGAGATGAGATTAGGCTAAGCCAAAAGGATAATCTAGTGTTATAGCTTTACCTAGGTTTGAGGTGTGACAAGATCAAGCAAAGCTTGACAAACTGTTAGTACATGATTGAGATGTCACAGTTTGCTTCACAAACAGTTAGTACATGATTGAGATGCCACAGTGACCAGAGCATGAACTGTTAGCGGCAACCAAGTGGATGAGCAGCATGAGTTAAACAAATCGAAATCAATACAAATAGGAACTAATACATACTGAAAAATTTAAGCATACTCACGGTTGTTGTATTGTTGAAGAAGATCGAGAGCAATATTGAGGCGGACGAGCAATTCCTCAATTATAAACCTTCTGTGTGGGCATGTCTAGTGGGATCCGGAGTTCACCGGAGAAGATAATTTCTCATGTATTAATGATGTTCTTCTCAAAATAAAATCACAAAACAGAGAAGTTATTAGGGTAGCGAATGGTAAACACGGAAACTGTGATTAATTGGGAGGTAATCAGATAAGATTTTGGGTAGTATAAGACTTGACTAGTCGGGGTTAAGAATGGTACATGCAAGCCGTAACACTCAGCTTTTGTAGGAGCAGAAATCATGTGTTAACAAAATCGCCATTGCGTCGAGAAGCGCCCTCAACAACAACTCCAGCTAGCGCAACAACTACAGAGCAGTCCCGAAACTGGGTTTCTGCTGGGACGACCGAAAGGGGGAATACCCGTTCAGTTTCGCGTTATCCAAACAAGAATCGGACAAAATTTGAACTGAATCTACCCGGCGGGTAACACAACATGACTTAGGGCCTGTTTGGTAGGGTGTAAGAGTACTTCCTTACATTAAAAAACCTACTTTTTACTTTTAAATTTTATTTGGTTAGGTGTATTAGGGTGTAATTGGTAGATTTCAACTTACATCTAACTTCCTGTTCAGCTGCAAATTCACGGAATAGGTACCGCGTCCGATCTGGGCGCGGTCGGGTGTAGAAGTCCCTATCATCCGGTTCTCCGGTCTTCTCCGTAACTTTTAGCTAGCAACTGACCGCTTCTACCAACTGCCGCTCTCGGAAGCAATAAATAAAACACACGTACTTGGATAAAAGGTCACTGGCTGCTGCTCTCACATGTTTATCAACCAAACAATTACGACGAGCAACAAGGAGCTCGCACGTCACTGTACCAAATAGTTTTCCAGCAGTCCGAAAGACGGTTTCATTTGGTTGGAGTTCCTTTTCAGCAAACTGCACCCGACAACACCGTAGCAAACAGGGCCTTAGCCTAATTCATCACAAAAAAAATTGACATTAGCCAATACGGTTTCGGCCGCATGCCAGCCAAACACGGGCTAACCTTATCAGTTTGGCGCAATCGTAGGCTCGTAGTAGTCTTTGCATTGCAGTTATGAGTTACGTTACCTCCACTCAAAGATCACAAAGACCTTAGGGCTGTTTGAATCTGGATCTAATCAGGACCAAGTTTTGTCTTTTGTGTCATGTAGACGCACATTTTGACCAACCCAGTCCCATTCTGAATCTCATTATATTTTATTTGTCAAAAACTAGGCTAAACGTGGTCGTTTTATCCAGATTAAGTCAGTCTTACTTTTTAACATAATTATGAAATTCCAGTCTGAATTTAAGTGTCTGTTATTTTGTTTTGTTTTATATGCAATATTGAAAACACTAAAATTAAGACCAATTTAATTTAGTGAGTGCTTTCAATGGAACTGAGTTGTCAAACAAAATAGGTTCAGATAAGACTAATCTATATTTCTTGATTCACTCAGTCCCGACTTCATAATCCCGCTCCCAAACCAAATGGGTCTTAAGGTTCGATTCGTGGGGACAACAACGACGGCATCTTTCGTCTCTCATTTGAAAGGGTCGTATCCTTTGCGCTGGCTGCTGGCTGGGTCAGATAAGTTGCATCTGCTTTGCATCGGCTGCACGAGGCGGACAGACAGGATAACAGAAAAAAAAAATGCCTTGGGACGTCAATCAGCAGCAGCCACCGGTGGTTTGATTATTATTGGATCAAATGGAAGAGTTCAATTATGAATATGATATTCTGACACTTAATTTTTGTTAACCTCTTGGTTAGGAAACCATTTATTGGGCCAGGAAAAGAAATAAACGTGGGGTCACGGTTCCCACTCATCCAACTCGGTGAGCAGGAACGACCAAGAACCTAGCGTCACATGTAAGATACTGATTGCTCATCATTTGTGGTTATGGCTGAAACCTACTAAGAAAATTGATTTTCAAATTTCAACCACAAGTCGGCTCTTTTTCCATCAACCCACTAAGCCCCTAAACTCAAGTCATAGAATGAGGGGTGTTAATAAACTATTAATACGTAATGTTGAACAATAAGAGAGATCAACATCAATAAAAGAACCCCCAACGTCTCAATTGCATGTGTTTTATCATATGGACCGGACCGGCAAGATTATTTGTATTGTTTTGTCCTATTTAACCGAAAATCAACTTCGTTTGCACCATATCGTTTGTATACACAGTTTGTTGATAATGTCCATCTGACTTTTCCAAACTTTAGATACAGTAACAAAACATGTTCAAGGTAATATATGTTGGTGTATTTTGTTGTTGGTGATATTGTGTTGATTGATAAAGCTAAATAAATAGTTAATAATAAAATTGAACTTTGAAGAAATATGTTGGAATCCAAGAGATTTGATATCATGACAAGCAAGACAGTGTATATGTTTGCAATTTCAGCGGTCTAGAATTGTGAGTGGTGGTGTCGAATTCTATTATTCAAATGGATGGTGATGTTCATATGATGTTTGTTATAGCATCACACAAGATGGTTGAAATGGAGGAGTGCATTTGGACTAGTATGTAACAAGAAGATCCAACTAAAGGCGTGTTTGGTATGTGATGAAGAGATAGGAGAAGGAAGGAAAAATACTTAGGATGTTTGGCTAGACAAAGTGAAGGGCAAGGGAGGGAATAGATGGAAAGAGACAAGTATATTTTAAGCCACTTCTTTCCAATTTCTCCCCACTCAGAGTGAAGATCATGAGAAGAGGAAATACTTGAGGAGAAATATATTAGAAAGGTTGGAGAAAAATATGAAATGTGAGAGGTAAAATATAAACAATATGACATGATCTATACAACCCACAACTAATCAAAATGGAAAATTAGCATGTCACTAGTATTCTATGTCATTTGGAGGGATATATAGAATGATGGAGGCTAATTTTACAAAATTGAAGAAAATTTTATTGTGAAAAATAAAAATAAAATAAGATGAAATTGAAATATTTTGTATTCATAATTTAGAAGGAAATTTAATAGTTTATTTTTTGTTAGAAATTCAAAAAGTTTGAGATCATTATACAAACACAAAACGTAAAAGAAAGATATATAATTGAAGGAAATCTAGTAGAATGTAGCACGAAGTAAATTAAATAACATGAGGGATTTGTTGCAAATACAAAAATATGAACATATGACTATAACTACAATGGATATAAAAAACTTATAGTCCCATTTTTATTAAAAAAAATTCTCTTCTAAGCCCCTGCAACACATAACTAATAGTAAGCCTATGCAGTCTTCATCTGCATCTTATAATTTTATTTTTACATTTATATAATTTTCCATATAGAGAGGATTGGTAGCCAATTTGTTGTTTGTGCCTCTTTGAAGGTTTTTTTTTGAAATAATGTATCTAAATAAATATATAAATAGGATTATTATATAAAATATTTTTATATCACTGATGCTCCATGTCTATTTTTGGTTTTTCCCATATTTCCCCAAATTCATTTAATTTATATGAATTAGATACTAGTTTAAATATTAACAATAGTATATTGGAAATGAAAACCATTTTCTTACATTTGTAGTGGAACAATATTATCAATTTCTAGAATCACATGAAGATATTGAAAGTTAAATTATCAAAATAAACATTTATTTGTAGTGTGACAAACAATGATTTACTCTTATGAAATGCAATATAAAAAGACATTGAACATGTCGACAATTTTTTTGTGGTTAAAGTAAAAAAGTTTGCTTCAAAAACTTCATCTATAACGAATTCAAATATCAAAATAATTGATATAGTCATGACTCAACGGGTTGGATCCACTTAATTTTTTTAATTTAGTATTGTTTGGAATTAATTCGTAGAAATTTGAAATAGGAATACCTTAGTTTAGCATTGATGATTAACGATAGGGATTAATCATCCAAAATATCCATGTTCAAGTATCACGCTAGGAATAATGAAAGATGAGACTAACTATTGTATCGGATCAGTACTCCTCCTAATAAAAATATGATTATATCATATTAATAATGAATAAAGCTTCAACTTTATAACTTCAGTAACTTATAATAATGAACTAATTATATTATAATAATATGATAATGTAAAATGGGGTTTTCTTTTTTATATAGATTTATATATTTTACAACTAAATATATATAGATGTATCAAAATATCAATTGAGTTTCTCTACAAAAAATAGAAAAGTGAAAAAAGACTAAGACACAGGGGAAACCCCTTACCCAGTGAACTAGTGACTTACGCCTTACCATGGCATTACTCTACCACTGAGTCCAATGGACTTGTCTTAGTGATGTCATGAATTATTTATTTTCCATTATTGAGTCTAATATATATGTATATATATTATATGGACATGTATGCATGTATTCATAGGAACTAATTTAGGATTAAGAAATTGGATTTATCTAAAACTGAAGTCCAAGCTTAAGATAAAATCATTGTTTTTCTAAAAAAAAATTGTTGCAATCTGGGTTTATCTAAAAGTGAAGTCCAAGATTAAGATAAAATCTTTTTTTCTAAGATTGAATCTTTTTCTTGATGATAAAATCATTTTTTTCAATCATTCTCCAAGATAAAGGAATTTCATCAAGCTAAGGGAATTTTATACAATATTTAAAATTAGATGAATAAATAATTATATTTGAATGAACAATATTGAGAAACAATTAATATTCAATTACTATATTTAATGGTAGAATAAAAATAAAATAAATAAAATTGTAATAAAAATCTACAAATATTTAAAAACATATACTAATAAAAAAAATAAAAATCCTATCGAGACAAAATAATGAAAGCTGAAATGAAAATCAAAATTATAGGAATATCCAATATATATAAAGGGTCTGGTTCATTTATAACCCAAAAAACATATCTTATATGAAAAAAAAAAGAATAAACTAGGAAACAATTTTTAGATTTAGTCATAATATTTCAATATTTATATTGACAATTTCATAAACCTAATCTTACTATGATCATGGTCTGATGGTGATTGAGTAGGTATGTCAAAATTGTCTAGCAGTTTAGGACATCTCTCTTTCAAGGAGGCAGTTGGGATTTGACTTGCCCTAGGGGTAGGATACTATGAAATTAATTTGACCATGAATTATCAATCCTCAATAATACTAAAATTGATTTGTAATGAACCCCTCCCCCTGTTACCCCTATTCAAGAAGACCGAGAGGGTAAGGGCCATTATCATATTTACAGGATCAAGGTTTAGCATATAACTAATTATAATTAAAAATTTCATTGAATTTAAAAGAGTTGTCCTAAGGTGATCTTCCTCTCTGGGCTCGATCACCCATCATATTCATAATGACTAGTTTCACCCCATGCTCTTTAACTCACTAAATACTATTTGGGGATTGACTTTATAGATTGTAGGAAGTGAACAAACAACCAATCATTTTAACTGCAATCCAATGGGAAACTTCAAAAAACACTAAAGTCGATAAGGCTAGTACTCATAGGTGTAACCACATACCTTTCTCAGAGATGACTTAAAGTCCAAGTAAACAAGAGTAGTTGTAATCAACCACACAATCACCCTAAAATTAATTCATAAAACCCAAGTATTACTATCATTAAGATTGACCTGGGTTCCAAATTAGGGTTTTGGGGTCAAATTTGGGTTTCATTAGGGTTAGGCTTCCCAAACCCTAATTATCATATTTTAATGCTTTTTAACTCAGGAAACCCTAATTTTGATATCATATGGATTCTTAGTCTCAAATTAGATCCAAGATACTATTTCTACTCAAAAGTATTAAGCTTTACTCATTAAGAACACTTAACCAAATAATGACCATTAAAACTAAGAAATTAGTGTTTTTATATATTAAATTACATTAAAGGTTGCATATTAAGTTGTTGAAAAATCGCCTCTCTCTCCCTAGGGTTTAGGTCTCACCTCTCTCTAGGTTTCCCGGCAGCTTCCGCTGGGGGGAGGGAGCACCCCCTCGGTGCCTTCCTCCCCTGGCCCTCAATGACGTAGTCATGATCTTCCTTGATTGTAGGCAGCAGTGATCCCCGGAGAAAGGATCTAAAGCATGCAGCGATCTGTCATCTCCGCCAGGGTTCCCCCGCTTGGCATCCAGGAATGAAGAGGAGGAGAAGCTACGCGCGAGTTAAGGATGGTTTGAGAGGTGGCAAATTGATGCAATTCGACTCCATTTTGTTTAAGTGTGATGGATGGAGAAGAGCCACTTCCATTGTCCATGTCCTCGTATAGTGCTGATCCATCGATGCTGACAGAGATCGGGATCCTTACCTATCCTCCACTGCATCCGTTCCTCTCTGCTCTGAGATACATCTAGTTTTACCCAGGGAGTCGGCGACCCTTGAAGCGGTTGGATTTGCCTGGCAATCTTGGTGATAGGTGGATTTCAGGTGGGTAGCACGGGTTGCATCCTCTTCATCCAGTAGGCGGTTTCCATCCCATTCGTCGTCATCTGGTTTTCTCCTCCTACCTTTAGGTGGGCTGCTTGGAGACCGGGGTGATCATGCCCTTCACAAGGTGGCATGGGTATGTTCCTTTCCTACCCTACTGGCGGCGCTCCCCTGCTGATCAGTGATGTTGGGTCACTCCACTGGGGGGTCTTTGATTCACAGGTTCCCAATGCCCTCAAAGTGTTCGATGAGGCGTCTATGAGCAAGCAGTAGTCCACCTCGTGTGGAGTTGGGCTAAAGGCGGGGTCAATTGCATCATTTTCTCTTCTTTGGTCCCTCCTGCTGAACATCTTCAAGATGTTCGAAGAATTGTTGTCAGTTGTTCCAAGCTTCTGCTTAAACATCTGAATCAAGAACTGGGGCTGATCAAGCAAGAACTGCTACAAGCCTAATAGGGCTGATCGGTGAGTTAGAAGTGAAAAGGAATTCCCGACTCTTGGTGCTATGCCACACTTTGTGGATTCAGTTACTGTCAGCTGGTGTTGTACTAAGCTAGAGGGTCTGTCTTCTAGCGTTTGCTCTTGCTTTTCCCTATTAGGAAATCACATCGATCCAGGCTTGTCACACAATTTCCAGTTTTTTGGGTAGTTTCACGAGGTTTCTATGTGGATGTGCAATATATACAGATACATAAGCTCTTGAAAATCAGAGAAGGTCAAAAGTTCTTAAGGCTAGCTCAAGACAGGAGGTCCTGGCATATGCTCTATTTTGTCATATAATTACTATTTGTGGGTGGGATGAATGTATGTAATTGTAGGATGAAATATCCATTCCCCTGATCGAATGTCTAGTTTTTTAGTTTTATAGCTTTTTTGGGCTTCCTTGCTTTGCTTGTTTCTAGTGTTCTACTGAGTACCTCCTACGAGAGGTATCTGATCCTAGACTGAGTTTTGTATTTTTAACTCTTTTTCTATAATGGGGTACTTAGTGCCCAATTTTTTGGTATTATAGTAACACTGTAAAGAGTGAGACCCAATAGGGGATCCACACTTCATTGAATTGAAGAAATAGCCCATGCAATCACAAACGTACCAAAAGGTAATAAGGAAAGGAGGAATTTCGTTCATTTCTCAAATGGTACATATTACAGAGCATGATAATGAATAAGCAACGGTATAAAACTATTACAAAGTTATAATGGGTGTATCATTATACAATTGCTCATCACCATAAAAGGTGATATTACAAAAACTTGAACTAACTACAAATAATCCCAGTAGCAGAGAGTAACCTAGCCATTCCAAGCTATCCTTAGGTATAATTATATTTATATGATGTTCGAGCAACCTATATCTTTAATGCACCTAAACCTGGGTGGAAGGGAACATTACCCAGAACATAGGAAACAACATAGAGGTCAGCAAAGAGCTAAGTATGTACATATATTAAACACTTTGGGCATTATATAGGGTTATGAGAGCAAAAAGAGATGTTCCCACAAGAAGGGGGCTAATAGCAATTAGGTAAATTCAAAAGAAGTGTAACAAGAGAAATGAGGCATATACAAAAATTCAGATACAAGTATTAGAAATAAAGTGCCTTGCCAAAACAATCACCAACAATCACAATATAAAATAGTAAATGATTGCATGCAGACAATGTAGACTAAAAATACCTAAAATAGGGCCTTAACACCATAGGATCATGGCCGAAAAAGTAAACAAGGGTGGAAACGCACACCCCGTGCGGAATACGCACACCCTATATAAGTATGGTTTTACCTAAGCACCACTATTCTAGATAATCTAGTCAAACATGCATCATGCTATAATAGAGTGGAAAGACTATCATTTTAGTCAATATCAAACAAAAGACCACAAGGCAGGAGGGGCCTAAAGACCCATATAACATGTCCAATTAATATTCACATCAGTAAAAAGAGATTTATATCAGGAATTAGAAATGTCCATGAATATTAGATTTCCAAGAGAAACATTATTTCAAGAGATGCCTCATTAAAAGAAATGAGGTTTTAGTCAAATAATGCCCAAAATAAAATAGAAGATGTACATACCTTATGATCAAACCTAGATATTCAGTAACACCTCCTAAGCACAGGGTCAGGGTTGTCTCAACCTAGTCATAATATGTGTGCATTCGATTAATATAAAGTGTATTAAATCTCTTGCTTAGAAATCGACCCTACTATCGGTTGCAAATATGAGCATGAAACCTATCCCAATAAATCAGGCATATTTTTCTAATCTCAAAAACATATTTATTTGTATTATTGGGATAAGCCAATAATTACTTATGAATTTTACAAGTTAAAAACATTTTCTGCTTAAGAGGGAAAATAGTGTGAAAAGACCATAATACCCCTAAAATGATGGTGATTATAAACAGGAGTGTGATACTTAAACTTTGGCTTTGATCATCCCTTTGTCAAACATGGGTCAACACAGAGTAAAATATGATTTTGCCCCTCCTGGGTGAAGTTGATTGAGCCTAGGATCCATGGGCAAGATAGGGCTTTTGCCCCAAGGATTGATTCCGTGTTGTCTCGCGCCATGGCAGCTTCAATAGCTCAATACTGGGAGCAAACCATTACACCAGTTATCCAAGCAGCTAGGCGACCAATCCACCGGCTTTGCCTTGACATACATGAAGCAGGTGCCTCGGTACATGTCCTTTCGTCGTAGGGACGCAAGGAACAACTTGTTCTTCTGAGGAGGTGGCAGACTAGAGGAGTTGGGAATTGAAAATAGCTTGACAAGGTTTGATAAAGGAACGAAGGCGTGAGGGGCCTTGTACTCGACAGTGTCATATGTTGTCTTACTGGGTCAGAGGGAGACTAGACAGGCCTGACTGGGGGAAGACGCTAGCGATAGATACCTTCACAAATAATATGTTAAAGGCTTAAAATGGCAATCTCATTACAAATCCCGATCAGAAACCTCCCCTGGAACTCTGCCAAAAACGCACGATGGGTATGGATGGGGTTCCGAGGTTAGGGACCTACGAAGTCCCTTAGCAACAGGGACCCAAGAACAGAGGAGGCCGGTGGAGCTAGTCGTCCTAGCAAACCAGAGAAAATGGAGGCGAGATAAGAACAGGGTAAAGAATATGAAGGGCCAGAGAACGTCATCGTACCAGGAATTACTCCACGACGATCTGAGTAACTGTGGTGTCCTTGGATCGTCGACAATGGTGGCCGAGTTGGTTGTGGCAACTCAGAAAGCGGTAGGTGAAATTGATTGCCGATGAACATCTTCATGGATCTATCAGAGCCATATGACCCAAAATAAGGTGGGTAACTGCATTGGTTAGGCTCCTTTAGATTTCAGTGATGAGGGGAGCAGTCGGCGGTTTTGGGCATTTTGTGCCTAGGATGATAGAGGGGGTGAGTTAGGGTTTACTGAACTTGTCCGATCAAGGCGGATCTGATAGAGAAGAAATCGTAGGGAATGATGAAGTGTGGAGGGAGATACATGAGGAGGAAAGAGTCGCTCAGAACGAGTTGTGTAGGCGGCCTCTCACGCGGGGTTGTCGAGGGTGTAAGGCGAAGTCCAGCGGTCCATCTACCCAACTCGAATAATGGTCCACATATATCATGTGACAACTACATAATCCAGAACCTAGGTGAAATCCACAATCTATATGTTTTAAAATGAATTAAATCAAATAAACTTATGTCCTGCCTATTAAACCATCATTAAGGGAGTATTGGACGTCCGATTAAGACAAAAATTGATATGCTGGCTAATTAGAGTATGAGGAACACGAATTTGTAACTGTATTTGTAGTTTGATTTTTATTTATGTTACATTAGTCCATGTTTACACTTCATCATAAAATTGGGGTTTTGAAGCTCATCCTAATGGTTGAATAGGGTACATTTTGGAGTAAATTCCAATTTCTAACTCTAAGGTCCTAGGTCATATTACATTATCCAATTGTAACTAAGACCATGGTCTTATCATTATAATCCACTGATATATCATTATTCAATTATTAGTTTTTCCACATCCTAGGGTCTCATGTCCTTGGGATACTAATGAGTCAAGTAGGGATATTAGATCAAAACAAAGTCTAACCTACCCTAAAATAGGAAATTATGGGTACTAGGAGATGTCTAAATGAAATGGGTCATGGAAAAGGAAGAAGGAGGTTGGATAACATCATATCCGAGTAGGGGGCTAGAAAGAAAGGAGGACTAACCTCTGTGCATGGAATTGAGTATGTTACAACACTTCACCCCTTAAAAGGGATTTCGTCCACAAAATACATCCAGTTGTGGTATGGTATATTAAGTTATTCTTTTAACAAAGTTATAAATTTCTAGTGTACTTATTGTAGGGGGCCATAACATACTATTCATGTCACACTTATGGTTTACTCTCAAGGTGAAACTATATGTCTCCACGTGTCATGCATCCATAAATATGATTATGGTAGATGTTGGGCTAGAGATGTTACAACAAGACCTAGAATTTTGTCAACCAATTGGTATCCATTAGGGCTACCTAAATGTTATCATAGTTTTGCCATTCTTTGATCATGGTCCACATCACTTTCCTTGTTATCATCATCATCATCATCAACAACATCAACAACAACAACATCATCATCATCATCATCATCATCATCTAATCACCATCATCATTATCAATATCATTGACATCATCACCTGCTCCTCATCATCATCAACATCATCATCATAAACAACAACAACATCATCATAATCATCATCAATATTATTATTTATAATAGTTAATTTATGTATGACGTGCATATATGTCTAGTTTCCTTCCAATATTAGGGTTATATATTTATTTGAATTTATTTATAGATTTCATCAAGGGGGTCAAATTATGATGTGTTACATGACTAAGATGAAACTTATACTTTAGTAGGCATATTGGGGTTGAGGTATAGGTTTAGGGTTTTATTTTACAACAAATTTTCTCATTCGTGAATGAGAACTTTATTGTGTTGTATGCAACTTATTGAATTTCTCATTCATGAGTTAACTTTATGCATTAGATTATGCATGTTTTGATTGATGTGCATTCAACCCCTATCACTTCTATTTATCATGGTCACATGGGAAAAGTTCAGAAATTCCATTATACTCAACATGTTTGCCCTAGCCTATATTATATAGTCATCCTTACCATTCAATTAATAGTGATTTTGGGTATAGGATATTAATTTGAGCTTTTAAGTGTAATTTTTATTTTACCCCTATTTTACATATATACATCCTTCGAGGATAACCCAAGATAAAATTTTAAAATCTATTTTAATCACCAAAGTAACATTTATGATGGTGATTAGCAAGGCTCGTCTAAAATTCTCAGTTTGGTAGCCTCTACATATGTTTGACATTAATACTAGGAGTTATCCAGGTTTTACTTATTGTAACCGCTATTAATCATGGTCATGCCTACAACTAGTTGATTCCTAATGAATAAACTGTATGCAACTCCACCCCTTAAAAGGTTTAAACTATAACTTGGTACATAATCTAGAGGGCGAAAGGGTGGATCCACTAGGTCTGATATATACATATGAAACTAACTATGTCAGTCTCAGGCCTAGGGTATTAGGGTTGAACATACCAATTAAGGGTACTTCACTAAAGAGATTCTTTACTACTCAACTTTCTTGTGGTGGTGACTTGGTTCCTAAAACCATCGATAAAATCTGAGAACTTTTCTTATATACATATAAATTAATAATGAAAATAAGTTTGACGATGCAAAACTTGCGGTGAAAATCCAAAATTGGCGCTAAAATCAACCAGAGAACCAATTTAACCACCACATACTATTATTTTATCATCACATCCTTTTACTTAAAGGGCCTAATCCTTCAAACCACATAGGGCAATTGACTACACCTCAACTATGTCTTTACATGGGAGGGAGAAGGGTTTCCTATTACACATGGTCAAATTCATCAAACTTTAATGAGGTAAGACATTTGCCATTCCCCATGTCACTCTTAAGCATAATTGACACAGCCTCATCGCAAGACCTAAGGGACTCATATGATCATCAAATAATTATAGTAAGGTAAATGTGTTCCTTCTATACTTGACGATTTACAACCATAGTCCTCTTACAAGACAAGATGAACTACATAGTACATTTATCAATAACATCATTCACTGGGTAATATAATTGCACTATGGAGGCGAGAGAGGCAAACAACTAAGAATATTATACAAAACTTAATAGCATCTACCCACTAAACCTCATGTATGAGGCATAAAAGCTAATCAAACATGGTATACAATCCTTAGATAAGTGGTCTTGGGACATACTTGTGTCGAGATTCTTCATATTGAAGGCAAATCATGCCTAACAATAACTAAACTCATTCATACCATCACTTAGTAACAAAGGGAATCATCAAAATTTCTAAGATTTACATCAGAATTTTATATTTATGGTTCATGTATCCTCATCACCCCCATAATAGGTGTATGCAAGCCGTGCTAGAGAACAACAAAGGTAAAGGGATTTAAGGTGAGAACTAAAATATGCCAATCTATGATTATTTAAGTCAATCTGCACTTCATAGCTCTTAGGCTAATATCCTATAAAATATGAGATGTCAACCAAACAATACAAGAATTAGTTCGATGTAGCTGCATCCCACCTCCATCAAGAAGGTGTGGGTGTTAAGGGTTACTAAGGACTAACTCACATTCACATAGGTGGATTGAGGAGTGCAAGTGACCAAAGTAGTCAGGGGTTGAAAACCTTAATTGGTATTGAATACTAGGAAATAGGTTTATCAATAACCTCTAAGGGTCACCTATATAATTAAGGGTCAACCAAGGATAACTTGAAATAGTCAAGTTACCGACTGCTCATGCTCTAATACCATTTTGTAAAGAGTGAGATCCAATAGGGGATCCACGCTTCACTAAATTGAAGAAATAGCCCATCCAATCCCAAACGTACCAAAAGGTAATAAGGAAAGGAGGAATTTCATTCATTTCTCAAATGGTACATATTACAAAGCATGATAATGAATAAGTAGTGGAACAAAACTATTACAAAGTTACAATGGGTATCATTATACTATTGCTCATCACCATAAAAGGTGATATTACAAATACTTGAACTAACTACAAATAATCCCAGTAGAAGAGAGTAACCTAGCCATTCCAAGCTATCCTTAGGTACAATTATCTTTATATGATCTTTGAGCAACCTTGATCTTTAATGCACCTAAACCTAGGTGGAAGGGAACATTACCCAGAACATAGGAAACAACATAGAGGTCAGCAAAGAGCTGAGTATGTACATATATTAAACACTTTGGGCATTATATAGGGTTATGAGAGCAAAAAGAGATGTTCCCACAAGAAGGGGGCTAATAGCAATTAGGTAAATTCAAAAGAAGTGTAATAAGAGAAATGAGGCATATACAAAAATTCAGATACAAGTATTAGAAATAAAGTGCCTTGCCAAAACAATCACCAACAATCACAATATAAAATAGTAAATTATTGCATGCATACAATGTAGACTAAAAATACCTAAAACATGGCCATAACACCACAGGATCATGGCCTAAAAAGTAAACAAGGGTGGAAACGCACACCCTGGGCGGAATATGCACGACCTATATAAGTATGGTTGTACATAAGTACCATTATTCTAGATAATCTAGTCAAACACGCAACATGTTATAATAGAGTGGCAAGACTATCATTTTAGTCAATATCAAACAAAAGACCACAAGGAAGGAGGGGCCTAAAGACCCATATAACATGTCCAATTAATATTCACATCAGTAAAAAGAGATTTATATCAGGAATTAGAAATGTCCATGAATATTAGATTTCCAAGAGAAACAATATTTAAAGAGATGCCTCATTAAAAGAAATTAGGTTTTAGTCAAATAATGCCCAAAATAAAATAGAAGATGTGCATACCTTATGATCAGACCTAGATATTCAATAACACCTCCTAAGCACAGGGTTAGGGTTGTCTCAACCTAGTCATAATATGTGTGCATTCGATTAATATAAAGTGTATTAAATCTCTTGCTTAGAAATCGACCCTACTATCGGTTGCAAATCTGAGCATGAAACCTGTCCCAATAAATCAGGCATATTTTTCTGATCTCAAAAACATACTTATTGGTATTATTTGGATAAGCCAATAATTACTTATGAATTTTACAAGTTAAAAACATTTCCTTCTTAAGAGGGAAAATAAAGTGTGAAAAGACCATAATACCCCTAAAATGATGGTGATTATAAACAGGAGTGTGACACTGAAACTTTAGCTTTGATCATCCCTTTGTCAAACACGGGTCAACATAGAGTAAAATATGATTTCACCCCTCCTAGGTGAAGTTGATTGAGCCTAGGATCCATGGGCAAGATAGGGCTTTTGCCCCAGGGATTGATTCTCTATTGTCTCGCACCATGGTAGCTTCAACAGCTCAGTGCTGGGAGCAAACCATTACACCAGACATCCAAGCAGCTAGGCGACCAATCCACTGGCTTCGCCTTGACATACAGGAAGCAGGGTGCCTCGGTACATGTCCTTTGGTCGTAGGGAGGCAAGGAACAACTTGTTCTACTGAGGAGGTGGCAGACTAGAGGAGCTGGGAACTGAAAACAACTTGATAAGGTTTGACAAAGGAACGAAGGCATGAGGGGCCTTCTACTCGACGGTCTCATATGTTGTCTTTCTGGGTCAGAGGGCAACTAGACAGGCCTGACTGGGGGAAGACGCTGGCGACAGATAGCTTCACGAATAATATGTTAAAGGCTTAAAATGGCAATCTCATTACAAATCCTGATCAAAAACCTCCCCTGGAACTCTGCCAAAAACTCACGATGGGTCTGGATGGGGTTTCGTGGTTAGGGACTTGTGAAGTCCCTTAGCAACAGGGACCCAAGAACAGAGGAGGTCGGTGGCACTAGTCATCTGAGCAAACCAAAGAAAATGGAGGCGAGATAAGAACATGGTAAAGAATATGAAGGGCCAGAGAACGTCATCGTACCAGGAATTGCTCCACGGTAGTCTAGGTAACTGTGGTGTCCTTGGATCATCGACAATGGTGTCCGAGTTGGTTGTGGCAACTCAGAAAGTGGTAGGTGAAATTGATTGCCGATGAACATCTTCATGGATCTATCGGATCCATATGACCCGAAATAAGGTGGGTAACTGCATTGGTTAGGCTCCTTGAGATTTCAGTGATGAGGGGAGCAGTCGGCGGCTTTGGGCGTTTTGTGCCTAGGATGATAGAGGGGTGAGTTAGGGTTTACTGAACTCGTCCGGTCAAGGAGGATCTGATAGAGAAGAAATCATAGGCAATGATGAAGTGTGGAGGGAGATACATGAGGAGGAAAGAGCCGCTCGGAACGAGTTGTGTAGGCAGCCTCTCACGCGAGGTTGTCGGGGGTGGAAGACGAAGTCCAGCACTCCGTCTACCCAACCCGAGTAATGGTCCACATACATCGTGTGACACCTACATAATCCAGAACCTAGGTGAAATCCACAATCTATATGTTTTAAAATGAATTAAATCAAATAAACTTATGCCCTGCCTATTAAACCATCATTAAGTGAGTATTGGACGTCCGATTAAGACAAAAATTGATATGCTGGCTAATTAGAGTATGAGGAACATGCATTTGTAACTATATTTGCAGTTTGATGTTTATTTATGTTACATTAGTCCATGTTTACACTTCATCATCAAATTGGGGTTTTGAAGCTCATCCTAATGGTTGAATAGGGCACATTTTGGAGTAAATTCCAATTTCTAACTCTAAGGTCCTAGGCCATATTACGTTATCCAATTGTAACTAAGACCATGGGCTTATCATTATAATCCATTGATATATCATTATTCAATTATTATTTTTACCACATCCTAGGGCCGCATGTCCTTGGGATACTAATGAGTCAAGTAGGGGGATAGATCAAAACAAAGTCTAACCTACCCTAAAATAGGAAATTATGGGTACTAGGAGGTGTCTAAATGAAAAGGGTCATGAAAAAGGAAGAAGGAGGTTGGATAACATCATATCCTAGTAGGGGCCTAGAAAGAAAGGAGGACTAACCTATGTGCATGGAATTGAGTATGTTACAAACACACTTTTTTACCGACAAAAAAAGGTTTCATATTAATGCAAATTTGGAATTATGAACAAAACTAGATCTTAAAACCAATGTTAATGAATTCCTCATATTTTTTTGATCAAAATACACTACTTATTTTCTATATTTGGATATTCCTACTATTTTCTAGAATTTTTAGAAGTTAAACCTTTCTGGCCAATCACATATAAGATATATTGATTACATAATGGACTTCCTTGAAAATCATTGGGCATGTGTAAAAGAGCTCGCCACATAGGCAGCTGATTGTGTATAGATAGGGTGCCACGGGGTCACGGTTGAGCCAATCAACTCATGCCATGTCGGCGTCCCTGGTTGCATGGCTACGATAAGGGAAGGCAAGAAAAGGGACAGAAAAGTCAGATTTACCCCTTACCTTGTGACTGAAGATGCGGGGACCTGAAATGACCTTTCATAGAATATCTTCTTAACCTTCTACTCTTTCATGAGCGGGCTTTGGGTGAGTCAACCTTGACATTAACTCTAAGCTCTGATGCTCATGGGAGGTAAGAGATTGTGCTAGCACCTTCACCTCACCTTGTCGGAGTTGTTAGTGGTCACCAATTTCTCAGAGGTGGCCCAAATAAAAGGAACGAGATGGAGGTTACTCGGTGGGTTAGATGAAATAGAATAGAAGTGAAGAAGGGATTCAATACAATATTGGAGTCAAGGAAAGATCCTTCTGGTATTGCAGAGTCTCGCTGAGAAATTTGTGGTCTCACAAAGGGATTCTAGCCCTCAATGTATAGTCGTGGTTTCAAGGGTTGGGCGTCGTATACCCTATGATTTTAGGAAAGTGTTAATTTCTTTCCAAAGCAAGCCAAATTAGGGGTTACCAAGTTTGGTATTGTCTCCCAAATCTGCATGGAGGATTTCTAGGAACACTCGTGAAATAGAGAGGGAGGAAAAGGAGAAAGGAAAAAGGAACTGATGTTCCTCATTTCCTATTCTGAACGGAGGTGGGAGATGACAGGTGAGTTGTCAGGTCTCTGATCAACGGTCCATAAGATCATGCAAAATATCAAGGGATCGGATCCTTGATTTCCAAATTTGATATAATTGTTATATTTAATACGTATTTCCTTTAAATCATCACTTTAGGGAAAAACTAATCATTTCATAACTCTCTCTTCTCTTAACCAATTTATCCCAAATTTTAAAGGAAAGTCTTTAACACTTAAATCTTGGTGTGGGAAATATTTGAGACTGAAATTTAATGATACTTTTCTTTGTCCCTAAGTCTCCCATTTATTTGATTTATTTAAGGAATCAATTAGTTTGTTTTCTCTCCCAAACTTGTCAAGATTTCCTACTTTGATATGTTTTCTCATTAAGTATAATAATTAATTAAATCCAATTCATTGGTTGCCTTCATTTTATTATTTTCTAGAAAACTCTACACAACTCCATATTTAAAGTCTCAATTGTCCATTACTTTTAGTAATTATTTTATTATTGGATATTCCTCTCTTTCTATATCCAATATCTATTAATGGATTATTGGAAATAGTAAATAATCCATTGCAAATGAGAAATTTCATTTTGAATTCATACTTTAGAACAAGGCATACAAAATTTTCTAATACATCCTTAACAATCTAATATTTTCATTCAAATATATGCATAAGTGCATGTAAAAACCCATGCTATAACATCCCTTCCCTCTTAAAGGGTTTTGTCATCAAAATTCAACTAGTTATACAAAAAGTTCAGAATGAGATTTTTCCATGTCCGTCTTTAGCTCCCATGTGCCTCCATCTTCACCATGGTGTTTCTAAAGAACCTTTATTATCTCATTTGCTAGAATTATCATAGTCATGTCCCAAAATGCAGATTAAATTATCTTTATATGGTACCTCAACCCTTGTGTTGTGATTCATGGTTAGATGATTACTCTTATATTTCTCATCAAATTAAGACTTGCATCAATAGAATTCCAATTTGCTAAATTTGAGGACCTAACACTCACCCCTCCTTTAGAGGAATGTTGTCCCAAAAATTCAAACCAAATTAGATCAAGGTGAAAGATAACTCGTATTAGGTTAAGATTGTAGGGAAAAGTCATTGGATATCTTTAGCAAATTTCTCACATTACTACTATTTGTATTCAAATTCAATCTCAATGTGTATCCACAACCTCATTCATTGCATGGTTTTATCACTCAGTATTTATGTTATGACTCCAATTCCACTTGATAATTACATATTCATTTGTGATTTCAATTTCACTTGGAAACTACCTTGTTCACCTAGGTTTCTGAATCATTTACTCATTATTCTCTCATAAGTGTGAGGTAACACTTCAAAACCTAGATTATGTCATTTAGATTTCAACTTAGGTATTCATTTTCTCAAAAAAAATTAAAGAACAACATGTGTCTATCCAATCTCTAACACTAATAACAAGATGAAATAAGTATTTGGATGCAGTCCAAACACAAAGCGCATCCCATTCCAAGAGTAGAGACGGTGCATTCACACATCATATCTTGATTCTAGATTTAGGTTGAATCATTCTGAACATCAATCAAAACCATGAATACCACAATTTTCTTAATCTCATGCATTCATATAGGAAAATATTTTCTCATAATTTCTTAGTCTATGCACGACTTTTTTTTTAAAACATCATCACATGAATTCCTATTTTTTTATCTACATATCATGTCTTATTAGCCTCAATCATTCCCTTACGATCTCTAGGGGTTTAGGTACCTTTTTAATGATCTCCTCTTGACACCCAAGGGCCTTATGCATTTAGTACGTGATCATCCCTCAAACCTTATAAGTATTATGTACCTTTAATCATCCTACTTGATCTTAGGGTTGACTTAAGGCCCTATCCTTCCCAAGGGTTCCATTGAGATGAAATAACTTTATTCTAGTTCACTACACATTTTTCTTGAGGTTTCTTTGATAATATCCAAGCACATCATATCCTTCAAAATTCATTCATTCAAATTTCCTTCATCTCTTAAGGCACACATATTTTGCTTTATATCCCTTTATACCTTCCTATCTAGGCTTGGTCCCACACGATCGATCACTTCCATAGTGACTTTCCCTTATGTCCCTTTGAGATGACATACATGGGTCCAAATAATCATACTCAATATATGTTCTTTCATGCTTCACTTAATCTTTCAATCTTTAAGTAACATTTAAGGTTGCATCAATTCTTAAACTGATTGGTGAATTCACCCTTCTAGGGAAGGTCCTATCCCAGGACAAGCTAAAACTAATGTTTGATAGTAAACAACAAGAAATATACTTGAACCAAGATTTATATTACCACAAGGGACGTCTTTTGAGCATATTTCCATTATATCATCCTTACATTTATCACTCAAGAATTGGATCACTATCAAGTACTTTATTACCAAGAGTTTAGGTGTAAAAGAACTGATATGTTATGTTTCATATGTACAGGACTATAGGAACACACATTTCATTAAACCATAGATTTTCTTATAACATGGTGTACCACAACATTCTAATGATGGCCACCTTCTATGAGTCAGTTTGCATTGTCTTGAGCTTCCTCATTAATAGTGGCAAAGACTTGAACATGTCAACATTCTTCAACAACTAGGACTACCCCAGTGGTGATGCAGCCACTAGTTGAGCCGCTACTAGGTCTGAACCTTAAGGGTTGGGGAGAGGATAGTTGGACCGCATGCATCCTTCTTGATGACGGTGATAACACATTTTATTATCATGATGGCATATGCTAGGTTGCTTCTTTCTGCTAGTGCGATAGGCAAGGTTGAGATTCTTGTATTGGGGTTTTCCTTTTCCACCATTCCTATCCCTTTCATGATTATGGCCTTGTACCATTCCATTTTCATTCCTTGGGGTAGGAGTGCCTTCAGTAAACTCTAGATATCCCTTGGGTGGGTTCTGAGTAGGTAAGATAGTCCTTTCCATGTCTAAGGAAAAGTTGAGGGCCTCAGTGAAGTTTGAAGCTTTGGTAGACATCACATGAGGCTTCAGTAGAGGATGTAGGTGTTCAAAAAAATGCTTCACCCACCTTTCCTCGGTGAGCATATAGGTAAACCACTCCATGAGGCAAAATTTCTGAGCATAGTTTTTCACCATCATGTTTCCCTTATGGAGGAGCATGAAATGCTTCCCCTTTTCTTATTTGGTAGATTTTTTAATGAATCTTATAGAGAATATGGTGTGGAAATCCACCCAGGCTATGGGCTCCTCAGTTAGGTCTCGGCCTATGATATAATTTTCCCACCATAGCTTTACATCTCCTTCTAGAGTGTGGGTGCAAAATGAAGAAGACCTTCTTATTGGGTTGCATCTCTAGAATGCGGAAGCCATTCTTAACAATCAGGATCCAGGAATCTACCATGTTTCACATAAATAAGTTAATCTCATTTTTATGTTTAGGGCATTTAAAGCATTGTAAAATTATGTCCATGATATCTTGATTACATGCATTTTATGATTTGGCAAAGGATGCCTTAACCCTAATATTCATAACCTCAATTCTCATGAGGGTAGAGGAAGTAGTTATCAAGTCCTTAAGACTTTTTGGGTCAAGAAGAGGGGTAGAGAAGGGATGAATTTAGATGACAAAAAACATAGATGGTTTTATTTCAGGAAAAATCTTCTGACTTGGGATAGGTAGGATGCATTGGCCTTGGATTCCTCGTAAGCTGACTAGTGGTGTGGAGCAACGTATTGCCAGCGCTAGGGTCGTGGTCCCTTATAGACACCATCTTCTTTAGAAAATACCCTAATAGTTCTCTTGGGTTCTATGGAATTTTAAATTTTAATAATTATTAAAGGTTAAATGGTAAACCTGGGATCTAATACCAAATGTAACAACCCGTCCCCCAGTTATCCCCTATTCAGGTGTATTGAGAGGGAAAGGAGCATTATCATATCTATAGGATCAAGGTTTAGCAAATACAAATAATAATTAAAATTTTCATTAAATTTAAAAGAGTAAATAACCATATGAAGAGAAATCTTCACCAAGGATTTACATGACATGGAAATATAAATGTTTGCAATAGGAGATATATATAACTATCTAAATCCTCAAAAATTACTTTCGATCTTTTCTTTTGGTGTCTTCTTATTTGTATGTCCATCTTTCATCATCACTTGTAGTTTAACCTAAGGCGGCATGAAACAAAAATGTGGTTAGTATATCAAGATATACTGAGTGTGTGGGGGAACAAAATATATACATGTAAGTGTAACAACATAATCATCCATAGCAACAATTATGATTTCAAAATTGAACAATGATTTTCTTGTTTTAACCTTGAAACCCTTACCCTTGCATTCTCTGTAGTGTGCCCTCTCTTTAGGGGAACCTCTTTATGGGGAACCTCTGTTTAGGGTTTTGTCCCTCTAGTGGTAATTCATAACATTCCCTCACCCAGTCTTGGTTTCATGCATAGGCCTTCTATTTTGGGATTAGCCTGAGGTGATCTTCCTTTATGGACTTGATCACTCGTCATTCCCATAACGAATTATTTCACCCCATGGTCTTTAACTCACAAGAGATTATTCAGGGTTTGTGAAGGTCACATTTATGTAAGATGATACTCATACTGATTGTAGCACCCTGATTTTTAGATCACATGAGTAGAAGCATTTTAATCAATGTGGGTGTCACAATATGTTAATCATGCATTTAAAATAAATGAAACACTTTCTTTGAATTAAAGTTGATTCATACATAGTCCTTGACTACATAATGTTCATCTATAAAGTGTAGTTTACTTTGTGACATGGTTAAACATGGTATACATTACCTCTAAATCTTTGAATTATCGTGGTAAATGGCACCCCACCAAGCAAAGTTTGAGGATCTCCTAGTATTTATTCTCCTTTTTATCCTTCACTTTCTTCAAGTCATGTGGACATATCCTCTTTAACCATGCAAAATAAATACCATGTTAGTAAGAAGTATTTGGCACTTTATATGGCATAAAATAAAATATGACTTGACGATCAAATTGACATGACATGACATAAACTCAAACATGGATTTCCTTAAGCATTTATGATTCATTAGTGACATGAATAATTGAACAGTAACTATATACATGCCTCTATGATGCCCACTTAGAAGCACATGCTTTATAGGAAATCCCTTAATGCTAACATTGGCTTTAACATTAACATTAAAATTAACATTGGCTTTAACATTAACATTAACATTAACATGATCCTTGAACTTTAGCAGATGGGATTTCTCCCTCATAAACCATAATAGGATTTCCCCCTTCTTGAGCATGATTCATTAACCTTAATTCATAATCAATAATCATAATAAGGGTTTTACTATATATTATAAGTAATCAAGAAATAAAACAATGATAAGTATACGTGATGTCTTCTTTGAGAAAGCATTTCATAATCCATGGAATATACTAAAGTGCATAATCCTAAATAACATGCATTAAGCCAAAATTACTTGTACCAAACATGCATGACCTGCTTACCTAGAGTAGGCCACCTTAAGGTCAAGTCCCTTCACTTGATTGAGCCTCTAATCACTTGTAATTTGATTAAAATCACAAGTTTTACATTATTGCATAGTAATTAAACCCCTAATCTTAGTCTTTGAATTTTTGAAGAGTTGTAATGTGAAAAACAGCGATAGAAAATCACACCAATCAATAGAAAATCAAAAGAGCTTCACAACAAATATTTACTTATATTTTTATGAGGTAGTATGTGAAAAATTATGCATTTTGCAATTTCAACCAAACAGAAGGCAGGAAATTATAGGGGTGACATCAATTTTAATCGATTAAAAGTTAATGTAAATAAAAGGGCAAGTTATTAGAAAACCATATGCACGCTTGACACATTAACAAAATATGTGGGGGCAAACTTGTCATTTCATCATAAAAAAAAATTTGCGCTTGATGAAACAAAAGCGTGTGTGAAATATCAAGAATTCCCATACCCATTAAATCATCCGATTAGAACAAAATAGGCATTATGGTCATTCATTGACCAAGGATCTTCCCCCTTTGGTCCATGGCGGAGAGCACCTCGACTGGAGTACTCCTGTTATGATCCAACGTGAGGTACACAACCATTCCAGGGGATATGAGACTTCCAATTGACTCACCACATCGTACTGAGGTCATCGACCCCTGGCTGGGGTTGGGAGATGCACTGGGGCATAAGTATTTGTCAAAAACAAATAGGAAATAGGGGAGGAAAGCTCAGAGTTGAGTGTGGTGAAATCATGGTGCAAAACCCTCCAACAACGTCGGATAAAGGTTCAGGGAGGTGTGTATAGGTTGTCCGAGAAGTTTTCACAGTCAGAGGAAACCTGAAGCACCATAGTTCAAGGTGAAAGTGAGGTATAATGTCTATCCTATAGGTTACAACATCGCGGGCAAACTCAAACAAAACTAGCGGTTGGAAAACGTAGAGGGGGGCATGGTGGTGCTTACAGAGCACACAATTTCATTGGAGGTGATAGTGATGAACGAGGCAAGGGGTGGTTGTCAGAGATCAAAATCAAATAGGTCTAGGGGGTTTGAGGCTTCAGGGATTCAATTGACAGTGGAAGACGAACCCTCTAGGACCGGTGATGCTTTTGGGATCAATAGATGTGTAGTGAAGACACAAGGGTGGCGTCTGTGATTCCGTGGTGAAGAGGTCATGAAAACCCTAAATGGGAATTTTATCTCTAGACCACGATAGGGGGCGAACGAGGGCTCATTTGAATTGAGAGGATCTCCGCAAACTTGTAGGAGAAGAAATATTGAGAAAAGATAAAGAAATGAGAGAAGACGGATCAGGGTAAGAAAAATGCTTGACTAACTTTAAACCAATGTAACTGTCAGGAGGTAGAGGACAACGTCTGGGCCATTGGATCGGGGTAGATTAAACCTTGTTCATCTGATGGTGCACATAAGAAGGAACTAAATAAGTGTAATGTGTGACAGTTAATAACAGTCAAATCATGGGTTACATTGATTGCATTGAATCAATTTGAATTCAAATCTTAGTCACACTATATAGTAACTTGTTTAATTCATTTGGAAGGTCAAATGTGGTCAAAACATGACCAAACACCGACCACATGTCCATGAAGGCGTCTAGATTCTTTCAATGTCCTTAGATTTCCATTTTTCACATGCTTTACACATAGTTTCTATAAATGTCATCTTACTTAGTTTTAATGCATTAAAATGTGTAATGTGGTACAATTTTCCTATAATTTTTTTCCTTGAGTAAAAAATGAGATAATAAATTATTTCTCATTAGTTATATTATTTTTGAAATTCAAATCTCTTTTCTTTCTCTTTGATGTCGTTTAAGCATCATGAATGATAGGAGAGAGAGAAAATGGAAAAATGAAAAGTAATGGTACATCATATTTGAATTAATTGAAATTCATAATGCACATATGAAAGGGGGAAAAGTATATTGGAGTCAAATTTTGTTATTCTCACTTCATTAACCTCCATGAAATTTCATTTCATAATCGTTTTGCATTAAGACCTCAACTAGTTTTATTTAATTAAAACCCCAATATAATGCTTAAAATATTCTTTAAAATTTGTGATGTGACAATTCTACCCACATTCAAACAATTGTGTCCTTGAAATTTTCTAGGGTACTACCCGCCTTAGGGTTTTCTTACTTCTTTATTCACTAAAATTTGGCATACTAAAATTTGTATGAAAAGAAATGTATTTCATAAAAGATTCATTTATGTTCAAAATTGTGCATGAAAAGAGTTATATAACATATGGCATTTAAATTTCATAAATTATCTCTGTGAGCATGATTTAGTTATTACCTTAATCCTTATCCTCTCAACTTATACTTAGGTTTTATCAAACCAACTCATAACTATATTTAGGGCATCTAAATCAACCTTGTCATGTCTTTCTATCATTAGGTTGGACATTATCTAAACTTATGTCTTTAGCTGTCTACCACATTCCTAGATATGTGTTGATCAAGAACATACCCAGAGATGTGGGATCCTATCATGCTACCTCTCAATAACCTAATAATACATGTGTTCCATACCACATGCACTAGCAAGAAACAAGAAATGCATAAAAGGACACTTACTCATGACATTCCTCTTCAACTCTCAATCGGCTACCCATAACCATTGAGAATGGAGAGGCTATCTCATTTGCTAGGGTTAGGTCGGTACTTGAAATCTAATCTAGGTAAACATCTATATTTGTCATCTCCACTTCTTCTAAGGTGAAAATTGTGGTCATTCTAGGTTATGGTATCTTTCCTTTGGAATCCATTTATAAACCCTGGTCTCACATCTTCATCCTAGGGTGACTATGAGAATCATGTTTTCCTAGTGTTCATTTACAAAATTGCTTTGAAACCATAATGTAACAAACTAATTTTCATATCACATGAGCAGAGGCATTTTAACCAATGTGTCTATCACAATATGCTAATCATGCAACTAGAGTACATGAATCACTTGCTTTGAATTAGAATTGATTCATACATAGTTCTTGACTACATAATGTTCATCTATAAAATCTATTTTACTTGGTGACATGGCTAAACATGGTATACATGACCTCTAAATCTATGAATGATCTTGGTAAATGGCACCCCACCAGGAAAAGCTTGAGTATCTCCTAGTATTTATTATACTTTTTATCCTTCACTTATTCCAAGTCATGCGGACATTTTGTCCCCAACCATGCAAAACAAACATCACATCAGTAAGCGGTATTTGGCACTTTATATGGCATAAAAGTAAATATGACTTGACATGATAAATTTCACATGGCATAACTTAACATAAACTTGAACAGGGATTTCCTTAAGCATTCATGATTAATTAATGACATGAAAAATTGAACATTAAGTATATGCATCCCTTTATGATGCCCGCTCCGGAGCACATGATTGCTAGGAAAGCCCTTGATGCTAGGAAATCCCTTGTGACCCCTTGAGGTCCATAAATTTGGAGCATATAAAAACTAATTCAATTCCATGTATATTAACATTGACTTCAACATTAACACTACCATGAACATGATACTTGAACTTTAAAATGATGGAATTTCTCCCTCATAAACCATAATAGAGTTCCCCCCTTCTTGAATGTGATTCATTAACCTTAATTCATAATCAATAATCATAATAAGGGTTTTACCATAGACTATAAGTAATCAACCAATCAAACAATGATGAGTATACATGATGTCTTCTTTCAAAAAGCATTTCATAATCCATGGAACATACTAAAGTGCATAATCATAAATAACACGCATTAAGACAAAATTACTTGCACCAAACATGCATGGCCTGCTTACCTAGCGTATGTCACCTTAAGGTCAAGTCCCTTCACTTTATTGATCCTCTAATCACTTGTAATTTGATTAAAATCATATATTGTGTACATTATTTCATAGTCATTAAACCCTTATCTTGGTCTTTGAATTTAAAGAGTTGTAATGTGGAAAGAAGTGATTGGAAACAACACCAATCAATAGAAAATCAAAAGATCTTCCAGTGGGTATTTATTTATATTTTTCTGAGGTTGTATGCAGAAGTTATGCATTTTGTAATTTCAACAATTAGAAGGCAAGAAATTATATGTGTGGCATTGATTTAAATCAATTAAAAGTCGATGCAAATAAAATGGCAAGTTACTAGAAAACCATACTCTCGCATGACACATTAATCAAATATGCGAGGGAAAACTTGTCGTTTCATCATAACAAATAATTAATGACTGATGAAGCAAAAGCATGTGCAAAATCTCGAGAAGACCCTTACCCATTAAATCACCTGATTAGAACAACATAGGAATTTTGATCATTCATTGACCAGGGATCATCCCCCTTCGAAAGCACCTCACCTGGATCTCTCCTGCTACGATCCAACATGAGGTACACAACCATTCTAGGGGATATGAGACTTCCCATTGACTCCCCACATTGTGTCGAGGTCAGCGACCCCAATCTAGGATTTGGAGGTGCACCGGGGCACATATATTCATTAGAAATAAATAAGAAACAAGGGAGGAAAACTCAGAGTTGAGTGTGGTGAAAACATGATGCAAAACCCTTGAACAACATCAGATAAAGGTTTGGGGAGGTGTGTAGATCCCGTCAGAACAGTTTTCACAGACGGAGGAAACCTGAAGCACCATAGTGCAAGGTGTCGACAAGGTCTAGTGTTTGTCTTATAGGTTATGACATCTCAAGAAAACTAGCAATTACAAAATTTAGAGGGGGCCACAGTGATGTTTACAGTGCACACAATTTCATTGGAGGTGATAGTGATGGACGAGGCAAGGGGTGGTTGTAAGAGATCAAAAAATTGAATAGGACCAGGGGCTTGAGGCTTTTGGGATTCAATTGGTAGCAGAGGAGGAACCCTATAGGACCAATAATGCTTTTAGGATCAAGAGATGTGTAGGGAAGGAGCAAGGGTGGTGTATGTGATTTTATGGTGGAGAGGTCGTAAAAGCCCTAAATGGGCATTTTATCTCTAAACCAAGATAGGGGCGAATGAGGGCTCATTTGAATCAGGATGATCTCATAAACTTGGAGGAGAAGAAAGCTTGTGAAAAGATGAAGAGATGAGAGAGGACGGATCAGGGCAAAAAAATGCTTGCCTGACTTTAAACCAACATAACTATCAGGAGGTAGAGCACAATGTCTGGGCCATTGGACCAGGGTAGATTAAACCCTGGCTGTCCGATAGCATGCTATTACATCCCAAATTTTAATAAAATAAGTTTAGGGTTTTAATTTCAATTTTCCAACTATAAATTTAAAAATTGGACTTTAATGCAAGTTACCCAAATATTGAACCCTTTGCATGTTGTTTAACATAAAGAGAAAATGAAATATGCTTCCTTTAATGCATTTATTATTAAATCAGAAAACTAGCATTATCCTCTCACTTTCTCTGTTACCTATTCTTAAAGAATGCTTAAAAGGATTAAAAATGGAAAGAGAAAAGGCCTTGAATTTGAAAATATAATTATGGAGTAAATGCCTTGGCCAAGAAGTTTTTCCTTTTACTTTTATGGCTTTATTATAGGATGAAAGTATATATGAATTCTCTTTTTCTCTCTCCTCCATGAAAGTTTCTCAAAATGGCATAAAATGTATGTGATATGAATTTTTAGAAGACAACTAATGTTTATCTCGAAGCTGGGCTCTAAGACTCACAAAGGAAGGTAATTACCTCTTACTTAATTGATTAAATGCATTAAAATCGAGTTTAATGACTTATATGGAAACTATGAATAAAAATTGTGCAAAACCTAAATATAACCATGTAAGAAGAATCTAGACCCTTTGATTGACTTATGGTTCAAATTTGAAGCCAAGTGGACTTTGTTGAGCCTCTAATGAATTTAGAAAGTTTCTATTTAGTTGTTAGCACAAATTTAATAGATTTAATAATCTAACCTAAAGTCCCAGGTTATTTATAGTGTCACACTCACATTTTGTTTCTTTCTATTCAGAATATTTGATTGAACAACCTATGTTTGATCTTGTGATTCGTGGACCTATATAAGGGTTTGTGAGTCATCACACCTACCCATCCTAGTGCGAGTAGGACCTCTAATCTTGGAACAGTAGTTGTGATCTTTTCGCCCCCTATCTCTCTCTCTAGTGAATCGCGATCTGAGGAAACTTCTCCCTTAGATTCAACTCATCCTCTCAGGCGATCTAATCCCTAATTTTGATGCGCTTCAAGATTTAGTTTCCCTAGTAGACAAGAACTTCCCCCTTCATCCCTTGTTTCAACCTCCTTGAGATCCTCACGCCCATAGAACCCAATACCTATATAAAGGAACTCCCAAAAACATTCATCGATGGACCTGATGTGAGTACCACCTTCTCAAAACCCCTCAGGGTCCTTGTGACACCATCTCTGATCTTGATCTACATCTGCCTACAAGGTCAATCTCGCCCAAATACTGTTGGACATGCAAAGCCTTGCCATGTCGTGACTCTATCTTGAGATCTTAAAGGGAAGCTTTTTGCACCCTTAATTGATCTAGAATGGTACTAGGTCTTTTTTCCCCCTTTTTCTTGGACCTGGACCCCTAATGCAATTCCAACATTCCTCTTCACCTTTTTAATCAAGACTACAAACTAGAGAATTGTCTTTCTCCTCAATTTTCTTTACAATTTCTCCCGATTTGTTTGGTTGCCCGTGTTTGACATATGTTGGATCACCTTCTCTTGCCTTCATGGTGCATCAAGGTTTTCCATCTTTCGCTACCCCGGTTCTCAACCCTGGGATCTAGATGATCACTAGACCATGCCAGAGTGATGTTTGAGACTCGAGGTCAATGGAGTTTCGTTGAGTTTTGTCGTGAGTTTGAGGAATATCTAGTCTTTGGGCACCTGATTCTCAGTTTTTCAATCCAGCAAGGAAGAACAGCGAGCCTAGTGTTTTCCTTTTTAACTCCTACACAAATCTCTGATGTTTCATGCCTTGAATGGAGTTTTCAGGGTTTTTGGCAAGAGTCTGGTTGTCACAAGCACGTTTTGGATCTGGGTTGACCCGAGCCATATGAATTTTGATGAGTGGGCCACCTCATCGGGTCTTGTGCTAATGTGTTTTCTAGATAATACATACACGTGGATCTCTCTTTGAATTACCATTGGTTAGTTCTTCATAAATTCTCACTAAATCAACCCTTTGTTAGAAAAATAAGTATAATTACTTTTTAGAAAGGATTTTTCTGAGTAGAATGTGATTTCAATGTTTTCAAACCCTAATTCCATCGTCCCTGACCATGTTTCCCTAAAGGACCCAAATTTGGGTTTGAAATGGTATTTAAGATGATAATTAATATAAATCATATAATTTTAGGAATATAGGAGTGACTCAGGATCACAGAGACTAATTTAGGGTTTGCTCCAATAAAGGTAAGCATGTCCATGCACTTTGAGAATTAAATAATGGTTTTTCAATTGCTTTAAGATTATTTCATCATGATGACCAAGTTAAATCATATGAATAGATATGCATTCAATTTTTAGGAATTTTAACTTAATGTTCCCCAAAAGTTATTATATGATGCTTATTCTTTCAAGTTCTATTTTAAACATTTATGGCATGATCATGAGAAATTCAGTTAAAGTAAAGAATTATTAAGTATTTTATGAATCATGTAATGAGTTGTATTATTATGTCCTCATCATGTTAATGTTGAGCCCTCGGGTCTTATGAGTTCAAATGGAATATTATGGCACTTATGTGCAAATTATGAGCTCAACTGGATCATAGTTATGGCACTTTGGTGGAAATCATGAGTTCAAGTGGAACACTAGTTGAGTCTACACACCTTATGAGCACAGTTGGTGCATAAGAGTAGATGACATTATAATTAACTGCTAAGAGCATATTATGTGAATCCAAGATTTACTATTCAATTAGTTTTATATTTTTCCTCATTGCCAAATTATTATGTTGTTATAGCAATACTCAATTCCACTTATTCCAATATGTCTTCTATTTCGAATGCATGGTTGGGGACGTGATGTCTGTAGGAGGAGAGAATAAGAGAGCTTAAACAAGGATCTTAATCTCAAAAATGGGTTAAAAATTTATCCTGGATGGGGTGCCATCTACACCTTAGAAGATCCAGTACCAAGTTTCCAAAGAAGATTTATGCCCTAGAATTGGTTTACCTTTCATGTATTAGATTATAGTTCAAATATGAGATAGTTTACTTGATAGTTAATGTCATAAATTTTCCCTTTCAAAAACAATGTACGAATCTATATTTCTAATAAATGCATGGTGTTTCATTTATCTTATTGCTATGCTTACCATGTTTTGTAATGTTCCTCCAAGCCAAGTGACCCATGTTATGGAAAACATAGGGTTTTCTTTCGTTGTCGTGTATGTATTTAGAGGGGTGTTACAATATGGTATCAGAGAAATGAGTAGATGGATACTAAGATAGAGATTCACATGTTCTAGGTCCTAGGTATAGAAGACTAAGTTAAATATATCGGAAACCAAAGTAGAGGTCTAGATATGAGACAAAGGTTAAGATAAGGATTAGGGTTATGTGCCTAGAAGTTTTGGACTTTTATGTTAACTTTAGAGTTGTATAAAGCATGCTCTCTCTTTTTCCCATGTGTTTCTGGTATGGGACACAGACTCATGGCATTTGTTAGAGAGAATGCTATATGCATAATCATACTTGTCTTGTACTTTCAAGTGCATGTGGTGTGAGACATGTGCACGAGGGAGTGATAAGATAAGTATGACAAATCATGTCACCCTTGAATATATGAGTGTCTGACATGTATCCAAAGGTGGCAAATAAAATAATAGTTGCATTAAAAGTTTGAGACATATAGTCACCTAAACCTAATCAAACACATAGTAAGGCTAAGCATACATAAGAAGAGTAGAAATTTGATAAGCAAGTAAGATCCATGATAGAATCAGAACCCCTAGAAAAGAGGTAAGGGAGGTCCTTTGTAATATCAATGATGATGTGAAATAGGTTCATTGGTAGTATACCCACATGTTGGTTTCAATAATGAGGTTCAGATAGTGTTTTGACATGAAATGAGACTTTAAGATGATTAGTGTACATAGAATATATAAAACCCTAAGGTGGGTAGTATGTGGAAATTTCGAGGATGAAATTTATTTAAGGTAGGTAGAATTGTAACATTCCGAATTTTAATAAAATAAGTTTAGGGACTTAATTTCCAATTTCCAACTATAAAATTTAAAACTTAGACTTTAATGCAAGTTACCCAAATATTGAACCCTTTTCATGATGTTTGGCATAAAAAGAAAATGAAATATGATTCCTTTAATGCCTTTATGATTAAATCAGAAAGCTAGCATTATCCTCTCACTTCCTCTCTTCCCTATTCTTCAAGAATGCTTAAAAGAAATAAAAAGAGAAAGAGAAAAGTCTTTGAATTCAAAAATATAATTATGGAGTAAGTAAATGCCTTGGAGAAGAAGTTTTTCCGTTTACTTTTATGACTTTATTATAGAGGAAAGTATACATGAATTCTCTTTTTCTCTCTCCTCCATGAAAGTTTCTCAAAATGGCATAAAATATATGTCATATGAATTTTTTGGAGACAACTAATGTTTATCTCCAATTTGGGCTCCAAGACTCACAAAGGAAGGTAATTTCCTCTTATTTAATCAATTAAATGCATTAAAATTGAGTTTATTGACTTATTTGGAAACTATGAATAAAACGTGTGCAAAACCTCAATCCAACCATGTAGGAAGAATCCAAATCCTTTGATTGACTTATGGTTCAAATTTGAAGTCAATGGGACTTTGTTTGACCCCTCTAATGAATTTAGAAAGTTTCTATATAGTTTTTAGCAAACATTTAATGGATTTAATAGTCTAACCTAAAGTCCCAGGTTATTTAGAGTGTCACGCACATGTTTTGTTTTCTTATATTCATAAGATATGATAGGATGACCTATGTTTGATCTTGTGATTTGTAGACCTATCAGAGGGTTCATGTGTAATCACTCCTACCTGTCCTAGTGTGAGTAGGACCTCTAATCTCATATTAGTAGCCACGATCTTTTCACCTCCCTATCTCTCTTTCCGCTGAATCCTAGTCTGAGGAAACTTCTCCCTTATATTTGCCTCATCGTTTCGAGCGATCTAGTCTGTGATTTTATCGGGTTTCAACCCATAGTTTCCCCCGTCGACAAGAACTTCCCCCTTCATCCCCTTTTTCAACCTCCTCGAGATCCTCATGCCCACAAAACCCAAAACCTATATAAAGGAACTCCAAAAAATGTTCACCGATGGACCAGGTGTGAGTACCACCTTCCCAAAACCCCTTAGGGTACTTGTGACACCATCTCCGATCTCGATATGCATCTCCTAGAAAGGTCAATCTTGCCCAAATACTATTGATCATGAAGCACTTTTCCATGCCATGACTTTGTCTCAAGATCTTCAAGGGAAGCTTTTTGCACCCTTAATTGATTCAGAAAGGTACTAGGACCATTTCCCCCTTTTTCTGGGACCTAGACCCCTAAAGCAATTGTAGTGTTCCTCTTTGCCTTTTTAATCAATACTACCCCCTATAGAATCATCGTGCTCCTCCATTTTCTTTCCCGTTTCTCCCAATCGTGTTTGGTTTCCCGTGTTTGACATCTATTTGACCACCTTCTCCTACCTTCATCGTGGAGTAGGGTTTCCTATATCCGGCCACCCCGGGTCTCAACCCAAGGATCCAGGTGATCGTGCGACCACAGCGGAGTGATGCTTGAGACTCAAGTTCAATGGATCTTTGCCGAGTTTTGTCGTGAGTTTGAGAAATAATCTGGTCTTTGGGCACCTGATGCTCAGTTCTTCAATCCTATGAGGAAGAATAAGGAGCCTAGCATTTTTCCTTTTTATCTCCTACACAAATCTCTGATGTGTCACACCTTGAATGGGGTTTTTAGGATTTTTTTTCACACATCTGGTTGTCACAATCACGTGTTGGACCTGTGCTGACCCAAGCCATGTGGCTTTTGATGAGTGGGCCACCTCAGTGGGTCCTGTGCTGATGGGTTTTCTGGATAGTGCATACACATGGATTTTTCTCCAAATTCCCATTGACCAGTTCTTCATAAATTCATATTAAATCAACCCTTTGTTTGAAAACAAAGTATAAATACTTTTTGGAAAGTATTTTTTGAGTAGAATGTGATTTCAATATTTTTAGACCCTAATTCCATCGTCTCTGACCATGTTTCTGTAAAGGACCAAAATTAGGGTTTAAGATAGTAATTGATATGATAATTAGTATAAATCATATAATTTCATGAACATAGGAGTGACTCGGGGTCAAAGAGACTAATTTAGGGTTTTCTCCAATAAAGGTAAGCATGTCCATGCACTTTGAGTATTAAATAATGGCTTTTCAACCTCTTTAAGATTATTGTGTCATGATGACCAAGTTAAATCATATGCATAGATATGCATTCAATTTTTAGGAATTTTAACTTAATGTTCCTCAAAAGTTATTATATTATGCTTATGCTTTCAAGTTATATTTTAAATATTTATGCCATGGTCGTGAGAAATTTAGTTAAAGTAAAGAGTTATTAAGTTAATGATGAATCATTTAATGAGTTGTATTATTTTGTCCTCATCATGTTAATGTTGAGACCTCGGGCCTTTTGAGTTCAAATGGAACATTACAACACTTATGTGCAAATTATGAGCTCAATTGGAGCATAGTTATGGCACTTTGGTGTAGATCATGAGTTCAAGTGGAACATCAGTTGATCCTATGGGCCTTATGAGAACAATTGGTGCATTAGAGTAGAGGACATTATAATTAACCACTAAGAGCATATTACTATTAAATTAGTTTTATGTTTTTCCTCATTGCTAAGTTATTATGTTATTATAGCTATACTCAATGTTGCTTACTCTAACGTGTTTTCTATTTTAAATGAATGGTTGGGGACATGATGTCCATAACATGAAAGAATAAGAGAGATTAAACAAGAATCTTAATCTCAAGGACAAATTAAGAGTTTAGCCTTGGCGGGGTGCCATCTACATCTTAGAAAATCCAATACCAAGTTTCTAAAAAAGATTTATGCCCTAGAATTGGTTTACCTTTCATGTATTAGATTATAGTTCAAAGATGTGATAGTTCATGTGATAGTTTATGTTATAATTTTTACCTTTCAAGAAAAATGTATGAATCTATATTTCCAATAAATGCATGGTGTTTCATTTATCTTATTGATATGCTTATCATGTTTTGTAATGTTCCTCCACGCCAAGTGACCCATGTTATGGACAACATAGTTTTTTCCTCCACTATAGTGTATGTATTTGGAGGGCATTACACACACACAAGAAGAACAAAATTAAGTGTAACGATTGACAGTCAATAATTGTCGAATCATGGGTTACATTGACTGCATTAAATCAATTTGAATTCAAATCTTAGTCAAACTATATAGTAACTTGTTTAATTCAATTGGAGGGTCAAATGTGGACAAAACTTGACCAAATTCGGACCACGTGTCTATTAAGGAGATCAAATTCTTTATATGTCCTTAGATTTACATTTTTCACATGTTTTACACATCATTTCTATAAATGTCATTTTACTTAGTTTTGATGCATTAAAGTGTGTAATGTTGTACATTTTCCTTTAATTTATTTTCCTTGAGTAAAAAATGAGGTAATAACTTATTTCTCATTAGTTAAAGCACTTTTTAACTTCAAATCTCTTGTCTTGATCTTTTATGTCGTTCAAGCATCATGAATGATAAGAGGGAGAGAAAATGGAAAAGGGAAACTAATAGTATATCAAAATCTGAATTAATTGAATTTCATAATGCACATATGAAAAGGGGAAAAGTATTTTGAGTCACATTTTGTTCTTCTCACTTCATTAACATCCATGAAATTTTATTTCATAATCTTTTTGCATTTAGACCCTCAACTAGTTATATTTAATTAAAACCACATTATAATGCTTAGTTTATTCTTTAAGAATTGGGATGTGATAATGACTTTATAGATTACAAAAAAATAAACAATCAAGCATTATAATTGCAATACAATCGGGAAACTTCAGAAAACACTGCAGTCGATAAGGCAAGTAGTCATAGGTGTAACGACATATTTTTCTCAGAGATGACTTAAAGTCCAAGTAAACAAGAGCAGTTGTAATCAACCAAACTATCACCCTGAAATTAATGCATAACACCCAAATATTACTATTATGTTCACAAACTATCACTATGATGGATTTGGTTTCCAAATTAGGGTTTTGGGGTCAAATTAGGGTTTCATTAGGATAAGGCTTCCCAAACCCTAATTGCCATATTTTAATATTTTTTATCTCAAGAAACCCTAATTTTGATATCATATGGATTCTTAATCTCAAATTAGATCCAAGATACTCTTTTTATACAAAAATATTAAGCTTACTCTGAAGATCATTTAACCAAGGAATGACCATTAAAACTAAGAAATAAGGGTTTTTATATATTATGTTACATTAATTTTCGCATCTTTATGAACTTTTAGAATTCAGAACATAACTAGGTATTGAAACCAATTTTAATCAATTTATCATTTTTTTATCAAAATACACTACTTATTTGCTACATTTGAATATCCATATAATTTTATATAATTTTTAGAAGTTGAAACCTTTTTGGAAAATCACATCTCACCACATAGGCAGTTGACTATGTAAAGCCAGCACATCGTGGGGCCACAGATGAACCAATTGGCTCATGCCATGTTGGCACCCAAACTCTCCTAGCTAAGGTGAGGAATGGTGAGAAAAGGGGAGTAAAGGTCAGATTTACCCCTTACCTTGTAACTGAAAATGTGGGGGCGAGATGACCTTTCTTAGGGTATCTTCTTCAACCTCCAGTTGTTTTGTGAGTAGGCTTGGGTGACTCAACCTTGATGTTGAATCCAAGATCAGATGCTCATGGGAGGCAAGAGAGTGTGCCAAAACCTTCACCTCACCTCATCATAGTCGTTGGTGGTCGCCAATTGGTCAGAGGTGGCCCAGATAAGAGGGACGAGATGGAGGTTTCTTGGCGGAGTAGATGAAATAAAAAAAGAAGTGGAGTAGGGATTCAATAGGAAATTGGAAGCAACCAGAGATCCTTATAATATTACAGAGTCCCATGGATATGTTTGTGGTCTCACAGAGGGATTCTAGCCCTCCTTTTATACTCATGGTTTCAAGGTTTGGGTGTCGTCTACCCTGTAATTGGGGGAAAAGTGTTAATTGCTTTCCAAAGCAAGCCAAACTAGGGGTTACAAGTCAATATCTTCTCCTGAATCCACATGGAGGATTTCTAGGAGTGCTCGTGAAACTGAGAGGAAGGAAAATAATCAAATATAGCATAGTAGTAGATGTAGTATTTAGGCTCAACGGTTAGAGAAGTTCACCATTATACGAATCTAACTGAGAAGGAGGCATCATAGGAAGGGTTCTATGATCACAAGAAATATGAAAAATAAAGAGGGAATAGTTGGTCCTCTGACTTAATGAGAGATAAAAGGGGCATGGAATACTATGGGTGTAGGGGGTTATTTATAATCTATGTTTAAGGTTTGGGGTCTTGGGCAGAACCTTCTAGAGAGGTGGCAGATCAGCAGAATGTGTCATGTAGGAGGGTGTGTGGATTAAGACAATTCACCACGTGGTACGTGGTAGATGGCTCTAACCTACTCGACATCCATGGGTGATACAAAGGAGATCTATCACCTGCCCAGTAATTTTAGGAATGTTTTAGAGAAAATCAAATAAAATTTTCACATAAAGATAACCTGGGATTATCTCTCATATTTTTCTAAAAAGGCAGTTGAAAAGGGAAATATTTTATATTAGACAATTCAACTGGGAAATTTATGAAAGATAGATTACTTAAAGCAGAACTAAAGGACATTTTCACTTTCAGTCTAAAAGAAGGTTTCTTTGTAGAAGGCCCCAAACTGAGAGAAAGTTGGCCAAAATGAGTGGATTCAATATGAAAAAATGCAAAAAATGTTGAAAAATAAGTAGAGATTGGGTGGAATGTCGAATAGAGATCATCATTAACCAAAGGATTTGCATTGAATTGTAAATTTCTATAGAGTGATAAAAATTGGGTGTCTATAGTTTGTCGCTCTCAAGGCAAGGTTCAAAATAAGAGTGAAAACCACAAGCTTGAGCAACGTCTAAACCCCATGTTTGGTCATGAAGGCCAAAGAAAATTTGGCTCGTCAAGAATTTTCTGGAAAACCTTGTGGGTGAAAAGCAAGGTGATATCCTTTCCTTTTAAAGATGAATTAGTGAGGAAAGATTATGGAATAATGGTTTCACTAGAGTGAGAGCATCCTTTGACTTTGGTAGTTTTCATATATCTGAAAAATCATTCATTCCCCTGGAGTTCAGATGAGCCTTAAGGGGTTTATCAACCGCAAAACTCACTCATATCATTAATTTAGTTCTTAAACTAGTGCATGTTTGATTATCCATTCAATCATGCCTTAGTGAGAGAAAGGTGAATGTGAAATAGTGAATGTAGATTGTGATTTATTGGAGAGACATTAAGATCAGGAGTCCATGATCATTGAAAAAAAAGTGTCAATTTCTCTGCCAGAAAAATAGATATTTGGAGAAAAGCATAGTCATCCCTCCTCCTATGTATATTTAGTTTTTTTAAGGATGGGCCAATTTAGAGTTAGGATCAGGACTCTCAAAAGGCACAATATGAGGATTTAACTATCGAGATAGGGCTTGGATCGTCAATATTGGAGATTGAGTTTTAGACAAGCTTTTTAGATTTAAGGTGACATTCTGGATGACAGCTATATCGGTTAGTGGTTTGTCTAATTGAGGCATCTGAGATTGAGTTGAGATTATATGTTTTGTCTATTATCCAACAAAAGGTATTCTTCACAATGAGTTGTCCTATTAGTTCACCTTCCATCCTCTAGACCATTGACAAGCAATGATCCTCAACTCTCTAACTCTCAGTCTTAGAAATTGTTGATTTGGGCAATATCTCAGGGTCATGAGGAGAGGTTGACAATTTGGTTCATCTTTGGTTTGTAATCCAAGATTGTCCAAGGATGTGTGTGTGGAAAAAAGGTTGGTAACCTTGGTCATGTTTGTTCTTAAGGATAATTTGGATTCCTGCCATAGGTCATGAGTAGGGACTCTTAAGGGATTAGGAAATAAAGAGCAATAAGGTTGTGTTTAATGTCATAGTCCGGACATGTGTATCTGTGAAAAAAATGAAGCTTTGAGCTAGTTCAGTTTTAGATTTTGATCAAGGAGCCTAGAAAATTGGAAAAAGTGAGGCAGAATGTGTCTAGTTTTAGGTCATAGTCTAGGACCCTGGCGATTGTATTTATATCTGATAACTTTTTTTTAATTATAGAGTTTTTTAGTCAATGTTTGACATTTTATGATTTTTACCCATTTTGGCATTTTTCTTATTCTTTTATGATTTTTATAAAGTTCTAGAAATTTGCTACAAATATGGGGACATGTTTGTTATTTTTGCAGATATTTTTATCCTTTAAAAGAGGACAAATGGGAGGAGGGTCAATCACCATTCTCCATTGGTGCAACCAGAAGTGACATGACCATCTCAGGGTAATTAGGGTGACAAAAATGGCAAGGAAAAATAGAGAAAAATCCAACAAATTGAGGTGATCCTCCAACTCAAAACTAGCAGATTAGAGCATTCCGCCATATCCTTTGCAATGGTTTTTCTAGAGATGGTTCTATGGAGGCGGGAGAGCTTCTGATCATCCTTTCTAGAAATTCTTCAATGTAGATTTTAGCTACATCTATCTCAAGGTATGTATAGATTCATTTTTGCACTTTAGTTTAACCTTTTTGTCCCTCAATGAAAAAAAATTCATTTTTTTCCCAGTGTTCTTTGTGTTATGGAGGTTGAAGATGACCCAAATCCACTACTATTTTTGTGATCTAGTTGGTCTTGTCACTTTGTTGTTTCTTAGTCGTCTGTCGCCCATTCAGGCCAATTTTAGATGTTGTGTAAAGCTTGTGATATCACCATTTTTCTTATGTAGATGGGTTCTTGTAATTGGTGTGAGGGGGATCCCATTTGCAGCTTAGCATGATGCTAGTGATGATGTATGGACTGAGTTGTACCCATGGTATGTGTACTTGCTTCTCTAGTTGAATTCCTATCCGCTCTATGAATAGTTTGATTAAACTCTTCCATGAGCATGTGTCATGTCAGTGCAATATGGTCGTAGTGGCATTGCAACCAGCTGAGAGATTCATCCATGATGAGGGAAAGTGATGGATGAATCTGCATCACCAAGTCTGTCAAATGAGTGATGAGGTATAACTTGGAAACTTTGTCCCATGTGATTTTCTTTTTGCTTTCTTGAGCTTGAATCGAGATTTTCGTCATGTATGATGATTTTGAGACTTTCTATTTCCTTGTTCCTTTAGGGTCTCAGATTTTTGAATATATATTACAAAACCCATTGGAATGAGATGGGGTATCTATATGGGAGCATGGTTGTTGAGGAGGTGGTGTCGTTGGAGGGAACTGGTTTTGGTGGGAATAGCTAGTGTGAGATCATAGATATACCCTATCTCCTTCCTTTAATTGAGCACTTTTCAGTCTAAGTACCTATACTTTTAGTTTTTCTTTCAGCAAGCTATCTACCACCTTGAGTGAGTATTTCAGAATTATTCGGTTAGGGTTTGGTGGGACTCCCATTAGTTCTATGTCTAACCGACATGAGTGGGATCATTACCGCCTTGTTGGGATCCTAAGAGTGAAATTTTGAGATATTGAGAAATTTTATAAGTACGAGGTCAAGTTTATTTTATTGAGGCCCACTTTATTTCATTAGGGTGAGTGGCGAGCTACCACTGATCCTTTATATGCAACCCCTATGGATCCAGGTGTTCCTATTTATCTTGATCATATGGTTGCCTATTTAGCAACAACATGGGGAATAGAGGAGATATCAGTTGGTTCTCCTTTCTTCCAAATCTAGAAACAATTCCCTCATTTGATTGGGGTGGCAATGTGTATGTCCATCTATTGACACATTTGTGGATATGTCTTGTGAGCAACTTTAAAAGAGAGGTGATCAAGGATATGGAAGGCTTCATAGGTTTGATTGTGGTAAGCTTTTACTTGTTTTGCATTTTATGCTTTGAAATATCTATAGTGAATGATGTTTCCTGACATTTTATTTATGATTAAGGGTCTATGAGCACCTCTGGTTTCACAAAACCACTACTCTGAGTTGAAAAAAGGGCTATTTGTATGCTTCACTCCCTACCTATCACCATTGGTTCGACTGTAACAACATGATTCCGGATGAATAATGGAGAGGCAAACTGGAGATGATGACTATGGATGAGGTATGCATAGTACTTTAACCCTATATTATATTGTGTATATGTACTTCAGTTGAATGACATTCATTGTTAATCCTAAGTTCGATCTAGGATTTTCTCTAGGTTCCAGTGTGGCAAGGCAGCCAAATCTTGTGCAACCTTCTTTGAGGTGTTGCCTTTGGATGCTAGCTGGGTCTAGTTCTAGTCTCCATCTGGGAGTGTGATGTATATGGGAGAGCATGGCACTCACAAGTGAGAAGGTGGTTGGCACATCCTTTGTGACCTCTGTCTGGGTTTGTTCCTTATGAACTCAAGATCTATCCGGCTACTCGGTAGGTGATCTATGGCCAAGTGGAACATGAAAATTACCTAAAGTGGTACTACATTGATATGTTCTCTTTTGTAGAGAGGTGTATGATTGGTTTGATGTCCTCCAATGGTGAGTGTCTAAGTCTGATGTTGTCTTCATCTTCTTGCATTATCTTTGACATGAATTTTCTTGCAAGTGATACATTATGACTTAGCTGAGGAGAAGGATAATTAGGGGTATGAGTTTTGTCATCCACCCCCTCCTTAGGTAGTGTAACACCCCCAAATTTTTATATCTAATTTGAAACTTCAATGTGGATTTGTCTAAATAAAAGTTAACTAAGAGTCTTTATATGAAAATTTTCATAATATAGAATTCATGTACTAAAGTATGAATTTAAGAGACGTTTTTGACTTATTATGATATGATGAGGAAAGACTCAATTTCCCAAAGATTTGAACTTTGCTAAACTATTTTATATGACAAGAGATAATTTTGAATATTGAGGATAACTATTAAGATAATTTTAATTACATTTCAAAATATAGAAGTATGATTGATCTCAAACTCAAAAAGTTTACTACAATGAAAAGTTATTATTACTAAGGAATTGGCGGGGATGAAGGTAGACACAATAATAGCTGGACCCAGTGCTATCCAGATCCTGCACTAGATCCACGATGATGGTATGTGATTATTTCTTTAAGAAAAAATGTGGTCTTACCTTCTAAAATGCTTAGAAAATGGATTATAGCTCAAAATAATACAAATCATATATGTATTTTTATCAACTTTTTAATATCTAGCTGGTAAGATAGGTTAAAAGATCCAGTTGGGTTAGTTTTCACGAAGATAAAACCTAGGATGAATAAGTTTTAAGATCCTAATTCAGAATTGTTCAGTTTATTTTTATAGGTTGGTTGAGAGATAAGATCAAGATAATTGTAGGAACTTTGTTCCCTCTGACCTAGGTAAGTGGTCCATGCCCATGAGTATTCATATTTGAAGATCATACATTTACATACTTCTTAAATAAAACTTTCATGATCCAATGTTCTAAGATTGTTTACTTAAGATATGCAAGTAGGATTTTCTATACCTTTATTATTATGTCATTTCATATTCTCAATATCTCAAGTAGAGATATGCCACACTTATATAATAGAATGATAAAAGTCCATGAATTAAGTTCATAAAAGGAATAAGAGAATATATTTCAATAAACTTTCCTAGTAATGTTTTGTAATAATTCTCTAGACTATAAGATAAGAAAGGCAAGTAAGATTGTCATATTTCCATGGTTATGTGATATAACCATGTACTTAAGATTTTCAAGAAGAAACATACTATTAAAGATTTCTTATATAGATTGAAGCATGAGAACTAAGAAGTAATTTATATTTCTTAGACGGATTAATATGTAAGAGCTAATTACAATATTAGAATGTAAATTTTGAACATACTAAGACATGATCAAGTTTTGAAGGTAAAGAATATATTAAGATTACAGTGTATTGGGAATTGAGTTCATGATAACATTATAAGATTGGGATGTATTAAGTCATGACTAAGTTTGCCAGATAAATTTATAAGGTTCATGTTTTAAGATTCAAAATTTAAGCTCATATGAATATATTAAGATTTGGTTTAAGATCAGATTTAATAAGACTATAGAGAGTTTGAGTTACATGGTCAGTAGTCATATTTAACATATTTGATACTTAAGTATTTTCATATACTCGGTATTTTTATATTCAAATCAGATTATTTTCTTAAGCCTTTAAGTCGAATGTTAAAAATATAATATGAAATTTCATTAATTCTTCATGTTAAAGCAGAGCTTCATATTAAGGTTTATCAGATAATAATATTATCAGATTTAGATTTAAATTTAGAATTAAAGAACAAAGATATAGACATAGAGATAATAGATCAAATTCAGAGACATAAATTAAGAACTAACTTAGAGATAAGAGATTAAGATTTAGAATAAGAAATTAATAACAAAGATAGAAAATGACATCAAAAAATTAACTAATTACATTATAGGATAAGTCCTCACCAAAGAGTCATGGGATGATTCAGAGGGCGCACTGCGTCAGACACTGTAGGTGTCACAAAGGACGTTTTGTGCCAACAGAGGTGTGTTGCACCATAGAGGACACTATAGTATCAACATAGGGCATGTTGTGCCAACAGAGGGTGTGTTGCACCATAGAGGATACTTTGGTGTCAACAAAGGTCAGGTTGTGCCAATAGAGGGTGTGTTGCGCCACAGAGTACACTTCAGTGTCAACAGAGGAGGACTTATAATATAATGGTGGCCACAATTAGAATAAAAGTTGTAAATAAAGATACCTTAGTTTAGAGTATGTACATAATCTCATTACAAGTATGATGAAAGAGATTAAATATAAGAGACATAATCCAAACCAAAAGTGCAGGTTATGTGACCCAGGCACCTTAGTGTAGGTCATGAGACCTAGGTACCAGAGTACATGTCTCCACAAAAGGATAACTCGAAAGATAAGAACTAGGTCAAAAGAAAGGAAGTGTTGTTTATGTTACATATTTTATACATAATTTAATGTTAGTTTCATTCTTATAATGTTCAAGAATATTTTTTGGTATCTATTTCTCCATTTTTGTATATTAGAATATTCATGCCACTTATGTTGGCAACCATTTTTCCAATGCATGGTTGAGGACAAGATGTTTGTAGGTGAGAGTAGGAGTAGAGTAGATTCCAGAGAATCAAGCATAAGAATAGAACATGATCAATCTGGTGGGGTACCAACTATAAGATAATCCTTAGGATTATAGACTCATCTATATATTTTAATGTTTAAAACTTTAGAGTAGAGACTCAAGATGTTAAATGAGATTTTCATATGATAAGATTTATGTCCCTTTGGTAAGAACAGTCATGAGAAGGTTTTAATACTTCAATTTGTGTGATGGGTTATATTTTTGTTATGAATGCCAGTTTTATGTAATGCCCCTTTAAGTGTACGAGTTATGGATAACTTTGTGTTGATTCCTCTATGCACATGTGCATGCTTAGGGAGGGTGTTACAATATGGTATTAGATAAACATTATAGTTGGCCACCAGAAGGATTCTCATGTTCTTACTTTAGGTTACCCCATCAGAAACCAAGTAAGAGTAGACTACATAGTTAGAAAGATACCCAGTAGCCCTAGTATAGAAGAAGTGGTGAATGATATTAGGAATCACGTCAGAGGATTAGTCATAAGATTAGATATGGATTAGGGTTATGTGCCTAGATGTTTTGGATTTTTATGTTAACTCTATAATTGTATATAGCATGCTCTCTCTTTTTCCCATGTGTTTGTGGTATCAGACACCGGCTTATGCAGTTTTTTTAGAGAGAATATTATGTGCATAATCATGCTTCTTGTCCTTTCAAGTGCATGTGGTATGGGACATGTGCATTAGGGAGGTGCTAAGATAAGTGTGATAATACATGTCACCTCTGAATATATGACCCGCTGTCATGTATCCAAAGGCGACAAATAAAAAAGGAGTTGGCATTAAAAGGTTGAGACAATTAGTCATCTAAACTTAATCATACACACAGTAAGACCGAGTATGTATGTGAAGTGTAGATACTTTGACATATATAAGTGAGTTGGATCCAAAGTGGAACTAAAACCCTAATTTGGCTCCCTTTAGGGAGAGTAAATCCATATTCCATGCCATGTTAGATGACAATGTTATGAGATAGATTTCAAGATTTATTGGTCTTAAATATACAAGTTAATATGATTTAGATATTTAACCATGAGGAGTTCATATCTTAAGTATGAGACTTGAAATAATATTATAGAGTTAGCATACATAGAATATATAAAACCTAATGTTAGTAGACCATCTAAATTTTGAGGACGAAATTCCTATAAGGTGGGTACAATTGTAACAACCCAAATTTTGATATCTAATTTGAACCTTCAATGTGGATTTCTCATAGTAAAAGTTAACTAAGGGCATTTATATACAAATTTTCATAATATAGAATTCATGTACTAAAGTATGGATTCAAGAGACATTTTTGACTTATTATGATATGATGAGGCAAAGCCTCAATTTCTCAAAGATTTGAACTTTGCTAAACTGTTGTACATGAGGAGAGATAATTTTGAATATTGAGTATAACTATTAAGATAATTTTGATTACATTTCAAAATATAGAAGTATGATTGATCTCAAACTCAGAAAGTTTACTACAATGAAACGTCATTATTACTAAGGAGTTGGTGGGGATGAAGGTAGATGTGATGATAGATGGACCATGTGTTATTCGGATCCTGCACTAGATCCATGATGATGGTATGTGCTTATTTCTTTAAGAAAAAATGTGGTATTACCTTCTAAAATGCTTTGAAAATGGATTATAGCTCAGAATAATACAAATCATTTATTCATTTTTATCATCTTTTTAATATCTAGATGATAAGATAGGTTAAAAGAACCAGTTGGGTTAGTTTTCATGAAGATAAAACCTAGGATAAATAAGGTTTAAGATCCTAATTAAGAATTTTCTTATCTATTTTTGTAGGTGGGTTAAGAGATAATCAAGATAATTGTAGGAACTTTGTTCCCTCTAACCTAGGTAAGTGGTCCATGCCTATGAGTATTCATATTTAAAGATCAGTACATTTACATACTTCTTAAATAAGACTTTCATGATCCAATGTTATAAGATTTTTTACTTAAGATATTAAAGTAGGATTTTCTATACTTTTATTATTATGTCATTTTATATGCTCAATATCTCAAGTAGAGATATGCCATGCTTATATCATATAATGATTGAAGTCCATGAATTAAGTTCATAAAAGGAATAAGAGAATATATTTCTATCACATTTTCTAGTAATGTTTTGTAATAAGTGGTGGTCGAGTTACGTGATTTCCTTCGAGGTTGAGGTTTCTAAGCATGTTGTCTCCCATTCTTCAAGATCTGTTAGGGCTCCTTGAAGACCTTCTCTGATACCAATTGAAATATCTGGAGGGGGGGTTAATAGAGCTTTTAGATCATTTAAAGATAATTAAAACACTCAACCAAAGAAGGAGGAGGAAACAAGTAAGACACTTGTGTTTAGAGTGGTTCCAACCTTTGAATACAAAGGTTGTCAGTTCACTACCCAATTGTTTCCAATTGGGATTTTGAAAGGGATTAATTTTATTACCTTGTAAGGATGTTACATAAAATACAATTACCTTCCTTGAAGTAGCCTTCTCCTAGAAGTAGCCTCAATCCTCCTTCTGACAGACTTCTTTGAAGTAACTTCAATCACTTGGAGTAGCCTCCTCCTCCTAGAAGTAACTCCATTACCTTGAGATAGCCTTCCTTTAAAAGTAGCTCCAACCACCCTTGAAGCAGCCTTCCTTGAAGTAATCTCAAGCTCCTCTTGAAGAAGCCTTCTCCACCAAGAAGTAGCTTCACATATGCTCCCTCAAGCAGCCTTCATGATCTTGGAGTAGCCAAGGAGCAATTACAACTTGTACTCGTGAAGGGGGGTTGTAAGAAAGGAATACAACAATGAAGCACATTGCTTTGATCCTATATCAAGCATTCGAATCTCCTATCCACTAAATATTAACGTGGCTATGTGTGGTGGGTAGGAGATTTTAGCTATAGGACACCTTCTAGAGCACAAGGAGGAAGACAACAAGTGAATCTTAGCTTGATTTCTCTCAATAGTGAATGCTCAAGTGTAGCTTAGGTACTTTAGGTGTCCTAAGGTCTCTCCTATTTATAGGAATGGTTTGTAAGTGTCTAGGGGTGTTCTAGGGACTGTCTAGAGTGTTGTTAGTGCTTAACTAGCCATTAGGTGAATATTAGTTGGTTAGCAATTGCTAATTTGCTTGTGCTTGAAAAGAACAATCCAGAACCCTGCTCAGTTGACAATTTGGTCGACCGAACTATTTTTCGGTCGAGATTTTCTTTGACCGAGCCTGGGTTTAAAGCAAAATTATTGCAACATATGTTTCCAACTCCCAACTACCAACCACTTAGTCTAATGGTCACAAGCTTTAGACTGAAGCTTACTCTGTCAAGATTATTTTCGACCGAAGATTATTTTAGAGCACAATTGTGTAAGTTATTGAACAATGCTCTCAAGTTTGGCTGAGGTGGTTCTCAGTTGACAAGAACTTCAACCGAGTGTGTCTCAGTCAACAATTTCTTCGACTGATGGTGTCCCTATTTTAGACTTTTGAATCAACTACTAAGTGTGTGTTTCAATGTGTGTTGGTGACTCTAACTTTGGGGGAGGGGGAGGAATCTATCTAAGGGTAATAAGTGGGTAGGGAAGATCAAACACCTGATTTACATGATGTCTAAGTACTTGTACATTATATTTTTTTACAGTTGTTTACATTTGAGTACAATCATGAACATTTATACAATTAAGCGCATTTGTTCTTCAATTTGCATTGATCTTCGTCTTCCCACTTAGTAGGATTTCCTTATTTCTTTGAACCTTGAAATGCTCAAATAACATGTTAGATCCACAAGTGTGGAATATTTTTCATCATCAAAACAAAGGGTATATTAATGTCCAATTTAGCCAACATTTTTACTTAAGATATTAAAGTAGGATTTTCTATAACTTTATTATTATGTTATTTCATATGCTCAATATCTCTAGTAGAGATATGTAATGCTTATATCATAGAATGATTGAAGTCCATGAATTAAGTTCATTAAAGGAATAAGATAATATAATTCTATCACATTTTCTAGTAATGTTTTGTAATAATTCTCAAGAATACAAGATAAGAAAAGCAAGTAAGATTGTCATATTTCCATGGTTATGTGATATGATCATGTACTTAATATTTTCAAGAAGAAACATACTATTAAAGATTTCTTATATAGATTGAAATATGAGAACTAAGAAGTTTTTTAGATTTCTTAGACTGATTAATATGTAAGAGATAAGTACAATATAAGAATTTAAATTTTGATCATATTAAGACATGATCAAGTTTTTAATATAAAGAATATGCTAAGATTAGAGTATATTCAGAATTGAGTTCATGATAATATTACAAGATTGAGATGTATAAGTCATGAATAAGTTTTCAAGATAAATTTTATAAGGTTCATGTTTTAAGATTCAAAATTTAAGCTCATATTAATATATTAAGATTCAAGTTAAGACCATATTAAATAAGACTGTAGAGAGTTTGAGTTATATGGTCAGAAGTCATGTTTGAGATATTTGATACTTAAGTATTTTCATATACTTGGTATTTCTGTATTCATATCAGATTATTTTCTTAAGACATTAAGTCTGATGTCAAAAAGTAATATAAAATTTTGTTAAGTTCTTGTGTTGAAGCAGAGCTTCATATTAAGATTTATCAGATAATAAGATTATCGGATTTTAGATTCAGAGTTAGAATTAAAGAACAGAGATATAGATATAGAGATAATAGATTATATTCAGAGATAGAAATTAATAACAGACTCAGAGATAAGAGATTAAGATTTAGAATAAGATTTTAAGAACAAAGATAGAAAATGACATCAGAACATCAACAAATTACATTATAGGATAAGACCTCACCAGAGAGTATCGGGACAATTTTTAGAGGGAGCACTGCACCAAACACTGTAGTGTCACAGAAAACATGTTGTACCAATAGAGGGTGTGTTGCACCATAGAGGAAACTACAATGTCAACAGAGGGCACATTGTGTCAACAGAGGGTGTGTTGCACCATAGAGGACATTTCGGTATCAACAGATGGCACATTGTGCTAATAGAGGGTGTGTTGCACTATAGAGGATATTTCAGTGTCAACAGAGGGCACATTGTGTCAATAGAGGGTGTGTCGCACCATAGAGGACACTTCGGTGTCACCAGAGGATGACTTATCATATAAATGTGGCCACAATCAGATAAAAAATTGTAAATAAAATATACTTAGTTTATAGCATGTACATAATCTCATTAGAAGTATGATGAAAGAGATTAAACATGAGAGAAACATAACATAGGCCCAGAGTGCAGGTTATGTGACCCAGACACCTTAGTGTAGGTCATTAGATCCAAGTATCAAAGTACGAGTCTCCAGAGAAGGATAAGTAAAATGATAAGAACTATATCAAAATAAAGAAGTGTTATTTATGTTTCATATTTTTTATAAAGCTTAATGTTAGTTTCATGCTTATAATGTTCAAGAATATTTTGTGGTATCTATTTATCTAGTTTTGTATATTATAATACTCATGCCATTTATGCTAACAACCATTTTTACATTGCATGAATGGAGATGAGATGTTTGTAGGTGAGAGCAAGAGTATAGTAGACTCCAAAGAATCAAGCATAAGGATAGAACATGATCAATCTGGTGGGGTCCCAACTATAAGATGATCCTCAAGTTTATAGACTCATCTATATAGTTTAACATTTAGAACTTTAGAGTAGAGACTCAAGATGTTAGATGAGGTTTTCATGAGATAAGTTTTATGTTCCTTTTGTAAGAACAATCACGAGAATGATGTAATACTTCAATTTGTGTGATTGATTATATTGTTGTTATGAATGCCAATTTTATGTAATGCCCCTTTAAGTTCACGAGTGATGGGTAACTCTGTGTTTCTTCCTCTATGTGCATGTGTGTGCTTAGGGAGGGTGTTACATGCAGTTTCCTCACCTGAGGCCCCGCCTTCTCCTCTTGTTGATGCTCACAGGTTTGACAACTTACTAAGGTTGTAGACTAGTCAAGATTATAGCATTAAAGGATTGTGACACTTCCTAGGTCACTTTGGATAGACCTCATCCTTTGTGCAGATGGATGAGGCTTCAGATGCGGCAGCTGGACTCTCTGGCTCGAGTATTCCACTAGTCTATGGACATAGTTTGTATTTTGGGGGATCTTCTAGTATAGGATATTTTCCTTCAAATGTCCCCATTCAGAGTGCAAATCCATCTTCAGCTAGTATAGGGGTAATTGCTCTTGGCATAGAGACGTTGCCCTCATTGTTGAGGTTCCTTCTCATGGTTCCTTTTCTAGTCACTAATGTAATGATTTTGAGTCACATTTATAGACTTGGTTTACTTGTGTTTTATGCGTTTATTGGTCACTTTGGTGGTTAATATTGTATAATTCACTTATTTTAGTCTATGATCCTTCTCAGTGTCAAGTCTCTCTTATTTTATCATTTTGAGCATAAATGATTATAATTATAGGTTTTATCTCGGTTGATGTGGTTTTGTTTTGCAATTTCAAGACAAACACATAACTGCAGCTATCGCTACCATCGACATATGTCGATACTATCGACACAGCCATAGGCAGGCAGCCGCAAGGAGCAGCACAGAGTCGATACCATCTACTGGGAAGTCTATGGTAGCAACTTACCATCAGGTTGCCAGTGATCAGTCAGTCGATACTATCGATACGTGTAGCTTCAACGACTGGAAAAAGATAAAACTGATGCTAAAGGAAGTCAATACCATCGATCCACGTCGATGGTATCGAGCCAGCATCAGGCGCAATGATAGAAAAGAAAGATGGCTTGCCGATATCATGAGGGGTCGATACCATCGACCCGCGTCAATGGTATCGACTCCGTCAGATTAAAGTTTGCTTCAGATCGACTCTAATCCAACATTTGTGATATTTTTGCAACCTAACTCGGTGATTATATGTAATGACGGTGGCTAAGAGTAGGGTATCATGTCATTAGCTGTTGCAAACGTCACGAGAAGGTGTGGAGAGAAGAACGGAGCCCAGAAGCATGCTCTAGCCGTTCCGAAAGCTGAAGAAGATGTTTTCCACCGTCGAAAGGTTGTAGATCGTGCATTCTATGCCAAGGAACGAATGGATCTTCTCCGTTCAGGGGTTTCATCACTTATTCACATTTTTCTCCATGTTTCCCCTTTCTTCAACCATGTCTTGCTCTGAAATGAACATGCGGGGCTAATCCCCTTTATCTTTAGGACTGGGAGTAGCCCGAGGAAGCATTGTATGATGTTTTTATCATAGTAATTGTTCATTTGTCTCTTAAACCCGTGGTATGATTTCGTTTTCTCAATTATATTATTATGCTTGATCACCATAATGATAATCTAATGCCTTTAATTACTTTGAAAGAAGAATTAACGGTTGAAAAGAGATGAAATTCACATTAAATTAACAAATCCCTTGAATAAGGTGATGTACGGTTAATGGTGGAAACCCAGAGGTCGATTCTAATGCACCTAGTTTAGGGTATATGTTTCTACGACGGTGGAACCGACCTAGACTTAGGTAGTGAATTGTACCATGACAGTGGGCAATTCTGACTACAGGCCACTACCCAGATTGAGAGATGAACCTGAGTAACTATATGGAAATTCATACAATGAAAACCCGCGGTGAAACCGCAATCCTAAAGATCTCCATTTGAATTGATTAAACTAAACACTTAATCGATTACTTTGCTTTCTTTTATTTTTATTTTCTTTTTAATCAACTCTCATAACCTTTTTATTGGTCTAGCTGATTGCGAGTAGTTAGTAGTAGTCTACCGATAATTTAGTGTCCCTGAGTTCGACTCGAGCCTCACAAAGGCCTATACTACATTGATGCGTGCACTTGCGTTATACGCACGGTAAAATTATGTCAAGTTTTTGGCGCTGTTGCCGGGGACACAACAAATTGTCGGCACTACGAGTACTGCAAGCAGCCACTCTATGCCACTTTTTATTTTATTATTAATTTTGAAATTCAACATTTTTTTTATTCATATTTAGAAATCGTTTAGCACGGTACTGACCCTAAATTATTATTTTACAGGTACTAGTGCATGGTGAGAACATGTAGCACAGACTACACACAGCTATCACCAGAGGTTCCACTGCTGGGACCAGACGACGAGGAGAACAACATTCAAAACCGACCTGAAGATATAGATTCAGACTTTGAACCAGAAGCTATGGCTGAGGAACAGGCAATCTGGGAGAAGATAAAGGCGTCTTCTGCATCTGCATCTAAGGGGTCGATCAAGAGGCAAGCTATCAACATTCCCAACTATAAGATCAATCCAGGCCTAATAAATTTGGTCAAATCAAATGCATTTCACGGGCTCAAAAATGAAGACCCGGTGAACACATTAACTAGTTCGTGGAGAACTGTGACATGATCAAGATAGACAGGTTTCCACATGAGATATTGTACTTGAAGTTGTTCCCCAACTCTCTAGCGGGAAATGCACGAGAATGGCTACATAATCTTAATGATGAGTATGTGGAATCGTGGGATCATATGGTTGAGGTGTTCTTCGAGAGATTCTTTCCACCCGAGAAGACCAACGATTTGGTCTGGAAGATTCATAATTTCAGTCAAAAGGTAACGGAGACTTATTCTGAGACTTGGGAACGGTTTCAGATCATGCTGAGGAGGTGCCCACATCATGGGCTTGACAAGGAGAAATAAGTTAAAATCTTCTATTTTGCTCTTTTCGAGCATGATAGAAGTAACTTAGATTCTGCAGGTTCAGGTTTCTTCTTAAACAACACAGGCACGAGGTGTTGGGAAATTTTGAAGAACATGGCCAAGAAGCAATCTTGGGGGTGACAGAGATGTAGTAGAACATGTTCGGACTGCAGGAGAGTCAAAGGCCATCAAAGAGCTAAATGAGAAGATGGACCTTCTCGCCAAGAAACTACTTGCAAAAGAAGATACAGAATCCAAGGATGAAGCTCAAGTGAAATTTATGCGCCAACAGCAGGGGTACAGAAACAATGACTACTCGTGGAGGAAAGACAAGAAATTCTCCTGGAAGGACCCAAATAATTTCTTGTAGGACCCTGATGCAAAACCCCAACCGGCGCCAGAGGATAAGAGCAATGAGTTGCTCAACCAAGTGATCAAGCAGAATCAAGAACTAATGAGCACGTTTGGTCAGCAGATTAAGCAACAAGGAGAATTTATGAACCAATTTGGGTAGACCTTACAAAGTCATGGGGCTCAGATGAGGACAATAGAGACATCTTTGGCGCAGATGGCAGCTGAGATAGAAAATTTAAAAAAGCCGGCGCAGTAAGGTTTTCCGAGAAATACAAACATTCTAGGAGGAAACCAACAAGCTAAGGCAATCCTGCTACAGAGCGGTAAGAAGAATTTAAACCCCAGGGCCGATGAACCAAGCAAACCACAGGTGAGGCCGTAGAGGAGGTTCTGATTCCAATCACAAAGCTGGTAGAGGATGTGGCAGAGGATGTCACAACAGAACCCATCATTACTGAGGAGGAGACATTGAAGAAGACACCATATCTTCCACCACATGAAAGGGCACAGACTATCTCGGTCCCATATCCCAATAGCGTGAAAGCCAAGAAAGTGGACGCTCAGTTCAAGAAGTTTCTAGATAGCTTTAGAAAGCTTTCTGTCAACATTCCATTGTTAGAGGCAATAGAGCAGATTCCCTCTTACGGCAAGTTTCTGAAAGACAAAATCACAAAGAAGAGGAAAATCCCAGATACCGAGGTCGTGGTTCTTAAGGAATAGGTGAGTGCTTTCATCATGGGCACATTGCCACCTAAAAGGCAGGATCTGGGCTACTTCAACATTTCATGTTACATTAGTAAAGTGAAATTCGACGAAGCACTGTGTGATTTTGGGGCAAGTATAAATCTGATGCCTCTCTCTACGTTCAAGAAGTTGGGACTGAAAGAATCAAGGCTGAGCAATATGACAATTTAGTTAGCGGACTATTCTGTGGTGAAGCCATACGGAATTTGTGAGGACACGTTGGTGAAAGTTGATTGGTTTGTATTTCTAGCAGACTTTGTTGTAATGGAAATGCAGGGCGAGTAAGGGAATGAGTTACTCCTTGGGTGACCCTTCCGAGCCACTGCAGATATGATACTTGATATGGGAAGAGGTTGTTTGACCCTGGGTATCACTGATGATCAGTTTGAAATGGTCATGCCCTCAAGCACAACACAATCAAAAACAGAGGGGAAATGCCGCATGGTGAAGCACTTTGATCAGAATATTTCTCTCTGTTTAGGAAAGCCATTTTTAGATATGGCTCATGCAATGACTAAGGTGGAAAAGGGGACATTGGCTGTAGACATTATGGAACAAACCAAAGTCATTTCTCTTAGCAAGGCCGTGGGTTTTCCGAATGATGAAGAGGAGGACATCCCTCCTTCTACTGAAGATGAGGCCATAGCAAGTTTTGTCTTCAATGCATATCCAGAACTACCTCTTGAAGCCTGCCTAGTTAATATAATGCATGATTGGATGAGAAGCAAGTCACTACAAGAGTGTGTCAAGATGCTTCAGGTGCTTCCGTGCTTTTATGCTAGGTACTATGAAGATCTTGGAGAACTCCCACCACCGCTTCAGTCATCCTTGATCGTTCCGCCAGAGTTAGACTTGAAGCCACTGCCGCCTCACTTGAAATATGCATTTCTAGTCGAGGGTGAAAAGATACCAGTGATTATCTCGGCATATCTGAGTGTTGAGGAGGAGGACCAACTGCTGATCATGCTGAAGAACCACCGAGGTGCATTCGGGTGGTCGGTTGCGGACATCAAGGGGATCTCCCCTACACTGTACCAGCACAAGATCCGGCTCGAGGAGGGAGCCAAACCTGTAATTCAACCACAACGCCGACTAAATCCAAGCATGATGGAGGTAGTCAAGAAGGAGGTGATCAAGATCCTTTCTACAGGTATCATCTATGCTATATCCGACTCGACGTGGCTGAGTCCTACACAGGTAGTCCCTAAAAAGGGGGGAATTATTGTTACTCATAATCTGTTGAACGAGCCAGTCATGACCCGCCTGGTAACCGGTTGGCGTGTGTGTATCGATTACCGTAGATTGAATGCTGCTACATTGAAGGATCATTTTCCGCTTCCATTCATTGATCAGATTCTAGAGCGATTAGCAGGTCGATCTCATTTTTGTTTTTAGATGGTTATTCGGGCTATAATCAGATTTCCATTGATCATAAGGACCAAGAGAAGTCCACCTTCACTTGTCCTTATGGAACATTTGCATAGCATCGTATGCCCTTTGGTTTGTGTAACGCACCAACAACCTTTCAACGTGGCATGCTTGCCATTTTCTCCGATATGGTTGAGCACTATTTGGAAGTCTTTATGGACGATTTCTCTATCTATGGTGCGTCTTTTGATGAATGCTTATACAGTTTGGATAAAGTTTTGCAACGATGTGAGGACACGCACTTAGTTCTCAATTGGGAGAAATGTCATATGATGGTTAGTGAAGGGATTGTGCTTGGACATAAAGTTTCTAGCAAGGGTTTGGAGGTAGATCCAGTGAAGATTGAAGTTATTTCCAAATTACCCCCACCGAATTCGGTAAATGGGGTACGGAGTTTTCTCGGTCACGCAGGATTTTATCGCCGCTTTATCAAAGATTTTTCAAAAATCGCTAAACCATTACCTGAGCTGCTGCAGAAAGATGTGATCTTTGATTTTAATGAAAAATGTTTACATGCATTTAATGTGCTAAAAGAGAAATTAATTTCTGCACTGGTTGTTCAAATACCGGACTGGACAAAACCGTTTGAATTGATGTGCGATGCTTCGGATTTCAGAGTTGGGGCAGTTTTAGGACAACGTGTGGACAACAAACCCGCTGTGATTTTTTATGCATCAAAAACTTTAAATGAAGCACAACTCAATTACACGACCACTGAAAAAGAGCTTCTTGCCGTTGTTTTTGCTTTTGAAAAATTCGGGCAATATCTTATATGATCTAAAGTTGTGGTATGGACGGACCACGCCGCCATAAAGTACTTGATGGAAAATAAAGATGCCAAACCTAGATTGATTAGGTGGATCTTACTGTTACAAGAATTTGACATTGAAATTAAAGATAAGGTGGGCATAGAAAATGTGGTTGCGGACCACTTGTCTAGGTTGGAAAGGGTAGATGAGAAGGACATTCATATACCCATTACCGAGACGTTCCCTGATGAACAACTTCTTTCTGTAAAATCTAAAGATCCATGGCTTTCTTATTTTGTCAATTATCTTGCCTACAAAATTATCCCAGATGATTGGACATATCAAGAGAAAAAGAAAATTTTCCATTCTTTATGATATTATTTCTGGGATGACCTCATTCTGTTGAAGCAATGCAGGGATGGCGTGTTGCGCAGGTGCATACCGGAGGTTGAGTATGAGAGTGTACTTCATCATTGTCATACTTTACCAATGGGTGGCCATCATGCAAGTTCCAGAACCGCGGCCAAGGTACTTGAGAGCGGCCTTTACTAGCCTACATTGTTCCGGGACGCATATGATTATGTCTGGCGATGTGATTCCTGCCAACGGGCAGGTAACATTTCAAAGCAACATGAGATGCCCCTCAATGTCTTTCAAGAGGTCGAGGTGTTTGATTTGTGGGGTATTGATTTCATGGGACCCTTTGTGTCCTCAAACTCCAACTTGTACATTTTATTAGTTGTTGACTATGTATCGAAGTGGGTAGAGGCAATACCCACTAGGACTAATGATGTTGATGTAGTGTGTAGGTTTGTCAAGGACTATATTTGTTGGATCATAGATGGGTGATTAGATGCTCTATAGGGGGGGGTGAATAGATCTGAAAGCACTTAAACAAAACTCATTAAACCTTCAAGATATATGACAAGATAAGGTTGCTAAATAGGTAATTTGAGTGCAACTAAAACATACATAGCAAGGGAGAGAGAGATTGAGCATGCACCAATTAGACAAGCTATTTACAGTGGTTCCACACTTCAAACTAGAAGTGTGTCAGTCCACTTGCCTAGAGAGGTCAACCTCTAGGACTTCCAAACTATTTCACTCTTATATTCATTCATAAGACATACAATACATGACCAAACAAAGGACTTACCTATCCAATACAAAGAGTCTTCAACCTTACCAAGGACTTACCCACTTTGCAAGAGTCTTCGGCCTTCTCCAAGGACTTACCCACTCTTGCACAAGTTTTCAGCCTTGCAGGAATTACCCACTCTTCTTGGATCTTCCGCCTTTGACTTCACCTTCACTCGGAGAAGCTTCCACCAAGGACTTACCCACTTAAGCAAGGAGTCTTCTTCCTTTACTAAGGGCTTACCCACTCTAGCTCCAAGTCTTCAGCATTGATCTTCACCAAGGAACTCCTTCCCTTGTTCTTCTTCACCTCTCTTGGACAAGAGAGAGAACCTTCATCTTCATGATTGAAATGAGAGATAAGGAGGTGGTGTAAGAGAGAGCCTCACAAGATGTACATGTAGGACTAGCTCTCTTACAGATTTCCTACTCACTCTAATGGATGTAGCAAGTAATTAAGTTTAGAGAGAGAGGAGGCTGTAGGAAGCACTCAGCTATATAATAGGAGCCTCACATAGAGTTTGCAGTGAATGCTCAACCTTGGAATGAAGCCCAAGGGGTTCTATTTATAGCTGGGGATGCCTCTTAGCCTTTGGGAACACTTGGAGCCGAAAACTAGCCGTTTTGTGGCTTGTAACGGATCTATTTTCACTTGTTGCAACTCCACAACGGCTAGAAGCACTTTTCTGCACTTTTCCGTACAGTGCAATCGGTCGAGTTTCTATGAGTGTAACTCGACCAATAGAGTAAAAGACAAAGCCGATATTCAGATCATTGGTCGAGTTTGTCCTGAGGAAACTCGACCGACCAATGAAAATCGATTTGGTCAGTTACTCCATCGGTTGAGTTCTGTGTAAACACAACTCGACCGATGCAATCTCCAGAAAATTGATACAGGATGATCAGTCGAGTTTTTAGGCTGGGAAAATCGACCGACAAAGTGCCTGTAATCAATTTTCCAAGTTGCATCTAAAGTGTTCTAAAATTCGATCTAAGTGCTCCTGATATTTTTCTAAGCTTAATTACAGTCATACAATCATTACAAGTGATTTACAACATGATTCTAATAGATATACATTGTATTACAAAAATGTGCACTTGTATGACTTTGACTTGTCTTTTCTCCAATTTGAGATGTGCAAGTTAGGGCATTTGGAGTGTGTCTATACCTAATTTGAAATCACTCAAGTAGGGACATTAGACACCAATATGTGGAATGGTTAGTCATCATCAAAACATGGGTTTAGTCAATTTAGACGTGAGTCAACATTGAACTAATTGACCTTGAGTCAACAATCTCCCCCTTTTTGAAGATGACAAACCATTCCATAAATGTATTGAAAGCATTTAAGTAAAGTCATACCTTTGGAGAAACCTAGGGGTTTCAATAGAATGGAGTTCATATGCTCCCCCTCAATTGATGCTAGTGGAGTTCTCATACTCCCCCTCAATTGATGCCATTTCTCCTGCATGGTTAGCTTTCATAACATTTATAGAGACTATGTCTTCTACTCATATATGTTCTACACATATATGTCTTCTCCCATTTACCTTCTCCCCCTTAGATGGACATACTTCTCTTCTTCATGTAAGACATGCCTTTTTCCTCTTTTTAAAAGAAGACATACCTTTCTCCCCCTTTTTCATTTCAAAAAGTGGGGTTATGAAGAAATAAGAAACATCACTTGTTAAATAGAAAGGAGATAACACAAATATATATAAGGAGAGTAGAAGAGCACAGATAGGGGCTTGTCCAAGCATAGAAAGAAAAGCAAGTTAAAGCATATACTTGAACATCTCAAAAAGCAAGATAAAGTCTACAGAAAAATAATCAAACACAATTTTGACCCTCAAGATGACGGAATTTGACCAAAAACCATCAGAGCTCATCGCGAAGCAATGAGTCTTGCTAAGAAGGCCGTTTCTATAGTCTTGCACCAAAAACTGAAATTGGAGCAAAATCTGCATAAAAACCAAAAATACTCCAATTTCTACATATAATGTAGATCTATGTACCATGCATCACAATGTTATGTAAGAAACTCAAGATAGTAGATATGCAATTCAAGGAACAAGCTTGAGCATGTATGAGACAAGATACACGCATAGCATATAGATGAGCAAAGATGCCAATATTAAACAAGGCTAGAACTACATGTATGTGAACTACTAGAAGATGATATCACAAGTTAGGACTACTAGTAGGATCTTGATCATAGCAAGAGATACCAAAAGATACACAAGATAGAGCAAGCTATGATTAGATGAAGAGATATATCCAAACAAGGAGATATGAAATTTTAGAAGCATGAAAGGATATAACTCACTAGATATGCATCCTTACCATGAGATGATTACCACTAAGAACCTCAAAGTTGTATCAACACAAGATATACACCTAGATACATGTACCAAGTTAGAGTACAACGGAAGAAATTTTTAGACACAACCAAGAGATCCAAAGAGATCATCATCAAAACCTGCAAAACAACTCAAAGCAAGTAATTGCAAGATATGGATATACCAATTTAGAGCAATTAGAGAGATAGAGTTGTAAGCAAGATAGGCAATTTAGAACATGGCAAAATGCATATATAAAGGTACCAAATGAGAGTGCCAAAGAATAAGGCTATTGGTTGAGAAAATCTAGTTGAGAGGGAAATTCTCATTCAAGAAGCCAAATGTATATTTTGTGCACAGTGCTATCAGTTGAGTTCTGTGTATTGACAACTCGATCGATGACAACTGTTGGCAACACCCATTGGTGCCTATCGGTCGAGTTTCAAACAGGACAAACTCGAATGACAAACCAGTTATCAAAAAAGCACATATATTTCATGAAAACATATTTAAAGGCATGCTAAATATACAAACCATATCCAAACATGTCTTAGCAAGTTAGTAATGCACTATAGAAGCATTAGAAATAGTTGTTGAGCAAGAGTGTGAAGAGAAACACAAAATGCCACTTTTGACTCAAAAACCATATGTATAGTGCACACTAACTTGACAAAAACAAGTTAGAAATGGTTATAAGCAATAAAACTTTTACCTTTGTGCTTACCATTGCTTTTTCCACTTGTTGTCACCCTCTATACATCTCACCTTTCTTCTTTTATGTGGATTGACAAGTCAATTTGCAATTCAATAGCTCAAGTCAATCCATTTGCAAGTACCTACAAGTAGAAAGATGGAATGGTCCCCAATCATGTTTTTTTGGTCCGGAGGGGTTAGTTTAGCAACCCAAGTCCTATTGCTCTTGGGTGCTTTCCTAAAAGGACAACAAGTAGAATAATGACCAATTTCATTGCAATAGTTGCATGTGCCCATAGTCTTGGAACTAGAGGATTCTCCATGGAATATTGGAGGTCCTTTATCTTTGTTGTTCCCTTGACTACTATCATACCCTAAACCATGTCTACCAATTTGTTTAGTAGTATGGTGTAGGATGTCATTAAGACTCTTTTTGCCAATTAAGAATCTTTGCAAAGAAGATCTCAAACTATCATTATCATGCTTAAGAGAAGCAATAGTAGAAGACAAATGATTAAGATTATCTCTAGCATGCAAAAGATCATTTTCTAAGCAAAGAGTTTTAGTTAAATAAGAATCTCTATCAATATGAAGAGCAGTGACATCATTCTCTCTACTAGTAGAACTAGAGCAAGATTCATGCACATTGATTTTATCAAGCAAGGAGGCATTTTCTGTTTCTAATTCTTGCAAAACAAAATCTTTGTCCTTGTTTTTAGATTTAAGAACATCAATATCATGCATGAGAGAGTCACCAATTAAGGTATTCTCTTCATTAGAACTAGTCATAAAAGGTTGAGCTTCTAGAAATCTAATCTTATCAAGCAAACTAGCATTTTCAAGTTTAAGAGAGTCTACTTGACTAAGACAATCATTTTTATCATCAAGCAAGCAAGAATTAGCATATTCAAGATCATCTAGTTCTATATGAAAATCATCAACAATTCTAGCAAGCTTTTTATTTTTCTTTTTAGAAGACTTAAGAGAGGCACAAATATCATGAATAATAGCAATCAAAGATTCTTTATCTAAAGAGTTTAGATTTACCTCACTTGAGTCTTCACTTGTTGATGCTACAAGAGCAAAATGACATTCTCCTTCATCACTAGAGCTTGAGCTTGATCCTTCACTCGAATCTTCACTTGAGCTTGATTTGGAGGAGCCACTTGAGCTTGATTGCCATTTCTTCTTGTGAAGATGGGTCTTTTTGCCTTGTGGGCAATTTTCCTTGTAGTGACCCTTCTTTCCACATGTGAAGCACCGGATGGAGGAGGACTTGCCTTTGTAGAGTTTACCCTTGGAGTACATGGCATCTTCTTTAGCTTGAGAGGATGGAGAGACATGTTCCATGATAGCTTCAATTTGAGCCTTCATTTCAGCCTTCTTCATTATCTTTAGCTCTTTCTTCTCTTGTCTTTCTACTTCCTCCCTCTTGTCAAGTGTGGCTTCATGTGCTTGTAGATTTCCAATGAGCTCTTCAATAGGAATATCCTTAAGAGACCTTGCTTCTTCAATAGAAGTCACCTTGGGTTCCCATCTCTTGGGGAGAGTTCTAAGGATCTTTGAGTTGATATCTCCAATAGACATAGCATGTCCTAGAATAGCAAGACCATTCACGATGGTGTTGAGCCTTGAGTACATGTTGGCTATGCTCTCCTCCTTTCCCATTTTGAAGTTCTCAAGCAGCCCTTTGAGCATGTAGACTTTGCTTTCCTTCACTTGATATGTCCCTTCATAAGTGATGCAAAGCTTTCTCCATACTTCATAGGATGTTTCACATGACAAAATCCGATTGAACTCAGTGGGGGTCATGGATGCAAAGAGGATGTGCATGGCTCTAGCATTCAAGGTTGCTTTCTCCAAGGTAGCTTCATCCCATTCTTCAATCTTTGTCTTTGGTAGCATGTATGGGTTGTTCACCATTTGCCACATCTCAATACTTGATCCTTGGATGTAGAATTGAAGCCTTCTTCTCCAATAGAGGAAATTGCTCCCATCAAATATTGGAAGGTTGGTCGAGAATCTCCCTCCGAGGTAGTCGCCCATCTTCTCCTACTTGTTGAAGTATGCTTGGAGAAGACCCGCTCTGATACCAATTGTTGGATCCTAGATGGGTGATTAGATGCTCTAGGGGGGTGAATAGAGTTGAAAGCACTTAAACAAAACTCATTAAACCTTCAAGATATATGACAAGATAAGGTTGCTAAATAGGTAATTTGAGTGCAACTAAAACATACATAGCAAGGGAGAGAGAGATTGAGCATGCACCAATTAGACAAGCTATTTAGAGTGGTTCAACACTTCAAACTAGAAGTGTGTCAGTCCACTTGCCTAGAGAGGTCAACCTCTAGTACTTCCAAACTATTTCACTCTTATATTCATTCATAAGACATACAATACATGACCAAACAAAGGACTTACCTATCCAATACAAAGCGTCTTCAAACTTACCAAGGACTTACCTACTTTGCAAGAGTCTTCGACCTTCTCCAAGAACTTACCCACTCTTGCACAAGTCTTCAGCCTTGCAGGAATTACCCACTCTTCTTGGATCTTCCGCCTTTGACTTCACCTTCACTTGGAGAAGCTTCCACCAAGGACTTACCCACTTGAGCAAGGAGTCTACTGCCTTTACCAAGGGCTTACCCACTCTAGCTCCAAGTCTTCAGCCTTGATCTTCACCAAGGAACTCCTTCCCTTGTTCTTCTTCACCTCTCTTGGACAAGAGAGAGAACCTTCATCTTCATGATTGAAATGAGAGATAAGGAGGTGGTGGAAGTGAGAGCCTCACAAAATGTACAAGTAGGACTAGCTCTCTTACAGGTTTCTTACTCACTCTAATGGATGTAGCAAGTGATTAAGCTTAGAGAGAGAGAGAGGAGGTTGTAGGAAGCACTCAGCTATAGAATAGGAGCCTCACATAGAGTTTGTAATGAATGCTCAACCTTGGAATGAAGCCCAAGGGGTCCTATTTATAGTTGGGGATGCCTCTTAGCCTTTGGGAACACTTGGAGCTGAAAACTAGCCGTTTTGTGGCTTGCAACGGATCTATTTTCACTTGTTGCAACTCCACAATGGCTAGAAGCACTTTTCTGCACTTTTCCATACAGTGCAATCGGTCGAGTTTCTATGAGTGTAACTCGGCCGATAGAGTAAAAGACAAAGCCGATATTCAGACCATCGGTCGAGTTTTTCCTGAGGAAACTCGACCGACCAATGAAAATCGATTTGGCCAGTTACTCCATCGGTCGAGTTCTGTGTAAACACAACTCGACCGATGCAATCTCCAGAAAATTGATCAAGGATGATCAGTTGAGTTTTTAGGCTGGGAAACTCGACCGACAAAGTGCATGTAATCAATTTTCCAAGTTGCATCTAAAGTGCTCTAAAATTCGATCTAAGTGCTCCTGATATTTTTCTAAGCTTAATTACAAGTCATACAATCATTACAAGTGATTTACAACATGATTCTAATGGATATACATCGTATTACAAAAACGTGCACTTGTATGACTTTGACTTGTCTTTTCTCCAATTTGAGATGCGCAAGTTAGGGCATTTGGAGTGTGTCTATACCTAATCTGAAATCACTCAAGTAGAGACATTAGACACCAATATGTGGAATGGTTAGTCATCATCAAAACACGGGTTTAGTCAATTTAGACGTGAGTCAACATTGACCTAATTGACCTTGAGTCAACAATATTTTCTGCAGATTTGGCGTACCAAGGATGATTATCAGTGATGGAGGTACCCATTTCAGAAATCATAAGTTCGCTGCATTGTTGAGAAAGTACGGGGTAAGGCACAACATAGGTACCCCGTACCACCTGCAGATACAGGAGCGAACAAAGCTGATTCACGATAGACACATTCAGATGTGTGTCTTCAAGAAGGGAGATCGTGTGCTCTTGTTCAACTCAAGGTTGAAGATGCATCCCGGGAAATTGAAATCCCGATGGAGTGGACCTTTCACTGTAGAGGAGGTCAGGCCACATGGAGAAATCATGGTGCGTGATGGTGAGACAACATTTTTTGCTAATGGACAGTGATTGAAGTTGTACTTCGGAGAGGATTACACGAGGAAAGTGCATGAGGTCAAACTCATTACACTTTTGGATGCATGAGGAGCTTGATTGTGTCTAGCCTAAGACGTTAAATAAGGTTGCTTGTTGGGAGGCAACTCAACCATTGGTAGTTTCATTTAGTTTCTTTCACATTTGTAAGTTAGTTTGGTTTAATTTTGTTTTTAGTGTAAAAATGATACCTTGATCGTTTGTTCAGTGTGCAGGTCTGAGGCAGGGTCGATACCATCGACCATTGTGTCGATGGTATCGACATGGGCATAGTTAGGCGGCTGCTAAAATTTCTCTGAGTCGATACTATCGACGGCCTCATCGATGGTATCGACCTACCATCAGTAATGCCGAGGAAATCACCAAAATGGAGTTGATAGTATCGACATGGGTGTCGATAGTATCGACATGGGTGTTGATACTCACGAGATCCCTAAAGATATTCAGATGAAATTTGTCTCAGTGAAGTCGATACCATCGACGGGCATGTCGATGGTATCGACTCGGATACAAGAAGACAGCGGTGACAGGGCCTCGCGAGGGTGTTTGCCCTAAGCAGAGTCGATACTATCGACCTGCATCGATGGTATCGACATGACACGTCACCAATCCGCGAGAAGAATCAACGAAGATCGCTACATCAAGAAAGTCGATCCGTTCGAGGGGTCGATACCATCGACTCACGTCGATGGTATCGATGTGTCATCGATCCGGGGCCCCACATCAGGCTATCGACAGCTGTCGATACTAGCGAAAGACCGGATTGTGCTACAGGTGTCGATACCACCGACACACGTCAATGGTACCGATGGGTGCATAGCAGTGATGGCCCCAATTATAAAAGAGAGGGATGGTTGTCATATTACGTCACACCTTCAGAACCTTTGCCCCTACTTGTGCTTTGCGCATTGCCATGCGACTGGAGACCTGCCACATGCATCCACGGATCGTGATCTTCATCGAGTCTTCACCGAGCGGAGATTGTCTTCTCTGAGATCGTCTTCATCGAGCTCCATCTTCTTTCCCTCTTTCTCGACAACAATGGTGCGTACAGACGGTGCATCTTCTTCATGGGGGGTACCCAATGAGATTCCTGAGTTCATTCCCCCGCGACCCACATCGATTCCTCATTCGAGGATAGTCCACCCTTCCGCGAAGATCCGGAAGGTCTACGAGGAGCTTTTGAAGAGAAAGATTGAGCCCACGCACTACGTCGACCGGGACATGGTTCGTTACCTCGGGTTTGAGCCCAATCTTGCTTGCATCCTGAAGGGGCAAGTGAGACACACAACTAGGCGGCCCGACGAGCTGGAGTACCATGCCGACAGCCAGCCATTCTTCAGCGAGTGGCCGAATTATAAGGAACTCGTGGTGAAGTTCATGGCATCATTAGACATCAATGTGTTGCCCAATGACTTGATCGCCACCGACAGAGAGTGGAAGAAAGGGCGGGTGTCATTCAGACTCTTCAACAACAACTACACCATTACCCTTGCCCAGTTCAATTTGGTGTACAACTGGTATCATGATGCTTACCAGCACCGGAGGCCATACAACAGGACGGACTACGATGATATCTTCACCCAGCTCGTGACTGCGCCTCCAGGCAAATCCGTCAGCTACCACAACACTGCAATTGCTGATTTCGAGCATCCGTTTGTGCGGATTCTGCACCGCATGCTCTGCACCATGCGTTTTGCTCGTGGTGACTTGTCTCTTAGCAAATTCCAAGAGATGGATTTGTTCTTCCTGTACAAACTGCTAAAGCGTGAGGAGTGCAATTGGGGCGTGTTCTTCTTGACGCGCGTGGTGGCCGTGAAAAGGAGTACAAGGAAAGCTCCTATCCATTTTGGAGGGCTAATCACACCATTGTCCATCTATCTTGGGTTGGATATCTCACAGCTTACTCATCTTTCCAATAGGAACAAGGTCAACCTACAGTATCTGCACTGCTCCAACCTCCTCCTACTTCATGATGGCTTGGCATATGCACATTGCCATGTCAATCACGCATATCAAGAGTGTTCGCTTCCTGACCTCGTCTCTAACATTGAGGGTGCTCAGCATTTCCAATGGCCTATCATCGCCATCAAGGACTCTGATGAAGATGGCAGTGATGATGACAACAATGATGAAGGCGATGAGCATGAAGAGGAAGAGGAGGCTTTCACTCCTCTTCGGGCACGAGTAGCACCTCGGAAGCGTCCCCGCATGCATCCGGGTGAATCTTCATCTTCACAGCCTCCGCCACCTCTGCCCTCTCATCAAGGAGAGGATGCCTACTCCATGCAAGGGATGTACTCGATGTTGCAAGAGATTCATCAGACCCAGCAGCAGCATACAGCTTCATATGCCGATATTCAGGATACAACGAACCGGCTGTTAGATAACCAGAGGGCCATTTTCGAGAATGAGCGCCTCCTCCTCGACAACCAACAAAACATCCACGACAGGTTGCACAGGATGGAGATGCAACAACAGCCCTTCTACGACAATTACTGGAGCCAAAATTATTTTGGGGGGTATCTACAACCTCCACCAATGCCCCAGTACGATCCGAGCTTCCAGGGGCAGTACCCATCCTGGGACCCCTCGGCTCCTCAGTACCCACCTCCTCCTGCAGAATGATCGGTATCACTGTTCCACCTTTTAAGGTTGTTTTTGACTATGAGGCCATAGTCAAATTCAAGCTTAGGGGGGAGTTGGAACAGTTTCTATCCTTTAGTTTTTAGTTTTTCATTTTTATTGCTTTCTATTTTGTCATTTATTTCTCTTAATTATTAGTTGTCCATAGGATCCACACTCTATCTAGTGTAATTGTGGATGTCTAAGTCATGTGTCATCTCGTTGCTTGTACATGGAAATTAGGGGTAAATTTGAAAAATTTTAGTGCTTTTGCAAGCTTGTGTTGTTTGACTTTGAGCACATAACTTAAGGAAATAATTGGGTTTGTCAACTCTAAAATAGGAAATCACAACTGTACATTCCTATGGTTCATGAAAAGTGGACGGAACTGGTTGTTTGAGCATAAACTGACCAAATGATAATGAGACCTTAATTTGAAATAAGAGAGAGAAACCTCTTAATTACTACACAGGTCAGTAAGGAGGGACACATAATTTTTTCCAAAGGTTCAGTCAATTAATCTTGTGATCTATCCATCCCATTGTTTTCATACCTCACCATAAGAACTGGAAGTACATTACGGTTTTCATCTCTTTGATTGCATCCCATGTAGATAGGTCTTGCATTGCAACTATTTTCACATATTTTTGCATGAAAAAAAATAGATTAGTTATACGTGCACATTATCCTTAGGTGCATGTCATTTAGTTGCATAACTATCATTTTGTAGTTGCATTCACATTTTTGTGCATATAGTACATTATGCATCTTATGTCTTCTCATACCTTCTGAATGCTTCAAATGTATAAGTTATGCAGCAATAAGTGAGCCCGACATATCATTCATGGTCAGCTATGAAAATAAGGGTTTTTTAAAAAAAAATACAAAGTTGAAAAAAAGAGAAAAAAAAAAGGAATTGAGAAGTAAGTACGAATGAAAGGGAGAAAGGAACATGTTCTCACTTGCATACTAAGAAGAATAAGCACATTGTGTAGTTTCTTAGATATTCCATCTCACCTTGAGACGGAATGATAGTGCATGCATCATTCCACCCAAATGTAGGCATTAGGGCATTTTCACTTGCATATACATCATTTAGGTCATTATTGTTTTTGTGCATTTTTAAAACCGTATAATGCTTCTATTTCTTCCACAAGCCACCCATTCCATCCACATGTTGCTCGAATTGGTAGGCAACCGTGATTTTCTCCTCACTTGTTAAGACCAGGAGAGATGCTTCCATGTAGATGGTAGTTAGGGCGAGCAACATAGATAGGAGATCACAAGATGCACCGAGTATGGACTGGAGGATTTTATTATGTTAACTTCCTTATGTGATAGTGTTCATCAATTTTGAGGTAGATATCTTTTACGGATGATTATTGTCGCCTTTGGGTTAATTATCATTCTGTTGTTAGTGAGGGCTGGAATGTGAATGTCTGGCGGGGATCATATGGTGCAGTCTATTGTGATAATCTGTTCTTTAGTTGACCCTCACAATTCTATTCTAGAGTTTTGTTGCTCGAGGACGAGCAATGTTCAAGCTTAGGGGAGTTTGATTCGATGATTTTGAGTCGCATTTATAGACTTGTTTTACTCGCATTTTATGCGTTTATTGGTCACTTTGGTGGTTAATATTGCATAGTTCACTTATTTTAGTCTATGATCCTTATCAGTGTCAAATCTCTCTTATTTTTTCATTTTGAGCATAAATGATTATAATTATAGGTTTTATCTCAGCTGATGTGGTTTTGTTTTGCAATTTCAGGACAAACACATATCTGCAGCTGTCGATACCATCGACATATGTTGATACTATCGACACAGCCACAGGCAGGTAGCCGCAAGGAGCAGCGCAGAGTCGATACCATCGACTGGGAAGTCAATGGTAGCGACTTACCATCAGGTTGCCAGCGATCAGTCAGTTGATACTATCGACCCCAAAGTCAATACTATCGACATGTGTAGCTTCAGCGACGGGAAAAGGATAAAACCGACACTAAAGGAAGTCGATACCATCGACCCGCGTTGATGGTATTGAGCCAGCATCAGGCGCAATGACAGAAAAGAAAGAAGGCTTGCCGATATCGTGAGGGGTCGATACCATCGACCCACGTCGATGGTATCGACGCCGTCAGATTAAAGTTTTCTTCAGATCGACTCTAATCCAGCGGTTGTGATATTTTTGCAACCTAACTCAGTGATTATACCTAATGACGGAGACCAAGAGAAGGGTATCACGTCATTAGCTGCTTCACATGTCCCGAGAAGGTGTGGAGAGAAGAACGGAGTCCAGAAGCACACCCCAGCCATTCCGGAAGCCGAAGAAGACATTTTCCACCACCGAAAGGCTATAGATCGCGCATTCTACGCCAAGGAATGATTGGATCTTCTCCGTTTAGGGGTTTCATCACTTATTCACGTTTTTCTCCATGTTTCCCCTTTCTTCAACCATGTCTTGCTCTGAAATGAACATGTGGGGCTAATCCCCTTTATCTTTAGGACTGGGAGTAGCCCGGGGAAGCATTGTATGTTGTTTTTATCATTGTAATTCATCATTTGTCTCTTAAACCTGTGGTATGATTTCGTTTTCTCAATTATATTATTATGCTTGATCACCATAATGATAATCTAATGCCTTTAATTACTTTGAAAGAAGAATTAACTGTTGAAAAGAGACAAAATTCACATTAATTAACAAATCCCTTGAACAAGGTGATGTACAATGGTGGAAACCCAGAGGTCGATTCTAATGCACCTAGTTTAGGGTATAGGTTACTACGACGGTGGAACCGACCTAGACTTAGGTAGTGAATTGTACCACGACAGTGGGCAATTCTGACTACAGGCCACTACTCGGATTGAGAGATGAGCCTGAGTAACTATATGGAAATTCATACAATGAAAACCCGCAGTGAAACCGCAATCCTAAAGATCTCCATTTGAATTGATTAAACTAAACACTTAATCGATTGCTTTGCTTTCTTTTATTTTTATTTTCTTTTTAATCAACTCTCATAACCTTTTTATTGGTCTAGCTAATTGTGAGTAGTTAGTAGTAGTCTACCGATAATTTAGTGTCCCTGAGTTCGACTCGGGCCTCACAAAGGCCTATACTACATTGACGTGTGCACTTGCATTATATGCACGGTAAAATCGTGTCAGTCACCGATGGTGTACCAGTAGTATTTTCACTAGCGTGAGTGGGAGTATTGTTCTTCCAGTTCTTATTTGACTGATCATCAGCCCTTGGTCAAGCACTTGTCGAGGTCGCTGAATAAGAAATTATAGAATTAGTTATTTCTCTTTAGCATTTTTGTTTCATGATGTATTTTCCTTTCCTATAGGAAAAATGATTCACTAGTAGTGTTGGTATTAATAAAACTCTTCTTAAAAAAATGAATTTTAATTTTAATAAAATTTGAGGTTTTGTGATCTTGGATTACCCAAACTACATGTTGACCAATGGTAACATATTGCACTAATCTTTCATCCTTGTGTGACACAGATTCATGTTTATCTCAGGATGGGTGTATGTGTTGGTCATTGGCGTCAATGCATATGGTGAATTGTGCGATTCTGCAAGGGGAAAGCACATAGATTCTCATTGTCTTTGGGAAATGATTTTACCATATTTATGACCTATACATAGGGTTGTATCCCTTATCCTTTCAACACATCTTGCTTCTCACAATTTAGGTTCATGCAAGAGAAGGAGATATGGAAGTTCTCGCTTTTGTGGCATCCTCCTATCAACTTGTCCTTGGTGTGATGTTGTATCACCAATGTTTTTCAGAATGAAGAGGTTGAGTTGGGGAGATTTGGTATGAACAATCATCTTTGTCATCTAGTTTATGTCCCTATTGTGATGGAATTGATGTGGTGCCAATCTGCTACTAGGATCCTTTGAGTCACACCTTCCCTTTTGGAGATGTCATTATGACTCCCACCTTGGAGTATGTGTCTAATATCATTAGATTTACTTCTTAGGACCAATAACCGGTGGTACCGAGGAATTCAAGATATACTATTGAGTAGAGAGTCTACTTAGTGTAAATAAATCCTTAGTTTCTCGATGGTTGATTAGTGATTGTTGCTTCATTCAGATGGCCTCCATGTGGGAGTCACTTAATACCAAAGCATGTTGTAGTGTCGTTTCTCTCGATATACCCCGCCTATAGGTGTATCCTTTAATCACCCTGGTAGAGGTATTCTTTGCATGGACTATTGGGTGAGTGATGGATACTACTTCTAGAGTCATGGTCACTTGATGTAAGAAGGAAATTGTTGTTTTGTTGATATTGATTGAGTTGTATGAGTTCTTGGATGAAGCACAACTAACTAGGAAGAAAGGGGATCCTTGCAAGTTCTATACATTTTTCTAGGAATGCGCCTTGATCCTATCAGACTGAAAAAGTCTTTAAAAACACATTATAGTATGGTGTAGGAGATCTATGGAAGCACATCCATGTGGGTGAACCCCTTCACTTATGTGGAGATCTGGCTCGATGGCTTCTAATCTGAATCTGAAGGTCGTACATGTTCGTTAGGGATGGATGAATTTTCATCTTGATAATTCAGCATGCGGCATGGCCATACTAATTTTTAGTGGTTGATTATCTTTCTAGGTTTGTAGTGTTTTGTTGTGTACTACCATGTGTCACGATTGAGATATTTCTATTATCGACAGTGTGTGTATCAAATTTAAGCATTTCCCCCATTCTTCAAGAAGTTGTTGATAGATTCTTGAAAAGTCCAATAGAAGGTGGAAGAGATGTGGTTGAGCGGAAGAGGTTGACTCAGGATTCCTTCCTTATGGGTCAACACTTCTCTCCTGAATACTTGAAGTGGCTTGCATTAGCACCTAGAGAACCACAAATATGTACTTTTCCTTTTTCTTCTTTTTAAAGTTATTTATTGGCATAGGAAGACGAGGTTTGGTAATGCTTATTTTTGGAATTAAAAATTTGAATTCATGAAATGTGGCACTAGCTATGGCTAATCCCTCCTTGATATTATAAATTTGCATTGGACTTAGATCCTTGAGGTGCATAGTACTTTGAGCTCCTTTTTGGAAAATTGTCTGATTGGGAACAATCTATATCTCCTGTCTATTCATTTTAGGACTCTAGGGATAGATGTGGTTTACATTCACCTCCTTATTGCCCACCTCTTTGCATGAGTTGCAAGGTGAAAACCTCAAGCTATTTAATATATCTCTCATCTTGATTTAGTGATAGACGTTTCCTCCCTCTGAATATTTGTGGCATGTTCTATTGTAAGGTGGGCCTATAAGGAAATATGGTGGCAGATATGGTAGCAAAAACCAATTTTACTATCAGATTCCCCTTAAATTGTAGATTGTTTCAACAATTATAGATTGGGAAGGAAGGTTGCAAGGCAAATACTTGGTCCTAGAGTAAGTACAATGACTATTTTTGTAGCAGTGTGCTTCTTCCTCGAGAAGCACCTAGAAGGTTGTCGGCAGCGGCCTCCTGGTGTTGCACCACATATGGCGGTTGATGACATCCTCCTAGCGGGTGGCAAAAGCCTCCTCACCTCTACGTAGTCCATGCAGATCACTGGGAACTCCTATCATTCTTTTTTAATGGATAGGAAGTAGTTGTCCCTTCTATGTTAATGTGCTAGTGTTGAGTTTCTCTCCCTTGTTGTCTCTCCCATGATATCTCTCCCTTTAACGGGTAAGTCTTACTCATCTTCTCACGTTACCACAACTGTGAGAAGACATGTGACGTCCCCGGATTTTCTAAAACTTAATCTGATGTATGACGTCCAAATTGAAACCCTCATCTCAGCGAGAATCCCAATTGAAACATCCCACACTAGACTAAGAAGAAGAAAATCAAGGGAGTCAGAAGGAAACAATCAGTAGCACATGTACATGAACAATAATAAAACCATACACACATGTTCACCATTCAACATATACTTACAACATGAATTGTTACAACATTTGATATTACATATTGAACAGCAAACTATACATATACATGTACTACTTTCTAAACAACAGGATCTTAAGACAATAGGTCCACCTGTACATCAGCTCGCCACACAACTCTCAAATATCCTGGATCTTCAAGAGCATAACCATAACCTATACAAAAGATTACATGCAGTACGCGTCAGCACAATATTTCATGAATATTGTATTGAGTACGCCTACGTGTCTTTTTATATACCTCTCATCATATCTTGGCAATAAGATAAAACTAATACTTGGAAGTTATAAAGAAATATAAGAAAAACATATACTTGCACAAAGATGTTCATTAACAAAAGAAAACACATATTTTAAGCTTATTTTCCATTATATTCCAAGGCCTTTATGATCACTACCAAAGAGTTAGATCATTTGTACAAGGTGACCACTACCAAAGAGTTAGGTCATACCACTACCAAAGAGTTAGGTCATATGTACAATGTGACCACTACCAAAGAGTTAGGTCACTTCCAAGCACACTACCAAAGAGTTAGTGCTTTAATATAATGGAATAGATATATTATGTTTGATGTGTTCATAGCAGTAATCATGGAAAATCATGCAACATATCATACAAGAACAATCATTTCATTCAATATCATATGCCAAGTATTTTACTACACATATAACACAAGCATATTGTAT